>CM053407.1:9167533-9253762 GCA_028644305.1 Xerus rutilus | reverse complement strand
TTTGTTCTTCTTTTTCTAGGGCTTTGAGTTGTAGTGTCAAGTCATTGATTTGTTGACTTTTACATCTTTGAATATATGAGCTTAATGCAATGAACTTTCCTCTTAGCACTGCCTTCATAGTGTCCCAGAGGTTTTGGTATGTTGTATGAGAGTTATAATTTACCTCCAAGAACTTTTTTATCTCTTCCCTGATGTCTTCTGTTACCCATGCATTGTTCAATAGCAAATTATTGAGTCTCCAGGTGTTGTAATGGCTTCTTTTTTTTAAACTGTCATTAATTTATAGTTTCAGTCCATTATGGTCAGATAGAATGCAGGGTAGTATCTCTATTTTTTTGTATTTGCTAAGACTCCCTTTATGGCATAGCATATGATCTATTTTGGAGAAGGATCCATGAGCTTCTGAGAAAAATGTGTATTTGCTTGTTGCTGGATGGAATATTCTATATATATCCGCTAAGTCTAGATCATTGATTGTTCTATTAGTCTTGTAGATTCTTTGTTTAGTTTTTGTTTAGAAGATCTATCCAGTGGTGAGAGAGTTGTGTTAAAGTTACGCAATACTATTGTGTTGGGATCTATTTGGCTCTTGAATTTGAGAAGGGTTTCTTTGATGAACATGGCTGCCCCATTGTTTGGTGCATAGATGTTTAAGATTGTTATGTCTTGTTGATATATGATTCCCTTGAGCAGTGTGAAATGACCTTCTTTATCCCTTTTCACTAATTTTGGTTTGAAGTCTTCTTTATCTGAAATGAGGGTGGAAACTCCTGCTTGTTTACGCAGTCCATGTGAGTGATAAATTTTTTTCCATCCTTCACCTTCAGTCTGTGAGTATTTCTTTCTATGAGGTGAGTTTCTTGGAGGCAGCATATTGTTGGGTCTTTTATTTTAATCCAATCTGCCAATCTGTGTCTTTTAATTGCTGAGTTTAGGCCATTGACATTCAATGTAATTATGGAGATATGGTTTGTATTTCCAGACATTTTGGTTTATTCTTTGGTTTTTAACTTGACTAGGTTTCTCCTTTGGCCTTTAATGTAGCTCCTCCCTCTGCAGGTTTTCGTTATTGTTTTTGATTTCCTCCTCATGGAATATTTTACCAAGAATGTTCTGCAGTGCCAGCTTTCTTGCTGTGAATTCTTTTAATTTTTGTTTATCTTGGAAGGTTTTTATTTCATCTTCAAATCTAAAACTTAATTTTGCTTGGTATAAGATTCTTGGTTGGCATTTGCTGTCTTTTAGTACTTGGTATATACTTTGCCATGATCTTCTTGCTCTCAAGGTCTGGGTTGAGAAGTCTGCAGTGATCCTAATTGGCTTCCCTCTATATGTAATCTGATTCCTTTCTCTTGTGGCTTTTAAGATTCTCTCCTTATTCTGAATGTTAGGAATTTTCATTATGATGTGCCTTGGTGTAGGTCTGTTGTGATTTTGAACATTTGGTGTCCTGTAAGCCTCTTGAATTTGATTATCCAATTCATCCTTCATATTTGGAAAGTTTTCTGATATTATTTCATTGAATAGGTTGCTCATTCCTTTGGTTTGGAGTTCTATGCCTTCTTCTATCCCAATAATTCTGAAGTTTGGTCTTTGAATGTTGTCCCAAAGCTCTTGGATGTTCTTCTGTTCATGGCTTCTTATCGTCTTCACTGTGTGGTCAACTCTATTCTCAAGGTTAAATATTTTGTCTTCAGTATCTGAGGTTCTGTCTTCCAAGTGGTCTAATCTGTTGGTGATGCTTTCTATTGAGTTTTTGATTTGGTTTATTGTTTCTTTCATTTCAAGGATTTCTGTTTGGTTCCTTTTCAGAATCTCTATCTCCTTGTTGAAGTGATCTTTTACTTCCAGTATTTGCCTATGTATCTCTTTATCAAAGTGATCTTTTACTTCCTGTATTTGTCTTTGTATCTCTTTATCGAAATGATCTTTTGCTGCCTGAGCTTGCTCTCTTATATCATTCTTTCAGTCACCGAACATTTTAATTATGTACATCCTGAATTCCTGTTCTGTCATTCCTCCTGCTGTACAAACCATGGATTTTAATAGTGTAGTATCTTGGTTTGTTTGAGTCACTTTCTTCCCTTGCTTTCTCATGATGTTTGTGTGTCTCTCCTTCTAGCTCTGCTGATCCAAGTTGTTACAGTTTTTATTTCTATATGGGTAAGTTTTCCCTGCAGGGTTTCGTTACCTCTCATTTAAAGGGGAGATCAATATTGATTGATCTCAATACAAGCAATATATAATTTCAAACCAAGTAGCTCCTAATAGCTCCCAAATACATTTACAGTTTAGTCATGATATACAACAATTATGTGTTCCTTTACAATCAATTATGTAACCAATAAATTTGCACAAGAGTCTATAGTATTTTTTGGTGGGCTAGGGAAACTTGAGGGTGGGGTGTAGGACAGAATGTTGGGTTAGTAGAAAGTGAGGATATGTTTATTAAATCTTAGAGAGCATAAGGAAGGACTCCAAGAGGAGTTGGCTGTTACTAGAGACAGCAACATAGAGTTGGGGAAGACCAGTATGGAGGAAGAAAAGAATATGAAGAGGAGAAATGACAGTAAGACAGATAAAACATATGCACTTGGAATTTATACGAGTATATAATACCACTCTAGTATGCAGTTCCAAAATCCCAACTTACCATATCCCGCTGTATAGCAGATATTTGATGTCACAACTGTTGGGGATTAGAGGGTAGGAGAAGAGCGAGAGAGAAAAGAGGGAAGGAAAAAGAAAGAAGGGAAAGAGGAAGAGAGCAGAAAGATAAAACAAAAATATTAAGCAATAGAACTATTAGGAGGAAAAGATAAAGGATAGAATTAAAAATAAGCATAAAAAAATGTAAAAAGTATCAGTGTAAATAAACAGGTATGTTTCCTCTCACCTCCAGTAGGTGGCGTTGTCCGTTGTTTGCTGGACTTTCCCCGCTGGTCCCACAGCGGGGTGAAACTCTGAGCTGCTGGTGAAGTCGCTGTTCCACCGTGCGCTGCGCCATGGCCAAAGTTTGCTCCCAGGTGTTCACCTGCGCCCCCTGGTGTAGGAAGTTCTGCCGAGTTAGAAGGCAGTCCACAAAGAACAACAGCCGGGGGTCCACTCAGGAGACAGTCCGTCCACAGTAGCAACTGCTAGGGGTCGCGCGCGGCTGGGTAGGCGCTGGGCCAGGCACCCTGTGTGGAAGCAGACCCAGCATGCCCAGGGCAAACTCTGGGCTGGAGCCCTGGGCCCAAGCCCCCGCCGCAACTGCAATCTGTTGGTGGGCACCGAAGTCACGCTGCCCGCAGCTTCCCTTGTCTCCCGGTGGTCCTGCGCCCACACACGCGAGCGAAACTCCTGCAGGTGATGGTGAGCCACTGAATGCTGCCAAGAAGCTGGTTGGAGAACGGCACCTCCGCTACTTCCAGCCTTGGGCCCAGAGGGCCTGCGCCCTGGGTGGAGCTGCGCACCGCCGGTCATCGCGGAAGTCACGCTGCCCGCGGCTTCCCTTGTCTCCCGGTGGTCCTGTGCCCACACACGCAAGCGAAGCTCCTGTGGGTAATGGTGAGTCGCTAAATGCTGCCAAGAAACTGGCTGGAAAGCGGCACCTCCACCACTTCCAGCCTTGGTCCCGGGAAGCCTAGCACCGAGTAGACTGTCTAGGCCACCATCTTGGAACCTCTCTCCAACATTAAGAATCTTAAAGCTGCATTTTCCTAAAGCCTTCTTCAATGATTTATAAACTATTTTTGTTGTTTATTTTATCTTTATGTATATTATAAGTACACTTTGCTATTCTGTTGCTTTAAACAGTATCGTTTAATTGATGCTTTAAAACAACTAAAATTAAAAGATAAATTTTATCTTTATTGTATTTCCATATCTTTTAAATTTTTCTTCCTCTCAAATAACAAACAACACCTGCCTGAAGAGCTTTCTTAATATTTCTTTCAGTGCAAATCTATTCACAAGCAATTCTCCAAGATTTTTAATGTTATAAAGTTTTGATTTTTTTTTAATTTTAGAACATCTTTCACTGAGTTGCCAGTGAACACCTTGGTAGATGAGTGGTAAAGACACAAAGACAGATGCCCATGTTCTGCTGTGATGAAATTCTTGTTTAGCAAACAATAGCCATACTGTAATAGACATCACCAACCCAGGGCTTAGTGAATTTCTACCCAGAAAATTAAAATAGTTGCACTAATGAGAATTAAGCTTCTACTTTTAAGGAATTATAACTTAGGCATTAGTAAGCCCATGTAAGCATAAATTGCCTTCCATAAATATGCCTCCCTAACCTTAGAGCCAAGGGAACTGTGAGAGCAGTAGGAAATCCAGAATAATTGATTCTTGGTCTGGCGGGAGTGCTACGGTATGTGGTCTGCTATATTCTGTTTTGTTTTTATTGAGCTACAGCTCATCTGCATGATTTCCATTTCTCTCAAATGGCCAAGCATGGCAAAGTAGTAATGATCAAGCCCAAATGGTACCAATATCTACTGAAAATCTCATGAAATATGAATATGAAACATAAACCTGAAACATTTGTCCTGTTACAAGAGCGGGGAACTGAAGGCATAAACAGTGGTGCCACTCTTTGGTATTTTGCCAGTTCTTCCAAGAGTGAGCATTTTATTTCCCTTTCCTATGTGTTGACTCGTCCTTGACCATGTGTGAAGTTTAAGAAAATTTAAAATAAGCTCCATTACCTTATCTTAATCTAATTCAGGGAAAATAAGTGGGAAAATAATCAGTCATTTAATAAATTGTAAAATCCTTGATTACCTACTTATCAAAATCAAATACATAGATGTTACATCTTAATCCATTGTCAATTTTATGGTCTCCCACATGCTGTTAGACCTCCTAACTCTGTGTTTCTTAATTTACTCATGAGTAACATACTTAGAGATTTAAAAAGTTCATTACTATTTGCAGCCAAAAGAACCTTAACTTTTAGTGATATATGTGATGCAAGTAATAGCCAAGTTTAAAAAAAATAGTAAAGAAAAACAAGGGCAGGATGCGTGTGTGTGATTTTAAAGGTCTTTAAAGAAAACTAAGCAAGTATAATTCCACAGATTTATTCTTTTCTCTCTCTCAATATACACACTCAATGTGCTGGGGACCACCACCTATGCTGCATTTCTTCGAGTTGCCCCTTTGCGAGACCCATTTCCCTCTCTAGATTCTTGTCCCCAGGTTTACTTCCCCTGACTGACAGCCTCTGCTTTGTCACATTTCTTTCTCACAACTTGTGCTGTGGCCTGCTGTCCTGCTGGCTAGTCTCCAGTCCTCCAGGTAGCTGAGTCCTCTGCTTTGCTCAAAGAAGTACAAACAAAGCCAGATGTTGTAACTGTGAACTTGGTTTAGGCTCAATTTGTCAGTTTCCTTTTTTCTTCTTTTGTGAGAGCACTTTTAGCAAAATTCTATCCTATGATTTTGTAGGAAAAAATAAAAGAAATATATTCATTTTTAAAAAGTACTAAATACACCCTTGAAAAATGTAAGCTGAATTCTAAAAGAGGACATAAATTGACCAAACTTCAAAAGTCTATTACAATAATACTTGTTTTAAGTCAGTTCTTTTTTCTGCTGTCACTAAAATACCCAACCGGAACAACTGTAGAGGAGGAAAAGTTTATTTGGGGGCTCATGGTTTCAGAGATCTCAATCCACAGACAGCAGGCTCCATTCCTTGGGGCTCAAGGTTAGGCAGAACATCATGGCAGAAGAGTGTAGTGGAGGGAAGCAACTGACATGATGGGACTCCATTTGCCAGATGCAAATATATATCCCAAAGCCATAGCCCAATTCCTACCACCTCCAGCCACACCCTACCACTTTAATTACCAGTTAATCCCTATCAGGGCCAAGGCTCTTATAATCCAATCATTGCGTTGTCTCACAAGTGAGTTTTTGGGGGACACCTCACATCCAAACCATAACAATACTCTTATGTATCTGCTTCCCTAGTTAAAATCTTAGGAAACTGAAATTTAGAGTAATTAAGTAAACTACTCTGGTTTATGCACTTATAAAAGAGCAGAACTAAAATTTAAATCCATCAACAAAGTCAGTGCTGTCTGTCTCTCTACAAATCATGCTCTGGGCTATGCTGGAGCACACTGGCAACTCTTTGGCTCTGGCCTCTCTTGATCATCTGGAACAGCTTCTGGGAAGAGGGCTTTAGGTCAAAATTCATAAATACACTTTAAATTTTAATATATATATATTAAATATATAATGTGTATATATATATACACACATTACATATATATATAATATATATATATTATATATATATATATATCACCAAGTATGAGTATTAGAACTAATATTCAAAATATAAGAAGTCCAAAATTATGATATTTGGCTGGTGCAGTAGTATATTCCTATAATCTCAGCAGCTCAGGTGGTTGAGGTGGATCACAAATTCAAAGCCAACCTTAGCAACTTAGCAAGGCCCTAAACAACTTAGGAGATGCTGTTTCAAAATAAAATATGAAAAGAACTGGGGATGTGTCACAGAGGTTAAGTGTCCCTGGGTTCAATCTCCAGTACCTAAATAAGTAGATAAATAATAAAATTTTGATATTTTAACATATCAATTTTTATTGTGAAAATATATGTCAAACTAGAATTTTCCATAGTACAGTCACAAAATAACACTCATAATAACAATAATAAAATGCACTAATGGATACTAAGGAGGAAAACCATAGGTTATACCCATAGATACTAAAAAAAATGTGAAAAAATTAAGTACCTCTTTTTGATTTTGAAAAATCTAATAGACATACAAATTTACTTAACATCTGCCTCAAATGCATTATTCTTATTTTGTTTGTTTGTTCATTTGACCAATAAAACTCTCTTTATTTATTGTGTACAATATGATGTTTTGGAGCATATATACATTGTGGATTGGTTAAACATGGCTAATTAGCAAATTGTTAATTACTTTACATAGTTATCATTTTTATGGCAAGAACACATAACATTCAGATGCATTATTCTTAATGGGAAAAAGAATCTATCCTTAACCCTATAATTAAGAAAACATAATGTGCTTTCTGATAAAACTACTTAACTTTAAAGTTGAGGTTTTAGCCATTTAAATATAGATAAGATATTTTTACCATGGCAAAGTAAGCTTGCATTACATGAAAATAAACTTAATAAAAAAAGTGTATGCCCTATGTTAGGGCATTTTAAACACAAATTGAACTTAAGTAAATGAGCAGGCATAACAAGATTCAGCATATGAACATTACAAATAATTTAAAAAATCAGTTTTTCATATTTTAATAAATGTCAGAGAAAATATAAAAATTTCAAAAATGTTATTTTGCATACTGTATTCCAAAAGACTGTTTCTGATATCCATATAGAAAAACAAACAGAAAAGGAAAGCAAGTATTGAAGAGGAAAAAATAAGGGGCAAGAATGATAAGATTATTATATCAGATATTAAGGTATATTATTAAATTTCAATAGTTAGAGCAATGTGAATCTGGAATGTGAAGAGGCAAGATGAAAAAGTCAGTGGAACAAGAATTCAGTGATCAGCTATCATTTAATGTAGAATAGAATAATGAAATATTTCAGTGGGAAAAATGTATTCACTAAAAATTTAAGAGATTTCAGAGCAATATATGTCTTTATATCTATCTGCCCATCATCCATCTATCTGTCTATATATATCCTTTATCTGCACATTTAATCTGTACAACATTTAAAACATCTTAGTGGATTAAATATTTAAATGCAAAAATGATATCACAAAATGTGAAAGTTTAAAATTTTTGCCACACACATCTGATAAAGCACTAATCTCCAGGATATATAAAGAACTCAAAAAACTTAACACCAAGGAAACAAACAACCCAATCAATAAATGGGCTAAGGAGCTGAACAGATACTTCTCAGAAGAACATACACAATTGATCAACAAATACATGAAAAATGTTCAACATCTCTAGCAATTAGATAAATGAAGATCAAAACTACTCTAAGGTTTCATTTCACACCAATCAGAATGGCGGTTATCAAGAATAGAAACAACGGTAAGTGTTGGTGAGGATGCGGGGGAAAAGGCATGCTCATATAATTGCTGGTGGGTCTGCAAATTGGTGCAACCAATCTGGAAAGCAGTATGGAGATTCCTTAGAAAACTTGGAATAGAACCACCATTTGACCTATCCATCCCACACTTCCATCTATAACCAAAGGACTTAAAAACAGGATACTGCAGTGATGTAGCCACTTCAATGTTTATTGCAGCTCAATTCACAATAGCTAAACTGTGGAGCCAACCTAGATGCCCTTCAATAGATGAATGGATAAAGAAACTATGGTATATATACACAATGGAATACTACTCAGCAATAAAAGAATAAAATTATTGCATTTGCAGGTAAATGGATGGAGTTGGAGAACATTATGCTAAGCACAGTAAACCAATCCCAAGAAAACTAAATGCCAAATGTTCTCTCTGATAAGTGGATGCTGATCCACAATGAAGGAGGAGACACAGGAAGAATGGAGGAAATTTGGTCAATGGGGAGGGAGAGAGAGGGGGCATGGGGACAGAAAAGATGGTGGAATGAGATGGACATCATAGCCCTAGCTGCATGTATGACTACATATATGATGCAATTCTACATCACGTACAACTAGCCAGAGAAATGAAAAGTTGTGCTCCATCTGTGTACAATGAATCAAAATGCATTCTACTATCATGTATACCTAAGTAGAAAAAATAAATTAAATTTAAAAAATGTGAAAGTTTAAATCTTGGGCTCAGGAGAGCCCATTCAGTTGACCTATGATCTACAACCAGTAGTAAGTAAATAATAATCATCACCTACATATAAAATACATATTTTTGAGTGGTTAATTAAAACCATACATCTGAAAACCAAATACAAATAACACAGAGAGAAATAATTACTTGTAGCTCGTGTGTATTATCTCTGTAATAATGAAGAGAAAAATATCAAAACTACAACATACATGATCAAAATAAACCTCAACATACATGATCAAAGCTAATGAACAAGGTGGGTCCAAAATTGAAACTACAAAGAGTTCTTAACATACAAATGTCCACACTCAATTTTAATGTGAAAAATAAAAGTTAAGCACATGCAGGTGTTTAGAGATATATTTTAACACTATCATATTAATAATTATCTTGAGGTTTGATCACACTTAGTTGTACAGCCTTGGAAAATAAGGTACTATCATAACCTCTGATAAAATCTAAGTTGGTAAAAACCCTTTGGATGACAATTTGCTAGTTTGACAAACTCCCATATGCATATATTCTAACAATTTATCTTATGTATACACTTATGCAACATTCTGTGTAATTTTCTTGCTTTATGTTCAGTTCTTGTAATGAAACATACGTATTGAAAAATTTTGATTTGTAATGAAATGCACAACACTCTACATCATCTGTCTGCTGATTGCCACTCCAAGGTAATTCCTCAGTCATTTTCTCTAATCTTTCTTCCTAGAACTATTGCAACTTAATGCCACATTTTATTTTTATATCTCTTTATTTGTTTTTGTTTATCATTGATGATCAGACAACCTTAAATATACCATTTTAAGTTCTTGGTGCACAATATAGTTTTGTTAACTATGGGCACAATATTGAGTAACAGATATATAAAGTTTAATCATTTTCCATAACTGAAACTTTATACCCATACAACAGCAAGTCCCCATTTCCTCTCCCCTCAGCCTCTGGCAGCTGTCATTCTGCCCATTGTTTCATGAGTTTGACAGTTTACATATTCATATAACTAGAATCAGGCAGTAATTATCCTTACATGACTAACTTCTTTCACTTATTATGATGACCTTTAGGTTTATTCATGTTGTTGTGTATGGCAGGATTTCCTTTTTCATTAAGATGCAATAATATTCCATTGCATATGTGGACAATATTTTCTTTTTCAGTTACCTGGACACTGAAGTTGTTTTCATATCTTGGTTAGTGTGAACAATAAACATGAAATGCAGGTATCTCTTCAAGACCTCGATTTCAATTATTTTGGGCATATATACAGAAATGGGATGTTGAATCATATGATAGTTCCATTTTTAATATTTTTAAATAACCTCCATATTGTTTTCTAGACAAGTTGCCCCATTTCTAATTTCCACCAATGGACACAAAGATTCAATTTTCTCCATATCCTTGAAAGTACTTATCTTTTTTTTTTTTTTTTAACAGCCATCCTAAAATGTATGAAGTGATAATTCATTGTGGTTTTTATTTCTATTGCCTTGATTGGTAGGTATGAGCATATTTTCCTATACTTAGTTGACCATTTGTGTGTCTTCTATGGAAAAATATCTATTCATGTCCTTTGCCATTTGTTAATTGAACTGTTAGATTGTCAGAGTCCACATCCTTTAACTTATTCTTTACAATTACTATTACGCTATAGCCTAACCTTTTCTATGGAGCCCTCTTTTACACCTCTGCTTCAAATAAGCTATTTAGGACAGATTAATCATTACAAATTAACCAGTTGGCACAAATTAATTAATCTGCAGAAATTCCAAATTCTGGTTGTTTAGCCATTATTGCCCATAATTTACTATCTTCTGGTTATATGTCAAAACAGTTATTGCTTATATTAAAAGTATCTTCATTCTTCATAAAGAGTATTTTTCTTATTTTTGTTAAGTTATTTTAGATGTTTTAAATAGGAATCAGCACCAAGAATGACTTTAGTAAAATATTCTTCTTAAATTCATCCTTATTTTTACTTATTACATTTTTCAGTTACCATAATAGTGTGCAATACTGCAGACAGTTTTATTAAATATAAAGTGTTTGTACTTTCATAGCTTCATAAGTATAATAGGTATAGGCATGGATATGAAGATAAATAACCATCCAACAGATATACATTGGAATTTATATTCTTGCTGTGCAGATATTTTTATTACCCAATTATGTTCTTGATATAAAAGTAACCAAATGTCAAAAACTTTACTCTAACATACTTAACTTATTAATGATATTACCATGAAGTGTGGTGAAAGAAAACTAGGGAATTGGTATTTAAGTTTCCTCAATTGAAGAAGAAAAATTGACTCATTCTTTTATCACACGGTTATTTACTATCTTTTATGCATGAGACATTGTTCTGGAGTTTAGTAATACATCAGAGAATAAAATAATAAGCCTGGCACTCATGCCATGCACAATGTATTCTATAATACCAAAAATAAAGTCTTTATATATTGATAAATTTAAATGCTTACCAGTTATAATGTTAATGCCCTCAAAATTATTAGAGTATGTGAAAGGAGTTTGTAAAAATGATAAAAGAAAATTCCACTGTATAGTTGTTATACACTATCAATAAAAATTGGCTTTAGTTTTTCTGCTATAAAATGATGCACATAATTGAGCATAACAATAGATATACCATTATACTTTTATATTCATCCTTACAGTCTCTTTGCTATGCTTAGTTTGGCTAGAAGAAATATAGAATAGCTTTTCGTTTATTTTCTGTTATCCTTACCCTGAGAGGACAACCTAGTTTATGAAAAACTTAACTATTTTGACAGCTTTTGTTGTCTTGTATGTTTTACATTGCCAGCATGAATCACTCCAGAATCAGATACGGTTTCCATTACCTCACTATTTTGCCTATAATTTGTGAAGCAGACAGGATTTTGTTTGATTTCCCTAACCGTCACTGAAACTGTAGGTTTAAGAACAACATTCATTTTTACGGAAAGCTGAATAAACACAATTTTACAGTTTTAACAGGAATCATTTATCAAATCCATTGAGTTAAATAAATGGGATAATTCAATCTAATATTTATGTGTTTTCTTTTTCTTTTTAATGTGAAATGTGTCAATAACATTTCAGGATATGGATTAGGTTACAGATAACAGATTTTGCAAAATAAAAATGAGATTCTCTGAAGAGCTGAACAGTTATTGAATCTGTGAAATTTATTGTTTATTTCTAATCTCTTTTTAATTTTCTTGGACAATTTAATTTTGACATGTCTTGTTAAACATTTTAGTACATATTTTGGCCAAGCAGGTCAAAACATTAAGTTGGGAAATTAGAATTTAGGAAAAGTTCTTCAAGCAGCTGATTATTCTTGAGCTAAAATAGTTTTCAGTGTGCTTTCTTGGAATATTATGTGAATTCAAACTGTTTGAAAACAGTACCTAATTTACAGCTTTCAAAGATTTGTGCCTTTCAAAAAAGAAGAATGCCCTGTCTGATAATATGATGTGAAAAAAAGATTGCAAATAGATCTCAACCAACTCTTAAAAATATGGTTGGCCTGTGAAAGAGAGGCCATAATTTTTACTCCAGGTTCTGTGGAATATTAGCTCCTTTGAGATGAATGAAAGATAGTAGCTGTACTTTCTGGTAAAAGAGAAAGATATGGCAAGTGAAAGAGTTTTAAAGTGTGTGTGTGTGTGTGTGTGTGTGTGTGTGTGTGTTTCCATTAATAGAAAAGGTGTCAGGACTCCAAGATGGCAGAGTAGAGGAAGAAGGAACTTTCTAGTTGCAAGAATTCTACTTCATAATGAGGTAGCTCTCTGAAGAAATTCATTATAAATCAATATTTGCTTTTCATAGATTTGGAGAAGCCTAGGGTTCTGCTGTTGTGATTCTGGAGGCTACAAGGGAATATACCCAAATCCAGCCCATGCTGGCAGGGAGGCTGACTGCTGTAGCAGTACTGCTATTGCAAGGGGAAGGATAACATACACAGAAAGAGAAAAAAGTGGACAAATGTGGCACATAAATCCCTGTAGAAGGCAGTCTGTACTTAGCTGATGTTGAAAAGTGCTCTGTTTCTCAACTTATAAATGTTAAGGACTGAGGTGGAGATCCAGTAAAAGGAGATTTACCATGAATCTTGTTCCTTTGGGAACACAAGAGTTCTTAGAAAATACTTCCCCCCTTTTTTTGTCTAATGCTTACTGTGTGACCTAAAGTGCACCTGGCAGATCTCTATCCCAAAACAGTTTTATAAAGCAGTGGTTCCTGGGAATTCAAGACAGAGGGTGCAACCTGTTCTCCCTCTGGGCTCTGTGGTGCCAATACCAGCTGAAAAGGTTTGGGGAAATTGAACAGGCAGGTGTGATTACACTTATGGATGGAGACTTGGAAGTTCACATTTGGAGGTGGGGAAAAGCTATAGGAAACTTAACATTTTCCATGTACCCAGAGTCATTTACATACCCTGTACATGGAACTCTGCAGAAATGCTGGAAACCGAGATGTCCAGTGAAGATTGTCAACTACCTGGCCCTGGGATAAAGATTTAATGTCTCCAGAATAGGCACCCCAAACAAAGGTCAAAGTTCCATTTAGATTTTGACCTCAGCTTTCAGAGCTTCCCAACTAGATCACTACACCACTTTCAACCAGGAAGTGCAGCAATGTAAGACATCCTGACAATACTCCAATAGAAGGTATGTCCGGTTCCATCCTCTCTATACAGCTGAGCAGGATAGTTGAGTGACATTACAACAAGCTACATTCCCAGGCCATTCCAGTATGCAAAGTGCGAAAATCACAAAAGGAGGAGGGGTTTATTGACACCCAGCCTGTACTCTAAGAGTTGCATAGCATAAGTAAGAGAAAGGACAGTCTGGAATAGAGTATAAATAGATACATACACAATTTCAGCCACTTCAGTGGAAAAATGCTAGTTTCATTATGAATTTTCTTTATTATTATTATTATTATTAATATTTGTTGTGTGGTTGTGGTGGTGATATTTGCTGATTGTATATGTGTATACATTTCCATGTCTCTACTCTCTCTCTTCTGATCCTTTCTATTTATTAGTCTTTTATTACTTGGTTTTGTTTATAAAGAGGGAGGGTTTTTGTTTGTTTTTAGTTTTGTTTTAAGTTTTGGGGTTGGGTTGGTATTTGCTTCCTTTGCTACTCTCCTTGATGTGCCCTCTTATAGCAAAATATATTTTGTCTCTATTCTCTTCTTACTTGCTTCCTCCCATCTGTATGGCCCTCATGTGCTACCTCTCTTTCACTTGCTCTCTTCTCACCTTTTGAATATTCTAACCCTCCCCAATTTATTTACTTTTAATGAACTACATTTTTAACATACTTTTAATCTATTGAGTTGATCCTTTGGGGGAATGAAATAAAGTGGATCAGAGGAATCCACATAATCATGGCAGCTCCCCAAGAATGAATCAAAGCAGCAACTTGGCACCAGAAAAATTGAATCTACAAATTAGAGAAGAGTGAAGGCTTCACTAGAAATAGGTGATCTGAATTTTGAGATGAAGAGCTTGGCTGACACCAGGTGGCTAGGGACCTAAAAACAAGTTCAGATGGAATCTGGTCATCCCTGAGACACCTCTTCCAAACATATAAGGGGCTGGAGGATAGGTTGATGCTTTCCATCTCCTTCCCCCAGCATATGCTAGCAGAAGGAGGGGAGCATTGGAACTGGTCAGGGAAGAAGTCTGCATACAGACTCCCATAACAAGACTTTTAACTTTGGGTCAGAAATGAGAATAAAGAAAGAACACAATACATGAAACCCCAGATAGGAAGGACTATTTCAAAAAACCTCAACAAGAAAAAATTAACTAACTAACTAGCTTCAATAAGATGATAGAATGGAAATAGGCAGTAAATATCAACACTTCCACAGTTCAGAATCAAGGCCATGAGAGAACAACTCACCAGAGATAAAAATATAATTTAAAAGCAATTTTTCTTTCCTATTACCTCATTTCTCAAAGTATTCAAGTAAATCACTTTCTTCTATCACTTAGATTATTGAGGTGCTGTAGCATATTTTTAACAATTTTTTTAAAGTTATTAGTATATGGCTTTGTTCTGAAGTGGCTATAATTACTGGGGAGTAGTTCTCCTCTCCATTTGGTGCTAGAGATTGGACATAGTAGCCAGTTCAAATTAAGTGAAAATATTAACACTTTAATATTCTCCCAACTTAGACTACATAGTAAAGGAAAATCAGCTCATTAAAAATTCTCTCACATAGAACAAGACATAATTAGCCAGGCGCGGTGGCTCAAGCCTGTAATCCCAGCACTTAGGGAGGCTGAGACAGGAGAATTGTGAGTTCAAAGCCAGCCTCAGCAACAGCGAGGTGCTAAGCAACTCAGTGAGACCCTGTCTCTACATAAAACACAAAATAGGGCTGGGGATGTGGCTCAGTGGTCGAGTACCCCTGAGTTGAATCCCCAGTACCAAAAACAAAAAAAAACAAAAAAAACCCCAAAAAGAACAAGACATAATTATCCAGCAAATGGGTAGAGATACAATATGGAAAAGCACAGGAACAAGTCAATCCAAATAGCTCACAACATGACAACCACTCATTGACACCTCAGTGGAGGAGATATCAGAAAAAGAATTTAAAAAATTGATAGATAAAATGTTCAATCAACTAAAGGAAGATCTAAAGACTAAACTGAGAGAAAATACAGAAAGTGAAAGAACATTTAATAATGAGAGATTCTGAGAAAGAACAAACAGAAATATTGGAAATGACTCAATAAATCAAATTAAAAATTCAGCAGAAAGCATCACTTATAGACTAGACAAAAATAGAAGACAGATATTCAGGTTTTGCAGACATATTATATAATCTTGAAATCAAAGTCAATGAGAAAGAAAATATGATGACACCATGATCAGAATATACAAGAAATTCCAGATAACATTAGAATAAATCTAATGATCATTGGCATAGAATAGCACAGAGATACAAATTTTAAAAATGCATAATCTTTTCAGTGAAATAGTGTTAGAAAATTTTCCACTCCTGAGGAATGAACAGGAAATCCAAATATAAGAGGCAATAGAACCCCAAATAGTCAAAACTTTAAATAAAATATTTAGTAAGGCAAATAATAATTAAAATGCCTAATATAGAGAGCAGGGATAAAATTTTAAAAGATGCAAGACAGAAAAAGCAAATGACATTTTGGAGATAATGAATTAGATTTTCTTCCGATCTCTCAGCCCAGATTCTAAAAGTTAGAAGGTCTAGGAAAAATAGATAACAAGTTCTGAAAGATAGCATCTGCCAAGCAAAGTAGCTATATACATCAAAGCTATCATTCAGAATTGAAGATGAAATAAAAATATTTCATAAAATGTAGAAATTAAGGAATTTATAACTACTAATTCAATGCTATAGAACATACTTGATGACATATTAAATGCAGAAGAAATGAAAAAAAGCACAAGATTCAGTGAATGGATAAATATTACTGTGAGAATAGTCAATAAAAGACAAATCTGGATTAATCACGAGAAATAAATAAAAATTGCAGAAAATAAAAATTATCTTCATAATAATACTGATTATAAATGATCTAAACTTTTTAATTAAAAGACATAAATTTGTAGAGTGGATAAAAAACTAGGACCCAACCAAATGTTTAGAAGAGACTCACCTTACAGGCAAAGACATCCACAGGTTAAAGGCAAAAGGATGGAAAAAGGTACCATGCAAATGGAGACTGAAAGAAAGTAGGAGTAGCTATTCTCTTATCTGACAAAGCAGATTTCAAGTCAAATTAATTAGAGGAGTTAATGAGATCACACCATATTGGTTAGGGGAGTCATTTAACAACAATGTATAATGATTATAAATATTTATGTGCCACAACCTGCACTGCTGTTAATTCAGGTAACCAGACCCAGCAGTGAAGGGATGAAGAAAAGACAGACACACAGAGAAAAAGTTGGGTCTTGGTGGTTCACTAATCTTTGATAGGGAAATAGCAACCACAAATCAGCTCAGCACATTTATTATATAGATTTTATCATTAAAAAGGGTTATGTGAGCAAATTCTTCAAAGCAAGCAAAACCAAGGTCATAAGTATGAACAGCCCAATTATGATTATCAGCTTGCACCCATAACTTTCTACCCCTGAGCAGCTGGTGTCTGAACATCAAGGTGAGGAACTGAGTAGCTCTGTGGCTGGCACAGAACCTCCTTTTGTACAGGGCATCACTATAGCAACTGGGAAGGCTCAACCAGCACCTTTACACCTAGAGTTAAGAGAGGCATCACCTCTGTCACAGGACAGCTCTGGACCCCAATTCAGTTACTGTTCAGGACATTTATGCCCCAATTATTAGTGTATCTATGCACATAAAACAAACTCTACTCAATATAAAGACTCAAATAGACCTCAATACAATTATACCGGGTGATTTTAGTATATCTCTTTCACCAATAGATTGATCATACAGACATAAATAAAGTAAAGGCTCTTCAGAACTAAAAAAATGCTATTAATCAAATGTTATTAATCAACAAACATCTTTAGAATTATTTCATCTGTCTACAACTGAATTTGATTTCTTCCAAATGGAATCTTCTCCAAAACAGAACATATTTTAGGACACAAAGAAAATCTTAACAGATTAAAAAAATAGAGATAATTTCTTGCATCCCATCAGATTATTATGAAATGAAAGTAGAAGTCAATAACAAGATAAAAATATAGAATCCATTTTAATATATGGAAATTAAATAAACTTTGAATGAGAAATGGGTCATAGAAGAAATTGGAAGAAGTAAAAAGATTCTCATAAATAAATTTGTATAGAGACAACATCTCCAAATCTCAGGGACATTATGAAGGCAGTTTCAAGATAGAAGTTGATAGCAGGAAGTGCCTGCATAAAACAAAACAAAACAAAACAAAACAAAAAAATCCCCAATAAGTAATCTAATGTTACACCTCAAGGTCTTTGAAAGGCAAGAAAAAACTAATTCCAAAATCAATAGAAGACAGTAAATGATTAAGATCAAAGTAAAAATAAATGAAATTTAGAATAAAAAATTACAAAAGATCAATGTATCTAAGAGCTGTTTCTTTCAAAAGATAAGCAAATTTAATAAACCCTTAGCCAAACTAATCAAAAGAGGACCCATACAACAACATTAGAGATAAAAAATGAGACATCATCACAGAAATTTCTGACATTCACAAGATAATTAGAAACTATTTGGAAAATTTATATTCTAATAAGATGGAAATTTTGGAAGATATTGACAAAGATCTAGACACATATGACTTAATCAAATGGAACTAATTTGATATTGAAAATTATACTATGAATATTGAGCAACGAGATTGATGCAGCAGTTAAAAGCTTTCAAACAAATAAAAATCTTGAACAAGATGAATTCTCTTCTGAGTTTTAATAAGAACTTTAAAGAAAAAATAATGTCAACTCTCCTGAGATTTCCCCATGAAATAGAGAATAAACACACTCCCAAACTATTCTATGAAGGCAATATCACTCTAATACAGAGAGGCATCAAAAAACTACAAACTAACATCCCTAATGAACATAGATGGAAAATACCTAATATTAGTGATCTGCATTCAAAGTCACATTAATAAAAATATATACAAATGGGTTCCACCCCAAGTGATGGAAGATTGGTTCAACATAGGTAAATCAATGAATATAATTCATCACATAAATATAATTAAGGATAAAAATCACACAATAGGGCTGGGATTGTAGCTCAGCGGTAGAGCGCTTGCATCGCATGCGTGAGGCCCTGGGTTCGATCCTCAGCACCACATACAAAGCAATAAAATAAAGACATTATGTCCACCTACAGCTAAAAAAATATTTAAAAAAAAAATCACACAATATCTCAATAGATACAGAAAAAGCCTTTGCAAAATTCCAGGATCCATTGATGTTAAAAACACTGAAGAAACTAGGTAGACATGGAACTTATAAAGATTATCAATGGCAAACAAAATGTCAACATTATAATGGAGAAAACTGAAAGTATTTCCTCCAAAATTATGAACGAGTCATGGATGTCCACTGTTACCACTCTTTTTTTTTTCCTTTGCCTAATGTGATTTTTTTCATATTTAATTTATTTGTTCTATTTAGGTTTACATGATATCTGTTACCACTCTAATTCAATATAGTTCTTGAAACTTTAACCAGAGTGATTGGACAACATAAGGAAATTAAAGGGAAACAAATATAAAAAGAAAAAGGCAAATTATCTCTGTTGGCTGATGTCATGATTTTATATCTAGAAGACCACAAAAGCTCCACCAGAAAACTTCTATAGCTGATAAACAAATTCAGAAAAGTAGAAGTATATAAGATCAACCTACAAAAAATCAATAACTTTTCTATAATCTAATAATGAGTCTGCTGAGGAAAAAATGGAAAACTACTCCATTTAGAAGAAACTAAAAAAAGAGAGAGAGAGATAAAGTATTTGGGAATAAATCTAACCAAGAAAAGGAAAGATCTCTATGAGGAAAACTATAGAACATTAAATTGAAGGCCTTAGAAGATAGAAAGACCTACTATGTTCTTGAATAGGCAGAATTAATATTATCAAAATGGACATATTACTAAAGGTGATATACAGATTCAATGCAATCTCCATCAAAATGCCAGAAATTTTCAACAGAACTAGAAAAAACAGTCCTAAAATTCATCTGAAAGAATAAAAGACCTAGAATAGCTAAAGCAGTATTTAGCAAGAAGACTGATGATTTAGGCATCACGATACCTGATCTCAAATTATGCAAGAGTGGTACATGTCATTTGCTGATAAATGAATGGAGCTGGAGAAAATCATGCTGAGCAAAATAGGACAGACTCAAAAATTCAAATGTTGAAAGTTTTCTGTTATATATAGAAGCTAGAGAGAAATAAGAAATTTTAAAAGAGGATGGATCCCATGAAAAGGCAAGGAAGATCAGTGGAGCAGAGGAAGGGAGTCAAGAGGACAGAAGAGGCACAGAAATGGGAGGGACCAACGTACACTATGCACATGTATGAACATGCCACAGTGAATTACAACTTTATGTATACGTATAAAGCACCAATTTAGAAAAAAAAACAATAAATTACAAGAAGGTAGGTGAGAAGATTAGAGGAAGGAAGCAGGGGGAGGGAGGAGGGAAGGGAAAGAAGCAGTACTGGAAATAAAATAGAGGAAATTGCACTGCAGGCATGTATAAATGAACATGAACGCCACTATTATGTATAACTATAATGCACTAATAACATTTTCAAAAGCTTTTTTCCAATGTCTGTTTTTGTTTTTTGTTCAAAATAAGTTAATATGTACACAGGTGAAAGATTGTGTGTGTGTGTGTGTGTGTGTGTGTGTGTGTGTGTGTAATCATTCATATATTCAGAAACTCAATAAAAATTCATCTCAGATAGATATATACTTATATTTAATATTAAAGTAAGTTTGAGGGCTTACATTATGGTATTTGTTTAAAACACTACAGGGATCCAGTTGTATTATAAAGAATAAACAGGATTTGATCAATTTTAGGCCAAGCTAAAGGGATAGGAGAGGAGAGAGGTTCACATTCACCAAGGCCAGCTGAAACCTCTCTGATGCGTCATGATCATCCAGTCTCTTGTTTCCCTTCTGTCCTAGAAGCTGCTGCTGCTGTAACTTGCTGAGCCTATCCTTTGGGATGATCAGATATAGCTGTGGTCCTGTTCATTGTATGTGCTATGCCACCTATTGTAAGGTCCAGGCAGCAAACAGCTCCTTGATGATTCATCATGTCTTCTCCTGCATCACACCTTAAAGAAAAACATAGTACATTTGCTCATCTGATATTGGGTTTTGCCACTTGAGTTAAGCTTCTAAAAACAAAGGACCCATTTTCACTTTGAACCTCCTGAGTCATCCCCTCTGAAAATCTGGACCTTTAGGACAGCTACTTTTGAACCAAGATTTACTAACTCTTAGAATCCCGCCCCCTTTTTTCCTTTTAGAGTTTCAAAGCTGGATAAAAGTGTCTCTTCAATAATATAATCTTAAAAAAATATAATCTTCAATAAAATAATTTCCTATGGATGAATATAAAGCAGGAAACACAAAAGAAGAAAAGAAACAATTGTCTCATCACCCAGGTCTAAAGACAAAATCCTCACTCTGTACCATGATATGTGTGTCTGGGATTCATTCCTTTCCTGGAAATGTCCATACTTTGGAAATCTTTTGAGGTAACATATAAGAAATTCTAAATTAGATGAGTTGGCACACATTTATAAATCCAGCTACTAAGGAGGCAGGAAGATTACCAAATCAAGAACAGCCAGGCAGCCTAGCGAGATACTATCTCAAAAGAAAAAGGGCTGGGATGTAGCTCAGTGGTAGAGTACCTGCCAAGGATGCATGAGGCCCTGGGTTCAATCCCCAGGACTAAAAGTAATAATAATAATAATAATAATAATGTAGAAATTTCTACTTTCCAAAGATTATGTCAGCAACCACTTCGGTGTTGTATTCTGTGCAAGTATTTTCCCATTATTAGTACTTATCACACTTACTGAAAAGCGACTTTGGTTAAAATTTCAATTATAATTTATTTGTTTAATTTATGGAAATACTTAGAATTGTTTATATTTTTCAAAGTTACCAATTAATTTTCTGTTTCAAATTCATTTGTGATTTAATTGCATTTTATTGACAATACTGATGTGATATATGTTGAAATGTGCCTGATATGCTAACACAATGATCATCTTTTCTATTTATTTCACATATTCATCAAATAAACATCTGGTCTTTGGATATTGGATACAGAGATCTGTCTTGCTCAGAACCAATATGAAAAGCATGCTGGTTCAATCAACAGAAAGCATGTTCTGGCAGTCAGATCAGCCACTGGGCCCCTCATCCTATGTGGAAGCTGAGATGAGAGCTGCCGTTTAAGACATATATTTTAACTACTTTTGTGTGCCCTTCAGACAATTGTAATTAAGGGGATCACCACTGAAATTGCTCAGTGTGATGGTAATTGGACAATATCTCATAGTATTTGTGTCCATTTTCGTTTGAACTATTGTGAACCTATTTAAAAACTTTTGCATGTGTGAAATAAGTATATTGAACTAAATGAATAGTGTTTTTATATTTATTTGGCTATCTTCTTTACACAGAGTGATATTTTGTCTCTAAGTGCACTTTCTTTTCTGAAGTTTGTTGCTTTATGTTTTAATTCTTTTCTTTTGAGTATTATCATTTTTTGGTGTTGAATCTTTTTTATTTTTACAAATCAAAATTTTACCAGAGCTGTACTTAAATTATAGAATGTTAATATTTTACCACTATATCTGTCTGATTTTTCATCTACTTTTTATGCATATCAGTCTTATCCATTGCTTTTCAATTGTTCTTCATTATTACTATTTTATCATTGTGATAGAGATCACTTTTATATTCTTCTCTTGTGTTAGTTGGTGTAGAGAAAATATATGGATTTTTGTATGCCTACTTTATCAATTTTATTATTTTTCTTTAATATTATACTACTAGATGATATTGATAAATGATTTTTTCTTTTGTAAGATTGGTATTAAATATTATGACAGAGGGCAATATTGTTTTATTTTTTTGTCTGTGCTCTGTTTTATCTTATATCTTTATCATTTTAAAATTTTTACCTGTAACATGGCAATAATTATGTGCAAATCATTTGAATATAAAATATGTCAGAATTTTAGCAAACATTTAAAAAGAGACTACTTGGTTGTAAATTCTTCAATAAATACATTGCTAAAAATATTCTTGGGAATTGTTTACATAATTATCTTCTTAATATGTTTAAATTATTAAAGCAACAGAAGCCAAGAAGTATTGAACAAAGTCAGGGCATAATTGATTAAAAATCCTTTGTTTATGTGTTGACCTGTAAATATCAGACACAATAAGTTTCAAGGAAGCCAAAGAAATTTGTTTCTCAGGGCCGATGTGCTTGGTCACCTAAAGCAAAAAGATAAAACAAATTGAGTGCTTCAATGTCAACAAGGTCTATCAACCAGCATTACAAGCATGTATGTCCAAGATACCTCAAGGTTATAAAACAAATTCCTAAAAGTTCAGGTTTATTGCTTCACACTGAGTCACTGTAAAACCTTTGATTCCCATGGGGGAAACTTTTATTTCAAAATCAATACTGGAGCTGTTTGAAGAGAAGGGCGCTATCTCTGAACCAATGCTCAAGTAGTTAGAGAGGATTACAAGTATTTGAAATAAACTTCCAAGGAGCTTTACAAAATTTCAAGAATGGCCACAAAAGCTAACTTTCATCCATCTACAGAAACACTGTACCAGCTCACTTACACATAATTATCACACATTGTCATTAAGGAATTCTATCATCTTTGTGAGAAAGCACGTTTATTTGTACAAAATGGAGAATTCAGTTTGTTGTGTTTTTCCAAATAGACACCCAGAAACACAGCACATTCTTCAATTTTGATCTTGACTTAGGAAAAAAAAAGGAGCAAAATTGCTTCAAAGGCACCACTGCCATGAACTTAGCATTTGCAAACTATTTGCATATATTCAAAGTGGGTAGCTATACATAATTTCCAAAATAGAAATACAAAAAATCAAAAATATTTAGTTCCAATTATATGCACTGGCTTGCGATGTGATATTAGTGTATAGGTATAAGATACAACATTTCTTCTCCAGAAATCATTCTCCATTAAAGATGATGGCAGTGATTTCTTATTTTTAATAACTTCTTAAATGCTAGGGGAAGGGGATATCCACTTACAAATCATCTTCCAACATGACTGAGTGACGAGCTAAAAATTCTAGCTTGGCCTTGGATGCCAATTGACCTTCCTTGCATGTCTCTTTGTACCTAAGGAAGAATCCATTGCTGCTGCAGAGTTGCAGGTTCAGAACATTTGTGTCTTGCTAAATTCATATGTTGAAGTCTAACCCCCAAAATGATGATGCTATGAGGCTAGGCTTTTGGAAGGTGTTGAGATCATGAGGGTGGAGCCCCTGAGACCGGCAGCAACACTTTTATGAGAGACTTCAGAAGCCTGCCTTGCCCTTCTATCACATGGGGCACAGCAAAAAGCCAACAGTCTACATTCTGGAAGAGAGCCCTCCTCAGAACCTTACCAAGCTAGAGCTTTGGTCTTCACTTCCCAGACTTTATAACTGTGAGAAATAGACTTGTGTTGTTTATAAGCTACCTGGTATGATGTATTCCATTACAGCATCCCAAAACAGACCACGACAGAACCATTCTTTGTTATATTAACAATTAATTCTGACATGGGACACTCTTGAAGCCATTTCATTTTTTCACCTTTTTATACTTGATTTAAAATAGTGAATATTATATTGACTATTTTAAAGTGATACATCTAACATCTATAATTGTTACAGGGATTAACAATAATATAAACCCTTGTTTACATGCAGTTTTAAAACAGAACATTGCTCATGCTCTCTGCTTGTGACATGACTTCTTGTTCCTCATCATGAAACAAGCGTATCTAAATAGAAGACCCAAGAATATCATGTTTGGATATTCCTCAGTTTTTGAACTAAATATAAAGGGGAATATTTGTGAGCAGCCACATGTGTTCTTTTCCTTCCAAGTTAAAAATTATGAAATCTATTATTCTGAGACAAAGTTATATAGTTATTCATTGATTACTGCTATTTATAATTTTTCTTAATTTAAAAATGTTGCCAATGTGATGATTCTAAAATAATCTCTTATTGTGCTTTCAATTTCATTTTCTGATTAAAAATAGGTTAAAAAATTATAAAATACCTACTGACAGCTTTGGGTCAGCATCTACTGCATGGTTGTTTATGTCTTTTCCATACATCACTCTCTAGTTGAACTTTCATAATTGGTTTACAGTAGAATTTCGCATATTGAGAATTTTTCTTAGTTTGATCGTATGTATTACATTTACTTTCTCTTAATTCATGGATTGTCATTTTCTTCTAAATAAAAATTCTTGTTTTTGTTCTCAAATTACCAATCATCATCCTATTTTTCTTTTTGTGCTTATACTAATTATTTTTCCTTTCCTTAATTGATACAACATCACTATACTTTTGTTTCTAAAATTACAGATTTACTTTTTAATTCCTTGACTTATCCATAATTTTTTTTTGGTAAGTGGATATGATTTTCAAATTTGATTTGAATATTTCCTACCAAAATAATTTTGGCAAGTTGTATGCTGCTTTGCTAGTTTGAGTTTGAGAGATGTGATGTTTCATAAAAATTTAAATATTACAAAAGATAAAATTTGAGGTAATTTTAAAATTTGAGCTTCCAAGAAAAAAATGTGCCAATCTTTAAGAAATATCCAATGAATCACAACACTATGACAATTTGATATCCAGTTTTCTAACAAGTTCAACAACATGGGTTTGCTTAATATTTAGATGATTTTTGTCACATTTCAAGTACTTAGTATTGAGTATATTTTATGATTAATACCATTTAAATCACCTACTTCCTTAAAATATGCAACAATGTGAAATATTTTGAGAATTTTTATGTTACTGAATTTCTGTATAAATTAAAACTTTTTTCAGGAGGTTTTAGTTTGATGTTTACATCTGAATCACATGTAGAAAATCATGAAAACAATATAAATTTTGTTATTTACCTAAGTAATTACTAAAGATGAGTAGCAAAAATAAAGTTGCAATTATTTTTTATGAGACAAAGACTTTTCTTCTTCAGTTAGCGTGTATAACACTGGATGATTATTACTTATGACTGAAATAAAAACGATTCTAGCCTTCTTCATAATATATCTAAAAGACGGAAACATTATTGTATCTAAATGGAGAGATAAATATGAAAGGAATTTCATAGCAAGTACCGCTACTCAATTCTTTAAACACTTTTCAAATTGTATTCCAAAGAACATAGTGGTTTCCCATAAAGCCTATTTTTAATGTTATATCAGCTGACAACTTGATTACTTCTTCCTTCAGTTTTATTGATAGCAAGGAATAGGAAATGACCTAACTTTCAAAAAGATTTGTTACCTAGTCATGAAGATCAATCACATTTCCAGCATCTAGAAGTGATGCCTAAAAGGCTTTACTAAGACTTTTCAGAAGACTACTAATTATTTCTTTTAGTTCTTCCTCAACTTGCAACTTGTTCAACTTGAGAGACTGAAGATTAATTGGAGTGAAATAAAAATAGAAGTACTTGCAATATAATTTTGTCAACATAATACTCATTTTAATATATGCTTTTATCTTTTTCATTATTTTAAATATATATGATTTAACATCATAGAGCCATGGTTTAACTCATTAAGTTTATGAGAAATGATGGCCATATATCCTAATTGGCAGAGTTGATCCTTGTCAAAGAAATCAGCCAAATGAGATTTATTTTCTGTCAGAAAGTAACATGAATGTGTTAATACTCTTGCCCTTGACAGCCACTGATTTCCTGAATTCCAAATGTAAGATAGACAGATCTCTAGCATGGTTTTGTATCCTGAATAACAAAAGGACTCCTTCGTCACCTTGAATGTTTCTGAAGCTCTTCAGTTCTTATCCACCTTCCCCTTTCCATTTCTCTCTCTCTTCCCTCTTCCACCGGATGTGCCCCTAGGAGTGGTACATTGAGTATTCTCAATACTTCGGGAACCAATTCTATCCCGAGAATGCTAACACACCTTGTGCAACAATTAAAACAAATTGGTTGAAAGAACATTTTAAGAACATATAGAACAAAACATTACATTCCTTGTGCTGTTTACTTAAAAAAATAGTCATAAAACGGAGGAAATAAGAGCATTATGGAAAGATTCCCCTTCATAGTTTCATTGACAGCAGCATTTTGATTTCTCTATTTCTCTCCAAGATAGTGTAATTTTCAAATATTTAATTTTTATAACTGACATAGTTAATTCTGAGTAGTTAAGTGCCTGTTTAATATCAGTTGAAAGACAGAGGCTCTTTTCAAATATAAAACTGATTAATTTCAAAGGCAGTGCCCTTGACTATGCCTTATTTCCTAGAGAAACTCAAATGTATCTAGAGGAGACCAAATGTGAAGACATTTCATTATAGTGTACATAGACTCCCGTAGCAGGTTTATAAAAGTACAGTTGGAATGCAGACGAGACAACAGATAGATTTCCCTTTGATTGCACTAGAAGATATAGCATATATAAATACTATATATTATTATATACAATATATTTCACAACGTGTAATTATTTGTTACATGAATATATATTATACAATATAAAATATATATTATAATAGACATAAATAATAAATTTGCTTCTACTTACCTGAGGTCCCAATAACCAATCGGAAAGCTTTTCTTTCTAATAATGTATACTGAATGACTTTGTGCTTTTATGATCAAACTTAGGTATATAGCCCAGTTAAGTGTTCAACAATGGACTACATTCTTTATTCACTTTGTAACTCTGGCTTATTTAACCAGAGTAGGCGCATTTTTCATTATCTGTGAAATTTGAGAGTCTCATGATATTACCAATGTCACTGCCTAGTCTTAAAGTTGCTCCAGTTAAATGTGCATGGGGCAGTTCAGCAACCATTCCTTAGGGATCTCAGTGGACATTGTTGGGGATGATCAGTTTACAGCTGTAGGGTAATGGCCTCAAGGAAAATAAGACATGATATATTCTAGTAGTGTGCATATAGGCTAAAGTTTCTACTAACAGAGCTTTTCCATACCCATTAACTTCCTTGTCTTTTATTTTATTATTTTCTGGTTTTATTTATCTATTCCCCTTCTTATGTCTTTCAATGCATTGTCTAAATTATACAATAATTTTTTATATTCTTAGTTGCTCTACGTTTTTATGTCAGGTACTGTTAGGGATAAAAACACACATGCATATGGGCTCTGACCCTCTGGATGTATTGATTGATAGTCTACCTTGCAACATGCTTTAGTCACAAAAGTGAAAATCAAAGTAGAAATCACTGATGGAAATGAGAGGCTGGAAGAGGTAGCCATGAGCAGTCAAGAGGAGGCCACGGTTTCTCCCGGATCCCCTCCAGGGAAGGCTCCTTGGCAGCCACCTCTAGTCTCCTGAGAGGGACTGTTGGATCTGGGTGGGCGAGAGCACAAATGGGGCAGGCGGTGGATTTTCAACTTTTGTATTCTTTCTTAAAGCTGGCTCCACTCTGACTTTTCCATGTTAGTGATGTGCTTGAGGAGGTGACAACATTAAGGGATTTTTCTTCCCAACAGCTTGCATAGCTAAAGTACATCTAAGATCTTATAAAATCATCTCTGAAGTAGTTTTCATGCCTGCACAATTATTATTCTTTAATTGCTTAAAATAATCTATAAACAATAGGAACTTTTTAAAAACGTGTAACTTAAAACGCTTTTCTGGTCTTAAGGTCCGTCCGTTAGAGTAATGTTCAGCATGTTCTCCCTTCATGAGCTATTGATTTTATCAAATTATATTAACTTGCCTCTTTCATAATCTGCTGATTATGTCAAACATTACTGATTTTCCTGCTGTATTTCTGTCTGAACCTAAGGCTCTTTCTTCCTTCGTTTTTAACGTCACAGCCCTTATAACCAAAATTTCCTTCTCCAAAGTAAAGAATAGGGTCACTGGTCTGACCAGCTTAGTTCTTGTCTTTCTTCATGTAATGGATTTACCAGCTACCAATTCAATTTTTCACTGATGAAACCCTGACACAAAATTTCTTGGACTCAATCACACATTAGGTCCATTAGAGCATTTATGTATGAATATATGACTCACAGAGGAATAAGTGACTACCCAAACACTGAAGACTCTGAGTCTCTTACCAACTAAAGAAAAAAAAATATTGGTTTTTCTTTTATAATACTTTTCTCTTGATTTAAACACTCTTTCATCCCCAGGCCTTCATACTTGAGGAATTTTCTTTTCTTCCATATTTTGGATTTGATGATCAAATGAAATTTTGTAAATTCATCTCCCCATTCTCAAAATGACATTTCTGTTTGGAGGAGTTTGATTTCTTTTAATTGCAGGTTCTTTTGGTAGAAGGGATTAGTATATGGACATGGGAGAAGTATTGATAATAAATACTATAAACATAAAGCATACATTTTATAATGTATTTCTATAGAATATTGAAAATGTGTCTTGGACCAATTGGGAAAGCCTACTATAGACTATATTATTGATCTTATTTTTTTAACAAACAGAATCTGAAATTTATTTAGATATTTAGGATGCATTCATTATCTTATTTGATTCAAACTATAGATACACAAATTTATTATGGAATTTTATACCTAACAAAACAGATTTGTTGAGAGACAAATATGTCAATGGCTTTCCAAATTTGTGAGCAGAAGTACTTGCTGTTTTTATTCCAGACTGTATTTTCAAGAGTGTTTGCATAGCAAACATCTTTGGAAGATAGTGAAAGCATTTATTTTTGGAGCGGAGGGCAGATCTGTTTACTGTTTGCTATAATAAAAAGTGAGTCTCATCCAAGGCAAAGGTCAAGCAGGTTTTCATGCTTCCCATTATAAAAAAATTGGAGTTTCCCATGCTTGGAATTTCTCAGCTGTGGTGAAAATGCACAGTATGTGCAGTGACCCCCTGTGCTGCTCTGTGTCACAAAAGCAAACAATGCAAAATGAATAATAAAGCCCTTTGTCTTTGACCCAGAATTGTCATATAACTTGCTAAAATGTATGAAACTCATGGACTTTTTAGCTTGTGTGTCATATAAAATCTCCAATCTTTACAGCTTTCACATGGCTCAGAGAAAATGGATGCAAATAGAATACTGACTATGAATGAAAATATATAATTTATTATATATAATAATATGTTACATATATTACATATAATATAGTGCAATATTATATGATTAATTATATATAATGTATAATTGTAATATATTATAATTAGCTGTTAAGAATTATTACAACTAATGTTTTATGAAATATTACATATCATATAATTAATGATTTTTGCATAGAATGTACTTAAGAGTGCAACAGTGTCTATTCAATGATTTTAAAATTGTCTTGTCTCTAAATACTATTTTTATTATCATTTAAATTGGACATTTTTGTGGGATAAAATGTCATGACACAATACAAATATACAATACATCATGATTAAATCAATGTAATAAATACTTCCATCTTTTTTTGGAGGGGGTACTGGGGATTGAACTCAGGGGCACTGGACCCCAGAGCCACATCCCCAGCCTATTTTTTTTATATTTTATTTAGAGACAAGGTCTCAGTGAGCTGCTCTGCACCTTGCTTTTGCTGAGGCTGGCTTTGAGCTTACAATCCTCCTGCCTCAGCCTAGGAGCCTCTGGGATTACAGGCATGTGTCACTTTGCCCAGCCCATTTCCATCTTTGAAAAATATTGTTTTCCATTTTTTAATTAATAAAATAATTGTACATGTTCATGGGATATAATATGGTATTTCAATACATTCATACAATGTGTACTGAAAAATTATTTTTCAACTCTTCATCATTCCTTTGCCGCCTTTGACATCCTTTCTTGTAGCCATTTGTAAATTACATAATAGGTTATTGTAAATGTCATCTCACTGTGCTGGAGAACGCCATATCCTGTTTTTTCCATCCAACTGTGTTTTGGTTCTGATTATCCACACTTCTTCTACTTGCTACTTTTCCTCTTCCGGTGTCTAGCAACCACGAGTCCACAGTAAGGTCAACTATATTAACTTCTGCATATGTGAGAGAACATGACCTACTTGTTTTCCTGGATTGTACTTATTTCACCAACATAATGCTTCCCAGTTCTGTCCTTTTTGATTTAAATACATAATACATTCTTTGTATGGATCTGTAATATTTCACTGGGTATACATGCCACATTTTCTCTATGCATTTATCTGTTGATGGGCGTCTAGACTCATTCCACGTCTTGCCTGTTGTGAGCAGTGCTGGAGGAGGAGTCTCCTTGATAAGCTGATTTCATTTCCTTTGGATATGAACCCACCAGTGGGATAGCTGATTATAGTTTTAAAGTTGAAGGACATATTATAATTCATTTATATATTTTGATGTATATTTATAAAAGGTAAAGTGAGTGAAGAGAAAATTAAAATACAAATGATTATTTTAGGCACAGGTTTCATATATTTTCATGTAGTCTCTTTTGAGCATAATCTTTTTTTAATCTAGTGAAAGTCATACTTCAAATTTATTAAAAATTCATTTAGGCCAACCTTGTTTGAGAAAATACATGAGATTAATAACTTTGTCACTTTATATTTTTATTTTTTCTACCATGTATTTTCAATATGATAATAAAATTGTTTCTAATAAAATTATTTAATTAATCCATAGTATTCTATCAATTGGATCAACAGTAATTTATTTAGCATTCATTATTTTTGGAATTTTTATCTGTTCTTTTTTATAGAACATAAGTAATATTGTGATGATCATTTGTGCTTTTATCTTCATTTATATATTCAGCAAAATTATATAATGCATTCCCAGAAGAAAAATGCTTGCTCATATTTTGAATATACTTAAGAATTTGATTTATATTGTTTCACATTTATTAAAATATGTAGTACCATTTAAACTTCAGTTCTCAATAAAACTATCTTACTAATGTGGCAGATGAATGGTGGAGGTTGTACTTGGCTTCATCTGAGATTTTAGTCTGTGAGTTTAAACATGAAAATCATGTTAATCAGTCATTTATTTGTTAATAAGACACTTTTGGAACTTATCTGTTCATGTTTTTCTTCAGCTGTCATGCTAATTTAGCTCTTTGCACTGTGATCAATTTCTCTCTCATCTGATACCATAAATGTCAAAGGGAAGAAGACATTGCATGCTGAAAAAAATCCTGTTCGCCAGTCCCTGTGACCCACATGGCCATGAGCACTGTGTGCTTTTTATGTTCACATACTTTCATCCAGCATAATGTCTGTGAACTTTGCCCTCGTTACTGCTCAAATCAGGGTTTATTTGTTATTGTCTAGTACAGCATGGTATGTATATACCATATTTTTTTGGTATTGATAACCATAATAACATTAACATTATAATAATAACAATTAAAAGTAGTAAAAACATGAAGTACATTTCTACAATTGTACAGTCCAAAACTAAGATAATTATCTTAAACTTTTTAATTCTTTAATTGCGTTACTTGGTTGTATTTTTGAGTCTGCATTTGTGTATGTGACTAGCACAAAATTTTCTAACTTAAAGCGCACAGATATTTCTACTTTTAAATTTACTTTTGAGTAAGTTGTCTATTCAAAATTCTTAGCTTGATCAAGATTTCACCTTAGACACCTGAAGGTGCTTCCTTCTCTCTCATCTCACCTTGACAAAAATGTGCTTTAAGTGGATAACTTGGCCTCTGGAACAGAGGCCGGTGGTTCTTATGTGGTCTCTAGTTTGTCTTGTGTTTGTTGACCATGATGGTATGCTTAAGTAATTGTTCTTACAGTATCTATTATCTCAGCACAGATGAAGCTAGACATTAACTCTTTAATATGATAACAGATAAATTCAGAAATATTTATGGTAATATTTGTAGGAAGTTAAATACAAAATTTTTCCTTTATGGACAAGGGCATGTGCCCTGTCAGTCACCATCCTGTTTCACATATCAACCTGGGGCATTTTTTCATGCCCTTCGAAGTCATTTCCTTGAAGAACAACTACTTTGTGATACTTTCGTAAACCATATATAATTTTTGTCTACCTTATATCTTCGTAAAAGTGAATCATGCAGTATGCATTTTTGCCTGAACTCTTTCACTCAGCATATTTTCTAAGACATTTATTACTGTCATTGGATTTATCTGTAATGTATTTCTTATTGCAGAGTATTATTCTACAATATGAATATGCCACAGCTTACTTATACATTCTCCTCTTGATGGTCACTGGGTATTTTTAATTTGTCTTGTTATGAATAAATCTCATGAAATTTCTTATAGGCTGAATGTTGTCATCGCAAATCCATATGTTCAAGTGCTGACCCCTGCCATCTCAGAAAGTGGCTCTATTTGAAAATATAGTCTTTATCATGTAATTGGCATTAAATGAAGTCCTTAGGGCGGCTCTAACACACTATGACTGGCATCCTTACAGGAAGAGGAGCTGAGGGCACAGTCACATTCAAAGGGAAAACTGTGTGAAAACATGAAGAGAAGATTGTCCACAAGGCAAGGAGAAAGGCTTCAGAAGAAACCAACCTCACCTACACCTTATTCTTGGATATTTAGCCTCCAGAACTGTGAGAAAATAAATTTCCGTTGTTAAAGCCACCCAATCTGTGATATTTTGTTATGGTAGCCCTACCAGACTAATACATGTGATACACACATATGTTGTAATTTATTTATGAGAAAATGCAGAGGATTAAAAATTGGGGAATTGTATGTTCTTCTATGTGTTTAAGACACTGTCACAGCCAAGACAGGAGAATTGCAAGTTCAAAGCCAGGCTCAGCAACAGTAAGGCACTAAGCAACTCAGGGAGATCCTGTCTCTACATAAAACATGAAATAGGGCTGGGGATGTTGCTTAGTGGTCAAGTGCCCCTGAGTTCATTCCCTGGTACCAAAAAAAAAAAAAAAAGACACTATCACAATTTTTTCAGAGTTTGAACCTTTTTGAAATTCTACCAGCAATATATGAACCCTTCCATTGCTCCATATGTTCTTCAATATTTAATATTTGGTTGTTTTAATTATAACCACTTTAGTTGATGTGGCATTGAATTGCATTATGTTTTCATAATGACAGATGATGTTGAGGGCTGTCTATGCTTGTCAATTTAACTTCATTTGAGATGTTTCTTCAAGAATGTGTCTCACTTTACTGACTTGCTTTTCTCTTATTATGGAGTTGTAATAATTTATAATATGCTCTATATTAAAATTTTATGAAATATAAATTTTACAACTATTTTCTCCAATTTGTTGTTTGAATACTCATCTTCTGAAATGAGGAGGAAGGCATTAGCCAAGTGTTTAATGACACATAGCCTCCTTGATTTGTCCCTGTTCCTGGGTAGTTTTAGTCACATTGATGTAAGTAAAACAATAGGAGACATCACCTTGTTGAATCCTTCCTATCCTCCTTCTAAATTCCAAGGATTCTTTGCTTTACATCTTGGTAGGCTAACATGCAAAACAAAGATAGTGGGAATCCAAACTCCTACCTCAGCCATTTTCTCAGTAAAGCAAGCAATCCTTCAGAATTCTGTAGTGCTTAACCTTAGTGAGAAGACACTTGTGCAATTCCTAAGTTTACCATACAGTATATAGCCAGTTGAAACTGGGTAAGGGGTGGGCTCAGCAGATGGCTCCTATATAAAGGAAATACAATATGCCCTTTCAAATACATTAGCCATCCCAAATATGCATCCAGGTAAAAGCTACTTAATCCCTAAAGAAAAATCTCTCCAGTCACAAGTTCAAGTTTGTACCTATCTGATACATTTGTTTCCCCTATGGCATCTCTGAACCTGTGAAGTTTCTGGTTAGTGCCTTTTTGCACTGCCCTCATATTCTGTAGGTTTTACTGTCTGTCCATCACACCTCAACATCCTATGGTTCTGAGAAGTTTTTCATACTTCACCCAGATGATGACACTTTCCCTAAGTTCCCCTGATGGCGACAGTAATTTCTTCAATTCTTCAAGAAGAGACTGTGTTTCTGGTTTGCTATATTGCTCTGGTGAGGAAATTTCAGGGACTTCTACTTAGTCATTCCTACTATACTGGCCACGTCTCCTTGGGAAAGAATATTGCCAAAGATCCCCATTCCAATTATACATTCAGCAACTGAAGAAGTACCCAGAAAATGGGTTACTCTCTGGCCCCACATTAGCTTGAGTTTTACTGACTTCATCCATCACCTGACACCGAAAGTACACTCTTCCCTAGTGAGCTGAGGGGCATTTTTGATGTTCAGGAATTAGTGTCACTTTAGAGCCTGTGTCTACACTAATCTTTGAAAGGTCTCTGTATTGTTTCTCCCCGGTACACAGTTACTCCAATAAATATTCTTCAGCCCCTTGAAAGGAAGAATGAGATTTGTGGGCCGTACAGTGGTAGTGCTGCAGGGACTTTCTTCAGATGGAATGGCTTCCCTTTTGTTTTTTAGTAGACTGTCTTTGACCAGTTTTATTTTAACAAAAAAGTTACTGAGATGGTACAGATGATTTCCATATACCCTCTACTATAGTTTGGATCTAGAATGTTCCCCAAAGTCCCATGTATGTGTTAAAGGCTTGTCCCCAGCTTGCCACTATGGGCAGATGGTGGAAATGAAGAGGTGGGGCCTAAGGGGAGGTCTTCTGGTCACGCAGCCATGCTCTAGAGGAGGGATTGTACACCCTAGTTTCTTCCTCTCCTTCACACTCAGGCCATGAAGTCTGTATCTATTTGCTTAGAAATGTGCTGTCTGCCATTATGTGCTGCCTCACCACAGTCCCTAAAGCAATGGGACTGACTGACTATGGACTGAAATCTCCACAACTGTAAGTCAAAATAAACTTTCTCCTTAGAAGTTCATTATCTCAGGTGTTTGTGACAGCATTAGAAAGCACACTATCACCCCCCACCAAATACCACACGGTTTCCCTTATTTATTTATTTATGTATGTATTTATTTATTTATTTTTGGTACTGGGGATTGATCCCACATCCCCAGCTCTTTTGTATATTTTATTTAGAGACAAGGTCTTGTTGAGTTGCTTAGGGCCTCTAAGTTGCTGAGGCTGGCTTTGAACTTGATCCTCCTGCCTTAGCCTCCTGAGCTGCTGGGATTACTGGAGTGAACCACCATGCCCGAGAGTTTCCCCTATTTTTAATATCTTAATTACTGTGATTCATTTTTGCAATTGATAGATCAATATTAAAATTTTGCTATTACCTTAAGTTCATATTTTATACAAAGTTTCTTAATTTTTACCTGTTGTCCTTTTTCTGTTCCATGATTCCAGCCAGGATGTCACAGTACATTTAGTCATTCAGGCAATCTTTTAGGGAAGATTCTCTGATGATGCTCACATTTGATGACCCTAAGATTTCTGGGGGGATACTGGTGTATTAGTCAGCTTTTTCACTGCTGTGTCTAAAACACTTGACCAGAACAATTGTAGAGGAGGAAAAGTTTATTTGAGGTCTCACGGTTTCAGAGGTCTCAGTCCGTAGACAGCTGGCTCCATTCCCCAGGACTCAAGGTGAGGCAGAACATCATAGCAGAAGAATGTGGCAGAGGGAAGCAGTTCACATGGTGGTCAGGAAGCGCAGAGAGACTCCACTTACCAGAAGCCATGTATATATACCAAAGCCATGCCCCCAATGCCCACCTTCTCCAGCCACACCCTACCTACCTTCAGCCACCACTCATTTAATCTCATCAGGGGATTAATACACTGGTAGGGTTAAGGCTCTCCTAACCCAATCGTTTGTCCTCTACAACCTTCTTGCATTGCCTCGCACATGAATTTTTGGGGGACACCTCATATCTGAACTATAATGACTGGTCAGGGACATAATGAAATGCTCTCTCTTGGAAATTATCTGATATTTTCTCATGACTAGCCTGGGAATGTGGGTGGACTTGGGGAAGAAGCTCATAGAGCTAAGTGCCTTTTCACCACTCATACCGAGGGGGCATAGGTCACCACTTATTAATGTTGGTTCTGACTTTGGTCATTCTGCCAAAGTTTGTCAGACTTATATATGGCAGTTTCTCTTTTATCCCCCATTCTTCTTTATATTCTTTGAAGGAACTATGTTCAGTTCACAACACATAATTTTTTATATTCTGCATGTATTTGCTCTTTATGCTATAAAGTTCTAAAGTTTTTGACAAACTGTAACATTGTGTGTTCATTGTTCCTGTAACGCACAGGGCTGATTCACTACCTAAAACCCCACTGGGTCACCTCCTCACTCCTCCCAAGTCCCAGGCAACAGCTGATCTTTTTACTTTTTCTATTGTTTTGACTTCTCCAGAGTGTCACATATTGTAATCATGTGCTATATATCCTGTCAGACTTCTTTTATAAGCAATACATATTTAAGATTCCTCCATGTCTTATCAGGGCTTCATAGCTAGTTTTTCCTTGTCACTAGTTAACATTCTATTGTGTTATAGTATCAGATCTTATACACTTGTCTTTTGAAGGACACCTTGCTTATTTCCAGTTTGGGGTCATTCAAAATAAAGCTGTTGTGTATTCATAGGTTCCTCTATATGTATACGTAAAATTTCAAAAGAATTGGATAAACACCTAGGGCTGTGATTGTTGGATCATGTAATAACACCACGTTGAGTTGCAGGAATAAATGGCAAAGTGTCACTCAGTGATTGTAGCATTTTCCATTCTCCCCGACAATAACAAAGGGTTCCTGTGGTTCTGCATCTGCAGTGGAATTTCATATTTCCAGATTTATGGATTTCAGCCGATCTACTAGCTATATGGTGATATATCATCATTGCTTTAATGAGCACTTTCTTAGTAACAAACCATCTTCATGTTTTTACATCTTTATAACATTAGTATACATTCTTCGATGTGTTCTGTGTTCAGATCCATTGCTTGTTTTAAATTGAGTTGTTTACTTATTGTGGAGTTTCCAAGCTCTTTGTATATTTGGATAATTACTCTTCATCATCTGTAAATAATATGAATTTTTTCTCCAAGTGTAGTTTTTCTTTTCCATTTCTTAAAAGCATCTTTCACTCAGAAGAAGTTCTTAATGTTAACAAAGTTCAATGTACTACTGCTTTCTTCATGAAATGTCTTTTGGTGTTGTAAAAACATTCAGTGTAAAAATTCATAGTAAGCTGGGAAGGTACCTCAGTAGCAGAGTGCTAGTCTAGTGTGAGTGAGGCCCTGGATTTGATCCCCAAAAACACACAAAAAAAAGTCCAATAAAATCTCAGTGGAACAGCAATGGTCAACACAATTTTATCTTAGAAACTTTATTATACTTTTATATTTTACATTACAGCCTATAATTCATTTTGGCTTAATTTTTATGGAGGAATCGCCAAAATTTTCAGCATTGTTTATGGCAGAGAAGATTCTTTCTTCATTGAATTGCCTTCCTTTGTGAAAGAACAATTGAATATGTTTGTGGAAGTTAAATCTGGAGTCTGTATTCTCTTCCATGTATGTATGTATGTATGTATGTATGTATGTATGTATCTATCTATCTATCTATCTATCTATACAGTCTTTCACAAATATATTGAGATTTGGCCCCTGATATACCACCTTCCCCGCCTCGGTCACGTAGATCAAGTTGTATTGTGATATGCTGATCATCTATTTCATTCTTGAGGGTAATATGAACCATTATTGAGTTCTAGAGATCCCTAAAGCCCAAAATGTTCTGTAGGACATGTCTTTCTTCACAGTAAACTAAATCCTATTTTTGGGTGGATAAGTGCTGCAATTTGACCCATGCTACCTTGTGATGTAGCCAACCCAATTGAAATTAAGAGCGCATATCAGTTGCAGAATGCTTTATGGTCAATCCTGACCCACAGATAAGAACAACACAGTTTTTTAAGGATATAGATGTTTCACTAACTAATACATATGTAATCTAAGACATATCTAGTAATGTTTCTTTTTGGCATTCTTGTGAGGTAGGTGGGGGTTTGTGTGTAAGTCATAGAAACTAAATACATTCCAATTTTCCTATCTCCTGAATCTTTGTCATTCTTACTTCCAAATCATGCCTGGGAAAGTCTGTCCTGGGAAAGTCTGTCCTGGGAAAGTCTGTCCTACCAACACTGTTAAGTGTAACTTCAAGTTAAATAAACCAAGCTAGTATTTTCTGGAACTAATTTCAGCTGCAAGAGCTGACATATTAAATCCACCATCTCAGGTAAGTGCGTGTACTAGAGTTTAATTTCAATTTCCTTGGTCTAACACTATAAAAATCCACCTGCTCCATAAATATAGTCATTCCTTGCTATTTATGGGATGCAGGTTCCAAAATTTCTTGTGGGAACCAAAATATGCAGATGATGAAGGCCCTCAAACAAAATGGCATAGTCTTTATGTATAACACACACTTTCTTCTGTATACTTTATATTATCTCTAGATTACTTATGGTCCCTAAAATAGTGTAAATCCTATGTAAATAGTTGTTTTAATGTATAGTTCAGGAAATATTGACAAAAAAAAATGTCCATGTGTTCAGTACAGACACAACTTCTCCCCTGAATATTCTGAATATCATCCATGTTTGGTCAAACCTGTGGATGCGGAATTCATGAATGTGAATACAAAGGGCTGCAGACAGTTACAAAATCTTGGAATTGTTTTGTGTGTAAGCTATTTTTATTTTCTTGAGTAGTAGTGTTTACTTGGCTTTCTGGATCATGCTGATATATTTTAGCTGTGAGTCTGGTGCCAATAGAGACTGATAGTATGGGGAGTGAGGAAAATAAGCACCCCCTTACAAGACATATGCTCCAGGTGAAGCTATCAAAAAGATGTTATCAAAAGAAAACCAGTCTCCAGACGCACAGGTCACTGCTACTTCTACAGGCAGGGCGGGCTCAGGCGACTGATTCCCAGTTTTAATGAAATTCCACCAGAAGCCTTCATTCCAGGTCTCAGACTCTCATTCTTTTCTGATTAAAACTCTAATTTTTGTATGAGAAATGGAACAAGACTACAAGTTAAATCAAGATTTTAATTCTATAACAAGCACAATTAAGTTTTATGATCCATAACAATCTTGGCTTGAGGCTGTAGGAAATAAGAGATTATTCTACTTCTGTGGAAATATCTGATTTCTAGATCATAACTTTAGCTGACCAGCTAATAACCTAAGCTCCATAATACTTGCTTCAAATGTTATATAATCATGATTAACTACAGGCAATGATTAGATTAATTTTGAAGACAAAACATGACATCTATGCCATAGAAAGAAAGGTGTTCAGCAAGAATATCCAAAAATTATTGATTGAAGATACTCTCCTTCCTAGGAGCACTGTTGGCACCAATTACATGTCAGAAAAAAGTTCTCTCAGGAGTTGGAAACGGTATCAGCAATTTCACTTGCAGAGGTTTACTAAAATATAACTTTTCAGTGAAGCATTCTCTTTGCCCACTATTTAAAATCATAACCCAATGCACATTAAACATGACTTGTTTTTTATGTCATTTATTAAATATATATTTTGTATGTGTTTTATCATATTAAAATATAAATTCCATGTGTGTTTGTTTTGTAGATTGGATTATACCATCACTTAGAACTGTGTATTAGATGTGGCAATACTCAGTAAACGTTTGACAAAGAAATTCAATGAACTTCATTCCAAATGAACAGAGTGTCTCCAAAAAAAGGAGGGGCTTGGCTTCCCTTATAATCTCATCATTTTAAAAAGACACCTGTATTTTTTAGATGCCTGATGAGATGTTTTCCTGAGAGATTATGCTAAGTAAAATGATTTGGTTTTGTGAAAAATTTTTAGTTTTAAACATCATAAACATTTTGTGGAGATTCATCTGTCAATCAATTGGGAAAAAGTAAAGGGGCTTTTAAAAATCACTTTTAAGTTCTTTACATTAATATTAAAGTTGAAATGTGGTGGTAAAGAGCTGATGATATTGCAATGAATTTGCACATTTAGTAAATGTTTACATGCTCTTAGCTTCACTAAACAAACTGACACTTCTGACACTGAAAATGAATATGTCTTTAACATCCTGCTTCAGAAAAATCATTCCATCTGTACATTGCTTGTATTTGTCTATTCCATTTATGTCTTACCCTTCTTGCCCAGGGCCAAAGGAATGAAAGAGAACTAGTAATGGTATTTTTTGCAAAGAGTAATCAACCATAAAGACTATAATTGAACACACAAGGGTAGTCATTACATGATTAATTACTTTGGCAAATCAGCCTCCTACATACATCACAGAAATATTCAAAAGAGACTAGAACATAATGTACAGAAAGCAGACGAGTCAGCAGGAGAATCACGTCCATCAGTAGCTTATTTGTTTTCAGGCCATTTGTTTTCCATATTTCTCAGTTTTCTCCATTTTTTCTCCCTGCTAATCCTTAATGTGCATTACATTTTAAGATAAATGTTTTGATGATTTAGTGGAGGCAATGCAGACATTGGCTGAGGTAAGTGTTTTTTCAAGTTTCTGTCACACATAGAATAGATTAAGCTTGACGATTTATTGGACCACATAAGCATCTATTTTTGATTGTTATATTGCTGAGCTCATTCTGATTTCTATAATGCTTCAATTGTTTAGCAAGTAATATATCAATATCATTTTTCTCAAGCTCAAATCAATTCAATGCCATCCTATAAGGCTTTGGGAAAATAATAGAGACGGAAGTCACATAAGACAAAATCTAAAGAAATGCTTTCTTTTTGCTCTGGATGTTTCCATATCTGTACCTAAAGCTAGAACTTCTGAAGCCATCCTACAACCTGAGGAGAACCAGCCTCGGGGCAAAACTGGCACACTGACAGACTGGAGTAGCAGGAGCAATCCGGCTCATGGTTGGCACCATTAACTTCTTAAGTCATGTACAGGGAGAAGGTATCCTGAATCTGGACCATAGCCTCCTCTGGCTTTTCTTTTCTTTTCTTTTCTTTTCTTTTCTTTTTGTTTTTTGGTTTTTTTGGTACTGCGGATTGAAGTCAGGGGCACTTGACCGCTGAGCCACATCCCCAGCCCTATTTTGTGTTTTATGTAGAGATAGGGTCTCACTGAGTTGCTTAGCACCTCGCTGTTGCTGAGGCTGGCTTTGAACTCGCGATTCTCCTGTCTCAGCCTCCCAAAGTGCTGGGATTACAAGTCCTCTGGCTTTTCTATTGCTCAAAAGCTTCTCTCAATTACACATATGATTCTATTAAAACTGTTAATTTTGCCATTAAAACTAGCAAGAGTTTACCTTTACCTCCTTTCTCACAATTGAATTCAAAGTGATCTTCAGGTGTCTCAGGTCTCCAACCTGCTCATCTTAAAATTTCACCTGAAATTTTCTGATATTTGTGTCTTCGTGGAAGCAGCTCTTAGATGATAAATCCATTATCTTACTTGGTAAGAACATGAGGAGTCACTTCCATAAAACTTAAATCCTGCTTAGGGATGTGTGACCCAAGATCAGGCATCTCTTGCATCTCCAAGCCAAAGAGTTCTCCTTTCATGAATGTTAGTGTTTGCTGTTAAAAAACAAAACAAAACAAAAAACAGACTAATTATCCCAAGGAAGCACAAAGCTGTGGCTCTGAAATGTTGGTGGCCATGGCTTTTGTCAGGAAGATGTAGGAAACTGTGGGAATCCATCTGAATTCTATAGAAACATAGAAACAGCACAACTGCCTTCATAAAAAGAAAATAACAGCAATTGGTAAGAGAACATTCCACATTAAACACATTTACATATTGAAATCACATTGCCTGTTGAAAGAATAGAGAGCATAAGGACAAAAAAAAAAACATGGACAGAAGAACATTTGAAAATGTTATTTCTAAAATAAATACACATCCATTACAAAAACTAAAGCTTTCGGTGGATTTAACCAAGAGTGGATTAAGCACCGTGGAGAACAGAAATTGTAAATGGGAAAACAGATTGGGGAAATCAGCAAAACACAGCAGAGAGATAGATACATTTGAAAATATGAAAGAGCTGTAAGAGAAGTGGAAATATAAAAAGGAAAAATAATACAGCAGAAAAGAAAGAAGTAGACAAGGGGGGAAAATTGAATATTTAAAGATAAATCAGTTCATATCCATATGCATCTATTTATCATCAAATATTGGTAAAAATTACCCTTCAGATGAAAGGAAAACAATAATGAGCCATTTACCTCCAGAAAAAAAATGTTGTAGTAAAACTGAAAGAATAAAGGACAAGACTGAACAGCTACCACTGATAAAAATCATTCACTGAGGAAAATAAAGTTGAGACTAACTATAAGATCCTCAATAACAAAAAATATAAAAAGGTCACAGAATGAGTTCAGTGTTATGAAAATAATTTTCTACCTAAATTTTCATGCCTTTACAAAAGTAGTTTGCATGAATATTTACAGAGAGTTTGTAGTTGAGTCCCTAATTATTACTAAAAATGTACTAAAAATTAAGTTCAAATGGAATTAAACCTAAAAAGATTGGAAATAGAAGCATTGTATTGTATTGTATTCCATATACTTCTATAATTAATTGCATAAAACATTTTATCAATTACTTAAAAAAAATTTTTTCAAGTCACAGTTAAATCCATAACAGAAGGAAATGTTTAGGTACCTAGAGGAAAGAAACGTCTCAAATCTAGGAATGGCATTACCTTTCTTTAAAATTAAGAACATGTTCAATATAAATCACAAAAAGCATGCTGGATATGAAATGCAGTCATTTCCTTGCCCTGTCCTCACATCAGACTTCTCCATCTAAGCAGTGAGTACTTCTCCAGTCTTGTAAGGATTGCAGGAATTACAGTTTTTGCTTTTCCATCTTCTCCATATTAAAGGGTGTTTTAAAACCTTTACTACCTTAAGTGTTAGTTGTGCTCATTTTATTTTGAATGTCCTATGCATTCTTTCTGGGTTATCCTCCACCCCGCTTCCCTCCTTCTCTACCTCTTCCTCCTCCATTTAAGCTGGTGTCCTTTCCCTTTTTGGTGAGGGCTCACACTACTTTCTCAATATTTATATGCAAATGTCTTTATTTCTGAGCAGAGTTAATTTTGTTTATTACTTTGAAGCCACTCTGCTGTCTTCTGGTTTCTTGATGTAAAAAAAAAAAAAAAACCTAAATCATTTGGATCATTATCAGTGTCTTTTAGTTATTTGTATTATTTTAAGATTATGTATAATCTTGATATTTTCAGCTTCATTATTGAGTACCTAGGTGAGGATTACTCTTTAATTTTTATTGCATTTCAACCAATAATTTGGCACCAGTGGGATAATTTTGAGTCTGGTGCTTTAACAAGTTTCTACATCTATGGAATTAAGGCACAGGTCATCATCATCACTGAGGCAAGTAACTCACCAGCTGGTTACTCTGGCCTTCCCGTATTAGTTTCCCACTCTACCAGCCCCGTACTGCCTTTACCTCTCAGGTGAGCTATGTCTACCTAACACCTCCTGGAAAGTCAGTGCAGTAGACATTGCAGTGAGCAGTGTTTTCTTTGCCGATTTCTCTTCTCCATGGTCAGTTCATATGCAGTTCCTCCAGTTTTGAGTCCTTGGCTTTCCACAGTTCCTGGTGCCATTTCATTTTCCCAGTCCTCCTATTTAGTCAATCATCCAAAGCTGTCATCTCTAAAACCCAAACTTGTTTTCTGAACCAGAGACTCATACACCCAGCTGCCCAGATGTCATTTCCACTTGGAGATGCCCATTGAAACTTGTTATATCCAAAATAAGTCCCTGAATTCTTCCAACTAACAATATCACCTCTCCCCTCTTGTCTTAGCATCTAGCTACTCAATCCTCCCAATTGCTCCCACTGAAAACTTTGGAGATATTTGAAATTATTTTTGTCTTATCCCATACGGTCTTCTCTGCCCTCAAGAAAAAAAAAAAAAAAAAAAAACTAGAATAAGAAGAAGAAAACACCCAGAATCTCAGGACTTCTCCACAACTCCCCTCACCACCCCAGTCCAAGGCCCTGCAATCCTGCCTGTATTAACATGGAGCTTCCCAGTTGCCTTTATACTTTCACATCTACCCTGCTCTCTGTACAAAACACATCCCTGGGTTTTCACTTCATCCTCAAAATCCAGATACCATATAATTACTTGCAAGTCCTCACTAGATGAGGGCCTCTTTTGCCTTTCTATCTTTTTTTTGGTACCAAGGATTGAACTCAGGGGCACTTAACCACTGAGCCACATCCCTACCCCAATTTTTTTTTCTTTATTTTGAAACAAGGTCTTCTTAGTTTCTTAAGGCCTCACTAAGCTGCTGAGGCTGGCTTTCAGCTTGCAATCCTCCTGCGTCAGCCTCCTTAAATGCTGGGATTACAAGCAAGCACCACCGTGCCTAGCTCTACCTTCTCTTTAATGCCCTTCTTTTATTTCTCTCTGCTCTGCTCAAAATACTTCTTGTTGCTTGGCATGGTGGCACACAGGGTCTGATACACATGGGTAAGTGAATAAATGTAAGCTAAGGTGAATAAAGCAGCCTCAGATCATTATTTTCCAAACTGTTGTGCTGTGCTGTGCTGCACATAAGCCTAAAACATCACAAAATCGACACAACAACTCATCACCTAAGTTTTCGGAATTTATCACCTGAAAGCAATATGTACCAGCAAGTAAAAAAAAAAAAAAAAAATGTTTGACTTGATCATGTATTATCAATTCAGCTTCAGTAAGGCCAGTTTAGTTAGTCATATCAAGATATTTCAATAGGCATTTGATTCTGATCATTTTTCGCCAAGGAGCAGCAAGGATCACGTAAAAATGTATCTAGTCCTAATTTGTTGCTATTTCCATTGAATTCTTTCTGAGGCATTGTTAATACTTCCTTATACTCGTTTTTCATCCTGAGCATTTTTCTATGATTGCACTTGGCAGTTTTCACACTGAGCCATAATCAGCATCATAGTGCCCATTCTGAACAGAAACAATTGTGTGCATATTACCATGTATTAATTAGATATACAAATGGTCCCCTTCCAGTTTTTTATAATGATCTGGAATTTACTCCAAAAATTAATTAAAATCCTTTTCACCATAACTAACTACATGATTCATGGAAGCTTGTGAAGATTAATTCTAAATTATTATATTGTTAAAAGAGAAGACCATGTGATCAGGTTAAAAGGTGAGTGACCAAAAGCTGTACTTCTAATTATACTGAGATAATTACTTTGGTTATCATCATCATTGATTTTAGGGTTTTTTTCCTAAAAATATTTTCTTGAGAAGTCAGATGTAGATGTTGTCAGAGAAACTACTGACCATACAACAAGCTAAACTTCCTAAAAGGATGCTACTACCCATGCATTAAATAAAACAAAATGTTTTTGAGCAGCCCCAGTAGGAAGAAACCACCATATAAGAGCAATACATACCTTTGTGAAAACTCTGATCACATTAGGACACTCTACTACCAAATATAAAGATGTTGTTATAGTTGAAAAGGTTACAGAATTAAGACTACATCTCTAGTTTTGATATTTTTTCATGGAAAATATTCTGGTAAACATGCACTTACAGATAACACAGGAAAATAAATATTGAGGTGGGATGGCTTTACAACATCTCATGACTTTGGCAACAAAAAAATTAGCTCTGTTTCCATCTTATGTTGATAACGCACACTGGATTAGTATTTGGAGCAAAAATATATAATGATTTAATGACTTATGTTTTGTTGTATGCTTTATATGACAAAAGAGATTTCCAAAGAAATGGAAGTTGTGCTGAATCAATGTATACATGGAAGTCTCTTTTCCAAGTTTCATTCTTTCTTCATATGTGTTAATCATATGCATTTGAATGAATATGATTCATACAAGTAGTAGGCCACTCCTACTGCCATCTTGAGTTACCTCCACTATTGCAGCCACCACCTTTAGTGGCAGTAGTGTCCATCTGGGGACACCTGCTGGGGACTGGAAGTGAACTCCAAGGTGAAATACAGGTAATCTTTAGTGTCACTACAAGATTATAGTATGAAAACCACAATAACTCAGATTAGCAATGCAAGAAAGGAAGATATATAATCAACATGAAAAAACAAGGAAAGAAAATGCCCCAAATAAATTTAGATACTACAATAATAAAATCCATTGGCAGCACAATTGGTAAAATGTCAGAAAGAATTCAGAATGTATGTAATTAAAGTGATCTGTGAATTAAAGAATGACTTAAGCAAATATAGGCAAAAATTGATCACTCCAACAAAGAGATAAGGGAGCAAATACATGTAGCAAAAGATTACATTAAGAAAGAGCTAGATATTGTAAAAAAGAATATCAGAAATGAAGGAAATTAAGGAAAAAATAAACCAAATAAAAAACTCAATAGAAAGCAACATCAGCAAATTAGATCACCTGGATTACAGAACTTCAGAAGACAAAATATACAATCTTGAAAATAAAGTTGACCATATGGTGAAAATGGTAAAAAATCATGAATAGAATGTACAAGAATTATGAGATAGCATCAAAAAACCAAATCTAAGATGTATCAGGATTGAAGAAGGCACAGAATTTCAAACCAAAGGAATACACAATCTCTTCAATGAAATAATACCAGAAAATTTCCCAAACATGAAAAATGAATTGGAAAATCAAATACAAGAGGCTTATAGGACACCAAATATACAAAATCATAACAAATTTACACCAAGGCACATTATAATGAAAATGCCCAGCATACAGAATAAGGATAGAAATTTAAAGGCTGCAAGAGAGAGGAATCAGATTACATATAGGGGGAGACCAATTTGAATCTCAGCAAATTTTTCAACCCAGACTCTAAAAGCCAGGAGATCATGGAACAACATATACAAAGCTCTGAAAGAAAATGGATGCAAACCAAGAACCTTATATCCAGCAAAATTGAGCTTCAGATTTGATGATGAAATAAAATCATTCCATAATAAACAAAAGTTAAAAGAATTTACAGCAAGAAAGCTTGCACTATACAGCATTCTCGGTAAAATATTCCATGAAGACGAAATGATAACCAACAATGAAAATACACAAAAAGAGAAACTGCACTAAAAAAAAATAAAGTCCAATGAAAGTAGAAACCAAATCAAGGTAAAAATAAAAAATAAACTGAACTGAGTAGGATTATAAATCATATTTCAATAATAACCCTGAATGTGAATGGCCTAAACTCATCAATTAAAAGACATAGACTGACAGACTGGATTAGACCCAATTGGACTGACAGACCCAAAAATGTGTTGCCTTCAAGAGACTCATCTAACAGGAAAAGACATCCACAGACTGAAAGTGAAAGGGTGGGAAAAAACTTATCACTCACATGGACCGTGTAAACAAGCAGGAGTTTCCATCCTCATATCAGATAAAGTGGACTTAAAACCAAAGTTAGTGAAAAGGGATAAAGAAGGATGTTTCATACTTCTTAAGGGAATCATACATCAACAAGACATAGCAATCATAAATATCTATACTCCAAACAATGGGGCATCTATATATATCAAACAAATCCTTCTCAACTACAAGAATCAAATAGACCACAACACAATAATACTTGGTAACTTTAACACAGATCTCTCACCACTGGATAGATCTTCCAAACAAAAACTAAACAAAGAAATAATAGAACTCAATAAAACAATCAATAATTTAGACTTAACAGACATATATAGACTATTCCATCCATCAACGAGAAATTACACTTTTTTTCTCAGCACCACATGAACCCTTCCCCAAAATAGATCATATGTTACATCACAAAGCAAGTCTTAGGAAATACAAAAAGTAGAGATACTATCCTACATCCTATCTGACCATAATTGAATAAAACTAGAAATCAATGACAGATTAAAAACTAGAAACTACTCCAACACCTGACACTAAATAATATGCTATTGAATGATGCATGGATAACAGAAGACACCAGGGAAGAGATAAAAAAAATTCTTAGAGGTAAATGAAAACCCCAATACAACATACCAAAAGCTCTGAGACACCATGAAGGCAGTGCTAAGAGGAAAGTTTATTGCAGTAAGCTCATTCATTAAAAGAAGAAAAAGTCAACAAATAAATGACTTGACATTATATCTCAAGCCCCAGAAAAAAAGAAACAAACCAATACCAAAAGTAGAAGAAAGGAAATAATTAAAATCAGGGCTGAAATCAATGAAATTAAAATAAAAGAAACAATTCAAAAATTGACAAAATAAAAGCTGGTTCTTTGAAAAAATAAATAAAATTGACAAACTCTTAGCCACTCTAATGAAAAGAAGGAGAGAGAAAATCCAAATTACTAAAATTCATGATGAAAAAGGAAATATCATGAAAGACATTACTGAAATACAGAAGATAACTAGAAACTATTTTGAAAATTTATACTCCAGTAAAATATAAAACCCTGAAGTCACTGTCAAGTTTCAGGAGGCATATGACTTATCCAAACTGAACGAGGAGGTCATACACAACTTAAACAGATCATTTCAAGCAAGGAAATAGAAGATGCCATCAAAAGCCTGTCAACCAACAAAAGCACAGGACAGGTGGATTCTCAGCTGAGTTCTATAAGACCTACAAAGAAGAATTAATATAAATACTCCTCAAACTATTTCATGAAATAGAAAAGGAGGGAACCCTTCCAAACTCATTTTATAAAGCAAGGATCACCCTGATACCAAAACCAGACAGACACATCAAAGAAAGAAAATTTCAGACCACTATCCCTGATGAATATAGATGCAAAAATTCTTAATAAATTTTGGTAAATCACATACAAAAAATATTAAATAAATATTGCCCTACGATCAAGTGGGGTTAATTCCAGGGAGGTTAGGATGGTTCAACATACGGAAATCAATTAATGTAATCCATCATATTAATAGACTTAAAGACAAGAATCATATGATTTTACCAATTAATGCAAAGAAAGCATTTGACAAAATACAGCACCCTTTTAATGTTCAAAACACTAGAAAAACTAGGGATGGTAGGAACATAGATCAATTTTGTAAAAGCTATCTATGCTAAACCCAAGGCCAACATCATCCTAAATGGACAAAAATTGGAAACATTCTCTCTAAAAACAAGAACAAAATAGGGATTTCCTCTTTCTCCACTGCTTGTCAACATAGTCCTTGAAACACTAGCCAGAGCAATTAGACAGACAAAAGAAATTAAAGGGATACAAATAGGAAAAGAAAAACTCAAACTCTCATTGGCTGCTGCTGATATGATTCTATAAGTAGAGGATCCAAAAACTTCCACCTTAAAACTTCTAGAATGAATAAATGAATTGATCAAAGTAGCAGGATATAAAATCATCACCCATAAATCAATTGCATTTCTATACATCAGTGATGAGTCCTCTGAAAGAGAAATCAGGAAAGCTACCCCATTCAAAATAGCCTCAAAAAAAATAAAATAAAATACTTGGGAATCAATTTAACAAAAGAGGTGAAAGAACTCTAGAAAGAAAACTATAGTACAATAAAGAAAGAAATTGTACAAGACATTAGAAAATGGAAAGATCTCCTATACTCTTGAATAGGCAGAATCAATATTGTCAAAATGGCCATACTACCCAAAGCACTATATAGATTCAATGCAATTCCAATTAAAATCCCAACATCATTCCTTATAGAAATAGAAAAGGCATGGAATTTCTTTGGCAGAATAAGAGATCCAGAATAGCCAAAGCAATCCTTAGCAAGAAGAGTGAAGCAGGAGGCATCACAATACCAGACCTTAAACTATACTACAAAGCTATAGTAACAAAAACTACAGGGCACCGACAGCAAAATAGACATGTAGACCAATGGTACAGAATAGAAGACACAGACACAAACTCACATAAATACAGTTATCTCATACCAGACAAAGGTGACAAAAACATACATTGGAGAAAGCATAGCCTCTTCAACAAATGGTGCTGGGAAAATTGGAAATCTATGTGCAGCAAAATGAAACTAAAATCCTATCTCTCAACATGCACAAAATTCAACTCAAAGTGGATCAAAGACCTGGGAATTAGACCAGAAACCCTATGCCTAATAGAAGAAAAAGTAGGCCTAAATCTTCATCATGTTGGATTAGGACCTTACTTCCTTAACAAGACTCCTATAGCACAAGAAGTAAAATCAAGAATCAATAAATGGGATGGCTTCAACTAAAAAGTTTCTTCTCAGCAAAAGAAACAATCAATGAAGTAAACAGAAAGCCTACATTCTGGGAACAAATTTTTGCCACATGTACATCTGACAGAGCACTAATTTCCAGGATATATAAAGAACTCAAAAACTTAACACCAAAATAAACAAACAATCCAATCAATAAATGGGCTAAGGAGCTGAACAGACGCTTCTCTGAAGAAGATATACAATCCATCAACAAATACATGAAAAAATGTTCAACACCTCTAACAATTAGAGAAATGCAAATCAAAACTACTCTAAGGTTTCATCTTACGGAAGTCAGAATGGCAATTATCAAGAATACAAATAACAATAAGTGCTGGTGAGGTTGTGGGGGAAAAGGCATACTCATACATTGCTGGTGGGACTGCAAATTGGTACAACCAATCTGGAAAGCAGTATGGAGATTCCTTAGAAAACTTGGAATGGAACCACCTTTTGACCCAGCTATCGCACTCCTTGGTCTATACCAAGAAGACTTAAAAATAGCATACTACAGTGACGCAGCCACTTCAATGGTTATTGCAGCTCAATTCATAATAGCTAAATTGTGGAGCCAACATAGATGCCCTTTGATAGATGAATGAATAAAAAACTGTGGTATATATACACAATGGAATATTACTCAACAATAAAAGAGAATAAAATTATGGAATTTGTAGGTAAATGGATGGAGTTGAAGAATATCATGCTATGCGAAGTAAGCCAATCCCAAAAAACCAAATGTTGAATATTCTCTCTGATAAGTGGATGCTGATCCATAATGGAGGAGAAGGCATGGGGAGAATGGAGGAACTTTGGTCAAAGAGGAGGGAGAGGAGAGGGGGCAGGGGGACAGTAAAGATGGTGGAATGAGATGAACATCATAACCCTAGCTTCATGTATGACTGCATATATGTTGTGATTCTACATCACATACAACCACAGAAATGAAAAGTTATGCTCCATCTGTGTACAATGAATCAAAATGCATTCTGCTATCATGTATACCTAAGTAGAATAAATTTTTAAAAATTTGTTTTTTTAGTTGTTGATGGATATTTTTATTTATTTATATGTGGTGCTGAGAATCAAACCCAGTGCCTCACACATGTGAGGCAAGTGCTCTACCACTGAGACATGACTCCAGCTCCGTCAATGTTTTGTTTATAGCAAATATATCTTTATAGCAACAATCATATTTTGTTAGATTTGCTAAATTTATGCATATTTTTGTGTTGTCTTTGAGTTTTATGTGCTATCATAGACAGAAATTTGAAAACGTTAATTTCCACTTGGTTCTGGTGGTACCTAGAAATGCTATTGTGTTCCACATTTTAACTCTGCAGCCTGTGAGCTTGCTCAATGTAACTGGTGTTATATTTGGAAAGTGTATATCAGGAGACATTGGAGTGATAGCATTTAAATAATGAGAGAGGGAAAAAAGCCTGTTAAGCAAGACGTCTACAACCAAAACGTGAAGCCATGGAGTGTTATTATAGACATGAAAATTTTAAATCGTATATTGAAAACTCGAAGACATTGTTAACTTTTAAGATACATAATTAATGAAACGTTGGAGATAAAATTCCCTTTCCAATTCCATTAACACCAGTATCTTATTAACAGATCTTATTTTTTCTTAGTCAGAATATCCTACATTTTTTGTGATTTGGAAACTTGTCATTGAACTATGAAATCTTCTGAGTGCACTATTACTGAAAAAGACGTCAACTATTAACTGCATGTGTAAATAAGAAAGTTGAATCTCCTTTATTCTTAAACCAACTTGCAAAGTCACCAAACTGAACAACAATAGTTTAATAATAAAAATTTAAAAAACAAAACTTAAAAAGCTAGATTTAGATGAAAGGCTTTATGTAACAATTATTACAAGAAGTGAGATGTGATAAATAATTGTTTAAAATGGTGATATGCAATGGTATCTGTATACAATACCCTATTACTATAAATGTAAGGCATATTTTCATGTATTTTCACATCTAACACCTATGACTCAGCCCCATTCAGACAACGTATTTTATTTTCTTAATTTTCTAAAAGGAGAAACTTTACAGAATTCAGTTTTCTTTCTCTTCAAGTATGAGTGCTCATTGGAAATTGAGAGCAAAGACACTTTGCCTGTCTTCATATTGAACGTTCTGGAAAAGCCCAAGGAGAAAGGGGGCACAACAGAAAGAGTCAGCTTGTGAATTTATCTGAGGAAATCCCTAAAAACCTGCCTTAAAGCTAAAATTCTCAATGGAGAAAATTTATATTTCCATTATCTGAAATACATAGATCTTTACTTTACATTTCTAAAAATATAAAGTAAAAGGTTCTTGCTTCCATAAATACACATTCAGCTTAAAAATAGGAATTGCCTTATATGGTTTTGGAATCTAACTCTTCTGCATTTTGTGAGCGTATGATTACTTTATTTGTTGTATTTTCTCTTTAAACCTTCAGTCAATTTATGTTGTGAAGCATACTATTTATTTCAGATAATAAAATATTGGATACTACTGAGTTTTGTAAGCTTTTATTTTCTTTTTTGCTAAATCGCTTTTAAATTACCTATATAGGGTAATTTTTTTCTCCTCATTTTGTGATTTGATGAAACTTGTAAGCTCTTTAATGAATCAATTTTCTGGCCTCGTTTTACTTCTCAATTTTAATGTTTCATTATCTATGGTTTGGCACCCCAGATAGCCCATTTTTGAGGTTTATTCCTTTTTAAAGAAGTAATTCATTTTCATATTATGAAAATTAAAAAATCAATGTGGTTTTGCTCATGCATAGAAAACCCATCTTAATTATGTAGCTTCCACAGTGAGGTAACTGAATTAATTCTTGCCTATCGTAGCTCCTTATATGAATAAGAAGCTGGATCACCTTATATATACAGACCCAGGGCAAGCCCTCCTTCAGTACTTAATTACCTCTCAAAGCAATCTTCCTTAATGATGGGGTAAGAAATCACTTCTGCAGTGTGCACCCTGATAGCATACATACAAATTATTTCAGCATTATAAAGAATATAAATCCTCTGGCCTGGGACGTTTACTTAATTTAACATGATTAGGTGATTTTTTTCATAACTTCTCATCTTTCAGGACTTGCTAGTACTTTTTTTAGGATGTTACTTTGCCTTTTGGAGAAGAGTTGTTACATAGCTACCTACTTACACAACTTTTTTTAAAAAATGCCATCTGTTTATCTATTTCAAGTAAAGGGAAACTTCCATTCTTCTTGCTAGGAACATGATTTGTTAAATACTGTTTATTCTCTATTTTTGTGTGTGTGTGTGCCAGGAATTTAACTCAGAGGTACTCAACCACTGAGCCACATCCCCAGCCCTATATTGTATTTTATGTAGAGACATGGTCTCACTCAGTTGCTTAGTGCCTCGCCGCTGCTGAGACTGGCTTTGAACTTGCTATTCTCCTGTCTCAGCCTCCCAAAGTGCTGAGATTACAAGTGTATGCCACCATGCCTGGCTATTAGAATCAAGTCATAAATCAGATTAGCCCTTTTTTATGGAATATGCCACAGTTTCATTTCTTAGAGAGTACTTCACAATCACATGGCCAGAGATAAAATTTTCACATCAGATAATTTTTAGTATTAAATTATAAAATTTGCAGGCATAAAATTAACATTTTTTCTGAAGTATTCAAATTCTTTATTCTTGAAATCTACATTGTGTGTCAAGTGTCTATGTATCAAAAATTAGATCTAGGCTTTTTCAAAAAGATATTAGCTTATTACATTGGTGAGAGAAGATGAATGTTTTAGTAAATAGTGGAGATAATTGAATATTTTTAAAAGATAGAATTTAATCTGTACTTCAAACTGTTAGCCAAAATGAATTCCCCAAAGATCATATACCTAAATGTACTATCAGAAAATATATAAGGTTGTTTTATAATCATAATACAGGGAGGATATTTTTACTGTCAACTCAAAAACTGGAGACCATTGTAAACACTCAGTAAATTGAACTACATAGAATACCATGTGTTCTAAGATTACAGAAGAGTAGACAGGCAAAAGAACAACTAGCTTTCCAGAATGTGGTATCTAAATACCTTTTTTCCAGTAAGAGCAATGATGGGTCTTAGAAGCACCATCATATATGTGCATGTGTGTGTGTATCACCCGAAGAGAGAAATGTAATTTTGCAATAGAGGGATCAGCCTGCTGAAACCTTAAAGTGGTCAGTCATAACATCATTAATAGAGGGGCAAACAGACATCATAGCCTACTGCCTCACAGAGCTACATACAGAGTGTTCTCACTACAACATATAGTGCAAATCTAGGTGATCATTTAAGTTGAACTTGCAAATGTTTATACAATATTGTCATTGGCTGCATTAGCTATATTATACCATAAAGAAATATTAAGATATGTTCATAATATGTGCCTTTTAAGAAAGGAAAATGAACACAATTACTCTAAAAACTCAGTGCATTAAAGAAAAAAATGTTCAGAGCAACTGCAGTGGATTAAAATTGACAAATAATTACAAAAACCAATTCATGTGTGGAATTTATGATGATACTAATTTAATCTGGTGAGGTTCTGGCAATTAATAGCAAATGTTATTTTGGGAATAACTGTGAATATTAGATCAATTAAAATTATTAGTTAATAGAACAGCATTTTGGTTCAGAGGGTAAGGCACAGGAAGTCTGTCTGAAAATGGCACATTTCTTGCTCTAGTTGCATGAATTAAGAGCAAGTTGGGATCAGGGACTCCTGAAAAAGCAACGCAGTGGTGGCTAACTGAAAATCTCATGGGACTCCCTGCTTTCCCTTCTTGTGACTCTGCCCCAGACATCTGGCATTTTCAGAAAACTCTTTGAATGACTAGTAAAGAGCATCTCAGTGCAGACTTCTGATATCTCGGCAGTGGGTTTCACCTTTATGAATAGGTCCCATGAACCTACCTTTCATGTTTGAGGAGCTGTCTAATGAAAAGTGGCAATAATCAAGAAATTTGCTGTATGACACAGTAGGTGAATATACTTACTTTTTATGAATACATAATGAACCATTTATGAGTGAAATTTTATGATGTCAGTCATAAAAATGATTTACCAAACAAGAAATATGGACAGTAAGACAATATATTGTAAATTATTAATAGAGGCAATGATTTCATGAATATTTGTCATATTGTACTATTCTTTATGTATTTATGTTGAAAATAGTTTTAATAATAAATGATTGAATTGTGTCTGCCAACTCTCCTCCTTTCCTATTAAAATTGCTATTTGAGAACAAATTTTCAGTATTGTATTCAAAACACATCTCCCAAGTTTTCATTTTACTGATAATTATGAGTTGGAATATTGGTACTTGCATTCATCCCAAGAAAACTGTTGAGTGATCTTTAATATGAGAAAAGTAATAAATATGGGAATTGGCTAAATACCATAAATCATTACACAATATGAACTATCTTATTATTATATTATGTTTTCAGTTTAAAACTCAATCAGATTATGTGATAATCCTCACAGTAATCAGCAAAATATCATGAAACTAGAAATAGAAATTGAAAAATTAACCCTTGTAATAAAATATTTTGCACATTTACAATTGATGCTTAGCACTAGTGAAAGTTATGTTCTATGAAGTCATGGAACACAAAATTAGGAAACACTGAGGCATTGCTCTTGAAGAAAGTACAAGGTCAGATTTCTAAAGGACCCTGGTCACTATATTCTGATCCATCAAGCAATATATCACCTTGCTGCTGTGCTTCTGTTTAAAATGCATTGCTGATTCACTAACGTTAAACTCCTGGCCCTCAGCACATCTCTCAGCTGAATGAAGCTCATCTAACTTACATCTAAGGGACTTTATGGCTTCTTACACTTAGCACCTGAGACAGTGCTTCAGCATTATGGGTGGGGCCATGTTCAAGAGCAAAATCATCAGCAAATAGCACAAAAATGTGAAAATGTGGGGCTAAATAGACAAAGACATTTGTTTATAGAATGAGCGCTGATCTGAGAAAACTGCCATTTTTTTGAACCTAGCAAAGAACACACATCGTCGTCAGTAGGTTCAATTATCATTATTCTATACATATATTTTTTTGCACTCTGTACTTGTGCCTGCTGATGAATGACTGCAAAGGCGGTGCTAGTATTGATTTTGAGGATTCAAATAAATTTGAATAAGTGGAAGGATTGCAAAGACGAAATCCATTAATTAAAAGCTGCATATTGTTAATTTACACTAGTTCTATTATTAACATCAACATTCATTGTTTCTTTAATGTTAATCAAAAATGTAATGATGTCAGTAACTAGTAGCTTTCTCAATATTATGCTGATATCATTTCCTGCATTGTAAACAAAACAACTAACAGATTTGGCTTATTAGGTCACATAGAACCCTGATTCCAACAATTAAAGAATACACACATACATTCAAAACTATCCATGAATGTGAGTCCAATTCTGTGGAGGCGCATGAGGGGAGGAAGGGATAGCCCCAGCTGTGTATGAGAAAAATTGCTGAAGTTTTTATCCAGTTACTGAAGGACAAGTATACAGGCCGCGATTCACACAGCAGGGCTGACAATACTGTCTCTGAAAGGTGTGCTTGTAATGTTGGCTTTCGGATGGTTTGGGAACTTGGGTTTAGGGAGGGCTCCCATAATTCTCTAATAAAAATGGCTTGCTGTGCTTAAGTAATGCAAACAATGTGATTTACGTTGTAGACTTGCTTTTCTCCCAAGAGAGTGGAAATTTAATACATGCTCAGAGAGGGCGTTACATAATCCAGCGAAAAGCTTGAACAGTGGGTCGCTAATGAGCATCCCCAGCAGAAAACATTTCACAAGAATTGTCAGAAGTTATTGCTGGAGGATTCAGACACATCTAGTGGGACTCTACTGGGAAAGGACCCTGGGAAGCTTGCTTCTAATTTCTTCCTATTCCAACTCACGACCCTTTTCCCTTTTCTGATTTTGTTTTATCCTTTCAATATAATACATCATAACTGTAGATAGGACATTGTGCAGTGTCCTGGGAGTCCTCCCAACCCTTAAGCCTGGGAGTGGTTTGGTAAATCTTAACATGACATGTTTGAACATGTCCAAGTATAAAATCCCAGGAAGTCACAGACATGAAAGGAGTTCCCACCCAATTTCAGACTCTCCAAAGGCTTTTACTGCTTCTCAATAGAAACAATAGTATAGAGTGGGGAACACAATGTGGTGTTGCTAACATACAGAAGAAGCAACTGCACCTCTGGAGAAAGCAGTAAAACACACAAAAGATTACATCCATCTTGAATAAGAGCCTTCTGCCACGGAAAGGCCCAAGAAACTGTAATCCTTCTAGAGAAAAAGATTCACTGAAGTTGGGGAAAATATGGAGAAAAATAACCTTCTTGTAGAAGAGAAGCATGATTGTGCCCTGCATCCAGACTATTAGAAATCTCATAGCACCAGAGAAGAGCCAGGACCACAGGAAACATACACACACCAAGAAAGCAAACTCTTGACCCAAGACCCAGGGTCACGAGCCCTCCCTGAGACTAAGATATGGCTATGATGAGAGAGAAGCACCCAGCACCCAGCACCCAGCAATCAGATAAGGAAACTCAGGTGATGGGGACTAGCACTACCACTGGAGATAAGGAGAGAACTTGTTAGAAGGGCAGGTGCCTGGTGAGTGAGACCACACATAGAACAGCAACAGGGAGAAAAACACCCTGTAGAGGAAGTACGCTAAATCTGGCTTTGCTCCAGGACAGAATTCAGTGGTGCACTGAGACACAGTAACCATGGAACCAAACCCAACTCAGCTTCAGATGGAATGGACTCAATTCCTCATTCTAGTGCCCCAGCAAAGGAAGAGATATGTCTCTATTCAAACAAAGTATTATTTGCTTCAGTCTATGCAAAGAAGTTCCAAGTTTTCAGTGAAAAGTAAGAAGAAGAAAAAACCACTCTACAAAGTAATTCACAGAACCTAACTCCAATACAAAGCAGATATTAGAATTACCACCCAGCAAAGTCAATGAACCAGGATTCACAAGTTAAAGCTCCAACAGAAAAGATGGAGGGACAGCATGCAAGGTCAGATGGGTAATTTCAGTGAGGATGGAAAAGATAAGAAAGAATGGAATAAGAATGCTACAGAACAGAAACACAAATATAGATAAAGAATGACTCTAACATTATTAATATAACCAGCACAGCCTGGGAAAACCACTAATTTGATGATGAGTTAATAGAAATTATTCGTACAGCAGCACAATGAAAAATATTCATTAAGAAAAGAATACAAAAGTGCAATCACTATCATCTCTTTCCTTCCAAAATAACCAGGGAAGCAATATCAAATAAGTGGTTCATGTGAAATTGGAATCTCCATAGAGGAAGTTGGAGAGACTAGAGAAGAAAGGATATTTGTAGAACGTAATGAAAGATTTTGAAATCAGAATTTGAAAGATAATGAATACATCTAAATGTAAATCAAAATGGCTTAGAGAAATATAAGCATAAAAATAGATTAAAAGAAGGCAAAATCCAAAACACAAATACTACTAGTACTAATAAAAAACCTAGATGCATACCCATGATAGAAAACAAATAAAAAAAAAGTTTTTGCAAAGATGCCCCAAACATACATTGGATAAAATATAGCCTTTTAAACAAATGGTGTTGGAAAAACTGGTTATCAATATGTAAAAGAATGAAATTAGATTCATATCTCTCAACTTGCACAAATGTCAAATCAGAATGGAGGAAAGACCCAGGAATTAGATCAGAAACTATGCAAATCCTAGAAATAAAATTCATAGTCAAAACTTCACAGGCAAAACTCTCTCAACTGGATCCCTGAAGTTCAGGAAATAATGTCAAAAGGTAATAAATGGAGTGGCTTCAAATTAAAAATCTTCTGCACAGCAAAGGAACAAGTTAAGAATGTGAAGAGAACCTACAGAATGGGAGAAAAATCTTTGCTAGCTACTCTTCTGACAGAGGATTAATATCTATAATATATAAAGAACCAAAGATTCTATACATCAAAAAATCAAATACCCCAAATAATAAATGGGCAAATGGATTAAACAGACACTTCTCAAAAGAAGAAATACAAAAGCCAACAAATATATGAAAAAACATTCCACACTGTGAGTAGTTATGAAATGCAAATTGAAACTACGCTGAGATTTTATCTCACACCAGTCAGAATGGCAGTCATCAAGAATACAAATAATAGCAAATGTTGGAGAAGATGCAGAGAAAAAAGAACAATTTTGCACTGTTGATGGGATTGTAAATTAGTAAAACCGCTATTTAAATTGGTAAAGTAGTTCTTCAAAAGACTGAGCATGGAGCCACCACATGACTCAGCTATACCACCCTTTGGTATTTATCTGGAAGAATTAAAGTCATCTTACTACAGTGATACATGCATACCCATGTTTACGGCAGCACAGTTCACAAGAGCTAAACTATAAAACCAGCCTAGGTATCCATTAACAGATGAATGGATAAAGAAAATGTGGTATATATACACAATGAAATTTTATTTAGCCATGAGGAAAAATGCAATTATGGCATTGGCAAGCAAATGGATAGAACTTGATAATATTATTCTAAGTGAAGTAAGTCAAACTCGGAAGGTTAAGAGTCATATGTTTTCTTTCACTTGGAAAAGGTAGAGATGAAAAAGGAAACGCAAGTTGGGGGTGTGGGTCAGGGGCCAGAGGTCTCATGAAAATCAAAGGAAGTGGAAGAATGACCAGGGGGTGGAACACAGGGGGAAGGGAGTACTGGAAAGGGATGCTTGCCAGATTATTGTCATATTGTGTACATGTATGAATATATAACAACTAATCCCATTATTATGTACAACTCTAATGCACCAATAAAAATATGGAAAGAGAAAAAAGAAATGAAGGGTAAAAAAAAAAAAAAAGTCTTTTTTAGCAACAACAACTGACAGCAATAATTACCAGCAGAATTATACTTTTTCCATGGTCTCTAAAACTGTAGACGAGACCTCAAAACACAAGAAACAAAGGCAGACATAGACAAATGGATAACATCAAACTAGCAAGCTTCAGGACAGCAAAGTAAGCAGTTGTCAGAGTGGAGAGAGAACCTGCAGAATGGAAGAAAACTATTGGCAAACTGTACATGTGACAGGCAGATAATATCCAAATACATAAGGAACTCAAAAACTCAACAGCAAACAAGCCAAAACTAATAATCCACTTACAAAATGGGCAATAGATCTGAATAGACATTTCTCAAAAGTAGACTTACAAATGGTCAAAAGATACATGAAAAAAACACTCCACATCACTAATAATCAGTAAAATGCAAATCAAAACTATTGAGATATTACTTCACTCCAGCAAGAGGGACTATTATAAAAAAGGCAAAATATAACAGGGGCTGGTGAGGATGTAGAAAGGGGAACCTTGTACACCATTGTGGGAATGTTACTTCATACAGCTATTGTGAAAGCAGAAGGGCAGCTCTTCAAAAAATTAAAAATAGAACCATCATGTGATCCAGCAATTCCATTGATGGATGTCTAGCCAAAGAAAATGGACTTAGCGTGTCAAAGAGATATCTGCACCCCTCTGTTTATTGCAGCACTATTCACAAAAGGGAGCAAACAGAAACAACATAAAGGTTCATCAACCTATTAGTAGACAAAGAAAATGGGGTACATGTACACAATGAAATACTATTGAACCATAAAAATGATTAAATCCTGTTAGTTGCATGAGTGGAAGTGGGGATTATTATGTTAAATGAAATAAGCCAGGAACAGAAAGAAAAGTATTGCAAGATCTTATTTATATGCAGAATATAAAATTCTTGATCTCATGAGATTAATAATACAATGTGGCTTACCAAAGGCTAGGCAGGAGAGGGGGCAGGAAGATATAAGGAATTGTTGATGAATGGGTACTAAGCTGTAGTTACATAGGACTATGAAATTGTTGTGTGCACAGTGGGATGACAGGATAGAATTTGTTTACCGTACATCTCCAAAATCTGTAAGGAATTTTGAATGTTTTGCAACAAAGACATGATAAATGTTTGAGGAGAGAGATACATTTAACTTGATTACACAATGCATATGTGTATTGAAATATCACACAGTACTCCTTTAATATGTACAATCTTGTGTTTTCACTTACCAGCTAAAATTCTGTTTCAAAAACTTTAAATACATAAAAAGAAATCAGTTATGGTGAACTTTGCTATACATACAACAGGGAGTGCCAAGTGGTACACATCCACACTCTCTCTTTCCTCCTCTTCTTCTAGTCAAAGAAAGGCTCACCCAGTTATTGGCAGTATCAAGTATTCGAAAAAAGTTATATTCCATTGGTGAAATCTCCTCCTAGCTTGTCCCTCTTTATTTCCTTTATAACACCTTTAGGATTAATCATACTATACTGCCCAACAGAACTTTTGTGATGGTGGAAATATTCTGTATTTCAGCCATTAAGATAAGTGCCACAAGATAACAGCCACGAGTAAGTGGCTATTGGACAGCTGGAGTATGGCCAGTGCAGCTGAGGAGCTGGGTTTAAATATTATTTCAATTTAACTAATATCAATTTGGATTTCAATAGCCACATATCTTTACCAGTGATTTTATTAGAACATTTAGAAAGATAAATAGCTATAGAGAAATAAAAAAGGACAATAAGAGAAACCAGTAGGTAAAAAGAAAGATAAGAAAAGATAAAAAGAGTAAGAAAAACTGAAGGAGGAAATAAACCTTTAAAGGGTAGATGTAAAGAATAAAGAGAGAAACTAACGATGGCACACCACATACTTGTGATATAGTGTAGTGTCCTAGGAGTGTAATGTCTCTAATTATTGTTCAACAGGGACCCAGGATGAAGTTTCAGACTCATGTATTATAAATTCTACCTTACATTGCTGTTTTTCCATAAATAAGGTAGCGAATCAGATGTGCACGAAATTCCCGGGTAAAGCAACTCAGTAGCAGAACAAATCTACAATTGAAGATGTAGGTTTAATGTCTCATGTGATACCATTTTGTTTTATTTTTGCTATAAGTTTTGATGTTTGGTTTTAGTACTCATGGCCCTTGGAACATTCATGCATTGAGAAGTCAGCCTAGTGGACATACTGAGAGATCCTACTGTCTGTATCATGTCTGCTTTGTGATTTAAGATTCTGTGGCACAACATCTAAATCTCATTCCCCTGGATTATGAGATTACCAGCTTCAATATAAGTGGTAAAGGTGATAGAACGTATCTCATTCATGAATTCAAGATCAGTCCCTTTATTTATCAGCACAGACACTGTTCTCCAGTCATTATAATTTCATTGGGAAAAGAAACAAGGAGAGAAGGAGGCCAGATGAAAAAAGTAAAAGCATTTGATGTTACCTTTTAAATGGATTTGGAAGTGTTTTTCATGTGAGCTGTTGGCTGCTTAGCTGAGTCTGTGCAGCCAGAGAGATCTCGGCAGATGTTTACGAGAACTAGCCCATCTCCTAATGGATCTGGATCCTACATCCAGCAGTGGCTGAGCCTGAACAGTCTCCCTCTCCCTGGCTTTTGTGTTCTCTTCATCTCCACTATGTGGAATCCTTTTGAAATAACAGGTTCAGGTGGGAATGTCTTGTCCTATTCTGACATTCATCAGTGAGTTCTCAACACAAGAAAATTGATTGAAAGGATTTGTCCACCATGTTATCATCTACAAATGCTGCCTTTTAACAGCCGATGCTGATGAATTTACCAAGTAGCCATGCAGGAGAATACATCCATCTCTGCTGGATTCCAGATTAATGGATGAAGTTGCCAGGAAATTAGACTTCAATCCACTGCCAGAGAAATTCTTCTGGCCTTACTTCCCTAATGTCTGCTTATTTCCCTGCTGACTAACTTTGTCTTGTCAAGTGCGCATGGCAGAGGAGATCCAGCCCATGCTACTCTTCTTCCCTACAACAGTAAATGAGGTTGTGATAGTACATCCTAGGTGGGCATGTTATCTGCCTTCTGATACACTGCCAGCAACAGTTTAGACAAATATTCTGTTATTTTGTAACAAGGATCATCCAATCTCTAATTTGCAGCACCGAGTGCATAATGTTTACCTAATCGCCTCCATTTAGTCAATTTCATGATTGGTACATGGGCATTTCCAAACCAAACTTTATGCCAGTTATAATTAAACATCCATAACAAAACAAAACAATAACAGCAGAAAGTAATAGTTAAAAAAACTAAATTTGTTTTATATTTCTCTCATGTAGAAAGACTCTAGATGTGGCAGACCAGGGAATCTATGGAATCTCTATAGTCACTAGAGATCCATCCCTTTTAGTCTGTTTGGCAATCTCCCCGATGTTTCCAAACTCAAGGAACATCTCATTGTCATAACACAACCATTCAGCTCTAGTAATCAAATCCAAGTTCTAGGAAGCCTGGGGGGATAGGAGGGATAAAGGAATGCATACCCAGCAGAGTCAGCTCTTTCCCAAGGGATTTCTGGAAAGTAGAATCCAATGATTTGTCTGGCAATATAGCTGTAGAACCCAGGACATGGCTACATCTTCAGTTTTCTAGAGGAAAAAATTCTAACCTGCTTTGGTTTTGTAGGTAACTAACATATGTTACACTTTTGACATTCTGTGTAATCTTTATGAACAAGCGTGAACCAATGTTAACCTTGCCCTCCTAGAATTTCTGGGAGTTGAAGTGCTTGCTAGAAAACACAGTGAGCCAGTGTGCTCCAATGTATTAATTTCCTGATAAGCATACTTTAGTATGCCACTGTCTGGAAGCCACTTTTCATTTCTTATTTTATGAAAAGAAACTAGCACAGATATGGCTCTAAAAGAAAATGCCCTGCAGTAAATTTCAGATTAGATTTTGTTTTTTTCATATTGGCATCAATGTTAATTTTTAATAGAATTTTCAGAGACTACGAAGCAACTCATAAGAGTAAGCTTTCTTGTCAAAGCAGTTTCGCACATTAAAATTAACATATTTTAAAAGATAATATTTCTTGTTACTGCTAGAATATTGCATACTTAGTGCTTGGGGTTTTTGTTTTTGTTTTTAACTACATCAAGTTTTAACTTGGTGTGAAGCTAAAGAATAATCATATATACCATACTACAAACCAAAATCACATAGAAAGCTCCCCTGGAAAGATGAAAAGTGATCAAGCACAAATAAATTATTTTGCCATTTTTTGTGCTCAGTTGGCCCCAAACTGGAAGTTAATGTAAAAGGAGATCTTTTCCAATTCCCTAAATTTCAGCCATAAAAAATCCACACACTGTTTACAATAACAAAACTAAACCAGTTCTCTGAGGAGACTGGTTGGGATTCAGGAAATTTGAGCAATGAGTGCTACCTACCTAACTCACTCATCTGTTCATTCATGTGCTAAGTAAGAGTGCACCCATGTGGAATAAACACAGACTGTGCTTTCCTAGGAACAGCAGGGGTCCTAGAAGAATTATTCACACTAGTTAAAAGGTGGAAGCAACACAGGCACAATCCAACAAATAAGTGGATAAATCAAATGTGGTGTGCACATCAATGACATATTATTCGGCCTTGAAAAAGAAGGAAATTTTAATATATGCTATGACAGGAGTTAACCTTGAGGACATTATGCTAAATAAAATTAGTTAGTCACAGAAGAGGCAAATACTATGTGATCTCACTCATCTGAGGTACTTACAGTAGACAAATCCATACAGACAGAACACGGGATGGAGCTTTCCAGGGGATGGGAAGGGGAAAACGGGAAGTTGTTTAATGGGAATAGAGTTTCAACTTTGCAAGATGAAAGGAGTTCTGGAGACAGATGTGGATGAAATTAACACTATTAAATTTTGCACTTAAAATGATAAAGATGATAAGTATTGTTTTGCCTAGAAAATTTCTGAAAGATTATACAAGAATTGAAAAATATGCTTACTTTGATTGGAAATGGAAAGAGCAAGGGCAATGAATAAAAAGGAATGTTTTCACCTTATTTTTGTGTGGTTTGGATTTTTGAGGCCTTCTGTAGGAATGTCTAACCTATCCAAAATTTAAAATTAGTAAAATATTATGTATGCAAATCTAGTGATTTAATAGTAGATAATTAAATATGATTTTCTTTACAGATTGATATGGAAAGTCAACAATAATAAGGATGAGAAATTTTATTTTTCTTTTGTTCATATGCTAATTCAATTTCTGCCATGCATATGTATGATTCTTATAATTTTAAAAAAATGGAAATACCACAAGAAGAGGTAACATTTAGAGATATCCCAGGTTACTAGCGAGTAGGAGAAAGGGAGAGTGCTGTGTATTTAATGATGCAACACTAAGGAGAGGGATGAGAAGGAGATGCAGGAAGGGAGAAGATAAGCACTCTCCTGTCCAAGGTATATTTTCAAAAGAACATTGAACTGATGACTTACCACCATCTCTGGAAGATATATAATTGTGGTTCTTCTGTTCTGTTGTTATAAAACTACTATGGCCAATTCTCTCTCTCTCTTTTTTTTTTTTTTTTTTGAGTACTGGGAATTAAACCCATGGGTGCTTTTACTGAGCCACATCTCCTCCAGTCCTTTTCTATTTTTAATTTGGAATGAGACTCACTAAATTGCTAGCCTCCAACTTGCAATCCTCCTGCCACAGCCTCTCCAACTGCTGGGATTATGGTAAAAGAAATAAACATTTTCCATAATATATTTGTCAGTGTTTTAAAGTACTTTATTAAAATATAACTAATAAGATATAAAACTCAAAGAAAATGGAAATATAAGGAAGCATATTTTATTTTTTAAATATGAGTATTTTCTTTTGAAATTAAAAACAAATTTGCTATAATTTCTCTTTACATCCAATAAAATTTATTCTTATCATGAGTGAAGTATCATTATGGTTAACATAAATAATTACTGAAGTAATTTATATGTTTAGCATTAAGATGTGAATTTAGAATGTAATTTTTATTTAATATATACAATATTTAATACTTGATTTGAACAACTCTTTCACTAGCAAATTATTTATGAAATTTATGAGTATGAACTATTTATATTCAACAGAAACATTCATATGGAAATATATTCAAGGATGTAGAATTTCTAAAATTTATTGCAAAATACTTCTTTACTTAAGTCTTCAAATGTCTATTTTTATCCTAGAATAGTCTTTCAGAATTAAAAAGTTACAGAAAGTAGAATTACAGAACTTAAGAAAGAAATCTGAATTTGTTCGGTATAGGTAAATTTCAGAGGTACTAAAAAGAGCATAATTATCCCATTTGCAATTCAGTTTTAAAATGTGAATACAGCATGCACATTATTTGTCACAATTTCTCTGTTAAAATTCTATAATCTGACAACCCACAGATGAAGTTCAGAGTGTTTAAAAAACATGGCAGAAAAAGATGCTAAAATATCAGATGTGAATCCTATATGCTTCTCTCTTAACCTGTTTTCATACTAATGCTACATTGTTACACTTGCAATTATGATATATTTACATTGTGTCTGACGCTGGGCAAGAGATAAGTAGATACAACATGTGTCTGCTGAATGGTGAAGAATTTGATCTGATTTAGCTTGGCTTTGGCTTACATCACAGAGCACATTTACATGTTGGAAAATAAACAGAGAAAATAGGGAGAGCTCATGGCCCATTCTCAATGCCATGCAAATTCCCATGGCTTTGATTCTACAGCATGATCTGTACCAGGACAGGACCACTTCTTTTCAAGAGAAGTGAGTCTCATGAGCAGTTCAGAAGTCTAATAAAGGAGAAGGAAGAGACCCAAAGAGAGGGGCTTTGCAGAGGGTGGAGATGGATTTTGCGGGAGCACTAGGGTAAAGAACCAACAGTATGCTGGACACTCAGATGTCGGACTATGCCAGTGGCAGTTATAATACAAAGGAAGGGATGGATAGGAGAAGTTTAGGAGGCAGGGGACTGAGAGAATTTATTTTTATTTTTGGTACTGAGGATTGAACTCAGGGATACTCGACCACTGAGCCGTATCCGGAGCCCTATTTTATGTTTTATTTAGAGTTTCTCACTGAGTTGCTTAGCACCTCACCATTGGTGAGGCTGGATTTGAACTCACAATTCTCCTGTCTCAGCCTCCCAAAGTGCTGGGATTATAGGAGTGTGCCACTGTACCCGGCTTGATTGAGAGAATTCGACAACAAATTTGTTAATTTACTATTGGGAGAAGAAGGGGAGAGCAGTTAAAGTCAATTTGTGATTCCATTTTAAGCACAGTGAAAATGGTTCCACCAACAAAAACAAAGAATTAGGTAGGTTTGTTTTGTAGGGTCTGGGCAGGCAAGAACTGATGGGTGGGGTGGAAGCTTGATCATAACTTTATTTTAGAATGAATCCTACTTTCAAGAGAGATCCAGCACACAGATGAAACTGACCACACTGATGTGAAAATGTGCAATCTCTTCTTGAGAAGGAAGTGCTTCCAAAAGTTACCTTTTGGTATAAGATATTGCCTCTTTCTTAGTATGTACGTAGTTAGTAAACTTGGCTTCATTTTAGGAAAGATTGTACAAAGTTCTTTGTCCTTGTTGTTGGCATTATTAAAACACACAGATGCAACAAGTCCAGGTTGTAAGTGGTGGCTAGGACACGTCCACCCCCAACTTCACTCTTATTGTCAGGGTGACTATTCTCCAATCCATGAACTACCACAAAAGTAGCTGGTTATTCTCGCTAAATATTACATCAACTACACTCTCAGTACTGCCAGTCCTACCACTATACAAGAGGCAGAGGTCAGGAAGGCACCTGCTAAGAATAGCCACCTAGAAATTTCTGTCTTAATGCACAGAATAGGTGAAATATTCTATATATGTGTGTATATACATTATATCTAATATTTATATAACATAAATATTATGTTATATATAATATGTAAATATATTATGTATCATATATAATTATATATGTCATATATATTTATATTATATATATTATCCAATTCCTCAAGACCTGCATTTTATTACATCCAGCTATACAACTGATGTTTATCATCTTTGACGTTAGATGGTAGAAGAACTATTAGTTACTCATAGCTTAGAAAACAAACAGACCCGTATGTAAAAATGCATCCTAAGCTTTCACTGGTAACATGAATATATTTTATATCATTTCAGAAGTTTTTAGGTTTACCAAATAAAAATTTATTAGATAACGTATCTTTGTAGCCTAGGGACTGAGGCTGCAAAACAAGAGGAAAAGACTATTACCCTGGAAGACAAATGGAACTGCATAATAACTCCTTAATTCCAAAGAAAATGAGTCATTATTCATAAAATATTTATATGGAAAATATTAACATAACTGTTTGTTTCAAAAGTCTGGTCTGTCTCATTTGACTAGAAAACTTAGTTTTCCTTCAGGGTATATTTTATCATTTAAATTATAGAAAAATATGATGAACATAACATTTGAAGTAATAGAATCTGAAATTTGTCTTACATGAGATTAGACTATGCCATTGTTCCTAAAGGTAGGTGTCTTTTTTAAACAGCTATTGGGAAATGAATTTATAATTTCAATATCTATTCTAAAACAAGCACTATGTATCTTTGAGATTAACTGACTTCTCCAAATTTCCCAACAGAATATTAAGAAGAAGAAAACAAAAACAAACAAACTCCCCCCAAATACCTCTTCCTTATTGTCAATGGTCTATAACAAAGATAGGTACAACTATGAAAGCACATGTCACAGGGCCTAAGGGACATTTAATAATATTTGTGTACTTTTTCATAGAAGTTTAGTTGGACTTTAATGAGAAGCGATAGGGAAGACTTAGTAAAATGAAACTCCTCATTTATTTTATCTACATAATATTCATACATTTATGTATTTATTCATTTGGGTACAAGGTGCTTTACCACTAAGCTATATCCTCAGTCTATTTTTTTATTGTTGTTGTTTTGAGACAAGGTCTTGCCTATTTGCTCAAGGTCTCTAATTTGCTGAGTATGGCCTTGAGCTTGTGATACTCTTGCTTCAGCCTCCCTATCACATATTTTTCAAAAAATAAAATACCCACAAGAAATATTCACAATGAGGCAGAACATGAGTGATACATTTTATAATAATAGGTGGTCCTTGCTTTAGAATAACTTCAAATTTTTTATTTAGCTTCCTATTTGCTAAAATTTTATAAGAGGAAGATGGAATTTAGTGGTACTGAAACAAAGATACATATGGTTGAGTTCTGGAAAAGGAATTCCGAGGTTAACCTAGGGAACACCATTTTGAAATGCATCCTCCATCCCAGGAAAAGAGTCACTGTGGTTACTCTAACTCAACCTGAACTATACCCTAGACAATACTCCATCATCATGTAAAGAAAGAAAAATTGTTATCTGGGACTAATTTGACATGTGAAGGATACTCACAGGACCCTTCCCTGACAATCCCCGCAACAGCCTAACCTTAAAAATTCCTCCTCCCTCCCTCCCCTATAGCTACCCCAGGCTGTAAGCAGAAGATGGGTCTCAGTCTCCACTGGGCCCCCCCACAGGTTTGTCCTAAATAAGCTTGTGTTACTGTTGAGCATCCTGCCCCTCTCTTCATTTCCTTCATTTGGTTCTCCCCTTACATCCTCTAGGTAATTTTTATGTAAGCAAGGAATTTTATCATCAGGATATAAAATAGGATTAACCTTTACTTCTGTGACTTCTTCTACATAAAACGACTTATTAAAATCTATTTTATAGATTTAGACTCATAATAAATAAAAGGTACAGAATATTGTGATTGTTGTAATAAGCTGACAAAATCTTAAGATGTAACAAAACAATTTATAATTACATTTTATATAGTGTAATATTGAATCCCATATAGTTTGAAGGAATGTAAACAGGAAAATAGGAAACTCCCACCCATCACCTTCATCATTGTCAATTTTCTCTAATTTAATTGCTTCAGTGTTAATTCTTGGAACTGGAAGATTCTTTCTGCAGAACATAATTGTCATCCTAATGGCATCCTAAGTGGCTTTCAGGGATGATGCTGTCTTGGTAAGGTGAGTAAAGAAGCATGATTGCAATCAGGACACAGGACACCTGAATTGGAAAGAGCAAACATACAGGTAGGTGAAAGGAGGTCATGAGGGTAAAAGGTAAGGATGGTGGAAACTTGAAGATGCTTTATGGTCTCCAGGCAAGCACTAGTCAAGGGATCATAGAACTTCTGTCCTCCTGTGTCAAGTGGAGATAACTTCTTCATATCAGGTAAACACTTCTCAATTTTCACTGTATTGAACTCTGAAAAGGCAAACAAAATATCAAACAAAAACAATAGATATTAAAATCACACTGTGTCTTTAAATTTGTGGGATAGAGTGTGGGTTTCTGCTTTAAAAACCTTTTAGTTCCATTTCAGTTGCACATAGCTGGTTTACTTTGAAACAACACTAGAAAGAAACAAGTTAAATATTGAAGGTTTTTCATAAAGTAAGATAACAAAAATAGATAAGTGTGGTCATATATTATTAAGGACATTTCATTTCTGCAAAATGACTTTACTTTCACCAAAGGATAATATTCTCTTGTCTACTTTAACCTTAGTCTATTAAATAAAATAAATAAAATTCATGCATAACCTTAGGATATTTTTTCAGCATAAGTTAAATTCAGTCAGTTATCATATATTTTCTTGTGGTTGGACTACAATATTAAAACCATATTGAAAATAAATTCTAAGATGAGAAACACTTTCTTTCCCAGAAGGCATTATTTCAGAGAATATATTCTGTTGGTTAAAGTATATTTTGAGACAGAGCATGCTCTTGTTGATAATGTTTAAATATTCTGATTGAATTAACAATATTTAAATTTTTATGGATCATATTTACATATCTTGTATTCTAGGAATCAATATGTTTTGAAACAAGCATGTTCTTTTAAAAAAAATTTGGAACTAAACATCTGCTTAAATCATGATCAAGTGGTAGGTTTTACTTTACTGCCTGAAAAATAACAGTAAAATAATAAAATAGTAAAAACTAATAGTAAGGTTTTACATTACTGCCTGAAACTACCAAACCAATTAATGGACCAATGGTGTTCAAGACACTATCAGATAACCCTGAGATTCAGTAAATAAAGATAAAACTCCTATTTTTGTTTACCCAAGTTTACTTCTGCAAATGACATTTTAGGCTGTGATAAAAGAAGGGAAGAGCTAGGCAAAGCCCATCCTGTCTTGAATTGAAATGGAGAGTTGAGGCAAGCAGAGCAAAGTGGTGGAATTCACAGTAGATGCTTCTGGGGTGTGCCAGAGACCGCGCAAAGACAAGACTCCAAGATGCGCCAATACCGACATACAAAGTGCCTGGAAAGAAGCTGCTGTAGGCCAGGAAAGAAACACATTAAAGTGTTAGAGATAACAGTGCTTAGCATGCACACAGGTCAGAAATGGTGTCCTTCCCAAAAGCAAGGAAAGAAAATCTCTGGGTTGATAAAGATTAGTTCAAATATGCACCAGGCTGTTGCCTTAAAATGGGGAGGAACTAGCCTGAGGCTGAGCCCTGCTCTACACTTGCCTGGGAACCCTTCAAACAAGATCGAATGGAACAAATTGTTTCCACATAACTTAACTGAATCTCAGAACAAAGTTCTAGAACATTTATAAGTTTATACGAATATTTGGCTCTCAGGAAAATAAAATTCTCAATGTCCATTTCCAATAAATTTATAAGGCATGTAAACAAGCAAGAAAATACTCATATGAGGAGAAAGATAAACCAGTATAAAGAGATCAGATTTTATTTTGGACAGCAAAACTAGAAATTATGGTGACTCCATTTAGTAAGTTCAAAAAGCTAAGGTGAGACATATGCAAGCTATAAACAATGACCCAAAATAAAACCTCTAGAAGTGAAAACTAAAATACATGAGTAAAAATTCACTGGCTGGTATATTAAATCAAGATTAAAAATGCAGAAAGAAATATTAGTGAACCTAAAGACATAGCAACAGAAAGTTCCTGAAATGAAACAGAGAACACAGAGGAAATCTTAAGAAATTAGTGAGATTTGGTAGTAATAATTAACACGTGTAAGTGGAATTCACACAGGCGAGAAAGAAGCACAGAATCAGTCAGAGGAAACAAGGGCCAGTTAGGTACAGAGAAATAAATGAAAGTGTGGAAGCCAATTTCTTATAATGCAAAAATAAGAGTGCGGCAACTTTATTACAGTACTAAAATAAAAAATGCAGTCAATATAGAATACTATACTCAGTGAAAGCAACTTTAAACATGAACACTGAATAAAGACTTTTCATATGTGTAAGAGCTGAAAGATGTCATCAACACCAGATCACATACCATAAGTTTCAAAGAACTTCAGGCAGAAGGAAATGAAATTGGGTAGAAACATGACTGTAAAACAAACAAGAACAATAAAATGTTCTCTACAAAGATAAATAGGTAATATTTATCCAGTATAATATAAATGTCTTTTATAGATAATTTATTGTTTAAAAACAGTGAAAATGTAAAAAATAACATTTTAATATTAGAATAAAAATCTTAAAAACCTTTATATGCACTTATTCTAGCAAAAATGTTCAAAATATAATGCACAAGAATACTAAACTGGAGTAAAATAAATATCCCTAAAATAGCTGCTGTTTCTGTGAGGGAAGAATGAGGAAGTTACCATTTCTCTGCTTTATATTCTTGTCCTGAGTATTTCATATGAAATAAATTAATGTACAATAAATTACTGTAACCAAAATGATGCTGTAAAATCCCTGTCAAGGTTGAGTCCAGAAAGATTTCAAGGTCGTACCAAAGTAACTCTTAAAAGATCCCCTAAAATTCAAGCTTGGACAACTACAATTGCCATCAGTCTAGGAATTAGTTGATGCTGTGTGTCCAGCCTTTCCTGTGTATATCCTTTCAGCTCTGCCCAAATGAATGCATCACACACATTAGGTGAAACTCTCTGACGTCAGGTATAAAATTATAAATTATTTTTAACATAGACAAGTACAACGCAACAAGGACAGGTTTTTCTTTTTTTTGTTTTGTTTTGTTTTGTTGTTTATACTGTGGGGTTTATTTTGAAGATAGAGATGTCACCTTGTTTGGAGTTACCTTTGTTACTGAACAGACAAGGACCAAGATGAGATCCAAAAAAGTACGAATTAGAATATTTTCCTTTCTTTACCTCCCTATTTGGTTGCATACTTAGAGGAAAGAGGAGGGTCAAGATTCCCATTGAGTTCTCGGGTCCATCTTGCAGTCACGTGAAAGACATGAATTTTGTCCATGATTGGTGTGTGTGCTTTGCAGTAAGGCCCCTCTGCCTGTGTTCCCAGAAAGCTGAGCATGACAATCCATGGGTACACAATGGCTTAACATCTCTTCCTACATCTTAAACTCTGCTGTATCTGAAGTCCAGACTTATACAGAGAATTCATTTATTTTTTTGTCAAGGATGATCACCTTTTAAAATTACGATTCCTGGACAAAAGAGTCTGATTTTATTGTTGATACTACTAACTGCCAAAGAAATAGAGAACGACTGCTTTATTACTTAGTCTTTTATTTATAATTTACAGATCTTCTTAAATAGAATGACTGCTAAAAATTGTTTTTAATAATATTCCAACATAGATTTATCATAGATTATTTAGATTAGATAAGCTAAGGTACATAATTTAAATCCATATAAATGAATCAAATACAGCCAATCACTTGTAGTAGGACAGCAAAGTATAATTTGTTGTCAAGTGCACAAGTACAAAGTCCACTTGATAATTTTATGTAAAATACCATAAAACAGAATATGACTATAAATATTAAAAATGATTAAAGAATAACATAATGGGATATTCAAGAAGAATAAAATGATAAAGTTCAACAGAATGTGAGTCTATGGAACTTCCATTATAATAACCAAATGAAATTGTTACAATTTAGGTCAAGATGGCTTTAATAAGCACAGGATTAACTCAAAAAGACTGGGTATTTGTTTGATGTCTTTAGAGATTTATTACCTCTTCATATCTATTTTATGTAAACTGTAGTATCCTATGAGAAAAAAAATCCAATTTTCACCAAATGCATTTTTAAAAAAATCATCAGACATGCCAGCAATGAAATGTTTCCATTGAAATATCCAAAATATATATAAATCTATGTTGACATATAATTTATAATACCATTAAACTAGAAAGATTATTTACTATTTGCTGACATGATTTTTTCTGACATTAAAGCACTCTGTACATAAATGTAATATATGGAAATCAAAATTATTGAATTAACATAAAATTATAGATGTCATACAAAATATGACATAAGTCAGAGCTGCAATAAAAATAATTTGCTTCATAATTTTGATTTGTGAAATAGTGGGCTTAGAATAAATAACTAAAATTTCTATTATAATTTTTACTACTAATATATTATTTTAAGTTGAAGTCCTTTCTGAAAAACAAGACCTTTAAGATGATACAACAACAAATCACATTTTTAAAATAATTAGATGAATTGGGAGTATTGATTATAAAATTATTTAGTATTCTGATATTTAAAACTAAAGCATAAGAAATACTAATCATTAATCATTTATAGAAATCTCAAAATATTCTAATTAATGTGTATAAATGATAACATTATGAATGTATTTAGATTTTTCAAATTATTTTGATTGCTTTAAAGACTAAGCATATTGTGCTAGATATGGTCCATACAATTTCTTTTAAGGCATTGCTTAGATTAATTCAACATATGTTTAGCAATTGACTATTTCCTTTGAAAATATTCTAGACTCCTTAAGGCTATAATGATAAACAGAGTATTTTTTTGCCCCCAGTCAATTCATATGACATGGTAGAAATAACATGAATGTATAAAAAAAGTAGAATATAAAGCATAGCTATCTTAACATTAATAAACAATTAGAGATAAATATTATAATTTATTTGTGAAGGGCATTTTGGACTAATATTTTCTATTATTACTTTATCTTTTATGTAAATAGTAAATATGACAAGTCTAACTAAATTTTAAAAAGAAGAAAAGCCTCTATGCACAGGTATCTATGTTAATTGATATCTATGCAGCATTTTAGTCCTTTTCAGTACCTACCACCAATTTTTTTCTATTCACTAAGAAATTTAGGGTAGACAACATGATGTTGTAAAAATATTACTATAGAGAAGGAAATGAATATATCCATCATTTCACATAATTACACATTTCTTTTGTTTTTATGGCCAAAGCAACTAAAATGTAGTCATTTAGCATAAATCTCCAATACCATGCAATTTTATTATTTTATGTTGTTTTTAAAAAGAAAGGAGGAGAAGGTAACACCATATGCCTGAAATGTCCATCTCCAGTCCCAGGAACCTAGTATCCAAGGGAAATAATAAGGGCAGGCCAGACTGGAGTGTTCAGATAAATTCTATCTTTTTTTTTTTTTTTTTTTTTTTTGGTGGTGCTGGGGATTGAACTCATGGCCTTGTGCATGCAAGGCAAGTCTCCTACCAACTGAGCTAAATCCCCAGCCCCAGATAAATACTATCTTGAAGGACACTGACTCTCTCTTTCTCAGGCATATTGCAAATGAACAGGCTAATGTTATCCATAGAAACTACTTTCTAGCACACACAGCTGCTGGTCATACCAGGAACAAAGCAATGAAGCAAACTGATGATGTGACTTCTTCCATAGCCTGTCTTATCAACTCTTTTCCCTGAAGTAACTGGTGCTTTTCAGAGCATCATGGAGAGGTAACTGCTCATGCAGCTGGCCACCCCTGGACAAAACATCACGGAGGAATGAAGTAGCTATTTTCTGGTGAACTGGTGCAGGCACTATGTGAAACAGGAGCACCCACCTATCTAACCCCTTGCCACTGGACTTTCTGGTGAAGCAGTTGTCCAGTCCACCACTACTGGATTTTCCCAGTAAGCATTTCTCAGTAAGCTTTATAACTCACATCTCCTGTCTGAATGTCCTCCTTGGTCTCTCAGCAACCCCATACCACTGCCCTAGAAGAACCTGGCGGGGATGTTCCGTGTCTATTGCCATTGTGTTGTACATTAGATCTCTAGACTTCCTTACCCTCTCATTATTCCTCACCCTGGTAAGCAACATTTTGGTTTTTAGCTCTGTTTATTTGTTTTATTTGACTTTTAGATTCTACACATAATTGAGAAACTGCACTATTTTATTTGCCTATCTGGCTTATTTCAGTTAGCAGATTGTCTACCAGGCATATCCACATTGTCATCAAAGGCCATACCATGGAGCTTTTAGTGCTGAACAGTATTATATCTGGTTACATCAATGTAACCACAGCTTTCCTTATCTGCTCATCTATGTTGAATTTAGATTGTTCACGTATCTTGGCTCTTGTGAATAACACTACAGTGAACATGGAAGTGCAGCTATTTTTACAAGGTGGTGAAATCATTTCCTTTGTGGATATGCCCAGACTAGAGATTGCTAGGTCCAATGGTAGTTCTAGTTCTATGTTTAATTTCTTTAAAAACTTCTATACATCTTCCATAATGATGCTGCCAATATACATTTCCATCAATGGTACATAAGAGTTCCCTTTTCTGCACACTCCTACTAATATTGGTTGACTTTTAACATTTTGACACTAGATATCTGAACAGATGAGCAGTGGAATCTCATAGTGCTTTTGATTTGAATTTCCCTCATGATTAATGACAAAGAGCCCCTTATTGTACATCTATTGGCAATTTTATATCATCTTTGGGAAAATGTCTCTTTATTTGCCCAGTTATTAACTGGGTTATCTGTTTTTTTACTACTGAGTGGTATTTCCTCTTAAGAGATTGTGGCTCTTGATCTTTTATTAGGTATGTGGTTTTCAAATATATTTTCTCAATATGTAGACTGCCATCTCATTTTGTTACTTCCTTTGCTATACAGAATATTTTCAGTTGGATGTAATTGCATTTATTTTTATTTTACTTTACTATCCCAGTCTTTTGGTGTAATATCCAAATCATCCCAAGGCCAGCATCCAGGAGATTTTCCACTATGTTCACATCCAGGAGATTTATAGTTTTTGGTCCTACATTTAGGCATTTTATCCATCTTGAGTTGCTTTTTGTATATGTAAGATAAGATTCCAATTTCATTCTTTTGCATGTGAAAATCCATTTTTCCCAGCAATAGTTGTTGAAGAGACTACCCACATTGTTGTCCTCCTGGTGCCCTGTTCAAAAAGAACTTGATGTTTCACATTTGGATTCATTTCTGAGATCTCTAGTCTATTCATTCTATTGGTTTATACATTTATTTTTATACACTTACCATACTATTTTGACTTAAATATATTTGCAATATAATTTAAAATCAGGAAGTATAATGCCTACAATTTTCTAGAATTATTTTGGCTGTTCAGGATCTTTCCTATTTTCAAATGAATTTTAGGATGATTTTTCTACTTCTGTAGAGAAAGTCACTGGGATTTTGATAGGGGTTGCTTTGAACATGTATATTGATTTGGAGGGTACAATCATTTGAGCAACATTAATTCTTTAAACTCATGAGTGTGGAATATCTGTCAATTTATTTGGATTTTTGAAAATTTATCTTTCAGTTAGGTCATCATTTGTGCATGAAATGCTAGATATTTTTGTTAGTTGTCTTTTTATCTTGAAATTATTAAATTAATTTGTTATTCCATATACATATGAGTGTGTGTGTGTGTGTGTGTGCATGCACTTGCTCGCATGTGATGTATAAACTTTGGTATTTTTAATATATAAGACATATCATCTGCAAATGAAAAAAATTAATTTTTCCTTTTTGATAGGAATACATTTATTTATTTATTTTTATTATCTGATTGTTCTTGTTAGTACTTCCAGCACAATGTTAAACAGACAAAAGTGTGTACCTTTGCTTTGTACTGATTTTCAGTTTTAAAACTTTCACTTTTGCACACTGATTATAATTTTAACTATAGGGTTTTCATAAGTGGTTGTTATAAATCCAGAAACATTCCTTTTCTTTCAAAACTTTTGATTTTTCTCTCTCTCTCTCTTTTTTTTTTTCCTTTTCTTTTCTTTGACCACATTGAATGTGGTCAAATGATTGTTCCACATTAGTTGAGACCATCAGGTAATTTTTTGTTTTGTTTTGTTTGCTTTGTTTTTTGTATTTTGGTACTGGGTATTCAACTCAGGTTTCTCTACAACTGAGCTACATCCCAGGCCTCTTTGTTTTTTATTTTGAAACAGTTTCACTAAATTACTGAGGGACTCACCAAATCGGTGAGACTGGCCTTGAGCTTGCAATCCTCTTGTCTCAGACTCATGGGTTTCTGGGAATTCAGGTGTGCACCACCACACCCAGCCACAGGTGGTTTTTATCATACATCTGTTAATGTGATATTATCCTTTCATGCATGGGATAAATCCCACATTGCCATGATATATAACCTTTTTAATGTGTTGCTGGATTCAAGTTACTAAATTTTTCTTCAAGATTTTTACATGAATTTTCATCAGAGAGACTGGTCTGTAGTTTTCTTTACTTGCAATGTCCTTGTCTAGCTTTAGTATCAAAGTGATTCCTTATAAAATGTGTTAGAAGTAAGCCTCCTAGCTATATTTTGGAAGAGTTTGAGATGTATTGGTATTAATTCTTCTTGGAGTATTCAATAGAATTCAACTCTGAAATCATATATTTGGTCCTAGAATTTTGTTTCTCGAAATTTTTTAATTAGTTTTTCAGTTTCTTCATTTATTATTGGTTTTTTTATTAGTTTTTCTTTATGCAACATTGACAGAGTATACATTTTTGAAATTCATTCATGTTGTCTACGGCCATGCCACCCTAAAGGCACTCACTCTCCTCTGATCTCAGAAATTCATTCATGTCCTCTAGATGATACAAATTTTTGTTAATTTTTGTACATAATATGTTTATTTATGAATTGTCTGTTGTAATTTTCTTACTTTCATTTTCAATTTTGTTTATTTTCTCCTTTTTTTTTCCTGATTAGACTAGCTAAGGCCTTATCCATTTGTTTTCTTTAAAAAACAAACAAACAAAAAAAAACACAAAAAAACCTTTTAGGCTTATTGGTTCTTCCTGATTTTGTTCTTTTCTTTATTTGATATATTTATGTTCAGAGTTTTAAAATTTCCTTTCAGTGTTCTGAGTATATCATCTCATGCTTTCCTGGACTATTTGATTTCTTTTAATAAATTCTCTCATAATCTATTAGAGAGTCCTTCATGTGTTACTTAATAGTTTTCTCTTACTGCTTTTAAAATTCTTTCTTTGGCTTTTACAGATTTGATTGTGTGTGTCTGAGAGAGGAACTCTTGCAGTAGCATCATTTGGGATACTCTTGAGCTTCATGGATCAGGATATCTATATTTATACCAATACTTGGGAAGTTTATTAATTTTTTTCATTAAATAAACTTTCAGTTATTTTCTCTTTCTCTTCTTCTTTTGGTATTCGTATAAGGCAAATATTATCTATTTAATAATGTCTTCTAAGTCCCATAGATGTTCTCTCTTTTTTTTAAAGTCTTTTTTCCCTTTGACTGAATCATTTCAAAAGACCTATATTTAAGTTTACAAATTCTTTGTTTCTTTATTTTTGTTCTAGTCTGCCCTCAAAACTCTCTATTGCATTTTTATTTCACTGATTGAATTGTTCAGCTTCACTATTTGTTGTTTAGAATTTTATTTTATCACTGTTGAATTTCTCATTTAGCACATGGATTGCTTTCCTCATGTAATTTAATTTGTCTACTTGTGTTTTTTCGTATCTCACTGATTTTCCTTAAGGCATTATTTTGCATCCGTTTTACAGCAACTGATCCAATTCTTGGGATCAGTTACTAGAGAATTATTATATTCCTTTCATAGTGTTGGTTATGTATTTCTTTCCTTTTCTTTTTCTTTCTGTTTTGTGTGTGTGTGTGTGTGTGTGTGTGTGTGCGCGCGCGCCCCTGTATTGATATCTGAACATCTGAAAGTGGCTTTTCTAGGGGAAGACTTCCATCTGGAGGTGCATATGGGGGGACCAGTTTGATAGGATACAGTGGCTCGGGATGTGGGTAAAGTGATATAATTTCCATGAGGCTCTTAAATTCCTGCTGAACATCCACAATGACTGAGTTCCTCAGTTGTCTAGGCTGTAGGAGTTTGTAGCAGTGATGATGGTTGTATTTGTCATTACAGAAGCCTGAGCTTTAGGAGTTCTGCTGTTTTTTGTTCTACAGTGCGGAACATTAGCTAAGGCCTCTCTCTCTCTCTGGCCCTTGCTCTCCAGAACAGCTGTGGAGATTGGTTCATAGGTTCCGAGCCCCCTGAAATCACCCTAGCACTGGGACTTGAGGTAGAGGTTCACTTTCCAAGGTCTGAGTGGACACAGCTCTTTCCCCGATTCTGGGTCTGTTACTCTGAGGCATAGCTCAGGGGTTTGGGATATGGTTGTGGTTATCACTTCAGGGAGCAGAACACAGCTCTGGCAAAGCTCTGAGAAAGCAGGGATGCTGTGCAGGCTAAGACCATGTGGAGCAGGGCATTGCTGAGACTCAGGACCCCAAACCAACAGGGCACAATGGCAGCTCAGGCTCCAGGGGACGAGGTTCCATGCAGTGGTGACCGGGATGGTGGGACACAGCAGTAACCAAGGCTCTGCAGGGCTAGTTGCAGCCACAGTGGGGACTTAGGGTGATAAGACACTGCTGTGATTTGAACCCTGGCAGAAGTGAAGCAGCACAGCTCTGGCTCCATTCCCGGGAGAGGCCAACTTGCAGTGCTCCAATCTGGTTCCAGCAGACAGGCCCCTGGGGACGCTTGGCCTGAAATGTAAGGGGGCAGCTCAGCAAGGCTCTGATTCCCTGGGAATCATTCCCAGAAATCATGACTATGGAAATCACTGAGGCCCCTGAGTCTCTAGAGGCCAGGCTGCAGACACACTGCTTTGGTGTGCTGACAGCCTGATGTCCCTAGGGAACACAGTTCTGCCTTGGCTGTGGTGACAGGGGCATGACTTCTGAGGGGTTCAAGCTTGGTACCCAGGATCTGGGGTACCATGTCTGCTCTGTGGCCTGCTGGTAACTACTTTGATGTGCTGGAGGTCTGATCTATGGATCCTGATGCCACTTCACCTGACCTCTAAGGGGAGGAAACACCAGGGAATGGAATGGAGAGAACAGATCTGTTCCAAGGTAACTTGGCCCTAGTGGGGTAGTCACAGCAGCAGCTTGGCTTGGATAACACATCACCAGGTGAGTGTGTTATAGATGTGCCAAAGGCTCAGGGATGGAAGGATGCATGGCACTCAACCCTGCAGCAGGTTACACTCTAGCCAAGGCTCTGTAGAGTGACAGTACCATGTAGGGAGGGGATGAGCATGGCCGACGTCTCTGGAGATGGCTAGTGTATGGACTCTGGGGAGCTCCCTCAGCTGGACTCAAACTCTATGGGAATGCAGAATTCTCCAGCAGCAAAGAATACAAGTGTTTGTGGTGGTAACGGGAGTGTCTGGGGTTGGCCTTTCTCCCATAGGAGTGATTTGGAGTTTATTTGTATGCTGACTCCCACTTGGCAATGGGGTGACAGAGGCAAGGTGTGCTCCTCACTGTTCATATGGCCATTCTGGATTCTGAATGTTCGTTGTTGTTTGACAGGATGTTTCCTGCTGCTTTGCTATTACTCTGGTGCTCATGGTAGTTATTGGCCTGACTTATGTTTGCTTACTCATTGTTTTGATTTTCTCGTGTGTAACACGTAGAGAGCTGGGATCTTCTAATCAGCCAACTCGCTAATGTCATGTCTAGATTTGTTTCTCAAAAGCACCTGCAGAGCAGATCTCTCTTTGCTCTGGCTACCATAGCAGAACACCATAGACTGTATGAAAGCTTTCATTTCTCACAGTTATGGAGTCTAAAAGTCCAAGAACAAGGCATCAACAGATTTTGCCTCTGGTGAGGTCACTGTTCCAGGTTTGCACAGCTGTCTCCTTGATATGTCCTAGACTGCTTTGTGAATGTTCCACTCTCATTATCTAATTACTACCCAACACCCCCACTTTCTAATAACCATCACATTTGGGGGAAGATTTAATATACAAATCTTGGGTGGATACAAACATTTATTTTATAACTATATATATATATATTATATATAGACATATATATATGTACACACACATAGATATATTTTGTTGGAGGGGGGAGGGTACGAGGGATTGAACTCAGGGGCACTCAACCACACATCCTGAGCCCCAATTCATATTTTATTTAGAGACAGGGTCTCACTGAGTTGCTTAGTGCCTTGCCTTTGCTGAGGCTGGCTTTGAACTCATGATCCTCCTGCCTCAGCCTCCCAAGCCACTGGCTTTACAGGCATACACCACCGAGCCTGGCACGATATTTATTCTTAACCAAACACTGCCTTATTGGTTTATTTTTAAAAATTACTTTATGAACTATCATCTTTACATGACATACATGTCAGTCATTTCAGGTACACAAAACAAAGGTTATTATAGATTTATAATTTCTGAAGTCATCAATAGAATTTTAGGACATTACATTAAGCACACTGAAAAGACCTCATTGGCTGTTCAGTTGTTACCTTGGTATCCTCGAATTTCTTCAAGTAAAGGACATGAGAGAGGAAAGTCTAAGACATATATTTGGAAATGCTTACAAAAATCTATAGCTAATTTGTAGGATTCTCTAATTCATGATTGGTAAAAAGGATTTACTAGCAAAAACACTAAAACACATATAATAATTTAATAATTTTAAATTTTGAACACATGAGGTATTATATGCAATTTTCAGTAATATCTCTTTCTCTCTAGTCATCGGATCGAAAGACTCAGTTTTATGGAATTGGTTCACATTTTGACTAAATAGGACTTGGCATTTACCAGTTGAACACCACTAGCCAGGCACATTTTACTCAAATTATGTTAAATAATTTGTCTTAATCAAATGTTTTATGGCTGAAGGTAGTGAGTAGGATTACATTAACACATTCAACTCAATATGGGATTTAAATAAATTTTAAATCAATTATAATGGATTTGGATAGGAAAATCATTATTACACTAAAAAGCCATCAGTAACAACTAGCAAATGTAAGATGGGGTTAGTTTTTCTTTTTCTTTTTCAATAAAAAACATAAATACTGTGAACAACTTATATTTTATGTTAATATCTAATCTATAGTAATGAGAAAGGATGAACAATAATACTTTTTGGAGTAATATCTGCAATATTTTAATCTCACTCATGTCATTTTTTTCCCTTAATATATATTTGGAAAGACTTTTAAATACAATTTGACTCAGCATTCAAATTCCATTATTCATCAGTGTTTTGGTGAGCTGATTATGGCATCTTTACTAATGAAGCTTCCTTCATATTTTAGTCTTACTTTATGATTTTCTAATAGTTCATTTATGTGGGTTGAACAACACTAGTTCATTCTTCCTCAAAGTGTTTTCCTTGAAATACTATCCCAAAGGATGCTATGGCAGGAACCAATTCCAAAGCCAAAAGAATTTGGGAAACTGTATCATTTTAGAGCTATTTGTTGTACATTTGCCTATTAAAACTTTCTCTGAATGATTGTAACAAGGAAACCTGTAGCTTTTGTTTTCATGGTTTTTATGTTAATTTCCCAAAGCTATTTGCTCACAGCTCGTAGAATGTGTCAGCATCCCACAGAAGAGTTCCATGAAGCCTGTTTTGGAAAGTATCAATTTAAGGCAGGAGTCTTTTACTGACTGAGTGGGTTGGCTTGTTTGCTTTAGTTGTCATGGGTCTATTTCTGGATTCTCCTTTTGAACATTCTTCCATATTTTTATTCATTTCACACTGTCTCATTTACTGAAAGTTCATAGAAAACGTGAGTATGAAATAGTGTTAGTCTTACACTTTTGCTGCTCTTATACAATATATATTTGATACACCATTTACATTTAGGTAAATTTAATTAATTTGATTTATTTGGCCTATAATATTTGTACATACTAATGGGATACAGTATTGTAATTTGATATAGATTTGTAAATTGTAATGATCTAATCAGATAATTAACATTTCCATCTTCTAAAATGTTACCATTTCTATGTGTTGGATAACTCCGAAACTCTTTTCCGACTCTTTTGAAAAGTATAATTAATTGTTGTAGACTGTGGTTTCTCTGCTCTGCCATGCAATGCTCCTGCGTACTGTGTGGAGAGGCCCGTTATCTTTCCTCTCACTATCCCCTCCCACCTCTCTGTCCTATCCTGTACTGGCCCCTATTCTATTCTCTTTCTATGAGATATTTTTATATGAATGAGTTTCTACAAATGAATGACAGCACACAGTGTTTGTCTTTCTGTGTCTCACTCACTTCATGTAACACAATGTTCTTCAGTTTCACCCATGTCACCATGAATGGCAACATTTCATTTTTTATAGATAAATAATATTCCATTATGTACATGGAATAAAAATGTACACAAAATTTTATAATAGACTGAGGAGTGGGATAGCTAGATCAAATGGTGGTTCCATTCCAAGTTTTCTAAGGAATCTCCATACTGTTTTCCATAGTGGTTGAACCAATTTGCAGTCCCACCAGCAATGCATGAGTGTACCTTTTTTCTCTACATCCTTGCCAACACTTATTATTGCTTGTATTCTTGATAATTGTATTCTGGATAATTACTGAAGTGAAATGAAATATTAGAGTAGTTTTGATTTGAATTTTTCTAATTACTAGAGAAGTTGAACTTTTTTATATATTTGTTGATCAATTATAGATCTTCTGAGAAGTGTCTTTTCAGTTCCTTAGCCCATTTATTAATTGGGTTATTTAATTTTTTGGTGTTTTTGAGTTCTTTATATATCCTGGAGACTAGTGCTTTATCTGATGCACGTGTCACAAAGATGTTCTCCCACTCTGTGGGCTCTCTCTTCACGTTATTGATTATTTCCTTTGCTGAGAAAAAGTTTTTTAGTTTGAATCCATTCCATTTATTAACACTTGATTTTATATCTTGTCCTTTAAGAGTCTAGTTAAGGAATTCAGGACCTAATTCGACATGATGAAGATTTAGACCTACTTTTTTTCCAATCTGACATGACAAAGATTTTGACCTACTTTTTTTTCCTTTATTAGGTGCCTAAAGTACTTAAAATCAGAATACTATAGTGACACAGCCACATCAATATTCATAGCAGCTCAATTCACAATAGCTAAACTATGGAACCAACCTAGATGCCCTTCAACATATGAATGGATAAAGAAACTGTAGAACATGTACACAATAGAATATTATTCAGCATTAAAGGAGAGTAAAATTATGGCATTTGCAGGTGAATGAATGGAGTTGGAGAATATCATGCTAAGTGAAGTAAGCCAATCCCCAAAAACCAAAAGCCAAATGTTCTCTCTGATAAGTGGAT
>CM053407.1:9118224-9167033 GCA_028644305.1 Xerus rutilus | reverse complement strand
CCCAGGTTGACCATCCCTTGCTTTTCCACTACATGGTCTGGGCCTGTTGCTATGACTTTGGGATTGCATGGCATGTCCCTTTGATCAACTCTGCTATTTGTGCCAATCCTTGGATGCAGAGTTGAGTTTCTACTGTTAGAACCAGATAGTGTTAGGTGATTTCCTTAATGAAAATTGGGATGCCAGTATCAGACGAGGAAGAGATGGATGATAGTCCACAGTGTAAGCGAGGTCTACTGTATTGCATCTTTCTTAAATGGGACAGAAAATGAAAATGCTTCAGAGAAAAAGATCGGAACACCTACGTTTGTGTACACGAGGCTCCTTCTAGGAACAGTTAAAAGACAGGCCATAGATTAAAAGTACATCTCTATCAGTAAAATACTTAATAAGTTTTGAAAGCGTCCCTATAACTCACAAGACAGAAAAAGAACAATATAGAAAATTATAGAGTACATAAACAGGATCGCTCAGTTAAAAATGCTAACGAGCAATAAGAATATATGAATTTTATCCTCATTAGTACTCAGTAATGCAAATAAATGTGATCATAAGATTTCAATTTTCATTAATTAGATTATGGAACTGGAAAGAAAACATGATAAATTACAATAGCAAAGATAGTCTAGCAAAATTGGTGCTTTCACATGCACTTGATGGAAGTTTAAATTGGTACAGCCTTTTTGGGTGGCACAGCTTTTTGAGGATGACAAGTTGACAGTGATCTGACAAAATCGAGAATGTGCATACTTCGATCTATCTACAAAAATACTCATAAATATACATAAATGCAAAATTATAAGAATATTGTTGCACTATTATTCATAATAGCGAAAGTCAGAAAAAAATACTAAGTGTCTATCAATAGAAAAATGAATAACAAATAATGGGACAGGCATATTGTGAGTAGTATGAAAGTCCTTAAAAGCATGTAATAGCCCTGAACAAACAGAAATGTAGACCTTCTAGGGTGTGTCTACAGTTCTACAGAAAGTAATTCTAGGTAGACGTGCAAATACACATTATTTCTATGTAATGATCCCAGTCTGTGTCTGTGTGTGGGTTGTGTGTGTGAATGTATGAAGAGACAGTGGAAGGTGGGTACGTGCTGCAGACACCAGCTGCTTAAGAGCAGGCGTGCACAAGGGAAGAGATCGCTAGGGGGTTTGTAATCTGTTTTCATGTGTTTTCTGTTTATGGTTTAGTGGTGGTAAAGACTATAAATGCCAGCAGAAAAATATGTGTCGCTTTTGCAGAAATTACAAAAAATCATCTTTCTGAAGCCTGGTGTTCAAAGAAACAGCAACTATAGTTTCTGTTCTTGCCTTCGTATTACAGACAAGCATTACATTATTTGACTCTTGCATCCTCATCCCACCTGACCTACCTACACCCATGCTGGACATGCAATCCCGGCAGATCTACAAGAGGCCCATAACGTGGTCTCTATGGAGATGTCGCTCACTTTATAATTTATTTCTCATGGTAAAGGTATCATTAGGAATGCACTGGCAGACACTCCCTGTTCCCTGAAGCATCTAGCAATGCTCCAAGAGTTTAAGCAGCTAAGCTGTGAGCACACTGGCTTTCACTCTTCTATTGCACTTGCTTTCCCAGGGTGTAATTTGCTTTCTTCCATTTTAAAGTGTTCTACTTTAATGGTGGTCTGTTTTTTTTTTTTTTTTTAATTTGTTGTTCTTGAAAATGGCGTAACTGTTTACCATGAGTCAAGAGATGGTGACCAGAGAGTGGGCTACTGAATGCCAGACTTTCTCTTTGGAGTTGTCTGGTACCCCTGAAGCAGCTCACCTGTGGTCTGTGAAGCAGGGCAATGCCTGAGCCTGAAGGCCACCAGCAGGAGGGCCACCAGCACAGCAAAGTCAGCACACACCAGCCTTTCCAGAGAGCTACTTAATTTAAACATGCTTGCTAATACTTATGGAAAATTATTCCTTTTTTAAAAAATGCACTCATTTTTAAAAACTCTTTTTTAAGTCATTTTTTATTTCATCCTGAACACGGATGGCTTTTTATGAGACTCTATCAGTAGAAGTGGAATACAGAACAAGGTAGCATTATGATTTGTTTCACCAAGAAGGGCTGTTGCATGAGTTTTCAAAGAAATACTCAGCATTAAAAGTGTGTTGGCGAGGATAAGGGGGGAAAGGCACACTCATACATTGCTGGTGGGACTGCAAATTGGTTCAGCCAATCTGCAAAGCAGTATGGAGATTCCTTAGAAAACTTGGAATGGAACCACCATTTGACCCAGCTATCCTACTCCTTGGTCTATACCCAAAGGACTTAAAAACAGCATACTACAGTGACGCAGCCACATCAATGTTTATAGTAGCTCAATTCACAATAGTCAAACTGTGGAACCAACCTAGATGCCCTTCAATATATGATTGGATAAAGAAACTGTGGTATATATACATAATAGAATATTACTCAGCAATAAAAGAGAATAAATTATGGCATTTGAAAGTAAATGGATAGACTTAGAGAATACCATGCTAAACGAAGTAAGCCAATCCCCAAAAACCAAAGGCCAAAGCGGATGACTAATCCATATGGGGGGCATGGAATGAGTGGAGGAACTTTAGATTGGCCAAAGGGGAGGGGGATGGGGCATGGAGCTAGGAGAGCTGGTTGAATGAGATTGTCATCATCACCCTAGATACGTGTATGATTGCACAAATGGTGTGATCCTGCATTGTGTACAACCAGAGATGTGAAATATTGAGCTCCATTCATGTACAATGAATCAAAGAGCATTTTGCTGTCATGTATAACTGATTAGAACAAATAAATTAAAAAATAAAATAAAATACTGGGCTATTTAACTCCTGTTTAAAAACTCCAGTACACAGCCTCACAGTTTTAAAATTTGATTATTTACAATCTACCATCAGATTGATGATGATTCTTCTTTTTGTTTTTGTGGCCGTAAGTTTACTTTAGCTTTTGTTGGTTAACTGTCATATCCTTCTTTAAGTAAAATGATTTTAAAAAATAATGTTGTTGATTCTCTGGGGATACAAATAGTTTAAATATACCTTGGGGGTAGATGTGAGGTTTAATGTTTAGAGTATTTTAAACTTTGGATGAAGGAAAACTAAGTTCCTTAATGTAACTTTAATGCATTGTTTAATGACTGTAATAAATCTGATGCATTTTTTCTTTCTACAAAAAAAGAAAAACTATCATTTACTCTTTACTACAATATCTCAATTTACAATTAAAATTAAGAATATTCATTTTTCTGTTCCTGAAACAGAAAGCTCTTTTTTTCACATTGGGAAAGCAGCTTTTAAGCTTACTGAAGTTATGTAAAGGAGTAAGCAAGTATATGGAAAAATATGAAAAATGTTTTAATTTTAAAAACTCTTGAGATGTTTTAAACACAGAATATCTCATTGTATGATAGTTTATCCCATAATTTAGACAAAAGGAAAAATTTGCCCTATTTTTGGAACTAGCTTGTAAATTAAAATAAATCCAACAGAATAAGCCATACTATATGGAAGGACTGGGCGAGGTGGTGGTGGTTCTTCTTTCTCAAATGACTGGCAAGAAGGAACACGGGAGAAATGTTTTAGTGAGCCATGTTCCTCTAAGTACAAAATGCAGGACTAATGAGGGCCATTGTCTCCTGCAGAGGAAAATGAGAGTTTGTGAGAAGTGAACAGGTTTGGATTCTGAATAATGCTCCCTTGATGGGCTTCCAGCTCTCTGTAATGACCCAGGAAGCCATCATGTAAATAGGGGTCTGGGCAAGAAAGTCTTTCAAATAATAAACAGCAATAAAGATTATGCTCAAGTTCTTCGTTTGAATAAGATTTATTATTTAGTAAGGAAATAAAGAAATTTAGCGCTTTAGTTTGGGTAATGATGAAGGAGGGATATTAATTTTTAATACAGAAGCTTATTACAGATTAATTATTGGAACATTTCATACATCTCCAACTGTTTCTCATCTATCTACCTATCTTCTATCTATATGTCTATCATGTGTCTATCACTATCTACATTTTTATTGAAAATTATATAAAATTTAAAAGTTTGGAGAGTAATTTTTCAGCCATTCAATATTGAATTTTTGGTGATTTGGAGGACTATACTGTAGAGTCTAAGTCATATTTAACCTTTATTACTTCCTGGAGACTTTTAACCCTAAGAGATAGGTCATGTTCTAATATTTCCCTACAAATTCATAGTTTATGAAGATCTGAGACAACTGATTAGAAGGAGCTCTCATAAGTCTCCTGAAACAGAATGATGCTCATTTTGTTCTATATATTTTTTCTTTTTATGAATCTTAGAGTTGTCCCACAATTTGGTATCCCTCAAGTTTATCAACCAGGTTTAAATTGTTTCTTTTATTTATTTACTCATTTATGTGCCATTTACAAAAGAGAATATTAATTTTACAATAGGATACAAGAGCACTAACGAAGATCTAGATGTTAGTAGAACTCAGGTTTCTCCTGGAGACTGACAGTTGTTTCAGAGATTCTAACAATTTATGAAAGTCATGCTTTATAAAAATTTAAGCATAGCAATATAAATAACTTAAAATCATCAAAATCATGTTATAATATTTCATAGGCCTGAAGTAAGACTGCTAAAGTTCAGTCCCCACTTTGAAGTTGTGTGGTATTATATAAGTAATTTATCTCTCCTTCAAGACCTTACCGTTAAAATAAATAGCTAATAATAATAATGCCTGTATCATGAGATTATTAAGAGGATCAAATGAGCTAATTCATGTTATGTACCAAGAAGAATGGCATATAGGAAGAATTTGGCAGTTATCATCTCTTAAATTATTGCATTTAAATCAATCACTCTTTTATATGGCACACTACTACTGCCTAATGGTGGCTATCGAACATAACTTAGATTAATAAATTATCAGTTTAAGATATGCACATATATGTGTGTATTTAAATTATAAATATATAATTTTAGTAAAATCATCTATTCACACCTATATCATTTATCACTGAACTGATTTTCTCCTGTATAATATAAGCTGGACTTTCTATAGACAGCTTTGGGAGGTAAGATAACAGATCGGATTGCCATGAAGTGTATTGGTTAGCTAAATTTACTTTATTTCAAGATTATATTAAGACTCTATGATTGTACTTTATGTCATTCCAGTCAACACACATGGTTCATATTTTCCTATATCATTAATAAAAATAAATAAAATAAAAAATCATATGTTAGAGTCTATAATTTTAACTTTTGAAAATATCAGTTATATGGGCCAAAAAATCTTAAATATGGGTGCTATATTTGGGAAATCAGTAGTCCTATCTCTTTATTTCCTTAAAATTGCCAGGAAAGACCAAATAAGTAGAAACCATTGTAGATCTAAATGTTTCTCAACTACATTTTTAGGAGAATAGATTGGGCAAGTGACATGCTGCTCATTAATATTTATACCTCTCCTTAATTATTTTGGTTTATATATGAGGTGTTCTTGCATGTGTGAGATATTGCAAGAATGTTTAGAGGTAAAATGATTAGATTATGAGAGCTTTAGCCTGATCAGTGGATTTATGGGTGGTATAGGTAGACAACTGGGATGTGGGTGGGGGAGATGAGCCATTGGGGGCATGCCTTTGGGGGTTTTGTTTTGTCCCTGGTGAGTGGAGCTCTCATGGCCTGAGCTGCTTTCCTCTGTTGTGCGCTTCTGCCATGGTGTTCTGCCTCACCTTGGGCTCAGAGCTATGGAATCCACTGTCCATAGACTGAACTTCTGAAATTGTGAGCCAAAATACACTTTCCCTCCTTTAATTTGTTCTTGTAAGGGTTTTTGGTCACAGTGACACAAAATCAACTAAAACAGCACTCTAGGCTTGCTGTTACTTAGCTCCAGCCATCTTTTGATTGGACTACTGAAATACCTTCTCCAACTGCTCTCCCATGTTCTGCAGTGGCTTCTTCCAACCGTTCTCCACAAGGAGGTCCACACCAAGATCATTAAGTCTCTCCTAGTTCCATCTTCATTTTTCCTTTTTCTCTCTTCTGATGCTTCTCTCTCTTTCTCTTATAAGGACCCTTGCAATGATTTTTAGGGCTTCTCGGTCTTAATCTCCTCATCTTATGTTCCTAACCTTAATCATATCTGCAGACTTTACTATACTGGAGCATTTACAGGTTCCAGGGATTAAGTCTGATGTCTTTGGGACCCACATTTCAACCCACAAGAACATAGAACACCTGGTCTATGTTCCCAACTCCAGCCTCATAGCAACATCAGGTATCTTTCCCGATCTTAAGGAGTGCTAGTTTTCTCTCACCTCCATCCTCCATGGATCATCCCTCCTCACAAGGGGGTGTTCTTTCACTCACTCTTCCCAGTCTTAGCTCTACCCCATCCTAGGACACAGGTTAGGATTCGATGCTATAGATGCTGTCTTATTTCTCAGAGTCCAATGGCCCTTCATAGTCTCCTGTTATTTTCATTATATTCTTTATCATGGTGTTTAAATATATAATTGTTTCTGTTAACAGATAATTTCTGTTTCCTAGGAAATAATATGCTTCACGAGGACAGAAGAGATACCTTTCACTCACCCATAGGGGCCTAGCCTCATTTTCACATGCTCGATGAACATACATCTTAATTTGAAGATAACTTTTATGATGATAATACATTTATTCAACAAAAATTGACAGAGGCCATATTATGTGAATAGACATAGTGCTAAAAATCATAGTTTGTTTTATTTATCAAATGTTAATAAAAATATTTCCAAAGAAAATTGTTGAAAGGCATATTTCCACATACATTTTGGACTCTGAATTTATATTAAAATATCTACATTTAACATAACTTACATTAGGCCATCAAATTGTGGAAGGTGATAGTCTCTTTTACATAAATATTGAATCTTGCTATTTGTGTTAGAAAATAAATTGTTTTACTTTCATGTTACTTGCTTTATTTCTAATTGTAAAGATAAGTGAAGGATCAAAATAACATTTGAAATTATACCTAAAGGGCTGGAGATATAGCTCAGTTGGTAGAGTACTTGCTTCCTATGAACAAGGCCTTGAATTCAATCCCCAGCACTGATGAACCCAGTCTAATTCTATTTTAAGATTAGGAGCCATCTCGACCTGAGGTTATAAAAAGTTTATTTCTGTTTTACTTGCTTGGACTATGTCTGGCTTTTTTTAAAAAATTTTTTTAGTTGTTGATTGACTTTTATTTATTCATTTATTTATATGCGGTGCTGAGGATCAAACCCAGTGCCCCCCACATGTGAGGCAAGTGCTCTACCACTGAGCCACAATCCCAGCCCACCATGTCTGGCTTTGACTAGAAACTGCCCTCCCTGAAATCTTGGCTTTGATTAGATAATCATGTCTGGCTTTGACTAAGGCCATGTGAATCATTAATTTGCTATCTGCTTCTGTATTACGCTGTAATTCCTAAGATACCTACCCTTGTAACTATTTGTGTTATGAAAACCTCCCTGCTCTTGGACCAGGCACTGCACTCTGGCCCTGCTTTTTTGGGTGAGGCAGCCGCTGATCAGCTGTCCTGTGCTCTTGTGTACACAATATACACTTGCTTATTTTGATTTTAAATTGAAGTCAGTGGTCTCTTCTTTGCATCCTGTGTTCAACAGCACCACACACCAAAGGAAAAAAAAAAGTAAGAAAGAAAAAGAAAAAGAAATTATACCTATTTTTAAAAAGCACAATTAAATATAATAATATTATTATTCTTTCTTTTAAAATTTTTAGACATTCTTGTGTACTATATAACAATTTGTTCAGTAAATATAGTTGTGATGAACATTTTAAAGTAAACTTAATTTATACTCAACTTTTAATATATGTGTACCTTATAATTTTTGGCCATCATAGGTTTATATCAATCAACAATTAACTGGACAAATACTTTCCATAAACATCAAAGCTACCATGACACTCCACTGAGTAGTAACAAATCTGCCAAATAATGGAGCTATGGGTGAACTCATTCAAAACACACTAAAAGTTTTGTGCTGTGCCCTTTCATAGGACAAAATGTTCAAATACACATTGTATATTTTAAATGAAATATGGTAATATGTGATTCCTGTCTCTAATCATGCAATTACTTATTGGGAGAGAAGGTCCTCAATGGGCCCTGGTTGTCCCTGTGTGTTCTTGCTTTCTATGCCAAAAAGATGACAGAGTTGTTTTTTATTGTTTTGTTTTGTTTTAATTCTAATTAGGTTTATAGAACAGTAGAATGCATTTTGATTCATTGTACACAAATGGAGCACAACTTTTCATTCCTGTGGTTGTACACAATATAGAGTCACACCATACGTGCAGTCATACGTGAACCTAGGGCTTTGTTGTCCATTGCATTCCACCATCTCTCCTGCCCCCATGTGCCATGCCTTCCCTCCTCTCCCCTTTGAACAAAGTTTCTCCATTCTCCCCAGGCCCCTTCCCACATTATGAATCAGCATCCACTTATCAGAGAGAACATTCAGCATTTGGTTTTTGGGATTGTCTTACTTCACTTAGCATGATATTCTCCAATTCCATCCATTTACTGGCAAATGTCATAATTTTATTCTCTTTTAATGACGAGTAATATTCCATTGTGTATATGGAGTATTACAATATTATACAGTTTCTTTATCCAGTCATTTATTGAAGGGCATCTAGGTTGGTTCCACAGTTTAGCCTTTATGAATTGTGCTGCTATAAACATTGAAGTGGCTGCAGAATTTTTTACCTGGGCTATTTCTCAGGATTGCATATGCCAGCTGAACATCTATGGATATTGTCATCTCTCTTTCTGGACAAAGAGTAGTTTTGGTTCTGCTTACTCTGAAATCCCGAAGCCCAACTTCTCTTTACTCTATGTTAGTTCATTGTATCAAGAGCCATCCTTCACCACCTCTCCCCCACCATGAAACTTAAGGCAATGGGAGATGGGCAGAAATATGAAGCTGTTATGTAGTAAGTCCATTTTTTTCTGACCATGTTCTCATGTTTTCTGCCTACATGCATCAAAGAAGTCACAGGTTGTCTTATGAGATCTACATGGAGTAAAATCTTGACCCTTCACAGTTCCCAACATCACCCTAGAACACTGATGGGCACCTGGCAGGCAATAAGTTCTCAATATTTTCTTTATGTCACTCAAAAATATTTTAATTAATACCATCACACATTTTAAATTATAAATATAACTTTATTGCTTCTACTTGAAACTTTTAATTGACTCTTTAGTGATTTTTATTGAAATCCAAACCCCTTTCCAAGAAATATTAAATACTACCTCTACCTAAGTACAACCACGCTTGATGTTCCTCAGAACTCACCCTAGTTTTGTCCTCTCTTCATTTTCTGTCCTCACCTCTCTACAGAGATTTTGTTCTCACTTTCTCTGTAGCTAAATATTTCATATCCCTTTCAAAAAATTTAAAGTGCATTCTAAGAAAGTCCCTATCATAGACTTCCTTTTTCTACTACATACACAGTCTCCAAATATATTTCATTTCCTGATAATTAATTTACAAAGGTGCACTTAGTGCTGGGGAAAGAAGATCCCAGGTCACTCATGTGCTAGGAAAGTGCTCTACCATTGAGCTATATTCCCAGTCCTGCTGTTTTTCATGATTAAAATCAACCCCAGAATTCAGTGGGTTGCAATCCTAGATGCTCTCTTGATCTCATTATATGGAAGCTGAGGATTGAATGTGGCTTTGTCCAGCAGCTGTGCTCCATGTTTCTTTTATTTTAGGACAAAGGACAAAGGAACAGCCCCTATGTGGGCTTACTCATCTCTTGAAAGAAGAAGAGAGCTGGAAAGGAATATGATGTTTTCTCCAGGTTTACTGGCAACTGACATACTTTTCTTTCTGCTCACATTGGCCAATACAAATAATGTGGATGAATCTGACATGAGTAAACTCAAGAAATATACTCTTGCAGGGCGTGGTGGCTCAAGCCTGTAATCCCAGCACTTAGGGAGGCTGAGACAGGAGAATCACAAGTTCAAAGCCAGCCTCAGCAACGGCGAGGCGCTAAGCAACTCAGTGAGACCCTGTCTCTACATAAAACACAAAATAGGGCTGGGGATGTGGCTCAGTGGTCGAGTACCCCTGAGTTCAATCTCCAGTACCAAAAAAAAAAAAAAAAAGAAGTATACTCTGTCCACATGATGCTGCAAGGTACAAGAAAATGAGAAATAATTCTTTATAGGAAGGTGGGAGCAAAATCTGGTACAACCAATTCAGACCAACAGTCTTCCTCTTTCATTAATTAAAATCATAACAACAATTGAAGGTTGATTAGTCCAGTAGAGTAAGTAGATCAGGGGAGGGTGAAGAGGAGGAGAAAGGAAAGGTATTGGGGAATGAAATCAATCAAATTCTGTGCACGTATGAATATGGAAAATGAATCCCACTATTACATGTAATTATAATGTACCAATAAAAATTAAAAATCATTTGCCCTAGAAAGAGAAATTTATTGGTATATTATCTATATAGATAATAATACAAAACCATGCCAATCAAAAATACATACCCAAATTCTTTTCAGAAAATATTATTAAAAATGTCAGATTCTAACTTAGTATAAATATGTTTTCTACATTTTGTGGGCATTTGTATAATATAATGAAACAATCATTGAGTGTGATTATTTTCTCACTTAAGTATTCACTTTTAGGTCCACATTTTTATATTTATTTTTATATTTTTTTCCTTAAAGGGTTCCCAACAATGCCAGAGTGTGTGGCCCTATAATGCCTGGCTCCATCCCTATGTACAGGTCCTTCCCAACTTGCACAATTTAGGTAGTTTGAGTGTGAACCAGTAGATTAGAGGTCTCTAATCCACATGGTGTTCTGATAGGAACCATAAAAAATGATAACAAATGGGGGAGGCCAACATGACCTATAAGAGGCAGCTGCTGCTGAATACCTGCAGATGTCGTCAATCTGAGGAAGGATGCAAATGTGTGCCCCACTCATCCCTGTGGGTGATTTACATAGCAGAAGCCATCTTCAAATTTTCCTTCTAATGATAAGGCACCAGTCTTATTCAAAAAGGACACACCAAGTCACATTTCTGAAGCTCAAATGGTCCTATCTGGAGAGCAATGAATTTGAAAGTAGTATAACACGGTGGTAAAAGCATGGAATGTGTTGCTCCATTGCTGGGGTATGAATTCCATCCAGTCACTTTGCCTTCTATTTTTATAATCTTGAGCCAATTCTTCATCCTCTTTGTGTTCGGTTTTCATATATGTTAAAATGAGATAAAGATGATACCAATAGCCATGCTTTGAAGATGGAATAAATTAGTAAATGCTAACTGCCTTGATGAATTGAGACACATCATAAGGATTCTGAATATATTAGCTACTTTTGTTCCCCTTGGACCAGTCAGAGTTGAGCCATTTTAGATCATGGATTAAATTCATCCCATTTTGACTGTACCTTCATCCCTGGTTGAGGGTGGCCTCTATCCTAAAAGACAATGTCCTGCCTTGCTATTTTCATACACTGAGTTCTGAAAGCTTATTTGAGACCTGGAGCTAACTTCCTTGAGACCCTCACTACTATCTAGGGAGCTGATTAGGGTTAGATAAAAGGGAGAAGTTCTCTCTTATCCTTACCTAGTTTCTATATTTTCTACTCTTGGATGACTGAAGCCTGGTGGAAACACCTCCCACAGAAAGATCAAGTTCATAACCCACTGGCTCTTTTAATCTCTCCTTGTATATTTGTTCAGTTTAATTTCCCCTAAGTGAATTTCATATGCAGAAAGATTTCCATCAAAGATTTTTGTGCAACCTCAAAATTAAATCTTGGGAAAATTCCACTTCAGTTCTTTAGATTGATGTCCACCAGATGGCAAATGTTGAACTACTCCAAAAATCTCAAGAAAACGTCTCAGGTGCCCCAGATTTCCCCAATTCCTGAGAAGACCTCACACTTCAAGACATAATCCAATCCTTTGCCTTGGAAATTCCTTAATTCAAAGTTTCACTTTTCTCTTCAGTTTAGTTTATCAAGCACTGCAGACAGAGGGACTGAAGAGATGGAGAACTCTGTACTAGCCTTCAGGTAGCTTAGTGTTGAGTATCAAATGAACATATTTTGAATAATAAAGACATGAATTAATGAGTAAATGCATTATATCTCTCTATTCTTCATTTCCTTATTTTAAAATAAGTCTAAAAGCAAATTGTAGTCATAGGATTTCAAGTGGGGAGCAAGACTGGGGGATGTGATCCTCAATTTAATACTCACTACTGACAGGAAGAAGAAGAAGGAAGAGGAAGACGAGAAGGAGGAGCAGAAGGGGAAGGAGGAGGAGGAAGAGGAGAAGGAGAAGAAAACAGAAATAGAAAAATAGAGAAACACCTAGAGGTGAGAAACTGAGATAATGAATGGGAAGGGCCTTAGCACAGTGTCCTGTCTCTGGGAATCACTAAAGACGGTTTTGTTATGTGTGTAATGTTCTAACGTTAATACTAGACATATGCCTCCATTAGCCATTCGTGTTGACCTCTAGTCTACTGCACTCAAAATTTGAATAACTAAAATATATTCTGATAGCCCTTTCATATCGCACAGTTTTGGCACAGTAAAAACCTTGGTGCTCAAAATTTTACTGTCACTATTATTGATAATACAGCAAATTAAATTTTAATATTAATTAAATATTGTTCAGGTCATCTTTTTAACAATGTTTTCTATAATAAGGCTCACTCTATACACACATAAAATTTTCACTTGGAATAAAACAACTAAAAGTGACTTAGAATAATATAAATCATTATGCTTATTTTGAAGTGTTTATTGAAAATAAGTAGAATGTAAATTTGAATTTAACATTTGTAATATATTTTATAACATATTTCAAAAATTAGGAGGTACTATATGAGAATGGTTTTCACTTTTGTTGCAGGATTGGCCCTCATTCTCCATTTGTCTCTTGGGATCTGCTCTCCTGCTTTACACAGGATTTGATCCGTGGACATTTTGGTGCCTAGATTCAGCTTGTGTTCAGCAAGTGATGAACCTGACCTGGAGCTGCTTTGTTTACTAATCCCTGGCTGCATTTTGGACCGTTTGCTGAAATGTGGTTATGCTATGGATTGCAGATCACAGCTTCTCTCAACCTGATCCTGTTTGCATCGCGGTCTCTCCTATCAGCGACCCAGGGACTTCCCCATATCCATTCAGGTCTCAGGTAGCAATGGCAGCTCTGTTGTTGGTGAGCGTATGTTGCACTTGTGCTGAGGTTCTGCAAAGTTTTGTTCACACTTTTGAAATAATTTCATCTGCACACTGGATGATTGTGTTCTTCGCTCTTCCCAGATGTGTATGTTGAAATCCTGGCCTACAATGGGATGATACAACGAGCTGATTCAGTAATGAGTGTGGATCCCTCATGAATAGGACTAGTGCCCTGACGAGAGAAGCTCCAAAGAGCTTCCTTGCCCCCTCCACCATGTGAGGGCATGGAAAGAAGTTTCCAGGGAACTATGAACCAAGGAACTTGCCCTTGTTAGGCACCTAGGCTTCCAGACTTGATTTTGGACTTCTCATTCTCTAGGACTGTAAAAAACTAATTCCTATTGTTTATAAGTCAATCTATTATATTTTTGTTATAGCAGGCTGAAGGGACTAAGGCAATCTCCCTTGTAAGCTTTGTTTGAATTATCTCAAGCATCATATCTATTTCAGGCTAGGATTATAATAAAAGCAAACAATAAAAATAAGGCAAATGATTATTTTTTTACAAATATTTTATAAAATAACACTCAGATTTATATCTGAAGAAAAGGGGGAACACTGTATTTTTAAATTTTAGGGAGAGGTAGAGGAAAAAACTATGAAGTTAAATGTACAGACTCTTAGACTATTTATAGTCAAATTTTGTTTGAGTCATTTGTTAGTTATTTAATATATCTAAAATTCAGAGTCCTCACCTATAAAATGGGCTATTGGTAAGTGGTAAATTGCATCTATCTCACATTACTGAGGTTAGAAATACATATATATATATATATGTATTATATATATATACACACACACACATACATATTATGTATATATATGTACACATACACACACACATATGTGTGTGTTTAAACCCAAACATGTATGTTGTTAGGCACAGTGCTTTGTACTGAGTGATCTTTTAATAAAGTTCATGCTTTTTTAATTTGCATCTGATATATCAAAAAAGTTCCTATTTTAGGGCTTAAATTTATTTTCCTTTTCATTGCCATCATAAACCTGTGCCCTGTGGGAAAAAGCTAAGTGTGTGCATGTTCATAAATAATTTCAAGTTATAACTTCATTATAAAAATACAACATGACTGAGTCATTAGGTTAGAAATAATTGAGTCTTTAATTGTTTAAATGTATCCTGTAATTTTTAGCTTTTCTGCTATCTTCATGCAATATTATTTGGTAGAGGCACAGTAGTTCAAGTTAGTAGACCCAGGTCATAAATAATGAAACATTTGCTAAACTTTTCTCCATAAAAATGTTACTCTAAACTGTATTATTAATTCTATCCTTATAGATCCATTATCTGCCTTAGAGGTTCCTCCAGAATTGCCTCCAGCAGGTCAGAGAGAACTCAGACTGGAACTCAGTTTGCAGGATTCAAGATTCATAACCTCCACAGTGATTTTTTTATAGACTTTCTAATACTGTTCTAGGGTATATGGCTTCCTTTAAAGGAAGATTTTACAGTAACTTTGGCCCAAATCAGGATAATAGCTATTATAGTGAAGAAGAACTGGACATGATATTAAAAATACATCAGACTTGCTCACTTGTGACTGCTTGTCACTGGTATTTTTAACTAACTGCTATTTTGAACATCCTACACTTGAGTAAATCATATTCTTCCAATTTTTTAACATAATTTCTTACTGTTTTTCTAATTTCAAAATCCATATATACTTAGTGTAGAAAACTTGAAAAATAGAAAAGTTCAAAGAATAATTCATAATCTGAAATACTGTTAGGAGTAGTATATTTTTAATGCATTAATTATATACATATCTAGATTTTAGATTAAAGTGGTATTTTATTACTGAAATTTTCATAAGCATAGAAACTCCACTTTAAAATGATCATTATGGCTGTGCTAATTTACATTACCACCAACAGCATATATAAAAATAGATCTATCATATGACCAATGTAACTTAACTGATATACAATTTCCAGGTGTATATTTAAAGGGATGAAATCAATATACCAAAGGGATACCTGCATGCCCCTCTTTGTTTTGACACTATTCTCAACAGTTAAGAAATGGAATCAGCCTAAGTGCCTATCAGTGAACAAATGGGTAAAGAAACTGGTATGTAGACACAATGGAAGAAAATTAAAATCTTGTTATTTGCAGCAAAATGAATGGAAATGGAGAACATTATGTTAGATGAAATAAGCCTCATACAGAAAAACAAATACTGCTTGTTTATTCTCATGTATGGAAATTTAAAAAGTTGACCTGCACATAGAATAGTAATTAACAGAGTTTGGGCGGGGGATTAAGGGTGGTTGAATTTGGTCTATGCATGTTGTAGATGTGTATGAAAGTATTATACTGAATCTCATTAATATTTACATTTAATGCATGCTAATAAAAATAAAAGATAAAAATAAATGAGTAAACATTATACAAGTGTTTTGCTGTGACATTATTAATATCTTGAAAACATCATTTGGTATTAGGATAATTGTATTAGGATAATTGTGAATAATTAAACACTCTCTTGCATTTGTACTGCTAGATTCTCATCAATTTTTCTCTTTTACATGACTATATAATGAAAATCCTTACAATAAATATTTATACTTAAAACAATCCACCCAAAGAACTTTAGAAAGAGAATAACTGATCTAAAGAATATGAACATATTTTGCTGCTTCAATGCATTATTTTAATTTTAAAAACTACTTATATATTTTCACACATAATAGCAAGAAACATTCTTTTTATTTTATGCTGATAGTTTAACAAATGGTTCTTCCCTCCATGGAATTTTTTTTTTCATTTAATCTTTCTGGCTTCCACAGATCTCTGATGTCTTTTATAGTTTGTAATTTGTTTTTTTCTTGTTATCAATATTTTTAAAAAATACAAAATTCCAGAGAAAATTAAATTGTATCACACACAGAAGAAATGTAAATAGCATATTCAGAGGAGAAAATGATAAATCTCATTATAAAAAGAATGCAAATAAGTTAACAAGGTATCATCTTTCATCTGTTAAACTAGCATCCAGTTACTACATGGGCAGTGATTCAAGACACAAATGGAGGTTGTCCAATCCAATCTAAGGAAAGGAAACTATCCTAGATTTTTACTTTGATGTTTGCTGGTGTCATAAAATCAGAGGATTAAGGAATGTGTCCAAAACAATGACACAATTTTACCACATTTTTCAATACAAGACCCTTGACAAATTTTGAAGCATTATATTGTAGGAACTAAAGATCAAATGTAAAAAAACATAATAATTTTAAAAAATGAAACTCAAGAACTGAACCTAACACACACAGCTCCTCCAAATCCCATTCACAGAGAACTGTTCCTATTTGATGTGTCTGGCAGCTCCTTGGATAAACGTTATTCTCAAGACTGGTCTTTATGTAACCAGACTGAGCTTATGTAGTACAAATAGAAACATTTCTAAGATATTTGTCAAAAACAGACTGCAGTGATTGTTTAATGCCAAAGTTGCCTGAAGTGTTGACATTAGTTGGAAAAAGAGGTAAACCCAAAAACATAAAAGGAACATCTGGGGAATGAGATGTTAGGAAGTTTTGAATGACAGTGACATATTCCTGGTCATTTAGAAGACAGTGTACATATGCACACCCTTTTAAGCCCTGATCTTGAGGCTGTGTGCAATCAGGAAGTGAAGGCTAGGGTGAGTTGAGAATTCCTGGAGGAATGAAGGAACATCTCAGCAAACATGCAATGCCCCTTGGCCAAACCTGAGCGATTGATTAAGATTAAGCTTCACAATGTGTAAAAAGAATCGCACCCCATGACTGCAGGAATGCCGGCTAGTGTAATGCCTGGAAAACAATTAATATAAGATAATATTATAGTAGGATAAATACAGATACAACATAAGCATCCCAATGAGGATGTGAGAAAAGTTCACTATATCATCATGGAAAAAAAAAAAAAAGCAACAAACTAGGAATAAGAAGGAACTTCTTCACCCCAATAAAAAATATCTATGCACAGCCCTAACTAGCATCCTGCTTCATAATATAACACAATGCTTTATCCCTGAGATCAGAAAGAAGAAAGAGCAGCTGTTCTTACCACATTCATTCTAAATAGTGCTGGGCATTCTAACAAGAACAATTAAAGATGAAAAATTTCAAAAAGCATTCATATTATAAAGTAACACTATCTCTATTCGGAGATTATATAATTGTCAAAATTTACTAAATCAACATTTCTATGAAGAAAGCTGCAATTAATTTCAAATAATTTAAATAACTGAGAGTATACATTTTCCTCATCACAAAGGGGATTGAAGTAGAGTTTAATAACTCAAAAGTAAATAGAAGATCTCTAAAATCTGGATTTTTTTTCTTTTGGTACTAGGATTGAATTCAGTGGCACTTTACCACTGAGCTAAATCATCAGTCTTTTTCACTTTTTATTTTGAGACTGGGTTTCACTAAGTTGCTGAGGGTCACACTAAATTGCTGAGGTTGGCCTCAAACCTGTAAGCCTCATGTCTCAGCCTGCAGTCTCAGCCTTGGATGTTGCCAGAATTATAGGCCAGGCATGGGCCACTCATACAGACCAAAGTCTGGAAATTGAATAGGAGGGCTCTAGGCAAAAATTAAACAAAATATAATATTATAATGAAAATTGAAAAACAATTTGAACTAAAATATAATGAAGCTATGGGCTATATGGCATGTCAAAACTTGTAAGATGGAGAAAATACAGTATTTAGAGAGAAATGTGTAGTGTCAAAGGTATTTATTGACAAGAAAAAAGTTCAGAAAAAATTTGATGATTTAAACCTCCATCAAAGTAATATGGAATAAAAATGCATGAGATTTAATTACAGAATGGACAAAACATGTATAAAACATAAATCAATGTAATTGTAAATAAATTTAGAAAGCGCGAAATATTTAACTTCCAACAAAACTTTTGAAAAAAAAGACTAAGCAAAAAATTATTAAAAACAAATGCAGAAGGGAAAATCGATGAGGCTTCATGAACATAAGATAACAATAATAAACCCTTATGAACAATTGTGCAAAAACACTGATAATTTCAATCCCATGGGGGAAAAAGTCCTCGAATAAAATACTGCTTTTTGAAGTTTTTAGAAGCAGAAAGAGAAAATATTAATATTCTGGCATCTATTCAGTTTTCCAAAAACGTTATTACAAAATTTTCCACAAAAAGAGAAAAAAACTAAACCTCATAATTTTCATCAATACATATTTCCAAACATTTACAGAAGAAATCATAGAAATGCTCACGAACACTTTAGGAGAAAAAAAAAATGATAGAATTAACCTTTTCCAATTCATTTCATGAGGAAAAATAATCTTTATAACAACTACATATAATGGAGAAAGTAAATTAGTTAAAAATGACAGATCAGTTCTCTCACAGAGATAGATACAAAACTCATTAAATAAATATCAGCAAATGGAATTTGGTGAAAAGCTATATATAGCCAACAATCAGTGGGATTTAATACAAAAGTTACGAACACAATGTATAGAGAATTAATATATTTCATCTGATTGGCAATTAAAAAGTAAATAAATCCAGCCAGGTGCGGTGGCTCAAGCCTGTAATCCCAGCACTTAGGGAGGCTGAGACAGGAGAATCGTGAGTTCAAAGCCAGCCTCAGCAATGGCGAGGCGCTAAGCAACTCAGTGAGACCCTGTCTCTACATAAAACACAAAATAGGGCTGGGGATGTGGCTCAGTGGTCAAGTACCCCTGAGTTCAATCCCCAGTACCAAAAAAAAGTAAATAAATCCAATGTTAATTGGATAAATGTAGAAGAATATATCTGATGAAATTCTGAGCCATAGAAAACTCCATAATTATGTTTTGTTTAAATTTAGCAAACTAGATATAAGTACAATTCTCGCCCTCTGAGACATGCTTTTCTTTGCAAAATTCAGGGACACACAAGTGAATGAGCAAATCCATTTCAATCCTCTGCTGTGGCATGGTCATTGACAATTGACAGATGAAACTTTCTCCCATTGTTAGCCCAAAAAACATTTTACTGGGCTTTTTCTGACACTCAAGTGTTTTGAGGAGCTTGAGAATTGACAGAGAAAAGAGAAGAAACAGCCATTAGCAGGTCTCCTTGTCCTCGGTTCCTACTTTTACTTTATACATTGAGCTTTGACCTGACGCTTATATATAGAATAGGCCAAGATGAAAATAATTTTATAAACATCATTATAGATCTAGCATTGCCATAGAATATTTCCCAGTTTCCTGCTGTCCTTGTCCATTGGGGCTGCTATACCAAAGTATCATAAACTCAGTAGGCTACAAACAACAGAAATGTATTGATCACTATTCTGGACACTGAGAACTCCAAAATCAAATTACCTGCAGATTTGGTGCTGAGGGTATCTGCTTCCTGAGTTGCAGATGACACCCTCTTAGTGCCTTACCTGGTGAATAGGGCAAGCCAGTGCCCTAGGCCTTCTTTTATAAGAGCCTCAACCCCCTCCAGGTGGGCTCCACCCTCCTGACCTGGTGACCTCTATAGTGCTCCACCTCCTAATGCCAGCAACTTGGGAGTGTGGATTTCAATATAGAAATTTTGGGGACACAAGATTATAGAACCAAGGGAGAAGTGATATCATTTTCATTTAAATATGCTGAATATACTTTGTACTATGCAATTCAGGGAGCCTCTAGGCATTCTGGTACAAGTATGACACTTCTTATTATAACTTTATAATATTGCTTAATATATGACAGGTTAATATCTCCCTTTAAATTTTTTTTCAAATATTCTTTACTATTTTCATGAGAAGCTTAGAAATGTTCTGTTATTTTTAAGATAATTATTAAATGAGCTTGACATATAAAATAATTTTACCATAATTAAGATATTTGGAATATTTAAGCCCTAAGAGCACATTGTATTTTCTTAGTAAATTTGTATTTCATATTTTGGAAGATCTTGGTTTTATTCTTGAAGATACCATAAAGTTAGTCCTAGCTATTTATGTTTTGCCGCTAATTTTTATTAATAAAACATTTTTAATGTTTTCTAAGTCAGTAATGGTATATAGCAGATATGTTCACTTTCTATTTTTATTCCTTCCAGGCTGACTTGCAGAGACCTTCTATTGGCTCTAGCTGGTTTAGAGTTGATTAATTTAGACTTTCAATTACTCTTGTAAAATCACCTAGAGATAATTATAACATGTGTCTTACTTGTATTTATGCTTTAATTAATTTATTAGGAGATCCACAAGAAGATAAAATGATTTTTCAAAAATTTGAAGAAATTTTATACTGTGTTTTTCTCCTTGGGGATAATTGATACTCTAGCGAAGATGTTTTAATATTATTTCTGCATTTGATCTGGGCTTGTTGAGAGCTGGGAAGAGCAATTTGGTAGGTTCTCATAGATGACATTTTCCTTCCGTTATTTTGCAGTTAAAGTGAAGTTTAGGAAAATCACTTGATTAGTTCATTCAAGACTTCCAGCAGATGACATTTTAGTCTATTTACCTATAATTTATAATGTCTATGTTAAAGTCCATTTTGAATAAGATCAATCACATTGAAAATTATAAAGTACTTATACATTATCAATAATTAAACTCTGTGGATTGTCCCATTCCACTTCAATTTTGTACTATTTTCTGTTTAATAAAGTACTGCCTAAAATTACTTGACCTCACTAGTTGACCTGGAAGTTGAGTCATCATTTATTTAAAGTATTTCTAAAGTGACTTCTATATGTCGAACTATACAAACTTATGCCATTCAATACATTAGCCATGTAACCCATGCTGTAAATGTAATATACACAACTTATTCAAAAGACCTGGTTGAAAAAAACAAAAAACCCCAGAGGAATGTAGAATATCTCATTAAAGGTAAATATAATAAATATACATATAATAACATATTTTTGTAACCTTACACAAAAGATCATTTCAATGTGTAATCTATATAAAATAATTAAAGTTTCTAAACTTGGATAACAGAAAATTTAAAATTACATAAGAGGTTATTAATATTAATATTTTATTAATATAAGAGCTGAGACACTTAATTTGAAAATGCATGTACCTTCCACTCAAAAAGTAACAATTTTTTTTATCATTTCTGATGCTTTACATACATGATTTCATTACTAAGAATTCACAATCACATCATGAGGTAGAGTTTTATATTTATTTTACACACCAGGTAAATGAGGCCTGAAATGGCTGAGGAATTTTTCCAGTGTTTTCCAGTTGGTATAGAGGGAAAGTAGACTTTAGTCTTAGAGCTATGCAGCATCACAGGCATTTTTCCTCTTTGAATCTCTAGAGAGGGCAAAAGCCCAATATAAGGATAATCAGAATATAAGACAATAAATATTTTGGCACAAAGCAGTTTGAAGGCTTATTCTTAGAGAAATTTTGTGCCCAGCCCACTTTCTGCAGAGCTGCAAGGCTATTGAGGGAATGATTACCAATGTGCTCCTTCCTGTCTTTTTAACTGAGTAAACTTCGTAACTATGTATCCGCTTTTAATAATGTTTCACAGGCTCACCAGCAAAATCTCACTACCCAGTTGTTCCCTTTCTAGAGTTCATCAAAAGCTGTGCGGGGGGAACTGATTTACAAGCGAGATATACTAAACTTTCATTCTTCCAGAATCTCTAAGTGGAGCCTCTGCATCAAAGTCCACCACAAGCTGCACGCTTCTGGGAAGGTGCTTCCACTTCATGAGAGCCTCTGACATTTAGAAACAGCCTGGATTTTATTATGAGCATATATCCTAAGTGGCCAAATGGAGATATTTTATTGTACCATTTAAAATTGGGGCAAAATTCACATACAATGAAGTACATATGATTTAAAAATGCAGATTTTGAGTTTGGCCAAATTATATAACCATGCAATCAGCAATCCAGCAAGAACAAAACCCTTGTCCACCATTCTCAGAAAACTCCAGTCAATCCTCACTCTCACGGACAACTGCTCTTCTGAGAGCTTCACCTGTTCTTGGACTCCACATAAATGGATAGTAACGTACGTGCTCTTCTGAGGATATTGTTGTATTCATCTTGACATTTCATGGTGCTCATCCATACTGCTTTATGTTGAATGTTATGCTGTATTACATTCCATGAGTATAGCACTATCTGATTAGCTGTTGTTCTTCTGCAGGATGTTTGAGTTATTTAAGGTTTAAAGCTATTACTGATGAAATAATAGGAGAACATCTTCTGTTCCAGTCATTTCCTCATAGCCAGGACTGGGAGTGCCCTACTTTTACATTTCATAGCTACAAAATATATATATATCTATTATGTTGTTCTCTTTCCAGTATGCACAGATGTAAAAAATAAATTCTTTTAGGAGTTTAGTGTTAAGAGTCTCAATATAATTGTTTCCATATTCACTTTCTAATATTATATTTTATATTATCTTTGTCTTCTGCTACAACTCTCCTAAACATGTTTCAGATGGATATGATTTTGAAAAAACAAATGAAGAGACTTCAGATAAAATGTACTCATGAAAAATGAGAATTGTAAGTAAAGGACCATCCCATATGCATGGTCATTTTCAGCTCTATGTGAAATAAAAAGGCATTATGCTTTGAAAGTTATGAAGATCCAAAACCTTCAACATTCCTGTTTTCTACAGGATATGATAATTATTGTCATTGGTATAAGATATTTTGATTTTTTAAAAATTTCCTAATAGTTTCTTCACCTTTTTTCCTTTATTCTCCTCTTCTAGCTTAGCAGATGTTTTATATGCAGTGTTTTCTCCTGTTTATCCATCCAATGGTAAAGTCCAGTCCCTCTGGAGACTTGAGGAATCCTTCTCTGCTTCTTCCAGCTGCTCATGGCTTCAGGCACTCCTTGGTGGTGGTTACATAGGTTCAGGCACTGCCTCTGTCTGTTCAAAGTCTTTTCCTCATCCCTCTGTCCTCCATGTGTCTCTTATAAGGGTCTTTGTCATACAGTTTAGGATCAACTCAGGTAAACTAGTGTGATCTCCTTTCTAGATTCTTAAACACATCTGCAAAGGTGCTTTATCCAATCAATTCCCTGTCCAGAGGATCCAGGGATTAGGGTGTGGACCTATCTCTTGTGATGACCACAGTTCGACCTTCTGCAGGGCTGAACACATAAACCTGCTGATTTAGAATTTCCAGGATGGAAGTCCTGGCAATACACTGTATGGTGACCAATCATCAAACTGCAGGAAAAGGAAAAGAAAAGAGCTCCTAGACCCACATTTCTATGAGCAGTGGGACCCAGAAGCTACTCACACCAATTCTGGTTACAATTCATTGTCCAGTGTGGGTCTGGAATCCAGTCCCCCCCCCCCAAAAGAAAAATCTCATATGCTAGAGTCTTGGTTCCAAATGCAGCAATGTTCAGAGAACTTTGGGGAAGAGACTTGATCAGGAGCGTTCTGATCTCATCAAGGGATCAATCCATTAGTGAGTTCATAATTGAATGGACTGTGGGGGAAGTGGTGGAAACTGTAGGAGACAAGGCCTCATTGGAAGAAGTAGGTCAGTGGGAGCATGCCTTGGAAGAGGATATCTTGTCCTTTCTCTCTCTCCTTCCCAGCCACCATGAGGTGAGCAGCTCTGCTCTAGCACATACTCCTTGCCCTGATGTTTCACTTTACTAAAGACCAAAAGTGATGGGACCAGCTGTCCATGAATTGAAGCCTCTGAAACCATGAGTCAAAATAAATATTTCCTTTTTAAGTTAATTTCCCTAGGTATCTTTTTACAGTAATGAAAAGCTAACACACCAGGACTTAGTCAAAGCAGTGTCTTGTGCTGAGGCTGACATATTTGCTTATTGCCTTTCAAAACCACTTTCAGGTCAAGCCAAAACTGTACAGTCCCTTTTCTTAGATTCATTATTTACTGTTCTATATCTATGGTCAAATGGGTGTATTCTCTAAACCCATAGTTCTTTTTAATAGGTGAAATGAGGACACATCACCCAAGGATGTTAATATTACAGAGTTATTGGGAGCATTAAAGATCACACTGTATCAAAATGCACTATGAACTATAAAACCCTAAATTAAATTAAAATAAGACATTATTTTAATTATGAGAAAGAATCACTCTCAGGTGTCATTATTCAGAAACTATCAAAATTGGGGCTTTGGATACCCCAAAATGATGTGAAAGTTATATTCATTAAATTATAAGAGTTTAAAATGTGAATCATTAAAAATGGGAAAAAGAAAGAATTTGAACAAAATATTAGTAAAACAATTGAGCCAACAACGTGATCCATACAGATAAACAAACAAAAATAAACACCAAATACACATGTATAGTTTTCATTTAATATAGGAAAACTACTTTAATGCAAACTTCCAATTTCCTGAAAAAGGAAAACTAAGGTTCAGAGAGATTATATAACTTGATCAATGTAATTTATCTGGTCAGGAGCAGAAATAATATTATAATCTATATTTGATTAAAATGCTAGAGCTAAAGCTAAAACATTTTTTGCATTTTATAATGATTGAGCTAAATGTTATTTTATTTTAAATGTTGCATTTCAGAAATATAAAGTCAATTACTTTTTAATTTACTTATGAATATTACTTTTTTTTGTTTTGGAGCAAAGATAGGCTCCAAATAGATTGTTCACAACTAAGTTAAAAAAATAAATATTTTTACTATGTACCTGCCTAATTCATAGTAATAAAGTTTTCTAGGTAAAATAATACATTATAATTTTATCCTTGAATGAGAAATATTGTGTAATTTCATTGTTTTTTTTTTCAATTTTCTTAATATGAGATGCCTAAAATCAGAAACACATCTTTCTATTCTGTCAATGAATGAACTGAAAATAAGTTTAATCTCTGATGAAACACTCACATTTTGTTGAGGTCAATGGAAATTAATATTGAGTCTTCCTGTTTAGCCCCTGGAGACCACATCCAAGTGTCAAGCTACGAGCTTTTCAGCCTCATTGATGATTAAATTTCTTTTAAAACAGAGATGTAGAGAATTGAATTTGTTTATTGTAAATGGAAACAGATTGGATTGCAGCCTGGTTCCCAGAATGATTGAATCTTTTCCAGGTGAGGCAATATTAAATAAGATGATGAACCATAGATTCCAGTTTTTCTTTGATAATGCAAATGTATCAGACTTCAAAATCAGTGCAGAAGTTGTATACTTACAACCACTCAATCAGATGGAAAAATGAATAATGAAGACCTTATAGAAAATTAGCAATTAAAAAAGGTTTAATTTGGTACAGAGACTGCTCCAACTTCTGGTTTCACAATAGCAGAGGGGCATACTAAGAGCAATTCTTTAACTCCAGGTTGTACAGTTGGTAAGAAGACCGACAATATGCCATCCAGGAGGTTTCTGACTGCTGCTTGACCTTCCTTGCAAATCCATCAAAATAATGAGCAATTCCTACCTGGAGTCAGGCACTGCTGCCTCTGTGAAGCACTTAAGAGTATTTTGGGCATTCTTTGAATACTGGAATATATAATCTTCAAGCTGGTCTCATCTGGAACACTGAATTCTTAAGTTTCTGTGACAACTGTGTGTGACAAATAGATGAATATAATAGAAGAAAAGATGATAAAAAATTTGAATCATTTTTATGTTTTTATATATATAGGAAAAACAAGTTTAGATCACTTCTCTGAAGATAATCTCAATACTGCACAAAACCATTGTTTCTTGGTTCTCAACTAAAGGATGTTGATGTAAAATTGTGAACAGGCTCGCATCACCTCCCTGATAATTCTTCACTATTTCATTCTGAGTCCAATAACCTAAAACTCTTTCCTTAAATCTGCTTTTAAAATATTTTCTCTTCCATTCTACTCTTTTTAGCATATAACTAACAGCAGTTTTAAAATACGTGGGAAGATTTATTTATACTCTGATGCTCCATGTCACATAATTAATCCAATACCTGGAACACCACCTGTCATCTGTACCATAATAATTGCCACCCTACTGTGTATTAAATCTTCTTTAATACTAAAGGACACTAATATTCTGTATTATACAACACACAAATGCTTAGCAAATACACTTTTGGCTAATATTTGTCAATAATTTGTCTCAGCAATCTCACTTTCTTTTCTTTTGCAAGTACATATGCTTTAGGCCATATTTTTCTTAGATTATTTTTCTATCTGTTCTTCAGATTGGACAACATATCAGTCTGTCATCAGAATAATGGATTGTCCTTCCAACTGTAGTTTGTGCTAAGCCTAATTGATTCCATCTCTTAAAATTAATTTTTATTTAAAAAAAATTTATGTATGAATTTAAAATATGTATGAATTTAACATGATGTATATTTATATGGATACATGTACTCCTATAATTTCAACATATGTGATAAAATGATTATTATGGGTAAGAAATGTAAAATACATTGCTACCTCTTTGGCAATGTATTTTATTATTTTAAGAGCACTTAAAATCTACTCCCTTATCAATATACAATATACAATTATTAACTATAGTCCTCCTGCTTACATTGGACCTTTAGAGATCCCACATAACTGAAAATTTGTACAATTTGGCCTACTTTCCCCATTTCCTAACCCCTATAATCATCATTGAATTCTTTCTTCATATATAATTATATTTAAAGATTTTTTTTCTATGTGATTGGGCAATATTTTGTGTGGCTAGCTTATTTCACTTAGTATGATGTCCTTAGGTTCATCCATGTTGTTACAGATGGCAGTCTTCTTCTGTAGGCTGAATATTATTGCAATGTGTGTGTGTTCAATATACACACTATTTCTTTATCCATTCATTCAATTTTAGGACAGTTTAAAATTTCTGAAAGTAATCACAAAAGTAATACAGAAGATCCTTGTATTTTCTGCACCCAGTTTTCCCTATTGTGAGCACCTTACATTACTATGGCCCATTTGTTAGAATGAACCAATATCAATTTATTGTTATTAACTAAATCTCATCCTTAAGATAACCTTAGATTTTACCCAACCATCTGTATATTACTCTTGTTCTAGGACTCAATCCAGGATATTGTGTATGCCATTTGTGATCATGACTTCTTTGGTTTCTCTTCATTATGACTGTCTCATATTTCTTGGCCTTTAATGGCTTTGACATGTTTGAGTGGCACTATTAAGTTATTTTGTAAACTGTCCTCCAGTTCACATTTATCTGAGGTCTTTTTCATAATTATATTGCACTTAGGTGTTTCTCTTAGGAAGACCACAGAAGTGACAGTCATTTTCATGACCTCATAGCAAGGGACAGGCTGTCAACATGATCAATGAGTGTCAATGCTGGCATTCATCACTGGGATGACTATGTTGGATTTCTCCACAGTGAAAGCTCTTTTATGCCATCTTCTTAGAGTTTACTCTGTGGAAGTAAATTACTATGTGCTCCTCAAACCAAAGAAATGGTTATTTATGCTCCTAAAGGTAAAGTATCTACACGAATTATTTGGAATTTTGGGCTCAGGGAGTTTGTCTCTTCTTTCCCATTTTCTTTATAAATCAAATCATTTATTTATGTCAGTATTGGCTCATGTATATTTATTGTACACTTTGAATTATAATCAACAGTATTTTGGCTATCTGGTTAAATTCTATTTGTTATTATAATTACAGATCAAGAATGTCCTTTTAGTGTATTTTATACTTTTCAATTTTTCTCTTCATATGGTCTTCTAAATCATTACACATACTTTATTTAAACATATTTATAATTATTTGAATGTTTTATAATAAATGCAGTGTCATAAATCTAACATTTGTGCCATGATCAAATTGGTTTCTACTTATTAGGTTAAGCTAGACGAATGCAGAATGCGGATGGCTGCCTTTCCCTAGGCAGACCCAAGTGATAAGCAGCACGCATGCGCAGAACGCACCGGGAGCGTACTTTCCAAAATAAAGCCTGTCCAGTAGTTCTGCTTTACTTGCTTTTAGTCGTCTGGCTTTACACTACTGACTACATGTTTTTTAATTATGAGTAAATTTCTTCTTTGAGTGACCAGTAATTTTAAAAATTTTCTATTTGGCATTGTGGACTGTGCATTATGGAGTTTCTATTACTATCTTCTAAGAGTGTTGATTTTTATTTTAGTGAGCAGTTCAATTACTGACTGATTGTCTTCAACTTAGATAGGTTTGATTTTCTGCCTTTTATGTCTGAGGTAAGTCCAATGTGTTTTTCAAACCTCTCCAAATTAGCACAACTCAATCTCCAGCTCTATCTCCCATGTAAGTTTATCAAGCTCTGGTTTCCAAATGTGTTAGGGTGAGTCTATAGAAGTCTTACTCCACTGTGAGGATGTAACTCCTAAATCATGGCCTTGCTGGAGTCTCTATCAGATGTTCAGGGTCTTAGGTATGAGTCAGAATTCCAGTGTCCCCACCACCTCTCAACCTCTACGCTCCACTTTCAACCCCATAGCATCCACTTCTGCAGCCTACATAGCCTCATGGCATGTATGCACAGTCTAGTCCTTCTCCCAAGTGCTTGCTGGGCTCCACGATTTAGACATCTTTGGATCCATCTTATGCATTAACCTTCATTTCAGGATATAGCTGTTGTATCTGCCCCAAATACTTATTTTTGGTTTCTCCCCTTCCAGTTCACTGCACAATGACTAGAAATTTGTCACCAGAGAAAGAACATGTTTGAGCACAGGGTTTACCTTTTATACAACTGTTCACTGAAAGATAAACAACATTTGCTATTGTTGCCTACCTGAAAAGAGTTTATATATCTACATTTAAGCATATGTGTAGATACACACAAGTACACGCACATATGCATACATATATTTCTTTGTTTAAATTTTCTGATTTCCAACAGTTGTAAAATTATTTTAGATCTAAATAAAAAAAATTCTAGAAAATGAAGTGATTTTGTTTTTGTATTTTTAAAATGATTATTATAAACAGCTTCAATTTCCAATGGTATACTTAGGAACTTTACTGAATATTACATCTGAATTTGTTATTGTCCTTACATGTAAGATGAGATTGTTGTCAGACATTATAGGGGATTACATACTGACATATTTCCCCCCAATTTCTGTAGACTTCCTGAGCATTTCTAAAGTAGTCCTAATTTTACCTCTGCACAAATGTTCATGTAAAAAACACAAAGTGGTTGTTTCCAGTGGTCTCATTTAATTGTATAGCTAGCAGTTAAAGGAGATTCAACTATAAATAGAAAAATTATAAATAACTGCATTTCTCCATTTAGACAGAATTTTCACTTCATGAGTCTAAGTTGAATATGTCCAAGCAATCGCACTGAATTGTTTCAGTCATTATATTTATAATCATACACTTGCAATGTATATTTCCATCTATTAGTGAATGTATACCTCATAATTTTAACATGTTTTATAAAACAACATAATTTATTATGAATAGTCATCATGAGCTAAATATTTCCAGTAATTGTTTTAAGCTATTACAGTCTACTGACAGGACACAGTCTTTTGCTTTGTCTTCCATGGATATCATCCTCAATAAGCTTCTCTTGCAAAGTTCCTAATAGGATATCTATGTGGATTTATAAACACTGTTTTAGTCACCACATGAATTAAACATCTAGGCACTGATTTAATTTTTGTTTGATCTCTTGAAGGTCAGAACTAATTTAAAAAATTGTTCCTAGAGTTACTGCATTGGTGTCTAGTAGAACAGATTTCATTAGAGATGGTTGGGAACCTGTACTGGTAGATAAAATCTGCCAGCATTGGCTTTTGAAATTAACTGGTGGGGAAAATAATTGTCTCCTTCCTTTAATTCTACTTCATTCACTAGCAATTCTTTATCTCATACAACATGTCTTTACATCCAATGAGCTCAGGTGTATGGAAAATTCGATAATTGCATAGACATGGCAAAAATATAGAGTAAATGTCAAGATTGTGTGAAATAAAGCTTATAATATACATATGTAGTGTTATGGTTTAAATATTAGGTGTCCCCCAAAGCTCATGTGGGAAAATGCAAGAAAGTTTAGAGGTGAAATGATTGGATTATAAGAGCCTTATCCTAAACAGTGCATTGATCCTCTGATAGGGATTAGCTGCATGGTAACTGTCGGCAGATAGGGTGGCTGGAGGAGGTGAGTTCCAGGGGACGTGCACTTGAGGTTCATATTTTTCCTTCCTGAGCAGAGTTACCTGTGCTTCCTGGTGTTATGTCCTGAACTGCTTTCCTCCAACAACTCTTTGGCCATTAGGTTCTGCCTCATCTGAGTCCTGAGGAATAGACTCAGCCATCTATGGACAAAAATCTCTGAAACTGTGAGGCCCCAAATAAATTTCTCCTCCACTAAAATTGTTTGTGTTAGGTCTTTTGGTCACAGTGATGAAAAGCTGACTAAAACAGGTAGATTGTGAAGCAAAGTAAAAGAAACTCTAGGAAACAATTATTACAAAATGAACTTAGAAACACTCATTAAAGAGTTTTAGTTTCATCTGTTGTCCACTCAAAATTACCCAGGAGCCTTTGAAGGGCTCTAGGAAGGCAACCAAGGAGGTCAGGTCTTCACTTTGGTGTGCCAGAGGGACATCACCACCCAAATCCTAAAAGTGAGCTTTTTTGGGGAGAGTACTACTTGACTGTAGTCACTGCCTTTTTAACATTTTTTTTTCTTAATCCTCTCTGCAACTCTTCATGCTCAGATACCATGATCCCCAGGACGAGGGATTTATAATGTTCCTACTCTCATTTAGAAGAGAGTCTACAGCAGTGATCCCAGTTCAAAGGAAGATAGACTATTTGACTCACTGAGCACTCATTGAGAAGATGGGTTTGAAAACCTGTGTTAACAAGGACATGTCACTCATTTATTACTTGAATAGCTTCAGATAAATGCCTTAATATCTGCTAGGGGGAACTTATGATAATTTTTAATGATATTAAAAGTATAAAGAAAAATTCCCTGGGAATATGAAAATCTCTTTACTTCTAGACAGCTTCTAGACAAAGAGAAGATTTTGAAGGATAACAAATAATAGAAGTTCACTGTGTCATTCTAATTTAGGAGTGTAATTATGAGAGATTTAATAATAAGAATTATGTATGTGCATAAATCATACCTACCATCTATAGTTGATCAGAAGTTTTATTGAATCCATCATTTTAATTTTAGTTGCTCATATATTTGATCAGCACTATACGTCTTGATATTTTGCCACAAAATAATAGAATTTTGCCCCCTTTATTTAAACATCCTCAACTCTCCACTCTCCCTTAAGTGTCTGTTTTCTAAATGTTCACAGTGTTCACCATTCTTCCCTACAGAAGTTACTTTTTGTCCATTGTCCTTACAAAATGTTTAGTAGGAAATAAAATTATATCAATAAATGTGCACACCTGTAATCCTAGCAGCTCAGGAGGCTGAGGCAGGAGGATCGCGAGTTCAAACCCAGCCTCAACAGAAGCAAAGCACTAAGCAACTCAGTGAGACTCTGTCTCTAAATAAAATACAAAATAGGGCTGGAGATGTGGCTCAGTGGTTGAGTGCCCAGAGTTCAATCCCCAGTACCCCCAGCCCTCATACCAAAAAGGAAAAGGCCAATAACTGAACATGTTGTCAAATAAGAGAGTTTGCCCATTTAAAATTTTTTACTCTAGTCACACTAGAGTTAGGAATTCTAGGACAGGAGAGACAGTTACACACAGGATGACCATAAATTCTGGTTTTCCTTGGACAGGATTTAATCTCTTTGTACTGACATCATCCCTTGGTGGAATCCTCTGCTTCTCTCAAAATTCTGAGACTTAGATGACACACTGTATGGTCACAATAGTCACAAGCAAAGTAGAAGTGTGCACTGTAGAGCATTATTTGTTAATGTATTTTCTTTTAGCCAGATATTCTCTGTTGGTACCCACCAGTGTCCAAACTACATTTCATTCTCTTCTTTTCATTAACCTTCTTTCTACCATAGAATCTTCAGAAGATGAGAGCTGAGGAGTGAAGAGAGGCTCTGTAACCCTTCCTTATTTTGCCATCCTCAAAAAGCCATTTAAAAATGGTGCCCATCCTTACCCCTTAGTTCTCCAGGGTGAAGGGACTGTGGAACTTGCAGGGCGGAAGAGTCCTTATCTCTGAGCTCCCAAACTATTCTATTTCTCCTCTGAGACAAGGGGAGAGTAATGACCGAGTAACTGGGTAAGGTGGGAGTCAATAGGGCAGAAAAGGAGAAGAACTTTATTTAAAATTTCAAGTGTACTATGTGTCATGTGTGTCTTTGCTATCCTGCAAATATAAAAGGTTTCAGCATTTGGTGAGTGAATGAATGACCTGGAAGGAATAATTCCCGTATATAGAGTCCAAAGTGACCAGGACACCTTCCAATTTCAGAAACTATTAGGCAGCTGTGACCCCTTAGAGACTATCACTTCAGCTGGAGCTCATAGAAATTCAGCATGTGAAAGAATATCAGACTTTTGTTGTTGAATATTCAAAAGTATAGCAACTGGTTAGAAACTGCCTGAAATTTATTTTTGTTTATAAAAATGTTCCCAGCTTTAAAATGAGCTATTCCCGAAATTAATGGTGCCGTTTTGGTGAAGTGATTTTTATGCAGGTTTAAAGAGAGTTGGGCAAGAGTATGAAAAACAGAAAGGAGATGCATAAATAGGAGGATCCCAGAGGTGTCAAGGGGTCTCCATAAAGGATTTCACTCTAGCTCATGCCTGGCACTTTGGGAGAGGCAGGCGAGGGATTAAAGTAGCATAAATTCTGTGAATTGCTTTAGGAATCCTGAGGACACAAATGAGGCTGCTTTCATGACCATGTGACAACATGTGGGTTTGGATTGGAAGGACAGCTGTCTCAGGTAGCTGCAAGGTGGCACTGTTTTGGTGATGGGGTGCAACAAAGCATCTCAGGAGTGAGATTCTTGTAGCCATCTCAAAGTTTTGTCTGAGCTGCACCAACCAGACAAGAGGGTACAAGCCACAGAGGGTTGTTCTTTATTAAGCTGGTAGTCTGGTGTTGGTACGGAAGATCAAAAGGCATAGAAACAAGGTAATTATTCTTTTTTATTTTTATTTTTTGGATGGGTACTGGGGATTGAACTCAGGGGTACTCAACCACTGAGCCACATCCCCAGCCCTATTTTGTATTTTTTTTAGAGACAGGGTCTCACTGAGTTGCTTAGTGCCTCGCTTTTGCTGAGGCTGGCTTTGAACTCACAATCCTCCTGCCTCAGCCTCCCGAGGTACTGGGATTACAGGCGTGCACCACCATGCCCAGCTAAGATAATTATTCTTAGTGTAATTCCAATTGTACCTGCTACTGTCTGACTAGATCAAATACAGTTTTCATGACTAACTTGTATGTTTTTTATTTCCCAAAAGATTCTCAGTCACTGTCTTGGAAGAGTAAATTTCAACTTGTTCCCAGTAAAGCTTGATTCTGGACATTTTCCTTCCTTAGGGTTACCAGAGCATTAAATAAAATCTGAGAACATCCATGTAAACTAGAATTTTGGATGAACAATAAATTATCTTTTTAGTTTAAGAATTTCTCAAATATTTCCTGGAATGTATTTATGTCCCTTTTCCACAAATATAGTTTAACATTCAAATTTGAAACTGCTGTGTGTTCTGTCTTCTATCTGGTTACCATACCTAGGCCTGTTGCATTAATAGCTTCCATTTTCTTGAGGCCATCTATTCTTTTTCCCTTTACAGAGATGGAAATGTATGTGGATTTCCGTTGTATATGATTATATTCGACTCCACATTGCATTCCCACTTCTCAGATCCTCCAGGGTGTCCTTGCCTCTGAGTGATGCTTTTTATGGTCCCTGGCCTCCAGCCTGTAGGTGATTAGAGCCTTCTTAGGACTCTTACACTCAGAACTTCAGCATCCATTTACTGCTGGTCTTTGGTGATCCTTACCAATCTCGGGGGACATACCTCTAACTTGTTCACCTCTTTCACAAGGGAGTAACTTGAAAACACAGGCCTAATTTCATTCCTCGCCTTGTGCGGTCTTCTTTCCAAGAGTGGATGAGTGCATGATGGTGTGATAGCTTTGAGATACCTGAGTGCACAATTAACGAACTCTGACATCCTTGATTTCTTTAGAATTTCCTCCTTGTCTCCTAAGGTGCCCATTTTTCAGATTCTACCCTTTGTAGCAATTGTTGTATAAAGGAACCAATTGCTCTTTCTGAAAATGTACATTCCCATGAGTTGTTCCCATCTCAGGTTCTTTAGTTATTTGTGCATGTGACTGGAATCCTATTTTGAGTTAAATCAAGTGTTCCTCCTTTGGAATTTCTCACACTGTAAATGATGCATCGAGACATGTTTTATGTATTCCTGGCCAAAAACCAAGCAAGCTCCCTGCTCCACCACCAACACCAACACCACCAGCAGCAATTTTGTTTGCTTTTGAATTTGTTTATGTTGTCTTATTTTTTTCTTTTCTTTGCTTGCAGGATCTGGCTAGCATATACAAACAAATTCAAGCTTTCTCCACCCATCTCTCTTGATGGCCTATTGAGAATCGGCCTAACATAAACAAAACACCACACTTTCTGTGCAATACTTTTGCAATACTTTCCATCTAAAGTGGATTTCTAAATTTGAGTCATATCATTTAGTCTTTTCATAATAAATGCATACAATGTAAGTTTAAGCACTTTTTTTAAAGAGATGAGTAAAATGTCAGAGATAGCTAGACTAAAAAATAAATTTTCTCTTGTATCTGCTAATCACTGTGCTACCAATATCTGAGTGTGAGTCTCCTTATTCTTTAAACTAGTATGATAAAATTTGCTTTAATCTAGTATGATAAAAAATAAACAATGATTTTGTTTGTTTGTCTGTTTATGGCAGGATCCTGTTACATTTTGGAATTAAGGAATTACTTCATAAAATCTATTCCCGTTCATGGCAAGCAATTTTAGCCTTAAAACATTGAGCTCTTTAGTTGATCTGGACCTCATGCTATAGCAAGAAAATGTTTTCCTTTTTCTTTCATATAAAGTTCTTGAAAAAAGTTAATATCTCTATCACCCTTGTCTTTGATGCTTGATTTCCATAGATCTTTAATTTTTTCTGTTTTCAACAATATTGCTTCCAGTGGGTAGATTGCCATGGTTTTCTCAAGTTAAGTCCCAAGCGTGCCTATGTGAAAGGGAACATGGTTCATAAAATGGACAAGGTTTGTCAGAGAGAATGATTGTTGTAGAGACATAGACACAATGTACCACTGCATCTGTATATCAAGGAACGTTGGACCTTTGTTTTTTGGGGGATTGGCTTATTTTACTTAGCAACTGTCATGTGTACCTAAAAATAACAAATAAGAAGAAAAAAAAAAGAGCCACTGCACTGAAATTGGAAATCTAAGCTCTCATTGTCTGCAACCTCTTCTAACTCTCTGAAGCCCCATTGTCTTTCTTTATGGAAACATGACAATAGAATAGACTTGTGATTCCCCCCAAACAGTTCATGAACACAATCATCTTGAGATTAATTTTTTTCTTTCAATCTGAAATTCCTGGGCTCTTACCCACACCTAACAAATCTGGCAACCCTTTCTCATGAATTTCCCTGGGCCCATGGTTGTTTTACCAAACAGAAACAGTCAAGGTACAATTGGTCTAGTGTTGCAGAAAAATATGAATTCACAACATTTATCAAATACCAGAATATAGAATATGTTTAAGTGCAAGAATGTACACAAATAATACTGCATATGCCAACAAAAATGAGAATAGAGAAGTTGCAACCGTAATCTAGGAAGGAACAATGGAATTCAAAAAGCCATGTTGTTACTAGTGGATCCTGCAAATCTGTTTGCAGATGATTATGAAGATTGATGATGTGAAGGTCTGACAGGGCTCTCCAGCTCAGATGCTTTAGATCGTGTAAAGCTGACTGCCTCCGCTGATCTAGTGTTTCCTTCTACAAGAGATGAATATTGAATAATTAACTATAATTTAATGAAAACACCCCTAACACAGTAGTCACCTTGGATTTAAACTGGGCTTTTATGGACATGGTGGAGTCGGACCTCAGGCTCTTCACTAGGTGGACACTGCTTCACTGCTGCACTGTCTCTGTACTAGAGGAAGTGTGCACACACCACAGCTTGTCCAACCAGGCCTCCCGCTCTCAAGCCAGCAGGCAAATGAGCTTTGTATTTCATCTTAAGTCAAAATACACTTCCATTCAAAGTTTTGCTTTTACATCTTTTGGTTGAATTTAGTGAACATTTCTTGAACAGGTATGGTGAGTCTAGAAATATATAGACAAAGCAAAGCCATGGTCCCTGAGCTTATGAAGCTGAAAGCAGAAGCAGAACAAAGGAAGCATGTATGGATGTCCATCATGTGAGAAAACAATAAATAAATTAGACTTTACAGGTTTTTGAAAGAAAAAAAAAACAATAAATGGTGGTTAGAACAATTTGGAAAGTCTGTATGAAGAGAAGATGGCTCGAGGTGGGAAAGGAGCAAGTGTCAACCTCTCACAAGTGGAAGCCATGCTTTTGACATTGGCTTGCAAGCCTTTGCAAGGAAGCCAAACCAGGTTCTTCTCAATCTCACCCCATCCCTACCATTTTGCAGCTTCCAGCTATAGTGTGCTGTTCATTTTCCTCAGCCCTTCAATTTTCTATAAGTTATAAAGAATCTATGTGATCTTTTCCATATATATTTAAGTCATTTTTCTTTCTACATAGGTCTTTGATCAAATATTGTTCAAGGTTTTAGTCTCTTTTTAACGTTGGACAAATTCTCACATTTTAGATGATTTATCATCATAACCTTAATATCTAATAGACTTTCACACTAATTTCTCCAACAAATAAGTACATTTAATCATCACGACTTTAAAAACATAAAAAGGAACCAAAAAAACACAGAAAAGTAGGTGCCTGAGCATTGTTACGTCCCTTTTCTGCCATACCTGAAGTTTAGTCATGATGACTTCACTATGGCAGAGGAATCAACTGCTGCACACAGCTCCTTCTATTCTTCATCCTCATTTCAAAATGGTACAATATTTTGTTGAAACTACAAGTTCCAGGTCATTGCTCTTTTTCTCATGGAACAGATGCTGATTAAAAGGATGTTTGTAATCCCATTATTCTGACTCAGATTGATGTTGTTGTTTCCTTATTGTTGTTGAGTCTGAGGTGTATTTATTATTTGTTTACATTAATTTTAGCTCAACATCTTCTATAATTTTGCATTAGATAACTCTTAGGATTCATAATTTTTGATAACACCAAGCCAATTATTCTTTGACTGTTTCTTGCTGGATCTTCACATGGAGACAGAGCATCTCTCGTGTGTCTCTTCTTACAAGAAAACTAATGCCATTCATGATGGCTTTACTCCCATGCCCTAATTACCTGTGTAAAGCCCAACTCTGAGAGTCATCACTTGGGAATTATAGGTTTGACAGATGAATTCTCTGGGGACATAAATATTTAGTCCACAGCAGCAGGCATTTAATAAACCAATTCTGAATTGGATGGAAGACAATAATAACCCCTTGGTATAAACTGCACAAATTTCAACAGAGAAGGAAACAATTAAAATAATTCAGGAAGATACGAACACAACCCTACTTCTGCTTCGGATGTTTTCTGTGCTGAAAAAAAGGTTGCATTTGGCATCAATCAGAGGGGAGTTTTAAAATAAAACCAAACCCTCACACTTTCCTCGGGCAGTGCAGAATGAAGAGGACAGGGACCTCTGACATTCTGGAAGACAATGTTCTTTTTGAGTTCACTGAAGAGGCTGGAAGTCCAAAGGTATAACCTCCTTGTTTTGATTGCTCCTCTTTGCAGCTCCAGCTGAACTTCCACCTCAAATTCAGATTCCTGGAACCACTGGAAGGAGCCATTGCATTATATTCAAGATCTCATCAGTGGAAGTCAAAGTTCAAAGCACTTGATTGAAGCCATAACATTAAGAAAGTAGGCCTGTTGATAGTTATTCTGAACTTGGAATGAAGATAAATAATAAGACATAGACCCCTTGCTCCAGTGACGGGGCCCAGATATGGCCTGGTATTTTTTGCTAGTACTATATCTCCAGAGTTCATATAAATCAATTTGCAGAGACATTATTTATTTCTCTTTCCAAGACAATTTGCCAGAATGAGGTCAGAAAGAAAGATTAATATGACAGCTAATACTGCAGCAAGAAGAAAACCATTTCACAATTAGGGTCTGATCTTAAAGAGGCAGGTATTTTTGCTTTGCCAGAAAATATTAACTTCATACTTCCCATTAATGAACCTGGCAGATTCTAAGTGTGTCCAGTGGCAGTGAAGAAAAATGGCTCTTGTGGAGGCCTTGAGTTCAATATCTTAGAATGATAATTCTCCTAAAGTCTTTGATCCTGAGTCTCATGTCTTCTGAAAACAGAAAAATATCGTGAAGTTGTGTGAGGATTAAAATAAAGAATTGGTGGATACAGATAACATGGTACTTATACAATGAAATATGATTCTGTCACAAGTAAACATGAAAGGTCATCATTTGTGACAACCCGGATGGAGGACCGTATGTTACAGGAAACAAGCCAGCCTAGAAAGACAAATGTCACATGATCTCATTCACGTGTGGAATCTAGAAATGTTGGTTTCATAGAAGTTGTGAGTTAGGATACTGATTACCAGAGTCCGGGCAGAGTGTGGAGGAGAAGAGTGGGGAGAATATTGGATACAGGTACAATGTTATGCTGAGCACGAATAAGTGCTGGTGTGACAATAGTTAAGAATAATGCATGCATTGTATATTTCAGTCAGAAGAAAAGGATTTCAGTGTACTCACCATAAAGAAAGGATAAAAGTTTCAGGTGATGGATATGCCAATTACCATGAGTTGATCATTACCCAATATATCCATGAGTTAAAACATCACATTTACCTCATAAATGTGTTTAAATATTATGTCAATCAAAATTAATTCATACAAAATGAAAGTAGGTAGGTGGTGGAGTCCCTCTAAGAGGAGCTCTTTAACAAAGAGCAGGTGTTTGATAACTAGCTTCTATGATAAAGGACAGACTCCACTCCTTACAAGCTTTCTTGTCTAAAAAATCAAACACAGGTCTAAGGGGAAATTTGTACTGTGCTTTTATATTTTAAAGCTTATGAACTTTTGTCGCATATTATTTTTAAAAAAGCCCCACAGATAAACAGAGCATGTATTATTTTCTTCTTATACTTCAGAGAAATAAACTTAGTCACAGAATTGGGTGATACACCAGAAAGATTATAAAACGTAAAGTGAGGAAGTTTGGTGAAATTCACAATATAGCCACTAACTATTGTATATCCCTCAGCATTTCACCCTCCTGCATGAAAGATAAAAATACTGACCTAGATGTTCACCATGTTCTGAAAAATCCTGATTGTGACGATTTGCCCCAGCCTAGGCAGGGACAAAATTATAAACTAAATTTGAGGTTATGTAGTTATTAAGTGGTATGGTTTTCCTCACTTGACCATATTGCTCTTTTTGCAGTTGTTTGCAGCATTGATCCCCTATTTTATATGATGAAATTCAAATTTACTTGCCCTTTAAAATCCAACTGCTAAATGTACGTGTCTTACAGTAAATGTTGCTCAACTACCAATGATTTGTTGTAACTGCATGGGGGACACACATAAATCAAAAACACATTTAGAGCTCTGTCCAAATTATAAATTCAATAACTCGGGTGCAAATTATAAATCAAATGACTACTGTGCAACTGTCAATCAATTGAAATAGATTAATAACCTCAACTGAAGTGATTTGATGAACTACAGGAGTTATGGGAACTGCAAGATTTCAGCTCTAATTTGAGAATTTTTCTAGGGCTGGCAAAATACTTCTGTACACCAGATAATAGGAACAGAAAAATTTACAGAACACACACCTTGAGCTTGGATAAGGTTTCATTTTGTTTTCACCTCTCCAGTGGATATGATTTTATAGGTGAAAGATCAGAGAGGTGAAGCAGTTTTCCCCATGATGCCTGCTGACAGACAGTAGAGAGGATTCAAAGCACCTGGGGAGTCTTCTCTGGTGTAAAGCTCTTAACCACGACACTAAACTATTGATGCTACAGTTCCACATGGAGGGCAACTGGTAGGTGGAATCATGTAGTTGGAAACCATATCTATGGGCTAGAGGATATAAAGATTCCACAAAATCCAAAGTATGGTGGATTTGTTTTAATTATGAACTGTTTAATTTCCTTGCTCAAATGAATTATTTCATATTAGGATTCTTCAGTCCATCTGTGTATCTTTCATGACTTAACAGAAATATAAGTTTATGGTAATTCAAATTAGATGCTTTGCCTTTTCTTTTTCTTTTTCTTTTTCTTTTCACTTTTTCTTTTTTTTTAAATGACCTCCTGAGTCACTTATCCACTACCCGCACTTTCCTCTTCTGGGGATGCAGGAGATCTTGAGCCAAGTTATGGGATTTGCTGAGGGTTAAAACAAAAGTGATGCTATGCCAATGGCTCAATGTTTAGTTTCCCATAGATCATATTTTAGATCGCAGTAATGAAATTTTATAAACTCAGGTGAGTCTAGTAATTCCTGCAAGATAGACTGTGTGCTAGCTCTCCAGATATGCACTATCTTTCTAAGTCTCAAAACTTATGAGAAGACTCTTCTCATTAGCATTGGGACTTTATTAGTCAAGAGCTCTGTGGAGTTGCCTGGGTTGAACATCCATGACCTGTCATACAGAAACGTAAGTGATTTTACTGACCTCATATTCCAGCTTGTGAGAGAAGAAATGCAAAATCTCAGACTCTTGACATCCCAAAGGAAGTATGTCTCACAAAGACCTACGAGGGTTAACCTCTTTCCAGGCTGCAGTAACTTTCAACATTCTGCATAACCCATTGGCCAGTGAGTACTCTTGCAGTCCCAACCTTCACAAGACCACTGTCTGGAAAGAGGGGAGAAGGAGCAGAGATTTGGCCTCACCCAGCACCTCCCACGTTACATTCAGCATTAGTGGTTTTATGCTTGTGTAGCAGTAGCAGAAACAGCAGCAGCAGCCATGCTACATCCTTGGGATATTTATCTCCAGCCAATAAATCTTGGAACAACTCCAGGAAGCCTATAACCTGAACTCAGAATCCTGTGGAGATTTCACAAGCCCCAGGCACTAAATCCACTTGGTAGCCACTTAAAAAGTAGCAGGAGTGTGTCCTAGTTACCTCAGGAGATGGTGGAACATGGTAAAGGCGCAGAGAAAACACTGGCTGACACAAAGAATGCTGAGTGCTAGCAAACAAATTCACCTAACAGAATGAAGAGAAAGGGACACGAGCTCTACTGAGAGCTGAGATACTCCCCATACGTCCTACGCCCCAAGGCAGCGTTGTCCCTGCCACTCCTGGGTGATGGTTGTGAAATCAGCCTAATCGCGGGGATCATTTCTCTCATTGCACCCGCACAAAGGTGAAGAATTTAAGCCACTTTATGAGACAGCAGGATCTGAACGAAGCCAGCTGATGCAGGCAGATCCAACTTCAGGCCTCCTTTCAGCACGGTACAGGTGTATAACAGCACAGTCTGGAGGTCTCGGAAAAGCAGTCAGAAGTTACCTAGAGCAAACGAAAGGGAGGCGGACTTTCTTATTACTGCATTCTAGCTCCAATCCTTGTAAAATATCCCATATAATATAATAATCTATTTGTACAACTTAAAGAATAATAATTTTTATGGGTGGTTAGGAAATAGAAAATCACCTTTACCTCTGGTGTATTTCCCCTCTTCCTACTCAAGGTAACTACTACTATAAATTTAATGCTATTAATCTCCTTAATTTTTCAAGACACACTTTTTTTTTTTTTACTTTTAATCAGGGAAAATTACACATAATTAAATTTACTGCCTTACCTAGTTTAAATATATGGTTCAGTAGTACTGAGGACTTACACTGCTATGAAATTCATCTTATAGAACTCTGCAGCCTTCCAAACTGAACCTCTGCACCCATTCAACACAACTCCCCAGCTCTCCTCCACCCAGGGTCACACAGTCTACGCCCTGTTTCTGTGAATTTCACTATTCTAAGTTCCTCATGTAAGGAATAGTGGAATTATAGTCTTTTTTCTTTTAGTGACTGGTTTGTGTCACTTAGCTGAGTATCTCCAAGGTTTATCTATTCTGTATGATGTTCACAGTTTCTTTTATAAATTTGAGTGTTTTAGTCAGGTTTTTAAAATTTTTTAAGCACCATCCCCAAAGGACATGACAAACACAGTTAGAGGAGGAAAAGTTTATTGGGGGCTCACGGGTTCAGAGGTCTCAATCCATGGATGGCCAAGTCGTTGCTCAGGGACCGAGATGTGGCGGAAGAATGTGGTGGAGGAAAGCACCTCAGAACACCAAACCAGGAAGCAGAGAGCGAGCTCCACTATCCAAGGACAAAATATATATCCCAAAGGCCTGCCCCTAATGACCCACTTCCTCCAGCTACACCTCACCTGCCTACAGTGACCACCCAGTTAATCCCTGTCAAGGGATTAATGCACTAATTAGGATAAGGTTCTAATACTCCAATCATTGCACTCTGAACTTTGCTAATTTGTCTCACACATGAGCTTTTGACGGACACCTCATATCTAAACCATAAATAAACCATTCACTTTACTGTGAATTAAAATATTTCTAAATAATATATTATTTATTTATGTATTTTTGTTAATCATTATAGTTTGAGTTGCATCTGTGCTTGCTAACAGAGCTTATTTTCACTGTTAGCTTGAATTCCACAGTATAATACTAACTACTCATGAACGACATTGAGTTCTTTCAACTTTTTCTTGCTAATATGGACATGCTAACTTTAACATTTTTTCATACTTCTCCTGACATATTGTCAAGAGGCTTCTTAACATTATGACAAAAACATGAAAAACATTAGAAACACCTGGAAAGCTTCTTAGTCATACATAATACTAGAACTCTAAATCAAATTCTGCAATTATCAAGAACTCTTTGTAATTTGTTGCACATTAAAACCTGAGAAACTCTTCTCTAGAGCCATGTGATCCTATATGGTAGTCACTACACATGAACTCAAACTGTGGCTAGTCTGTATTAGATACGCCAAAAATAGAAACACTGGATTTCAAAGACAATGTACTGCAAAACTTATCATTAATAATTTTATATTGATGGCATATTGAAATGGTTATCTTTTGTAAATATGAAGTGAAATAAAATATTGGTTTAAATTAATTTATATATTTCTTTTTACTTTTATAATAATATTATTTGGCATTAATCACAAATTGCACAGGTTCAGTTTTGGTTCCTCTTAATGACCGTATGACTTTGAGGCACATATTCAACTTCTCTGAGCTGGAAGTTGCTCTTCTATGAAATATGATGATGATAGTGATTAATAATACCATAGTTATTCTGATGATTAAATGAGATAATATACCTATTGTCACATAATAGTATTTTATATTTATTTCATAATTTATTTATTTATTTATACTTATTATTTAACCCAGAACACTTTACCACTCAGCCACATTCCCAGACCATTTTATTTATTTTTTAAATTTTGAGACAGGGTCTTACTAAGTTGCTTTGGGCCTCACTAAATATCTGAGGTTGGCTTTGAACTTGCAATTTTCCTGCCTGAGCCTCCAAAGTCATTGGGACTATAAGTGTGAGCCACTGTGATCTCCTATTTTAACTTTTTTATTCTGAGTGGTGCTAAATGAGTTACCATATTTATTTATCACATGATAGTGTTTTATATTTGCATTTTTTATTTTAGTCTTTAATATAAGTGACATAAGTTTTGCTTTTACATGTGTATAAGATTATATACCTTTTTTGTGTGTGTGGTGCTGGGGGTTTAACCAAGGCTTTGTGCATATAAGGCAAGCACTCTACCAACTGAGCTATATCCCCAGACCTATACTTTACATACACATATATATGTATATATAAAATACATTATATATATGTGTATATATATATATAATCTGCAGACTTAAAATCATCTATTGAAAAGCTACTACTTCCTCATGGATGGCACATGCCATCCCTTTCTGTCACAAATTATTTCTGGACTTTTATTATGTGGTCTATTTTCCTATTTGCTAATCTGTATCAAATTTCTATTTATCTTTCCCCCCAACAAATGAGTACCTCTTAAAAGTTTTGGAATCTCTAATAAAATAAAAATCCCTAATAAATAAAAATCTCTAATAAATAAAAATCCCCTATAAAGTGCTTATTCTATAAGCAAGTCTTGGGTACCTGACCCTTGGCTACATATATCCGGGCAGCTGTCCATTTCCAGCCGCCCTCAACCATGCTCCCTCCAAAAACACAAGCAGAAGTGATGGTACATTAAATAAAATGTGTCATATCTGCAGATGAGTTTGGGGAGAATTACTCTCTTTGTGATAGAGACTATTCCAATCCATCATGTTCCATGCTTCTTAATTTGTTAGGGACTTTTTAATGTCATAGCATAGAGTTTAGTGTTCTCCACAAGGGAATGGACATTTATTGCTACATTTTTGATGGTTTCCTTTTTTTTAAATATTTATTTTTTAGTTGTAGGCTGACAGAATATCTTTATTTTATTTTTATGTGGTGCTGAGGATTGAACCCAGTGCCTCACGCATGCTAGGCGAGCACGCTACTACTGCGCCATAATCCCAGCCCCTTGATGGTTTCCTTTTGTAGATGTTATGAAACATTTTTTAAAAAGTAATTGTATCAATTTTTTAAAAAGTAATTGTATCAATTTACACTCTTCCTGCAATATGTAAGTTCCAGTTCCTCTACATCCTTACCAATACTTGATATTTAGGACTATTTTAGTTTTAGCCATTCTGTTGCTAAGCTCTATTTCTAACTCTTTTTAAGGCAATTTTTATTATTTTTCAACTGTGGTCAATCAACAGGCAGAAGGTAGATATTGCATCCTTGATGATTGAATTACATCTCAATACATACAATAATGTAGAGGAATTAAAAAATATCCAAGGTGCTGTCTTGCCCTTTCTCTCACTCTCTCTCTCTTTCTCTCTCCATCACCTCTCTCTCTCTCGCTCACATACACCTCCCTCCCCACATATATATCTATATATCCCCACTTGAAAATGGAATAAATGATATAACTACTTGTTAATTACTGCAATTTGCATGCCAAATGAAAGCCCAGCTGCAACATAGACTAAATGCCAGAGATATCAGTTCCAATTAAAATGTGATTTCCAACTATGAGCAGGAGACTACAGAGCACCATAACGTATACAACTAATGTTTGAGGATTGGGCAACTTCTCTTCTCCTAGGACTAAGGCTCCAAGGTAGGGAATTAGAACTAAACATATTTTTCACTCTGACAAATACCAAAGGAAGCAAGAATTCCAAAGGAGTTGTAAATATGAAAACTGTAATTGTATGAGCTCAACCAAAGCAAAAAACAAATTAAGTTCTGCTTATAGGAATCCTACAAGAATAAATGAAAATATGGTATTTTAGTTGATTCTTCAAGGAAGATAATTTCAATGAGTAGAAATAAGTGTTATGGTTTTTTATGTTGAAAAAAACATCAGAAAAGACTGTCATTGTCTTATAGAAGTCAATGCATTAATTGAGTGATTGGTTTTAAGTGGAAAATAGTTTCATTTGGTTGAAATGAAGTTTTGGAAGAAAAGGTCAGTCCCTGCTGAACAGTTGGAATCTTCACTGATCAAATACTAGAATAAGTGAATAGAAAGATGAAAGAAATGAATGATTATATTAATGAGCAAAGAATAAATAAATGCATAATAGAGGCATGCAGGGTCGTAGATCTGTAGGGGTCCATTACAGTGTTTCATATCTTGTGAGTCAATCACTGCTTACCCTCTTTTTCCAGAATGTCTTCTCAAAATATTTTTATCATGAACTGTGCTGTTTTTACAGAGACCTTTTGAAACAAAATGGAATTTTCCTTAGTCTCCAATACTATAATGATAATTTGTCTTGGCAAAATGGCAGCTTTGTGTACAGATATTCATAAGAGATCTGAGCTCCTTTAACTCAGAGGTCCTCATCTGTGGTGCACACTCAACGTGAGTGCCGTAACCCTGGTACCTCCACTTTGGATTTACAAATGCAAACACTATGCTCATGTTGCTCACCCTGCTGCGAGCAAGAAATCTCTCTTACCCACATGTCTTGTGTCTTCTACCAGCATCTCTGTAACTTTGGAAGACGAGCTTCTGAACTTCCATACAGCATAAAATCTGACTTTTCTTAACAAAGGTAAACCTGAAGAACTATGTCAAGAGTATTTGGTGACCTCTGAGATGTTGTGCTGAATTTAGCATTTAAATTAATTTTAATGGGAAATAATTATTTTGAAAAATGGTTTTTGTAGTGTTTTGTAGTTTGAAGCATCATGCATGAGTTTGTCAGTATGAACATAAAACACCAAGAGACTATATTCCTGGAAATGAGGAAATCTGGATTCTGGACCATAAGTCTGTCTTTTTAATTCTACCTCCCTGAGCTTCAGTACCATAATTTATAAAATGGGTCACTGGATGGCTTCTGACTTTTCTTTTATTCTCTCAGAAATTTTAGAGATAGAGAGAGAGAAGTAGAGAGAAATGAGAGAGATTTGTAATTGTTTATCTTATGTCTGCTTCTAGATAAATATTATGTTCAGGAAATGTGTAAATAAGAAACTTTAGATAATGCAACAGTTACTCCCTAATTTATATATTTCTTATAGCTAAAGTCCTAGTGATTTTGTAGACATCTGGTAAAGGATCATTTTATAGATATTTACAAATCAAGAGGTTGGCAAATACAGAGTGATATCTAATTAGCTAGATAATCTTAGGAGAGAAAAAAGGCAGCAGTGTATTTGGTGAGGATTTTCTCTTTCTCCATTTCTTTAAGGAAATGAGCAACAGTCTAGATTAGCATAAATAAAAATGAGAATTTTTGTGCTGGTGAAAATATCTTATTAAAAGTTTTCTTATGTTGTTTTGTGTCAGTGCCTACACTAGAAACACCAATATTTGACTTTAGCATAACACAGAAAATGTCCGAATATTGCAGTAGGAGCACAAGAAAAGATGAAGTTTATTTCTAAGTAATAAACTTCATCTTTTCTTGCTAAAATCAGAAAATGTATTTATAATATTTCCTGAGAAAAGAAATATAAATCATTTACACAAATTTATCCCCTGGAAATACAGCCTGCTGTTGCTCTTTTGGGACAATATCTACTTTAGTTATTTATTAGTATTTATTAGTATTCTTCAACATTTCCCCTTTGGGCATTTTATCCTAAAAGATACAAATGCTAACTATATAAATTGAACACTGTACAGAGAACACTTTATGCTTCATCTAAATATATTTGTCACCTGTACAGAAGCTGTAATCTCAGAAAAAGGACACAGCAAGGTTCCATAAATGTTAGTCCTTCATAGATGATTGCTCATAAATGAAGGCTATTTTAAAATGCTTTGTGCATGAGCGTAACTTCAGACCAGTTGACTTCTCTCACAGGAAAAAACAAATGGTGGCAGAGACAAAGAAAGGAATGAATGTGTTAATAGCACAGACAAAACTGAGGCATGGAAGTGTTTATCATACTGAGTTCACACTTCACATTGCATACATGTATTGAGTTATAATGTGGCCCATAAATATGCACAAATGTTATGTCTCAAAAATAACTAAGAAATGAGATGATGCACTTTTAATCCAGGTAATTATGGATTTGCCATTATTCCAGTAAATTATATAAAAATTCATTTCCCATTTTTTAAAAGTGTATTTCACTTCCTGTCCTTTCTTGCTTCAATTTCTTCCAGAATAAATCCCTAGATACCAGAATACCATTCAGGATTACATGTGTGTAAGTGTTTGTACATGTATTAGCAAAAGAGAGAGAGAAAGAGAAAGAACATATAAAATTGCAGACAGGAGATTCCATGTCTGGATAGAATTACGTGTCATGGATAAATTTTAAAAAGCATGCATTATGCCATCCTTGCCTTTGATAAATCTATGGGAACATCAGAAACAAAGGACAGTATAGTAGTATACAATTAAACCACGAAAGATGACACTCTTGGATCTCTAGTGACAACTATGCATGCTGCAGGAATTCAAGCACAAACAAGATTGCTTGCTTCTGAGTGTCCAGTGGAGCTTAATGAGAAGGCTGACACTCAGCTGATATTGAAGGATTTAAAGAACCAAAAAGAATCTAAAAATTAGATTATCAGTAAGAATTCTCTGAGTAAATTAATATATATATACTGTTCATTGAAAGTGCATATAGAGATGTTTAATATGAAGAATGTAATCTGCTTATAATTTTGTGCAAAGTTAGAAAAATTATGATTGTAACAATTTTTTTTCTATTTGCCTCAACAAATGTTTTCAGTGAATAGTGTGTACAGCTTCTGAAAATTTGTTTTTTTCTGTTATGTTTGATAACATGTATTAAAATGCAACTTTTGAGGAAAAAAA
>CM053407.1:8847902-9118124 GCA_028644305.1 Xerus rutilus | reverse complement strand
ATCATCTGAGTATATTTCTCATGTGACAAGTATTATGAATATTTTTGGGAAAAACACAAATTGTATTTCAAAAGTAACTGTAAAACAAAAACTGGTTTTTTTCAAAGACATGAGTAATTCATTTGACCTAGTTTGCTTTTCTAACCCTTAGGTACAATTAGCGCTTATTTGAAGAGACATGGGTGGGTTATTCGTTGCTTCTAATACACAGAGTAGATGTTCTGGAGAGAAAATAAAGCATCTCTCTCATGCCTTATAAATACAGCTAAGGAAACCAGGAGGAATCACTTAAGAAAGAGGACACATTCTTCTGGGATGGACAAGGTTCCTGGGGACCTTGTGGTCTCTTGCTGGAAGGAGTTTTGTTGTTAGCTTTTTTGACTTAAGCACTGCTGTTGTCCTATTTACAGAAGAAGGAGAGATGATTCAGAAGAAGGGGGAAAGTGTCAACCATTGAAGGGATATGGACAGTGTGATCAGAATGGAGAAACCTAAAGACATAGAAGGATGAAAATCTATCACTAAACCACATGCCATGAATCTGCTGGAGGTCAGTGCTGGGTAGATAATTTGATACAAAATATGCTTCAATAAAAATGGTGAAAGAATAAATTAATTCATAATCTTATAACTCTAGATGTCAGATACATTGTAATTGAATGTGAAAAAAAGTAGCTACCAGGTAAGTCAGTATGTGGCTCTCCCTTCTTTACAATGAGTAGTTAGTCTACAAGGAAAAAAACACATTCTTTGTTTTCATATGGCTGTAATGATAGAGAATATATTTGCAGATGTTAAAGAAGATAGAGGGAATAAACATTCCATACCACTTTACTGATAGGTTCGAAGCACAAATTGAGTGATAGTTTAATTAAATCAATAACAAACAGCAACAGGCTTTTACTAGCTTACAGTTTTATGATTCAACTGAGAACCAGAAACTGAATTCATAGATAATCCAGGCAGGTTTGCAATTAGGATTAGTGTAGCCCATCAAGTAGAGTAAAATATTCTAAAATACATAGTGAAAACACTGCCAAATGCAATAATATCATTAATGGAGATATAGTTGATTTTTAGAATCACCATCTAATGGCATTTTGGAAAAGTGAATATAAATGCATTTAGTATTGATTTGGTTTACCTCACCTTGATTCTGAATCGGCTCTCTAATTTATTCAATATTTTTTACAAATAACTAAACCTGTTTCTAAATTCTTTAGCCTAAAACATTTACTAAATTTTAAAGTCTAGAGAGGAAAATGCAAAAGGCTGAGTTAAACATAGTTTTTTAAATCTGTGGTCAGTTGAATATCTCATTGAGAGATGGAATATAAAAAAATCATAAAACCATCTGTTTCAATTAGCACAACTTTAGCAAGTAAATAAAATAGAAATATCATAAAAGTAAATTTTGCAAGAGGGAAAAGATATACCCAATTAGATTCTATGGATCAACAACAATGATTTATGGTCTATTAGGGTACTTGGGGTTGTGTAGGAGTGAAGGATTCTACAATTTTAAAATGAAGTTTCAAAGCAGGAAAAGTTTAGGTTTATATCAGTGCTTATTTATGTACAGAAACCAAATAGGATAACATTAACTATATGATAATTAGGTAGTTGCTGAGGTGAAATAGTCAGTAGAGTGCATAAAATCCCACTTCTTCTAAAATATTGCAGCCATTTACTAACTCTAACTTTGGGGGGTAGGTGCCAAGGATTAAACTCAGGAGTACCCGACTACTGAGCCACATCCCCAGCCCTATTTTGTGTTTTATTTTGAGACAGGATCTCACTGAGTTGCTCAGCACCTCGCCTTTGCTGAAGCTGGCTTTGAACTTGAGATTCTCCTGTCTCAGCCTCCCAAAGTGCTGGGATTACAGGCATGAGCCACATTTCTTCTTATCCACAGTTTTGTTTTCCTTGGTTTCAGTTTCCCAGTGTCAGACATGGTTTAAAAAATATTAAACAGAAAATTCTAGAAATAAAAAATCCTATTTTAAATTGTTCATCATTTTGAGACACAAGATGAAATCTCACACTGTCCTCTCTGTTCCATTGGGATGTGAATCATCCTTTTATGCAATGTATCCACACTGTATGTTCTACCTTCATGTTAGTCACTTAGTAGCTGTATAGGCTATCAGATCAACTCTCAAGGTATTGCAGTACTTGTGCTCCTTGTGCTCAGGTAACCTTTGCTTTATGTGATCATGCCTCCAAACTACAGGAGTAGTGATGCTGGCAATTTGGATATGCAAAGTAGAAGCCATAAATTGCTTTACAGCTTTCCTTTAACTGAACAGGTGATTTTTCTAACTTAATGAAAAAAGAAATAAATCACTTAATCTATGGAAAAAGATAAATCTTTCATCTATAAAACTAGGAAAATAAATGTGTGCTAGTTTTTCTGACCTACTTCAAAGTACAAAAGTTAAAGCCACTATTTGTGACAATACTTTGTTAAGATAGAAAAGACACTGAATTTCTCTATGTATGCATGTTTAAGAAAATATGTAGCGGGTCTGGTACTAATTGTTTTAAGGCATCCACTGTGGGTCACGTGATGTGTAATAACATATTGATCCAGATTAATATACATAGGTTATTTCAAATCCAAGTGTGAGTGAATATGATAACTTACATTTAAAGTTGTTTTAATTTGGGATTTGTGGGAGTCATCAAATAAGAAAGATATAGTCATAAACCAAATAATGCCAGTGAGTGAATAAGTTTTTGCACTGCCTGCTCTTACCTCACAGAAGTGCACCTGTATTTTGTGATCTTGTCAGATCAAACAAAGTGAAGTGTCTGTGAATGAGGATGGTCAAGTACTATGGCTCTCTGCTGCTCCCTTCAGCCATACCAGCCCCAGAAGCAACTCACCATCACAAAAGCAGTTCTACATAGAATTTTGTTGCTGTAACAGATTCTCTCTGCAGGATGATCAGATCATTTAAAAACACATTGGACCCACAGAAATGATAGATAACTAAATGAAAAAATTTTCTGTGTGAAGTTGGAGAAATTCTATGACTTCTTGAACCTCAGGTTTCTCATCTGTAGAACAGGGAATGCATGCCCCATAAAGTTGCTGCTGAATTGAAGGAGTTGATATTTGGAAAGCAAATGAAGAAGAGCTGGGCTCGCACAGTTGTCCTCTGACCATGTGTAAGTGGCTGCGACAGTGATCATGATGATGGTGATGAAGATTTCTCCTTATAGGGTTGAAGAAGTACATTTGCATTTTTGTGCATTTCTATCCATGAAAAGCGAGTGAGTGTCTCTGATATTCTAGGAATACTACCTTCAGAGACTATGTTTGAGGTCACCAAAATCTCAGGTTTGATCAATGACTTATGAAGCCTATTATCAGCAAAGAATATAGTTGTGTCAGCTACTGACACTGGAGTTTTATGTACCAATAACCAGTGTCAACCATCACTACAAAAGTAAAGTCTCCTGTAAAATGTCTTATGCTTCCCAAATGCCATGTTTCTCCTTTGTGACTTTCTTTTTCCTTCAAGCCAATTTTAAATATTCATTTAACTTCATTTCACTTTTATGAAAATATATGATGGAAAAAATAGAATATGCCATGATATGCCCAAGGCTTAAATTCCCTTAAGAAATTTTCAGGTCATATTCTATAATCTCTCCTCTTTCACTCCCTGCACTGGATTTGAAAAGGCAGCAGCTGAAGAAAAACTTTGCATATTTCAAATTTTGGCTGGGAGCCAGCCCACTCTGCTACTTAGAGGATGCTGTGAAGCTGGCAATTTATTTATTCCAGCATAGACGCAAATGTGGCAGTTCTATTGTTCCTGTAGACTCATCCTGTTGATAGCTAACAGGCTCTAGTATTTACTTGTTTAACGTAGCATGTTCCAATTTTATAAAACAGTTTTCTTTCACCAAAAATCTAAAAATCAAATGTCCATAAGGATTTTATCTAATCTTGTGTTTTCAACTGTACCTTTACAATAACGACTGTCAAATAGACATTTACATTCATGTTCTTTTCCAAGGTTCAGATATTTATTTTCATTTTCATGTAGGATATTTGTAAGTTCACTGTAATGATAGAGGTAGTATAAATAAGAAATAATAATAATAATTATCATTAATAATAATGACTATTCAGTAACTTAGCTGACACTCATGGTTACTTTAGATTTTTATAATGAAGCTCAGATATATTAATTCTGGAGATCTTCAGTTAGCAATGGAGAAATATTTGCACCACCTCTAAAACAATGTTTCATACCTCGTAATCCTTAGTTCCTATAATACAACCTGTGTTGCAATTTATAGTCTCCAGGTTTGACTATGTATTTTATTTTTGAGAGTCCTATCAAGTTGCACCTTTTCTTTCCATCAGCACTGCCCTATTCTCAGGAAAAGCCTTAATTACAGTTTTATTATGTTGATATTATTCATACTCCAAATAGTTCTTCATTTCTTTTTCCCTTTTGCTCTGAAGATAAAAAGGGTCATCTGGAAAAAAAGAAAAGAAAAGGAAAATAACAAATCATGTTTTTCTTACTTAAAAGATTGAGTTTTTTTTTTTCTGTTTGAAGGGATGAAAACTCAAATATTTTGCCTAATTTGCAGTGCATGCGCACTGACACACACTGGGCATGTCCACCAGTCCCCCAGCCTTGGAGCTGCATTAGGATGCTCGCTATCTTCAAGTCGCTAAGGTCTTTCACGGCTCCCAGGGCCTATGTAGGTATTCCTCCTGGCCAGAGTCCCCTTCTTCAGCCCCTTTCTCATTGACAATACCTAAACCTGCTAAACCTCAGCTTCATATCTCCCCGCACTCCATGCAAAAACTCGGCTGTCTACACTCTGGAACAGTGCTGGCTTTCTTCCTTGGTTCCTTACCACTGTGACATACCCATGGTTTCATGGATCACGTGGTACCCTCATTTGTCTGCTTATTTACCCATTATGTAGATGAGTGGATAGAATGAATCAAACTTTACTTAACATTCTTGCGTGCATTGAATTAAGAAGAATCACTGTGTTCAGAGTCTAGAGAGCGGGATCTACTTCTGACTTTTCTACTTTGCAATTCTGGAAAATGCTATTAACCAGCATGTGTACTCAAGGTATTAATACAGCACCTTCCTGGGAGCTGAGGTTTGTAAGAGATTCTTATTCAACCTGCCTTTTAGCTTAAAGTCCTATGATTCTATGAACTAGTAATTTGAAAGAGTTATATTGAATACATTTTATCTAAAGAATATATATCTGTGCCCTGTCTTGTCATTTACTTTTTGCTTCATCTCTATTATATGCAACTCTTTCATTTTGCTCTGGGCATTCATTGTAAAATGTTAGGATAGTCACAAAAATGCCGAAGAGAAACACATTTTGCCCCTGGTTAGTAATAAGAATCTATTAGTGCTTTATCATCCTGGTCCACAAGTATACACAGGCACTGAGTGAAATGTTGAGCCAGTTCCAGCATTAATCATCTGAAACAGCTAAGGAAATATTGCATATTTAACTTAATCCACAATACAATAAATCAGCAATCTATGAATCTCTAACATTATTTCAACTCACTATCAGATCCAAATGATTATTTATAAAATACACAACACTGCTGATAAATAGAAAACATTTTCTGGTTTGGAAAATGGTATGACTAACTTGAAAATATTTGATTTCTGATTTGGGCAATCTTTTGATTCCTTTTAGCCTTAGTATTTCTTAAATTTTCTCCATATTATTATAAAGAAGTGGCTGAAAGAATATATTATTTTTATTATCAGTTCAGATGTATAACTGAGTCTCAAAATACTAGTGCATTTAACATTGTAGAGATTAACTTTTCCTTCATCTAAAAAGCCTGTGTGTGCAATCTAAGGTGACACAAAGGTGCCGCAGCAATCATTAGAGACCAGAGCCTTCTCTCAAATTACTCTGCCAAATTCACCTTGAACTTTCAATTTATAGTCCAAGATGTCTGGCTCTCCCTAGCTAATTTGCATTGCAGCCAGTGGGAAAAGAGATAAAAGGAATGTGCTGGAAATAACCCTTCACTTTAAAGACATCACCGGTAGTGCAAAACCACTTCTGCTTACATCCTATTAGCTTGAATTTGCTGGGCATGTGGCCCTACCTTCCCCTAAGGGAGGCAGATAAATGTAGTTAAGATGGCCATACTCCCAACTTTTATTCAGATATTCTATTACTAAAGAAGAAAGTGATAATGGAGAGTAGTTGAGGGCTGTAGCCAAAAAATACATCAATAAAACACGAGAATTTCACTACCTGAACGGAGATTGAGTAACACAGATTCCACTGCAATTAGCATGATTTTAAGTCAAAATATAAACTTTTTAATTAGCAGTTGTTAAAATATACTTTCATGCAACTTTTTTCTAAAAATTATCAAAGTGATTAATAAATACCACAATAATAGGAATGGAAAAATATGAAAAGAGTTGATGGTTGCTTTTCAATATTTCAGTTCCCTCCATCCAGAAGAAACTTAGGAAGATTTAGCCAGGCTCCAAGAACCCACTATGGACATAGTTTATGGAGTACTGTACAGTTCTTTGTGCAGCAGTATTGGTGGGAAAATGCTAGCAAAGTTAAGTTACTCAGCAGAGCCAGGTTTAATGATCCACAGAAGTGAATGCAATCAGTGATAACACTAATAATGACTCAAGCAGAATATTGAGAACAGGAATATATCATTAAGTTTCAAATGGAAAAAATTCGAATATAGACTGAATGACAGACTAGGGAAGGTATATTATTTAATATGAGTATTCATTGTACTAGCCTGTTTTGTTACTCTAATAAAACACTAAATATGGGCTAACTTTATAAAGAGGAAGAGGTTTATGTGTCTTATAGTTTTGGAGGCTGAAAGTCCGTACAGCATAGTATAATTTCTGGCTATGATACCCCTTGGCTGTGTCACCTCATGGTGGATGGCAATGGCAGAATTACATCTGGGAAGATGTAATTCTGATCACACCTTAAAGCAGGAAGTTAGCCACTTGGGGGCCAGGTTCAGGATTTATAACAACTCATTTTTGGATTACTCTCTCTAGGAGATCAGTATTTCTTGTATAGCCCCCAATGAACTAAGGAACTCTCAGGAAAGCCATATTTTAAAAATTCCATCAGCTTTTAACTCATCACATTGGAGACCAAGATTCCAACACAAGAAACTTTGGGGAACACACTTAAACCACAGCATTCTATCCCTGACCCCTTTCATTTATGCCCCAGAGTCCCAAAGTCATACCTTTTTCATCATCCCTGAAAAATCCCAGTTTGAAGTCTCCTCTGAGGATCAAAGTAAATTCCTACAGTCGTAAGCTGTGGAAAAGATTTTTAAAGTTACAAAATTCTAAAATACAATGGAAGGAATGGTACAGGGTACACATTACTTTTTCAAAGGGAAAAATGCAGAATTAGAAAGGAGTGAGTAGGCCAAAATAAGATCAAAACCCAAGCAGACATTAAATCCCCAATTTCCAAGTGCTACATGTGTGAATGTGGTAGTGAGGGATGGGCCTCCAAGACCTTATGCAGCCCTGTCCCCATGGCTTTTCTGGTTACTGTGATTGCTCACTATATCTGAATCCTGGTGTCAGGTGCCTTTTTGGAAAGCTGTAGCACATGCTCTTCACTCTACCATTTTGGTTTTTTTGTTTTTGTTTTTTTTTTAATTTTTTTTTTTTTAGTTGTAGATGGACACAATGCCTTTATTTTATTGCTTTGTATGTGGTGCTGAGGATGGAACCCAGGGCCTCACACATGCGAGGCAAGCGCTCTACCGCTGAGCTACAATCCCAGCCCATCACTCTACCATTTTGGCATCTCCTACTGTCGCTCTGTTTCCACAGACCCATGAAGCATGGCCTCATTGAGGGTTCTTTGCAGGTGTCCCAATCCTGTGGTAAACCTCTGCCTGGCTTCCCAGGATCTCCTTCGAAATCTTGGTGGAAGCCACCAAGTGTCATAACTTCATTCAGCACACTTGCTGAGCTAGCACCACATGGATGTCACCAAAGTCTGCCATTGACTGTGGACTTTCTTGAATCTCAGCTATAGACACAAAACTCTTTGACAAACAGAAAGAGAGAGAGAGAAGAAATAAAAAAGGAATAGAATCCCAGGGTGGCCCTGTGAGCCCATGGAGAGCACATCTGCACTCTTTCCTGAAATAAACATTCTGTAAAGGTACCCTGTGTCTGATGGAATAAGACAAAGAGGCACTTGAAGATTTTTTTTTTCCTTTTCTGAATGCAAGGCAACTGTCAACCCTCTACCTACATTAATCACCTTAGCAAGCAGTGCTCTGCTGCATGCTTCAACACAGCCTGAAACCTAAGTGGTATTGAAATTTCTTCCACTGAATAATACAATGAATGAGATAGAAAATTAAGTAGAAATCTCCAATAGCAGACTCAAACAAACAGAAGAAAGAATCAGCAAGCCTGAAGACACATCATTTGAAGAAACTCAGAGAAATGGGACATATGGGACACTATTAAAGGAATGCATTGATGTATTCAAGAAAAAGAAGAGAAAAAAGAAAGAACAGAGGCTATTTTTTTTTTTTTTTGAGAGAGGGTACCAAGGATTGAACTCAGGAGCACTAAACCACTGAGTCACATCCTCTGCCCTATTTTGTATTTTATTTAAAGATAGGGTCTCACTGAGTTGCTTAACACCTCGCTTTTGCTGAGGCTGCCTTTGAACTCATGATCCTCCTGCTTCAGCCTCCCTGGCCGCTAGAAGTACAAAAGCTTATTTTAAAAAACAATTGGAAACTTTCAAATCTGGAGAGGGAAATGAACATCCAAATTCATCAAGTCCAAAGGACTTCAAACAGATATTATGTAAAGAGGCATGAAGTACATGAAGACACATTGCAATAAAATTGTTAAAAAGTAAAGACAAAGACAGAATTCGCAAAGAATTGGGATGAAAGTGATTTGTTACATAAAAGAGAACCATCATAACTCTGTCAATTGATTTTGCAACTGGAACTTGCAAAGCCAGAAAGATTTGGGTGAATATTGAAAGTACTTAAAAAAAAGATTCTACAGACCAAGAATACTATTCTTCAAAAAGCTGCTTCTTAAAATGAAGGAGAGATGAAGACATTGGGAAAAAAAAAAGCCTGTGCTAATTTATCACCACAAGACATGCTAAAGTAAGTAGTTGCTCAAGTTGAAGCTAAAGCATACCTAAATGTAAAATGAAAGCATATTATATGTATATATATATATATAATATTATGCTTTTATATATATATGTAACATGCAGAATTATATGACCCTGTAATTGTGATGCATCAATCACTTTTACTTCTCTATAAAAGTTAAAAGAAAAATGTGCTAAGTATAGCTGTAATCATAAAAATTTCTTAATGAATGCATAATACAAAAAGAAGTAAATTCTAATATCAGTAACAGTAGACATAAAGTAAAAATGTAGGATTTATCTATATTTTTGAAGTTATTATTAATAAAAATAAAATTTTGTAGGTATAAGATTTTCAAACACAAAGAAAAAAGCCCTATAATGGATATGAAAATATGAGGAGAAAATAAACTATTTCACAACAAAAATGAACATTTTACAAAGGAAGATTGCATGAAGTGAATAACAATTGAAGTACAAAAAAAAGTGGCAATTATATCATTACATGTCAATAATTATAGGTAAATGGATTAAATTCATCAATGAAAAGACATACATTAGTGCAATGAATTTAAACAGCATCAAAATGAAAGACAGTTATAAGAGATCACTCTAGACTTGAGGATTTGCACAGCCTGAATGTAAAGAGATGGGAAAAGATTTTCTATACAAATGGCAACTGAGTAAGAGCAAGATGACTCTCCTTACATGAGATAGAGTGGACTTTAAGTCAAAAACTATCGTTAAGAGGCCAAGAAGACAATGCATGATACTACAGAGTCAATTCCACCGAAGACTAGCACAGCTAACAGTTGTGTTTCTATTCTCTTGTAGCTACTGTTTCTATAAACATGCATCCAGCCAACATTAGAGCACTTAAAAATGTCATGTTAATAAGAGAAATGGAGGAACTCTGGACGCGGCATGAGGGAGGTGGGGGGTGGGAAAGGGGAACGGGTATAGTAAAAATGGTTGATTGAGATGGTCATCACTACCCTTGGTGCATGTATGAAGACACAATTGGTGTGACTTTATCTGGTTTGCAACCAGTGAAATGGAAAAACTGAGCTATATATATGTACTATGACTTGAAATGCAATTAAATAAACTAATGAAAAAAAAATGTCATGTTAAAATTGAAATATGTGAAGGGAGAAGCAGCCACATGGCTGTGTGCTGTGTAAGAACATTTCAGTCAATGACAGACTGCATGTGCACTGGGGCCTAGGAAGTGATAATGGAGCTGAAGGATTCCTATTACCTGGACCTGTCATAGCCATTGTGGCATTGTGGAACAATATAGTGATTTACTACAAACAAACCTGCTGTGCTGCCAGCCATACTCCATATAGCACTCAAGCTCATGCACATACATACTACTAGATGATGATGATACATGACAGGGCTGGCTTATGGATATGCCATAGTATATTTTTATTATTATTTTAAAGGTACTATTTCCACTTGTAAAAAAAAGTTAACCATAAACTAATATGCTGCATAATGCCTGCAGCAGTCTCATACATTTTGTGTTTGGTCTGTGTCTCAATTGCATAATTTTCTCTTATGATTAATTTTGTGTTAATTTGTTCATCATGGTTTTAGTGTCACTAGGCTATATATATAATTATGGATATGATAACACTATATATAATATAAATAGCATAACAAATATGTATATTTATATATGTGTGTGTATATATATACATATATATATATGTATGTGCGTGTGTATATATATACACACGCACATACATGGTACACTGCTGCCCCAGAAGATTCCAGCAACAGCTACAGAATGTACATTCTTTTCAAGTTCTTTTCAAGTTCAGATGGAACCTTGCCCAGGATAGGTTATGTATGGTGCTATACAACAAAGCTGAACAAATTTAGGAAGACTGAAATCATTCCAATTATTTTTTCAAACTATAGTGGAATGAATCTAGAAACAGTAGCAAAGGAAATATAAAGAAGTACACATAGAGATGGAAATTAAACACACACTCTTAAACAACACTTGGATCAAATAATATATCAAAAACAAATAAGGAAATATTTCTCAATAAATGAAAAGGAAAATGAAATACAAAAGAACAATACAACAAAATCAACAATAAAAGGGAATTGCATCATAACAAACATCTGCATTTACAAAGAAGGATCTCCAATGAACAATTCACATTACTTCTCAAGGAATGAGGAAAAGAACAAACTCAGCCAAAAGTAGCAGAAGGAAGAATTTATTCAATATTAGAATAGAAAAAAATATGAAATACAGAATAGAAAAACAGTAAAAAATTTACTAAGCTAAGATTTGGGTCTTTGAAATTTCTAATTTTGTATTTGAAAATACAACTTGAATAACTAAGAAAAAGGAGAGAAGATTGATATAAAGAAAATAAGGAAGACACTAGAAAAGATGCTGCAAAAATCTAACACATTGTAAGATGTGTCTATTATTGAATAGACAGTAATACGCAAAATCACTGAACAAACTAAAATAAATTGCACATACAACCTACAAAGACTGAATCAAGGAGAAATATAAACCCCGAACAGAAAGTAATAAATAAGGTCATTGAACCACTAATAAAAAACTTTCCAACAAAGAAAAACTCCAGGCCCAGATGGCTTCACAGGCAAACTTCCTCCAACAATTAAAGAATAATTAATGCAATGCTCCTTAAATTCTTACAAAAAAATCAAAGAAGGGAACTTTATAAACTCTGTCTCCCTCCAATGCTAAAGCCAAACAAAGGCGCCACAAGGAAATTAAACTATGGTCAATATCATTGATAATCATGGTTATAAACATTGTCCACAAAATATTAGCAAACTGAATTTGATAACATTTTTAAAGGATTATAGACAATAACTGAGTCAGTCTTACCCATGGGATGCAAAGATGGTTCAAAATATGCAAATAAATCAATGTTAAATATCACATTAACAGAACAAAATTTATAGATCGTCTCAATGGATGCCAATAGAACACGTGACAAATTCAATACTTCTCATGAAAAATTCAATTAATTATGAATGAAACTTACCGCAACACTACAAAGGTTATCTATGAAAAAGCTGGGACTAATATTCCAATGGTTAAATACTGAAAGCCTTTCCTTTAAGATCTGGAGCAAGGCAAAGGTAGACACTCTTAGCACATCTTAACCTAGTGCTAGATGTCCTAACCAGAGCAAATTGGTAAGAAAAAGAAATAAAAGACCTGAAAACCTCAAAGGAGAAAGAATCATTTTATCATTTTTCAATTGCCATGTCTTTATAGGTAGAAAATTTACACCTTCAAAAAGAAGAAAAACTGTTTTCAGAATTCTTTTACTAAATGTACCCCAAGATATTTATTTAATAGTATTAATTTAAATTAAACCTAATTTAAATTATATTTTTACCAGTTGATTTCTATAGTTACAGAAATTCAATAGTTTGGGTTTAGGGCATGCTGAAAACTTTCTCTTAATTAGAATTTTTAAACTTGATTGTTCTTGATTTTTTATCGGTGACCATATATCTTCAAAAATGGGATAGTTTCTGTTACTGTAATAGATTTACTCTCTTCTTTCACTTTCATTGCTATGATCCATAAGATCCACAGCACAATAACAGGCATTTATTGCATCATATTCTCTAATCATGTATAATTATGATATATGTATATAAACAAATAAAATATGTAGTAGTGCTTACTGTATGCTGGGCATTGTGTTGGGGACCTCACAGACATTATCTCCATCTCACAGACTGCATATGAATTTGGGTTATGAACCCAGTTTATTATAACTCATTATCATGAGTTTCTCATTCTCTAAATTTATATGTGTATATATAATTAATATACACATACATATTTCATATCCTGCTCACCTGTACTCCCCTTCCAGTTTTTGAACCATTTTTTCTTTCCTAGTCTTCTCAGAAATTTGTCTACAATTCCTGTTTCTAACTCCTCTTTTCTTTTTTAATGTTTATATAGAATTTACTAAAGAAAAAATAAATTTTTTTTTCATAAGCTTTAACATCCTAATTTCATTTAAATCCATCTCAATCTAATTTTCTCACCAAATACTCCTTGGACTCTGAGCTCTTTAAGATTTCCAGTGGCCTCCAATTTGCTGAATATAACTTCAATCCTTCATTTTCACATTTCTGGACCAACTATGAGGGTTTAGCACATATGTTTGATTGCTCTCTCAATTCTCTTTCTTTAATTGTCTTTATTACTCATGGGACTTTATGTCTCATTTCTTTTTGCTGGTTTCTGCTCTGTTTGCTTTACTAACCATGTTAGTTTGCCTTGGGAGTCAAGTTTGAGACACCTTCTCTTTTAATATCTATTTCCTTGGTTTTATCATCTAGCTCAATAAGAGTAAATACCATATCGTCACCCTTTGCATACAAATTTGTATGTCTAGCTCAATATTCTTTCCCTAACTCCAGTCCTATTCTTCCAACTGCTTATTCAGTCTCCTACCTACACATACATACACACACACTCTCAAACAAAATGTATCCAAAGCTGACTTTGTCTACATGACATACTCCTTATTTCTCTTGCTTTATCTGGTGGCAACTCTTTTTATCTATATCTCAAGTTCACAATCTTGAGTCATATTTTCCTTTTAACCATTACACAAGCATGTCAACTAATTTCAACATATATCAAGATACAAAGCTTTTCCACTATTTCTAGCATGACCACCTTGTTTGAAGTCCAATGATAACTTATTTCAATCATGCAACAGCATCCTAATACATGCCACAAATGATACTTCAGTTTCTCCTATGGCCTCCTCATAGTGAAATCTGAATGTGAATGAGTCAAAGTAATGTTATCAAGGTATTCATCAAATTTTGTTAAAGTCCAAGTCAAGCATCTTAATTCCCCCATACAATGCTCTGTAATGTGTCCCTATTTAACTTCAGGAAAAAGCTAGAGTCTTTAAAAATGACCTACATGATCCTCTGCAGTAGGGTCTTGCTCATGTCACTCCATACTGGTTTTTATGTTGTTTATCACACAAGTTTTATCAATGCTATTGCTACGGATTTTCAATTATCTTAGAACAGAGTTCTTCAGAATACCTCCTCAACTTCTAAATTACTTTTAAACATTTGCTTAATTATTATTATTCTTATTTTAGAAATTTTGCGCTACAACCTGACTTAATATTACATTTTCTTCCTTCTCCATGGAAATTTTGATCTTCTAATTATCTTTTTACCTCTAGATAATTGATCACTAGTTTTCTTTCTTGTATATGGAAAGAATCTTTTCTGCATGACAATAAGTCTTCAAAATATGATAAGCTTTGCTTCATACCTCAGTATGTGGTCAATTTTCATAAATGTTCTTTCATGCTTAAAATGTATTCTATTGTTGGTGAATGCAATTTACAGTTATCTACTAGATCAAATTGGTTAATTGCATTGTTAGAGTCTTTTGTATTCTTTGTGATTTTTTTCACTAAGAAAAAAAAATTTTTCAATTACCAAGATAAGTATATTAAAAATCTGCTCAAATGTTGTACTTGTCCATTTTCCCTGCAATTCTGCATATTTCAAAATATTTTTGAGGCTAGTATTAGGTGCATATAAGTTCCTAGTTTCTGTATCTTTTAATTTATTGAACTTTCATCAGGATATGTAGAAATATCCTTTATTTCTAGTAATGTTATTCTCTTTCAGAACAGAGTAATATTTATGGATATGAAACTTAATCCCTTTGCCCTCTAGTTTCCTTTTGGATCCAGCTAAATGGAGGCACCAGATAGATCCTAGGGAAGTGGGAAATCTTCTTGACCGTAGGCCAAACATTCGCAAAAAGTTTTCTTCTACATCTGCATGACTTTTTTTGACTCCTATCTCTTTAGGAGAGATATTGGTAATGATCCCCATGCCCACCAGCCACATTGCTAACAGTGAACTTCCTTACAGTTTATTGTTCTTTTCCTTAATATCTTTGTAAATTAGTTCATTAATAAGCTATTCCTCAATTACATGGATTGAATGAAACTAATTTATCTATTTCATGCAACTCATGATGTATAACTATTTGGATACAGTATTTTTTGCTTTATATAAAGGGCCACAATTTTCTAAGCAGAAATAAATTGCCACCTTATCTCCTGTACACAGCTACTTCCAAATCTTGAGATGTTACCTAAAACACACTGTTTATATGTATCAATATTGGAATCAACTTGGGCACATTTGACCATTAGAGAAAATCCAAATAATTATAAGTTAAATCTCTGAAAGTCACAGTTCTTAAACATATATTAAGATAAGAAACACATTTTCTTAGAAAATTTTCCATGTATTGATGTTCACATGCATCCATACATGCAAACGAATGCAAAAATTATAGGTATACATGGTACGTGCACTCTACATATATTTGTTGTTCTGTACTCTTATATTTTAAAAAGATTCTAGTTGCCCATTATTTTAGTCAGTTTTTTCTCTGCTGTGACCAAAAGATATGGCAAGAACACTTTTGAAGCAGAAAAAGTTTATTGGGGGGCTCACGGTTTCAGAGGTCTTAGTCCATAGACAGCCCATTCCTCAGGGCTCAAGGTGAGGCAGAATAACATGGTTGAAGAGTGTGGCTGAGGGAAGTAGCTGAAAGCATCACACCAGGAAGCAGAGAGAGACTAAGCTCAGCTCACCAAATATACACCCCAAAGGCACGTCTCCAAGGACCCACCATTTCATGTTCCACTCACAACTCTGAATTTGAAAAATACTGACTGAAACACTAAGGGCAAAGCCACTCCTAGATGCAAAGGAAGCCAGGAGAAATGAATGGCTAATAATGGAATACAGAGGAAACCAAGATTCATGGAAGACATAAAATTAGCAAAGGATAGTAGTGACCAAAAGGGAAAATAAAGTTCCATCTCAACTGCTGAGATGTCAAAGCTAGTTCTTTAAAAGGATGATGTGTCAGACTTCCTGTTAGCAACACCTCTTTTTCTGTGTGATTTTGGGGGTTAAGTTAAGCAACAACACAATACATTTGTAAATTATAAAAATACTGGAAAGTGACGCCTATCATTGTGTTTTACAAAACCACTAAGGACAAACCCACATGCAGAAAAATGAAACTAGACCTCAATCTCTCACTAGTTACCAAAAAACAACTCTAAATGGATCAAAGATGTAAACGTAAGGGCTGAAACTATAAAATTATTAGAACAGAACTCTGGGGGAACACTTCAGGACATTGAAATGGGCAAGGATGTTTTTGTCAATATCTCCAATGCACAGGAAACAAAAGCAAAAATAGGCAAATGGGATTGTATCAAACAAAAATCTTTCTGTGCAAAAAAAAGGAACCATCAACAGAATGCAGAGACGCCTCTCAGAATGGGTAAAATATTTGCAAACTATACATGTGATGAGGGATTGATATCCAAAATATATAAGGAACTCCAGAATATCAATAGCAAAAAAAAGAAAGAAAAAAAACTAAATAATCTTATTTAAAAATTAACAATAGACCTAAATAGACATTTGTCAAAAAAGACATACAAATGGCCAAAGGCATATGAAAAAAAATCACTCCACATCATTAATTATTAGGGAAATGCAAATCAAGACCACACTGAAACATCACAGTACTCTAATGACTATTACCAAAAAGTCCAAAATTAATAAATTCTGGTGAGGTTGTGGAAGAAATAAAAGAAGTCCTTGCACAGTATGAGTGGGAATGTAAATTATTACTGGAAAACAGTATGTAGGCTGCTAAAAAATGAAATTACAACTATCATATATGATCCAGCAATCTCATTACTCCATGTTCTGGTATAATGGAGCTGTAATAAATATCAAGCAGAACAGTAATTATAAAAGTCATGTATGTTGGTCACTTAAATACAAATGAGAGCAGTGTGTTTTACTATAAATATGCGTAATTTAAAAATAGTTTGATTAAAGTACTAGATAATGTTTATAAAAATATAATGTTTATAAAAATAGTTTGATTAAAGTACTAGATAAACAATCTAAGTTTGTTTATATAGCAGACATGTCTATTGTAATGTCTTAAAACTCACATACTCCAGAGGGTATTTGTCTGACAAATTCTTTGATAAGAAATAAAAATGATCAAATTAAGTTACTATGATGAAAACTGTTTATATTATATGTGTTGATATGATTTATTGGAAAGAACATTGGCATTGGATTTAAGTAATTTTATTAGGTCTTGGTCCTGCTGTTAATCCTCACAAATGCATGAAACACTATGGCTTTAATTTTCATTTCTGTGAAATAAGTTGCTGTTCCACTTCTCAAGGCACTTTTTCTCAGGTTTTTATTAAATCTTTATTGCTTCTTTGCAACAATTAAGATATGACTTCTAGTATTTCTTCTTGGATGGATGGTGCAACATTAAGTAAGTATTCTATGGAACATCAAAAAGGAAGGGATTTTTTTGTCTCACTATGCTTGCACACTTCTCAGCCTCATACAGGAATGACAATTTCAGTATTTCAAATATGCAGCAAGTCCCTGTTTGAAAAAGTTAATTTGCTGTTTAATCTAGATTGGTTTTTTATAAGCTTCAAAATCGACACTTCCAAAGATCTTCTCAGTGCATTTATTCTCCATGACAACGACTAAAACATTTGATCCCAAGACTGATTTTAACTCTGCTCCTTTCTTCTAGGGAGTTCAAAAAAATACAAATCGAATGGGGACAGTTAGAATTGTCAGCATTATGAGTGGATATAATTCTTATAACTACTGTGTGGATCAAGAATGAGCCCCAGAGTAGAGACAAACACCAGAGGAGGATTGAATTGCAGGAAAAGAAATGTATCCGTGAAGGCAAAATGAAATAATGAATATCCCTTTCTTCATTTAAAGTTGTTGGAAAGCCCTCAAAAGAGACTTGTGCATGACAGAGCATATGAATGGAGGGTACTCTTCCTACAAATTTGTAAATTCTCTCTATTGCTTGTTCATTCTTTGTCATAACAAATTCTCTGCTATCAATAAGTGGACCAATCTATCAGCTTATGGTCAATGGAGAATACATAAAATAAATCAATAAGTATGTTAAAGATACGTAGAAGTATAAGTAGAAATAGAGTTATGAATAGGTAGAGCAATTAAGATAAACCTTTAAAAACTGCTCTCTAATTGAAAAGAACATTAATGGGATATTAATGCTCTCAGGAAAGGGTATGGAACAAATAATTTCAAAAGATCTATGGTACAGCACAGGGAGTATAGTTAATAATGTATTGTGGTCTTGAAATTATGTGAAGAGAATAGATAAAGTTGTTCTCATCAAAAAAAATATAAATTTTTAAGGTAATGAATATGTTATCTAGTTAGATTTAGTCATTCCAAAACGTGTGTATTTCAAAGCAATACATTGTCCATAGTAAATCTATACAAATTTATATATCAGTACAAAACATATTAAAAATAAACCTCCCACTCTTCTTTCTCAAGATTTGATTACTTTGTTTAGTTTTTGTTTGTTTGTTTATTATTAAGTTAGGAGTACCCATACAATGCTCTTCAGCCAATGAACATCATGTGCTACTTTCAGGTATGTTTCTGTTTTTACTACCAGAAATGTAGATAAATCCCAGAGTTAGTGATAATTCTAAGTTGAAAATGTCCTTATCACAATAGGGAAGAAGCTTTGGCATTTGAATCATTACTCAGAAGATAAACACCATCCAACCACAAAAAAGGCAAATTTGTAAATTTGAAATAGGACTCGAGCAATTAGAGTAGTATCACTGTTTTTGTTTGTTTGTTTTTGAATTCATCTGCCATGGTGGCTAGCATTTAGCAATCCTGGTTAATATACTTGTCAGGAATTCTGAATATCTTCTCTGGAGGACAAGGCAGATGAGGGACCAAGGACATGGAAGTCAGCACACTCTGCTGCTGAGGATGTGTGAATGGTTATATCTGAGTTTTTGTTTACAACAACTGAATGAAGCCTATGGAACAACAATATTCAATATTAACTTTTACCACAGGGGTTATGATTGTATTGAACTTTTTAAGATATTTTCCACATCTTTTTATCAACCAGAGTGAGAGTTTTAACCTGGGACTATGAAATACAATTAAAACAATCCTTCAACTTCATTAGCTTGTGCTCAAAGTAACTGAAAATCTAGTTCAAGGATCAGCTTGGAGCAGAGCACTGTAGCATAAAACAAAACACAGAGGATGTTCCATAAGTCAATTAATGATGAATGGCAGTACATTGCATTTTAAGGAAATTTCTAATAAGATATATGGATCAATGCTTGGTCAAATGTTGTTGAGCAGCATTTGTAATTAACTGGGACATGAATTAATGATTAGATTAATGAGTCTTACAGGTATTGTTAATTTGGAGAGAAAAGAGGCAACTAGAAATCAATACATAACATATATAGAAAACAGATCAGTGGATAGGTAAAAATAGACAGATAATCACCTTATAAAATGAGAGGCAAGTTCCATTTTGATACTGATAATGTTTAGTTTAATTTTTTACACAGATTCAACGTATTTTAGCATATATAATTTAACAGCTGATGATTCAGTTTCTTTACAAGCATCAATCATGGTTATGGTTGAGATAATGCATTGGTGTTTGAGACTATTTAAATATCACTCTGGTCTTTGAATCTAGAAAACCTATAAAGTTCCTTGACCACTCTTGTGGTTTATAATTTCATTACTTTCTATAACTATGCTGTTCCCTATCTTCTTTTCTCTCTTAATGGTCTTTCAACTCTAAGTAATTATAGCTATATACATCTACATATTAAAGTTTATGAGAATTGTACTACTAACAATTCTTGGGATGAGAACCTAGTTTTCTAGTAGTTATTCTCATGAGTGAGATAATGAAACCCTGTGACATATATTTTAAACTTTTCTATTTTACTTAATGGAAGTGTTTAGATGTGGTTTTCAGATAAGTGAAGTGGTCTCAAATGCCTTAAGGCTTTCCTTTGCATATTTAGGCTGTTATACTCTCTACATCTTCACAAGACTAAAACGTTGTGGAAAATGAAGAAAGAAAGGAAGGAAGAAAAGAGGATAGCAAGGAAGGAAGGAGAAAAATTAGCTTTAGGAAACAAAATGTGCAGGTTCTCCCCAAATAAAGCCATCAAAACACATAATTCAAACTCCTCCCTTATAAACCTGTTGCAATTCTTATTCTTTTTTCTTTTTTGACTCTGGTCCATAATAAGCAGGATAAACTGAGGAATCAAAAATAGTACTTATCTGAGACCATTTTATAAACTGAAACTACTTAGCTCTCAAGAAGTATATTAGCCATTGCAACATATTGAATCATTGCATAAATTTTCTTTAAACTTACTCCAAGGAGTAGTCAGCCTGTTATCTGTGGGTTCCGAATCCACAGTTTCAACTAGTCACAGATTGGAAATAATCTGAAAAAAATTTTTTATCTGTTCTGAACTTGTAGACACTTGTTTTTCTTGTCATTATTCGCTAAACAAAGAAACATAGCAAGCAAACAACATTTACATTGTAAAAGCTGAAAAATCCCTTATTCAATGTCCTTAAGACTAGAAGTGTTTCAAATTTTGGATTTTTCTAGATTTTGGAATATTTGCATATACATAATGAGATATTTTGGGCAGGAGACCCAAGTCTAAAAATGAAATTAATTGGCATCATATACAGTTTCTCTACATATAGCCTGAAAATACAATATTTTAGTGCGCTTGCTTTTTGACGATAACCAGTTCCATTGAATCAAGTGTGGAATTCTCTAGTTATGGTGTTATATCAAGAATTAAAACATTTCTGATCTTGGAACTTTTTGGATTTCAAATTTTGGATTACTGGTGCTCAAATAATACTGGTAATCTGGTAATCATTTAAAGGAAAGTATGTGTATAGGCCAAATGCAAATAGCATACCATTTTTATGGATAAAACTTAAGTATCCCTGGACTGTGGTATCTGCATGCATCTTGGAACCAGTCCTTTGAAGACTCAGAGATGTTATTAGATAATATTAATGCTTCAATTCCACTTTCTCCAAGTGATCCTCCTCCACAAGGTGGACAATGTGTAAACTCATACTTGTCTAGATCAATTTATATTTGAAAAATGACATTTCTGATATATAAATACAAATAAATGCTCAAGGCATGTTAACATGGAAATAAAAAATAATGAGTATTTTTAAAATTACTAATGCTCAGTCCCAATTTCTTGCTCTTTTAAATTTCGTACAGTATTTGAATTCAATATTCTGTAAAGTTTGAGAATGCTTTATTTGCTCTAAAGTTACTAAGGAAGATTAAATATGTCCTAATCATTTGCATCAAGGTCCAAAATTAATTTAATGTCTTTCAGAAATGCCTGTGGTTGTTATAAAAACACACATTCTAGAATCCTTCTGTTTGTAAAGTATCTCAGTATAATAAATAAGATTGACTTACTCCAGGATTTTATTCCCACAGTTTTTGCTTCTCTTCCTTATCTGTGTTTATATGAACATACTAACTGGCTATAAATCATTTCATTTCAGTTTTACTCAAATCACTACCCCATTTGTTACAATTACACCGCAGTTTAATTGCAATATTACTTATTCGTACACTATCATTTCCTTTTTCTTTCTTTATGCCACAAGAGGTTTTTCATGTTCATTAGTATGTGTTTTCAAACAACCAATTTGGGGTGGATTAATCTTCCAGATTGCTCTTTGTTTACTGACATTATTCTTATATCTCTATTATTTCCTCAGACAACTATGATTTTTTTCTATCGTTCCATTTCTTCTTTAATAACATGTATATTTTTCAGCTTTTCTTCTTTTCTACAGTAAGTATTCAAAGTTATAATTTTCCTGCTATAGCTTTATTTCCCAAGCTTTGATATGTAGTGTGTGTGTTTTTTTAATCTTCCATTTCTTGGGAGTTCTAATTTTCTAAGATTTCTTCTTATCTGTTAGGATTTATAGAGTCCAAATGTATCGTGCTTTTATGGTGGCTATTTTCATAATTTGCTTCTCATTATTTCTCATCTAATAATATTTTGGCCAGAGAATGTAATTTCTGATGGTAAACAATGCAGGTAGCAATCTTTAGAAATCTTTTGGTAACAATGCAGGTAGCAATCTTTAGAAATCCTTTATTTTATGATCAAATGTGGTATCAATTAATTTATTTATAGTTGTAGTACTTGGAAAGGTTTTTTATCTTCATTAATGGTACAAAAGATTACATAAATACATATTATTAAATTAGAATTATTAATTATATGCTTCAAAGATTTTATTTTCTTAATTTCCTTTTATTTTTGTTCTATGCCTGAAAGCTGTTTATAAATTATCACTATTGTGCTGTGTTTAGGTATGAGATGTCCCCCAGAAGCTCATGTATGAGACAGTGCAAGAAAGTTTAGAGGTGAAATGACTGGGTTATGAGACCCTTAACCCAGTGAATTAGTTCCCTTGCTCCTGATTTTAGAAGCAATGTTTTCAGTTTTTCTCCCTTCAGTACGATGTTGGCTTTGGGTTTGTCATATTTAATCTTTATGATGGTGAAGCAAGTTCCTTTTACCCCTACTCACTACAATATTTTTAAAATAAATTGGTACTAGATTTTGTCAGAGTCTTCTGCATCTATTGAGATGATCAAAAATTCTTGTCCTTCATCCTATTTTTGGTGGTGAATTACATATACTAAATTGTATAAGTTAAACCACCCTTGCATCTCTTGGATAAAACCTACTTATCAAGATGTACTATCTTCTTAACGTGTTTCTAAATATGGTTTGTAACATTTCATTAAGGATTGTTCCACCTATATTCATCAAGGTATTGGTCTGTAGGTTTCTTTCCTTAATGTGTCTTTGTCTGGTTTTGGTATCAGAGTGATACTGGATTTATAGAATACATTTGGCAGTGTTTCCTCCTTTTCAATTTCATAGACTAATTTGAAGAAGAAAGGCACTAGTTGGTCTTTAAATATCTGGTAGAACTCTGGTAGAATCCATCTGGTCCTGGGCTTTTCTTTGTTGAAAGGCATTTAACTGCTATTTCAATCTCATTCCTCAATATTGGTCTTTTTAGGTTTTCTATATGTTCCTAATTCAATCTGGAAAGGACATATGTATCTAGAAATTTGTGGATGTCTTCCTGATTTTCCAGTATTTTCTTTTTACTTTAAATTTTCAAAATACTTTCTAATGATCCCCTGAATTTCAGAAGTATCTGTCACGTTATCTCCTCATCTCTATTTTTGTTGATTTGGTTCTTCTCTTTCTTTTGGCTAGTTTGGCTAAGGTTTTATCAATCTTATTCATCTTTTCAAAGAACCAACTTGTGTTTCATTGATCCTTTGTATTATGTTTTATTCTCAATTTTAATTTTGATTCTAATCTTAATTATTTCCTGCCTTCTACTAAACCTGGTATTATTTTGCTCTTCCTTTAATTAGGGTCCTGAGGTATAGCATTAGGTTTTCTATTTGAGACCTTTCTGTTATTTAATGTAGGCACTCAATGCTGAGACTTTTTCTTTTCTTCTCTTTCCTTTCTTTCTTTTATTTATTATATATAATAAGTGCCACAGAGTTTTTCACTCAGAATTTTTTAGTATATTCTCAAGGCTTTGATAAATTGTGATTTTTATTTTACTTCAATGCAGTTTATATTTGCATTTGAGATTTGCTCCTCAGTACATGAATTATCTAAAAGTATATTGTTTACTTGTTGAGTGTTTTGAAACTTTCCTATTGTCTTTCTGTTATTTATTCCTATTTTGGTTCCCTTGAAATGAGTGAAAACATTCTCCATGAATTCAGTTATCCTGGACTTGCTGATTTTTATTTTATTTTATTTTTTACATTCTAGGATATATTCTATTTTAGTACATGTTCTGAAAAAGTGTGCAGTGAAGGAAAACTTCACTCCTACTCGTCAGAGGTAAACACCCCAACTCCCTACAAAACTATCTTGGCACTATTGCCAGGAGCAGTGAGGCCACACATTCATTAAAGCCTGATGAAGATGGAATTAAAGGCTCCACATGTGGCTTATGATGCTATGAATGGGTATCTGTGTGTGGTATCTGCTGTATCTGTTGTAATGTTATTTTTAAATTTTTTCTGTTGCTCTGATTTACCCTTTTCTGGGCCTTTGGCTAGAGGAAGTAGGCTTTGGGAGGATTACTTTGTTTTGTTTGTTTGCATACTCATGTTGTCTTGAATTGCCAGCTTCTTCAGCTTCATGCACAGAGTATATGAGAAAAAATGAAAATAACCTTAAGTATGCTACAATTCTTTAGATGCCAAAGTCCCTAACCAGGTTGCTTCCTCTCCACCTTTTGGAATCTTCTGTCTGTTTTATGTATGATGTATATAATATCCACGTATTGCTTTTGCTTTTCTTTTTGTTTGTTTTTTAACCAGGGATTGAACCCCGGGGCACTTAATATTGAGTCATATCCCCAGCCCTGTTTATTTTTTACTTTGATGCAAGGTCTTGCCAAGTTGCTTAGGGTCTCACTAAGTTGCTGGGGCCGGCTTACAACTTTTCATCCTCTTGCATCAGCTTCCTGAGCTGCTGGGATTACCAGCATGCACTACCACACCCAGCTCCTGTCCAGGGATATTGAGCTGTACTTGTTGTAGGAATAGAGAGAAAAATGTCTATATTCCTTCTTTTCTACCTTTTATATTTTAACTCATAAAGCTTTTCCAAACATCACTATGATATAATTGTACCTAAATTCCTTAATTTGAAAGTTTATGTTCAACTTTTTACATGAAGAATATTCTGCTATTTGAATGGACAGTAAGAGTTACTCCTGATGGTAACATCATTGTGAAGAGAGCTTTAAAATAACTACCATCCCTCACTACTGGGGAAAAAAATACACAATGACATGCTTTTAACACCACCACTAGGCAAACAATTCAATCCCTAATTACAGCTGTTCTGAGGTTGTAGTTCCTTAAGCTCTTCACATCCAAAATATCCACATTATCATATCTTAGCAAAATAATGACAACTTGCACATATTTCCAAAACATAGATGCACTATTAATTAAATTTGGAACAATAACAAAAAGAGGTAAAATAGAAAGCATCTCTTCTGTTTGGCAAATCAGAGTATCAAAGATACTATTAATTTCTTTTTTCAGTTTCCTTGTCTCTAACAGGAAATCTGGAAAGAAAATTCCTGTGTTGTTATTCCCTAGCAGCTGGTTTTATTGCAAAGCAAGCACTGCTTAATTCCTAGGATCAACAGGGCTAGAATTTTTTTTTCAATATTTTAATAACCACAGCTGTGCTTACTCATGGGTGGAAAAGGAGTAGAAGAGAAAGAATTCCTAGGATTTGTGTGATCATCAAAAATATCATTCCTGAGGGTAACCACAATTCTTAAAAGACATCGATTCATATTTTGCACATAAACTGGATAATTAGCAAGATGTTTAACTCCTGTGGTGAGAAAGTATACTGAGAAAATTAAAAAGCTGGCTTATTTGATACTAAACATATTCCCTATATAGATTTATTTAGAGTTTTTAAAGTGTATCAGAAATCTGCAATATAAACTTAAAGATATAACAAAATATTTAACATATTTTTTAAAAGCCAAGGTTCTTTTTTTGCTATGATAAATTACATTAATATAGGAAAATAACAGAAAATGTTATATATTTTGCCATAGTGATTCTATTCAAATTTTTTATATTAAAACAGTATTTTAGAATACTTTGTATCTTCAGGCAGGTTTTATCCTTACAAGCCATAATTCATCTTGGAATTAAAAGGCTTTAATCTGATTTTGATATCTATATATATTTTAATATACTATAAATAGCAGAATAAGATAGCACAATAATATTATAAAATAAAACAATAATCATTTTTACTATCTAGTTTTGGAATCTTGACTACACTCACTAAAGAATACATTCTCTCATCAATTATATGAATTAAGGCTAATATGTAATATAAAAAATGTTCTAAATTTTATACTAGATATATTCTTCCATTTAAAATTGATAAAAAATTTTAATACATCTTTTTTGTACCTATAAGCAGATAATGATTTCTCCCTAGTTCCAATTAAATATATTTTCTTCTCTCAAGGTAACTAAAGCAATCATAAAAATGAGGATAAGTATGAGCAACTGTTCACAGAATGATGAAATAGTAACAGTATCATTTGATCAATAGTAAATGAAAAATCTTAGAAAGATTGATTAATGTCATTAGCTTGAGACACAACATATCATGATGTTACCATATAAGCTGATAGGTAATAGACAAGCATGAGTATTAAGTACATTTTCTTGAAGAATAAATACCCAAAATAGTGCATATAATTCAGATATAAATTAATAACAACCAAACTCTGAAGCTTCTCTTACTCTCAACTCTTTACTTTTATCAAAATCTGTGAAAACTTCCTTTCTCATTTGTTGAAAGCTGCAGTTGGGGCATCTTTGCCTTAATGGGAGGAACAAAAGCAAAACTAAGATAATATCATCCAATCACTGGTGTTCCTATGATGGGCTCACTGCAGTGTCTTAACTCAATTTTACAATTTATAAACACATCTAATGCTGATATTGACAAAAATCCCTGGGGCAAAAATAGAATATTTTCTTAAGAAATCTTGATTATTGTACTTACTAGAAGTTCCTTTTCCTTTTGTCCTCTTAAGTTTACTTCTCTATAAGATTGCATATTCAATAATTCATTCATTACTTTGCTTCTCCATATTATGATTCTGGCATTGTGCCAAGCCTTGAAAACACTCACAACATTGAACATGGGATATTTGCTATTAGTGAATATTTTCAGTCTGATACAGAAAAGCAAATAATAAGATAACTATTATATTATGTACTACTTTATATTTGCGATAAGAATGATATGATAAGAAAAATAAGCAGGAAAAAATAAATTTTCTTTAGAACATCAGGGAATGTTTTATAAAGTTTTATAATATTTTAACTGGGTCTGAAAAATGAATGAGATTTTACAGGAAAGACAAAGGACAAAATATATGACAAGGGAAAAGCCCATGATATTTCTCCCTGTGGGTATTGACATAAAAGGGTTTCAGTAGGTCCAGGTTGATGGCGAGACACTGTCATGGACATTATCATGGCTGCCTTGAGAATTCTCTGAGCACTTACTATCTTTTGAGATCTAGCAGCCACTCTCGTACCAACTCTTTTCTTCTGAAACTTTCTTTATAAATATCTCTTTTCTCGACCATTAAGAGAGATAGAGGAGGGGAAATGAGTGTGGTTCATTCTCTAAAAGGCTTTTATTATTCTTGTCCTCCAATGGTACTGTAATTCTTTCAGGTTGACCATGTTACTTGGGATTAGTATTGTAGATAAATATGATTTCTCAGAAGGGCAGTAAAACGGGCCATTAAAAACTTAGCACAAATTAGCTTTTTCAGTGTAATTGACTGCACACAGAGGGGCCGTGAGGGATTTGGGATGTTATGCAGGTCCATTTCAATGCAAATGAGAGGAAACAAAAGTGTGCAGATATGGGATGCTATTCAGTCAGGTGAGACCTGAGGAAAAAACCAGAATAGATTATTGGGACAATCTGAGGCAGCATGAAGCTTTTAACTATCAAAACTGAGAAAATTACTAAAGCAGTGATTTTTAGGTGCTGAAACCAAATATGATTGAACAGTCCCAGGTTGAAGGACTGGAGAAAAGATGAATTGGCTTCACTTGGGTTTATATGAGCCGCGCAGACAAGTGTGAAAGGGTCACAAGACTTTAAGCTTTACATAACCTTAGGCTTTGGGTACCCTTCTTTTGAATAACATGTTCCTGATGACCACACATGTATGTGCCTATAGTCATGGGTATAGACACAAGGCATTCCCAGTATCTCAGCATTTCAACATGAAGGAATTATGAGAGTAAGAAATTCTGCATCAAATCATCCTTTTATTTATTCTTCTGTATTAATGAGGAAATGAACAATTGTAGGGTTTAAATCTCATTTTTAAAAGGCAAAAACGATACTTAAATTCATGTTACTCAAAATTTTAGGCTTTAGATTAAATAAATAACAATATTTCCAATAGTAACCATGAGGCTCCCCCTAAAGGGTGACAATGGCCCTGACCAAAGGTAACATCTCAACAGTTGTCCTGAGTTCCAGGCAATATTTTAATGTCTTATGTTTCTGATTCAGAAAGTGAAGTATCAAAGACACAAAATCCGCTTATCACATCTGGTAAAGCATCTTTCGGTCATCTCAGCTAGTCTGGATGTGATCTGACCAGCCTCTCTGTGATTTCTGAGAGTGGATGGAGAACCATTGGTGGTCAGTCACATAGGGTTTGTCTGCAGAATTTTACATGCCATGACGTTTCTTGCTCTCTCAGAGGAGCCTATGGGACTTTTTTTTTTTTTTTTTGGTACTAGGGATTGAACTCAGGGGCACTCGACCACTGAGCCACATTCCCAGCCCTATTTTGTGTTTTATGTAGAGACAGGGTCTCACTTGAGTTGCTTAGTGCCTCGCCATTGCTGAGGCTGGCTTTGAACTCGCGATTCTCCTGTCTCAGCCTCCCTAAGTGCTGGGATTACAAGCGTGACCCACCACGCCCGGCTTATGGGACTTTTTTAAATGCATATCTTACAATAGACAGATGAAGGAATAGACTTTTGTACCCTGTAGTCTGTTTTAATCTTTATCAGGAAAACAAAATAAATTCTTATTTTTAAGAGCATGGGTTTTAAACCTTGTCATTGGAATAACTTATGTGATGCGTTAGGTGAGAATAGTGATATGCAGCTCCTACTAGAAAGGAAAATATGTCTCCAGATTTTATTCTGTAGAAGGAGCAAAATTGAGTTTGTTGACAGAAGTTCCAAGAAAGCATCAGTGTAGAAACCTACCTCTGAGCTGGTGAGTATGTGAGACGTTCAGGGTCCTCTGAGGTACCAGTGCTATCGAGCAATATTGGGAAGCCAGACGAGTGTATGGGGAGACTTTCTGAGTCTCATGCACAGGAGCTCAGCTGCTTCAACTCTTTCCTCTCTGGCTTCTGTTCTTGACATGTGTTCTCCATACAGCACATACACACAGATTTAGCTATCTACAATTCACTGCAGAAAGATATTATATGGTTAAATTAAAGAACTAGGACATATAAGGGAAAAACATTGAACTCACTTTGAGAGAATTTATTTATTAGATTCTCCTCCTACTCTAATTTTGTAAAAATTGGGCAAGGCAATATTTTTTCTTACAAAAATTAATATCAAATCCTTAAGGAAATGCATGAGTATACTGAAAAAGGCAAACTAGCAATGTTTTGTGCAGAAATGGGAGCTTATGTTTAAAATTAAGGATTAAATGGAATATTGAGGCAGTAAGATTTAATAATACAAGTATGAGACTAAACCAAGATACCTAACTTACAAATTTTGTCTTCTACTATATGTTTTTCCCTATTCCTGTCACAACTTTGAGATGAAGAATTTGGACTTTGAGCTTGGTTATTTCAAGTTGGTTTCTATAAGCATTGGACAGTACTGGAAATAGGAAATATAAGAGTAGTGAAAATATTTTATTTTTATATGGAATTTCTTATTTGCTGTATAAAGTCCAATGAGTTTTGAGAATAAAGATCAGAACTGTCTGAAAGCTAGATAGGATTGGGCTCATTGAATCTAGTCAAGGTTGCATTTCACTCATGAAATACACAAGCATGTAGCTTTGAAAATTTGACAGTAATTTTGTAGCTGTCAAAATTGTGCCTTTAAAAATTTTTTGAACAGAAATATGCAAAACTTTATTTATGAAGCACAGGACTTCTACAACTGGAAAAACTCAGTAGAACATTTTTTTGTTTTTACTAAAATTAAATGTTCTTTTTTACCACCTGGCTGTCATTAGAAAGTTTGAGGAAGATGGCGGCATTCACCTTCTTACACCCTTTTTTAAGTGAGTTAAGTAGAAACAGGTGTTTGTACCTTATCAGATGTAAATGATCCTTGCAAACACCTGCCAACTAAAACTCTCTGTGGTCCTTGAGATTTGGTTTGCTACCAAAAGTTATCAAAAAAGCTGGATTATGTGTAGCATGTTTTAGTTCATCTAACTTTGTAGATTTTCATCAGGTAAATATGAGGGGAAAAAAGGACTAAATGCCTGTTAATGCACCAAGTGGTCTTTGGGATCATTGAGCATATCTAGATAATACTCCATGTTGTCTTCAGAAAACTATGAGCTCCACATGTGTAGATTAAAAAAAAAAAAAAGAAATGCACATTGATTCTTAAGAAGGCAGAATCTAGGCGTGGAAGTGATTAGTCCTTTACATGTTTAACATATACAATAAATGCAGAAAAGGAAATTAATGGATATCCACTAAACTACCATATGTGGACTGTACTCTAAGCCAAAATATTCTAAGAATGGAAGAAAATTTATGGAATTTATGGAATGTTGAAGAAATTCATAGGAAAAATTTACCTTTGATCACCTATTCCCACCAGTCATGATTTTCTCAGTCATGGGAGCATTTCATACAGATATGTACCATTGTATGACTAATTCCACATATATCACATAACTTTATTTATTTATTTATTTATTTATTTGGTACTGGGGATTGAACTCAAGGGTACTCGACCACTGAGCCACATCCCCAGCCTATTTTGTGTTTTATGTAGAGACAGGTTCTCACTGAGTTGCTTAGCGCCTCGCCATTGTTGAGGCTGGCTTTGAACTCCCGATTCTCCTGTCTCAGCCTCCCTAAGTGCTGGGATTACAGGCTTGCGCCACCATGCCTGACTTACATAATTGTAAATATATCACTTTTCTGAAGTTTGATTTAACATCATCTGTAAATAATTGGGTATTTGGAGTTACTCTTGGTTATAACAAGGGTTTCTACTCAGTAAGATGAAATGCTCCTTAAAGGTAAATAAAGTTATAAAATTAAAATTTTAAATCTCACATTCTCAACTTCAGGACACTGCAGTTTTTACTTTTTAATTTTTTATTCATTTTATTTATTTATTTCATTTCATTTCAGTGTTGGATTTTTCTGTGTCAATGCTAATGTATCTCAAAAGACTCTGTGCATCCTTCCTGTGAATACCTCCACTGTAGTGATCTCAATTCTTCAAATTCCTGTCCCCAATATTTGCCTATTCTTGAACTTCATTTAGTTAGAAGCATTTAATTTGTGCTATTTTGTCTGACTTCTTTCACAATTCATAGAGCCTGTCTTTATGCTTTGCATGTGTGAATAATCCACATTTGTTATTATTGAGTCCTATGCCATTGTGAGCTTCCTATATTCATCCATATGGGCTATTTGCAGATTTGGCTCTTATGAATAAAAACTTCTATACCTTTTGCAGTGTGATTGTGTGTGTCTGTGTGTGTACATACATTTTATAAATTCCTAGGAGCAGAATTTTTGGATCACATGGTAAGTTCATGATGATTTGATTAAAGACTGCAAAACAATATTCAAAAGAACTTCTATTTTAAATTTGCACTAACCATTTCTGAGGTCTATACGTGCACTACTTCCCCTTTCTTGTGTATGTGTGTGTTTAGTGTTAGCTATCCTAGTGAATGTGGGCTGGTATTTTATTGCAGTTTTAATTTGCATTTTCAGGATGATTAATGGTTTTAAACATGTATTTATTTGCATACGTCGCATTCTGACTCTTTAAACTATAAAATGTCAATTGAAGACTTTTGTCCATTTTAAACACTGGATTGTTTGATTTTCATGATATGATTTTCAAGAGTCCTTTATTTTGCATAGAATCTTTTGTGTGCATGTATGTCATACATTGTTGCAGTGTGCTACTTTCTTTCTTGCTCTTTTATTTTCCTATTTGGTATGAGGTTCCATTTATCATCTAACTGTTCGTATGTGTATGAGTTCATGGTTGGTGCCTATATTAATTTGTTCAGGCTGCCCCGAAGGGCCACATACAGGTCGTTTAAATGAGATAAATGCATTATCCATGGTTCCAAAGTCTAGAAGTCCAACATGAGGTTACTGGCAAGTCTGGTTCCTCCTGAGGGATGTTTAGGAAGAATCTGTCCCAGGGCTTTCTCTGTGGATTGTAGAAGGTTGTCCTCTTCCTTTGACTTCACATCTTCTTCCCAGGTTTATGTCCATGCCTAGGTTCTGCCTTCTTAAGAGAACACCAGCCATGCTGGATTGGGGCGCCCTGGTGAACTCATCTTCATTTAAGTTAAATCTCGTCTGAAACCAAGCAAGGTCACATTCTGAGGCATTAGGCATTAGTACTTCTACGTGTGATTTTGAGGACTGGAGGGGACACAGTTCAATCTACATCAGTGTCTTTTACGACACAACAAACATTTGCTCACCTCAGTTTGAAAATATATTTTCCCTTGCTTGTTTCCATCAGCTTCAGAACTACAGTACTCATATTGAGGTTAAAGATTTGTCCCTAGTATTTTCTTGTTGCTGTTGTTGCTGGCTGAAGATTGGAAAGTAAACTTCAATTTCCTCCATAAACTAGAAGCTATCACAACACCCCTTACTGAAAATAGTTTTTTTTCTCCACTAATTTTTCGATATACTTACCTAAAATCAAAATTGACTACGTTTATGTTATTGTCTAAAATAAAAATTGGACATATGTTTTTATGTTGATATCTGGATTCTCTATTACTTTTGTTTTTTAAATTTCTCTGTCAATAATCACACTACGTTTGTTAGTTACTCTAATCTTCTGTGGCTCCACAGTAAACCTTAAAATCCTCTTCAGTCCCTTGTTCTGCAAGTACGGGGCTAATTTAGCAATTTCACATTCCTTTCTCTCTTTTCCCCAACCAATGAGATTGCTTTTATATTTGGTACTTTGTTTTCCTACATCAAATCTTAAAAAATGCTCCAGGCAAGAGCTATAGTCATTTTGGAGCTTCTATCAGTTCTCTTAAGATTTCAGGCCCACCCTATCTGCAGGGTGGTAAGAGTTTTTGCATGCATTTTCTTTAGTCATATAATTGTTTACTGAGAGGTTTTATTAAAACCTGTCACTCCATCGCCAGGATCACAAATCAACCTTCAGTTGCTTTGATTCACCAATTATTTTGCTGAAATAACATATACATATCTATCTCTATATATTTTAGAGTCTATATTACACATATAACAGATAAAATTTAATATCTGTGTCATACATGTAAAATCTAATATGCGTATTAGAGTTTGCTTGCTAACTCTGCTTCCTTACTTCCTACCTAGAATGACAACCATAGAATTGTAGTTTGACATTCTGCAGTGCTAAAAATGGGGGATTAATAACTAAATGTTTATAGCAGCAAGATCTGTCAAAGGGAGCCTAAGCCTACGCAGATGTGTTAAGCATCCAGTACTTAATTTATACAGGTGGAACACAGCCCATGAGTACACGTCAGATTGCAGTGGATACAGAGGCCTTAGATAGGGCTAAGAACCGGAGGAACCAACTGTGCAAGGATGGCTTGGGTTTTCATAAGGACAATGCAGTGGAAAGAGAAAGCTTTGGAAACACAAATTCAGTGGAACCCTAGTTGGAGCCTCGTTTTTTCATAACTTACCCACTGAAAGCAATGGCCTCCTAATGAGTTAAAAAAGTATTGCAGTAGTTTTTGTTTTTGTGTTGGTACCAGGGATTGAACCCAGGGACACTGAGCCACATCCTCTGTCACATCCTCAGCCCTTTTTATTTTATTTTTTAAATTCCCAAACAGAGTCTACCTAAATTGCACTGGCTGACCTCATAGTAACACCTTTTTACAAGGTTATTTCAAGGACTGAAACAGATAATCCACACAATGGGTTTAGCAAATGGTTCTCACTTTGTTACTTAATAAACAGAAGATGATATTGTTACTATTGAAGGTGAATGTAACTATCTTTCATTAGATTCCAGAATGCAACAAATGCCAGCCCTTCCTGGAAAATAATATTATGCTAGCTCCCTGAAAGATAACAAAGGAAAACAAACAAACAAAGCTGAGCATGGCTGGGTAAGAAGGGATAGAGGAAGAACAAAACTTATTTTTCAAGCCTCAAACCCTAGTATATTTTGAGAAGATGATTCATCCCAAATTCATTCTTCCAGCTAAGATAGTATCTTTTCACTCCCTGTGTGGGTCTAACAAACCATGCAAGTGAGTATTGAAAGAAAACTGTAAAAAGAGGAGTTTAACATACTGCATGTGTATAATATCTGTAGAAACATGAATAGAGTGGATAAATGACTAATTTTGAATTGCTGTCAGTTTTAATTTTTATCAATTCTTCTACTTTGAACTGTTGTAATTTAATGTTTCTGAACATAGTGCATCTTAAGAATTACAATGCTGTTTTATAGTTATGGAAATTCTGTACCCCTTATGCTTTTGGCAAACTTTTACACAATAATTAGAAAAGTACACCAGCTTAGAATTTTATTGAAATGTAAAGAAATAGCAGCTGAGGTAGTACTTTCTAAGCACATGCTACTTCTCCTTAATATTTTATTTAACAAATATTTAGTGAATATTTGCACTGTTCAAGATGCACAGGTGTGTGCTCACACACACACTAAGTGTGAGATACAATCCCAGGCTCCAGAGATCTCACATCCTTGTAGGTAAACTCACTTGTGAAGGTCACGTAAAATGTACCACGAGTATTAAAAACAGGTAGCACTAGTATTTTCCGCAAAAGTAGATGGTGGGCTAAGATGGAAGGTAGCATTTCTACTGTGTTTTAGCACATCAATTACATCATCTTAGAAGGCCAAGACGGTGGAGGAATCAAATAGGCCAAGGAAAACCACAAGCAACAGCACAAAATTGCAAATATGCATGTCATACTTATAAAGTACAAGAAAAGAAGTTCATAAATTTTATGAAAGAATGACAGGATGTGGTATCAGATACATAGGTTGGGAATAGATTATAAAAAATTTTGATATAATTCTAAAGCATCAGATTTCATACTCATGTAATTGAAGAACACACAAAATGACTAGATGATTTTGTAAAAATATGAATTATGAAAGTCTTTAGATAATATCCTATAACATATACATACAACATAAAGTATATATCTAGTAAATATGTACTATTATGTGTTACAATACTAACACTAATAATATATTTTATAATAGTATGTAGATAAGTATTGATAGCAGGAAAAACATCTTAAAACTTACTAGGATCTAAGAAATGCACATGAATTTTTACATGGAGAAAGACCATAAAGCAATGGGATTTTGTACCATTAAAATTATGTATACCCGGGCTGAGGTTGTAGCTCAATGGTAGAGCTTCACATGCATGAAGCACTGGGTTTGATCTCCTGCACCACATGAAAAAAAAAAAAAAACTAAATAAAATTATGTATACCTTCTATGTCTTAAATCTGGACTGAAGCATTTTTTGATTTTAATTTTCCTAATCAGAGATCACTACATTCTTCTTCATCATCCACCTAAAATTTTGTTTTAGTGTATTAAATATGCATAGCAGATATTGTTTTTCTCTGCATATGAACCATCTACTGTTTGGAAGTTACCTCTCCTAAAAATATTAAGCCTGCCTACCAAAGCTACTTCTCTTAATGACCTAGGTACCTGCCCAGAACATTGCATCTGGAGCCAGTGACAAACCCAGCAAGAAAGCAGGGACAGAGAGTGTTCTTTTCAGGGGTGTTTTGTTTTATCTGGAGAGCTGTAGGCTGCAGGGGAGCCACTGCAACTGTGCACCTGCACTGGCCTGCTGGTCTGAATACACTGGGGCTTCCACTGAGGTTTGTGACTGTCCTGACAGTCTCTCCCATCCTTTTTGTTTGCAGAACTTGGTTATTCTAAGTTCCCAGGTTTTCAGCAATTCTCTCGGCTGTCCACAATCTTTTTTTTTTTTTTTTTTTTTTTTTTTTTTTTTTGGTAGCAGGGATTAAACCCAGGGGCATTCAACCACTGAGTCACAAACCCAGCCCCTTTTATTTTCTATTTTGAGACAGGTTCTCCCCAAGTTGTTAAGGCTTGCCTTGAACCTGTAATCCTCCTCAGCCTCCTGAGCTGCTGGGATTACAGGTGTGCACCACCACACACAATTTCACCACCTTTTCCCATGTTTATTTCCTGTGTATATCCTATATAGACACATTTTATTACTTGCAATCTGATCTCTAATTCAAGGTGTGTCTATTATTTGAAATCAAGGGCAATGCCATTTACCTTTACTATCATTACCTCAAAAATCTGAGAATAGGTGTGTAAGTATTATTGAAAACATATAATAAGTAAATTGATAAATACATGACAAGTATTAAAATTACATTTACATGTCTTTAAAAGTTGTAGATGATATTTTTTGCAGGCTACTTTAGTAGACAATTGATGTGCTTTGAATAAAAAAATGTAAAAGTACTTTAGGTACCCGTGAGATATTCTAAAAGCATCCAGAGTTAAAATAGCAGCATCTTAGAATGGAAGACCTTTTGATGAGCTATTTAGTTTTATTAGCCTTGTTCTACATAATTTGGGTATCACTGTGAGAGAGTGCCATATGGTATCAATAAATAAGTCTTCAATGGGCTTAACTTCTCCTTTGAAATATACATAAAAAGGTCAATTATCCCTAATTAACTCACTATTTTCTTTGGTAAGGATGTGTGTGTTTTTCTAACCAAGTACCCAGTGAGGTCACTGAGTTTTTCTATATGGTTGGTTAAGGACATGTCAAAGATGTGAGTCAGGACAAAAGCTGAAGTGCCTTTTTCTCTTAAAAAAGAATGGGGCTGGAGATATAGTTCAGTTGGTAGAGCGCTTGCCTCACATATACAAAGCTCTGGGTTCAATCCCCACCACCACAAAAAAAAAAAAAAAAAAAGACAACAACAATAAGAAAACATTGGGATAGTTTTGCACATTTATCACCCTTTTTTATCTTATATATTACCTATAAAAATATTGTTTTCAAACCCCAAACCTTGTCTCATCAAGGTAGATAGAATTTAACAAAATATAGATTAAAGTCCTGCCAGGTTTGTGGCTTGAGGGCCACCCAGCATGCAAGGTCTCAATAAACCCATAATTTTATCTGGTATGGGTTGAGACAAAAACTCAGAGAAAAAATCATGGGTGCAGGCTTTGGGAGAAAAACCACAGGGGTGCTGGGAGGTGCATGGGGGTGGAGGGGTGCCCTGGAAGAACCACTAGCTCTACCATCTACACTCCATTCTGAGAGTTTGCAAGAACACAGTTACTTAAATTTACACAAAAGGAAAGTGTTATAGTTAAAACCCATGCAAAATTATTGCAAGGAAAAAAAATTGAACAGGAGAATCTGTATGTAGACTGCCATGGCCTGAAAGTTTGTAACCCTGAACTTCCGTATGTGTGAATTCTAGCTCTAGTGTGATGATGTTAAGAGTTGGGGCCTTTGGAAGGTGACCGAGTAATGAGGGCAGAATCCGCACAAATGGCATTAGTGTCCTTTAGAGCTATCACATATGGATCATTTGCCCCTTGCAGGGTTATGTGAGGACTCAGTGAAAAGGTCGCCATCTATGAGGAAGTAGGCTCAAACCAGACATCAGATCTGCTGATGTCTTAACCTTGGACTCCCAACCTCCATAACTGTGAAAAATAAGTCTGTTTTTAAGAAGCCATCCAGTCTATGGTACTTCACTATAGAAGTCCAATTAGACCGAAACACCAGCAAATTACGAAGTATCAGACAAGCATGTCCCCAAATAAAATGAATTAACATTTTTAGAAATAAGCTACATTACTTACAAAAAAGGAGAAGTTATAAAAGGATCTCACTTTCATAAATCCTAATTAGAAATAAACAGAAACGCAAGGATTAGTAAAGAAGAAAATTGAAAGAAAGAGCTAAGAAAATACAGAGAAATCATTAGGAATAAAATTCATGTAATAAACTTAAACTATATAATAAAGAAAGTTATATAATAAAAATTAGGCTGTAAGGAACAAGAGTGGATAAACATGATAAAATAATGTCATAAAAGATACACACTTGGCAAAAAAAAGAAAAACAATAAACATGAACAGATGAAAAACAACATAAACAAGTTTAGATGAAAGGAAATATTTATAAAAATCACAGAATGAAGAAAGAGAACAAAAACAAAGCAAAGGAGTTAGATAAACAATCACACAAATTCAAAAATACGTTTTGGAATCAAGGAAGGCTTGAATATAAGTATTTGTACAGACAATAAAGGTATTAATCCCTGACAATAAACAAACTTGTTTATCTAGTTGGTAACAGACCAACCCTGAAGTAACTATGCCAAGTGACTTTTGCACTGTTATCATGGTAATTTCTCTGTGAGTCTCTTACTAGGCTGTGCCTTAAAGACTAAGAAAAACATCCTGCGAAATCCTTTTTGTTGCTTTCTGATAACACAAGATTGATGGTTCTTTTAACCCAAAATAGCTCTAATCCAATATGTTTGTGTGTATTTTACAAGAAAGCTAAGAAGCAATTGTGTCTGTTTCTTTGAGGATAGATATTTAAGCCATAGAAGAAAGAGGAGCACTTGTAAGATTAAGGAAATTAGGGCAAAAACCACACATTTTCAAAAAGCAACTGTTGTTCTGATTTTTTTTTAATGTATTTTTTAGTTGTAGATGGACACAATGTCTTTATTTTATTGCTTTGTATGTGGTGCGGAGGATCGAACCCAGGGCCTCACGCATGCGAGGCAAGCGCTCCACCGCTGGGCTACAATTCCAGCCCTGTTGTTCTGATTTTGTATTGGAAGGAACATCATGAACTCAGACTGCATTGTATTTTTTAAAGAAAGAAATCCACATGCCCTAGAAACCACTGAAACCATTTCTAACTCAGTGAGCTCCCCTAGCGATCAAATCATGACTCCGAATATTATTTTCTATAAAACAAGCAAAGGCTCCTTAGGATATATTTAATTCAAAATATAGGGAAGGAAATGTACAAGATGAGTCCAGACTAGCTTGTCATTTCAGGAGTCAAGCAATATCTCAAAGATAACCAGGTAGTGCCAAAAGACTTCTGGGACCCATGAAGTCCCTACTAGATGGTGATGGATCAGTTGAAGCATCAGTGAAATGATAACTACAGGAGACTGAGAAACATCACAATGTTTAAACGTATGGATCCATAGGAAACCTATGATACATATAGGATAGATGGTAACGGATGGTAAATATAAATTCATCAGTCATTAGTTTCTCATGATGTTGAAAATCCAACTCACTGTTTTTGAAAATGATAAAGGGTAGAAATGATATTTCCTTCCTGAATGCAAAATAACCTGATGAGTGAGGATGTGGAAGCTTTCCTTTACAAAAGTGTAGCAAATACCAAAATAAAATTTAAATTAAATTAAAATTAAACAATGGTCATGAATGGTTTCTAACCTTAAATTCAGAGTAGACACTGTGTTCCTCCTGCTGAGTGCACACTGCGCCTCCTATGGAATGCCATTGGGAAACCTCTTCCCTGGCTCTTCTCGTGTCTCCATAGAACTCTATCAATTAGTAGGCAGTACAAGGGACAAAGATAATGACACATGGATAAAATTCAGAAAAAGAAGTCTGCAGAGATTTTTTTACACAACTTAGTTGAGAAGAATGAAAGAAAGGAAAAGAGTGTGCATGAAAGAGAATTGAATCCATTTTATGGTACTCATTTTCATCCAGGTTCTAATAAACAATTTTGGGGTAGTTGAAATGTCCCCAAAGGAAAATAATTATAAAAGTGATGGTTCAGCAATTTCATCACATAATTTTGCAGCCATTATCAATGATGTTTTGTAAGCCAGTCAAAAAACTGGAAATGCTTATAATAGGCCTTATATATAATATGCTTATATACCTTACATGGAAATAATAGGTAGACTGATAGTGACAATTATATGATCATACATAAGAGATGGTAAGCATGTAAATAGATGTACATAAGACATTTGCACAAATCTACATATGTACTACTTTTATGCCCATTTTAATCACATCATTATACTTAGTATTTTACCTATTAATTTTATTAATAAATTATTAGCATGTATTTATATATATTGTAGGATCAGGAACATAAGGTTCATTTGATACACACACACACACACACACACACACACACAAATATATTTAAGAATCAGAATGAAAGGTCCATGATAAAGTGATGAAATTGTGAATGGCTTTCCTTCCTTTAATATATCTGAATTCATATGTTCAATATATTTTGTTCAATAAAAATATATCAATACAATAAAATGCAATTATGATTAGTTGACTTTTAAAGTCTTTTGCACCATTAATTAAATTCTTTCTGGTCTTCAGTATTTTGTAAAAACACTGGAATTCTTTAAGTCGGTCACACCTTAGTACAAATCTCAGATCAGCCATTATTTTACTCATGGGTTGTGAACTTCATAAGATAATTTAACCCATTAGTCATGATAAGTTTCTGTGCAAAAGAATATTACCACTCAAATTCTTTGATAAGTGGGAGACATCAAATTTTGGCTCATTCTAATTCTTGAATTTAGCAAACTCTAATTGTATTTCTAACGTCGTCTTCTGATCCTCAAATTTAAGAAATTTCTTTTTAATTTTATACCATTTACAAAAAAATATGTTAAAATCAAACCAAGTTACAATGTCTGGGATTAAATAAAATTATTTGCATTCATTTTTTCTTCATATTCTGAAAGCATTTATGGGAGATTATTTTCTACACATAGATTTCTGAAGTATCTATAACTAATTTTCACTAGTCATCTGACAATATGAAATAAGAAGAGACGCAGCTTGACCTTCATTTTGGGGGATGAAAATCCAAAATGATGCCTAACTATGGTCTTTTTATTGGTTCTCATTTCAGCATTGAGTGAATTACAGCTGTGCTCATTCTTTTACCATTGTCTGTCCATCACTTTTAAAGGACAAATTCTATTTTGAAACACAGGATTTTCCTTTGGCCTGGTTTAATCGGCCTTCCAATCCTGCCAATCACCTTAGAACTGAAGCTCTCTGTCCGGATCATAATATAACCTTTAGTGCTTGTCTGTCATTTCAAGTTTATGCCATTATAAGTCAAGACTGTGTCCTTTGTAGCCCTCTACACTGAGAGGACTTAAAGGAGATCTCAATTTGATTCTGCTTCCCGCATTTTAGACAACTTCAGACTCAGAACAGCCCCTCACTCTGAACTCAATACTGATTAACTCCTCCTTGTCTTCTGTGGTTGGCTTTCTGTATGTGGAGCAGGAGACCTTGAACTCATCCTCATAATCCCATTATCTTCTTTATATTTCAGTGCCTATTTTCAGGTCTGCCTCAGAATGCTATTCTGCCAAGACCTTCTGCAGCACACACCACCATTAGCTACATATTAGAGCAGAACAGAGTGGCCCTGGCTGAAGAATTGGCTAATAAGTATTGATTACTATTGATTAAACTGGATGGGCATAAACTACTTCCTTACTTAGTTTGCTTCCTACAGTTTCCAGCAAAACCTAAACTTTTAACTAGATTTAAGTGTCTTTAAATTAATAGGAATTAATTTAAGACAGGGATTGGTTTACAAATTCATTTGCCAGTAACCATCCCTTCTGTGTAAGCTGTGGACCACTCCTTCACCCCTACTTCCAGCCCTTTGATGCAGCCACGTCTACTCACTTCAACAGTGAACAGCCCCTGTTAGCATCTTAGACAGATAATGCCCTCTTCAGGGTAAGTTTTCAATGCCTTCTCTCTGCTAGTAAGGCTGCTTCCCAGGGTCCAGAACTCTCCTTCCTTTTGTTGACTGATACATGCCAGGTGTCTCGGACAATGCACGGCACACAGCAGATTCTCAATAATCCCCACCATGGGATCAACACGTGAAGCTTTTTTTCTTTTTTTCATTTGCTTTGTTTTACTTGGTAGAAAGAACGCTGTATTTCCTTTCATTCAGATTACTTATAATCTGAATAAAATAAGGTGTGAAATGAGAAATATCTATTGGTAAAACAAAGTATATGTATGAGGAAAACAGAAGTATTTTGACAGGCTGATCACTCCTTTGACCTTGAAATCATTTAAATTGGACATCAACTAATTGAGATTCTGACCCCATCACCTCCCCTGCTCAACCTTCAGTTTCACTTATGAGACAGTATGATACGCTTGTAAATTGCTGTGCTACTTGTGTTTTGAACTGTAGTTGGCAGGGTCACTTTTACATAATATGCTCAAAAGCTAGTCTGCAAAAACACTGAAAGAAAGAAAGCATGTCTAACAAAATCCCACCAGGTCTACTAGGAAGAGGGAGAGAAGGACATTCAAAGCACAGGGTTCTGTACTCTACAATTTTACCTCTTTTTTTTTTTTTTTTTTTGTTACTGGCCACCGTGCCCAGCTCAATTTTACCTCTTTTAATAAACTTACCTCAGACTGGGATTGTGACTTAGTGGTAGAGTGCTTGCCTTGCATGAGTGAGGTACTGGGTTCAATCCTCAGCACTACATAAAAAATAAATAAAATAAAGATATTGTGTCCATCTACAACTAAAAAAAATTTAAAAACACTTAAAAAAGAACTTACCTCTTAGAAGATGATGCAACAATCCGTTATTAGTTATAGGTATTAACCTTTCCAAAGAATTTTAATTTTATAAAGGACTACCAAAAAAAGAATTGATTTTTCAACACTGAAATTTTCATAAAAACCCCTAAGAATTTGGGTTCAAGTAGTCTTAACATATTTAAGTGTACTATCAAAATTTATTTGTTCTCTGTATGCAGAGAAACAGCTTATGGCCAATGCATAGTAATTCTCTTTTTAAACCATTAATTGACATCATTCTATAAAATGGAATGTACTACCTACATGTCAGCTAAGTACTAACAATAATTACAATGTCTCTGTACTTTGCATGTGGTATTTTCTCAACTTAAAATACTGCATCTCTTCTCTACCCTCTTAAGGGTCTTGCTACTGAAACACTTTTCCTTGTACTAAAAGGCACTACATTACATGGATTGATCTCTCACTCTACAGCAATTTTATTTTTAAAATCATCATTTTGGAATTTTATCCTGGAATATTTTTATTAAAATCTTGTGTATTAAGCAATTTATAAATGATGAGTGTACTTCTTAAGATAAAACTATTGCTCCAGGAAAATTATTTTGAAAATAGTAAGTACTAAAAGTATTTACTGATTTAATCACTTTCTGTGCTTTTAATTCCTATATATGTAGGTAAATTTCAGTGCATGTGTGGAATATTTCACAGATTGAATTTTATTTTGGATAAAAGGTATATGTTATACATCTTTTTATCCACCATAATGCTTAATTAACTAATGCATATATGAATGTAAAAACCATGGTGAGGGAATGAATGTCCCAAATGCTCTTTGAGGATGTTGTTATTCCTAATCAATATGTGTTTCAATGACTTGTCTTTAAATGAACATGGACCACAAGTTGCTAGCACACCAGTACTCCAGGAAACTCATTATCTAATCTGCTACCATGCAACTATTTTATGAGTTTGTTTACTTTCAGATCCTGTTACCAACCTGCTGAGAGTGGGATAAATAAGACCTGAGATAAGTTATTAATGCTCTTCCCATCAAATTCCTACTTATAAATAGTTTACAATATCATTGATCTGATATAAAGAATTTACTAGTATGCATATCCATAAATCTGTGATCCCTGAGACCTACAGACATCTTTTGATTGAGGAGGGATGTGTTCACAGTGTGACTGTTCCATGACCAGTTGATGTAAATTGGTTAATACTTTGTAGAATTCACAAGTTTCCACAAACATTACAGAGATTTTGCATTTCACGATCTGACATTTATGTTTCATAAAAACACATTGCATTACATTCTATTTTGTGGATTTCATGCATCTTTCCCTTTATCAAATATTTGCTTTGTATCCAGAGTACCTACTAAGTGTCAGGTTTTGTGGTAAGCATTGGGGATACATCCATAATCAAAAGAGATTTCTGTTTCACTGGAGCTTTCCTGTAGGGGAAGATAAAATAACACATTTAAAGTTTATCCATGAAGACATGATGAGAGGTGCAATCTGAGACTTGAATGAATCCAGGAATTGAGCAAAGTGGATTCTGGGAGACTAAATTGCCAGCAGAAGAAATTATTAAAACAATAGATCTAGTCAGATTCTACTTGGAACATTAGTAAACCAATAAGAGGGTCAGTATGGCTGTAACTGGAGTAGGTGACCGGAGAGACACAGTTAAAGGGCCAGCAGCAATCACAAAGGGTGTCCAGGCCAGAGATGGGAATTTGGATTCCACTCTGAGTGTAGCTGGAAGATATTAAAGTAAGAAACCAGGGATGAGGTCCAAGTATTTTGGCTTTAGCAACTGAGTCAACTAGAGGTGATATTTACTGAGATAAGGGACACTGTGAAAGAACAGAGTTGTGAGAAATCAGGAGTTTGGTGTTGGGATGCTACATTTCAGATGGCCTTTGCAATTCCAAGTGAAGATCTTAGTAAGGAGGGCCAGTATTACAAAGAAGTGAATGAGACACTTACCTCAGATGCAAAATCTAAGGGAGCTCCAACACACTCAGTGATTAAGATAAAGAATATTTTAAGAGCACATTTAACAAATCAAAATTAATGCAAAAAATTATTGGTTAAAAACCAAACAAATGTTCAACTAATATAGTGCGATAGAAAGGAATTGGCTTTACTCCCTAGTGTTATACCTAAAAATATATTATCTTGCACACTAAAAGGAACTTTAAAGATGGGATGATTTGCCAATTAGTTTCCCTTAAAATACAGAGATCACCTTAATTTGATAAACGTGTATGCACATTCTACTCTCATGAACCTTTCAGATCTAAAGAGGAAACCCAGAGTTAATCAGAGAATTGGGGTGGAATCAGAGGCAGGGAAGGCCTGTGCCCTAAGAAAAACATAGTTGGTCATTATTAGCATTGAACAGGAGACGGGGGAATCAAGAGCCAGGGCGGGGTGGCCTTTAGACAGTAAGAACAATCTCTAGGCAAAGCAAGCAAGGAAATAGAAACCTCAGACCCACAGCTCCAGGGAACTGAATTCTGCCAACAACAACCTGCATGAGAGCGGAAGTGCATTCTCCCCAGAGCCTCCAGATAGAAGCCCAGCTGAAACCCTCTCTGAGGATTTCAGCCTAAGGGCATCTGGAGCCTCCTGGTTTCTGACCTTGGGAATGGTGTGGGATTTTTGTTTCATTTTTGCTTTCTTTTAAGACATTGCCTGTCTCATACTTTTTTACAACAATAATAGAAAAGTAATATTGACATAATCAGTTCCCTTTACTTTGACTCAGATATAGTTTGATATCATCCTGTAAATCTGTCTAGACTGGAGATTTCAATTAGAGATTTATTGGATAATACATAAATACATATAAATATATAATAATTTATATAAAATATGTTTTACATGATAATATAATAGCATTGCACATAATAATATGTAGCAATTATACTATTACATATATAGTCTTTCAAACCAGGTTTACATGTGATTAAATCAGTAAGGATTGAATGACAGATAAAAGAAGTGCTCTCAGGAGTGAGCCTTATAAGATACATCAGTCTCATGCAATTAAAAGCAGATAAATGAAGTGGATAAAATCTGGGGGGCATTTGTGGAACAGTTGCACAATAGTTAAAATTGAATTCATCACATTTTACTGTCTTTAGAATACTAAAATTCTAATGTTGGAGCAATAATTAACACTGACCTTACTCAGGGATTAACCATAAGCACTCTGATATAGAGAAGTGATTATTCTAGATAATGGGATTCCCAGGATATCTGACACATAAGAATCTTAAAGACAGAGAATCTACTGGGGAAGTGTTTTCTAGAGCACTTGCCTTAAAGTTATTTGCATAGCCCTCACTGTGAGGGGATGCTCATCCCTCCCACTATCACTCTTTTCCCATTGGAGCTGTAGGAACCCAGGAGGCCACCTCAAAGGTGAAGAGGTTGGAATATATATTGCCAGAGAAAAATAACTCAGTCTGGTCTAGAGCAGATGGTTTTAGGATAGATATCTCTTAGCCAAGACAGGAGTCTTTCACAGCTACACATGTGAGCAATGGCAAACTAACTTCTAGACACACAACTTTTTTTCATCATTTTAGTGTTATAGATGAATTATTTTCATACTTTTTCAGTAATTATAAAGTGATGGTTAAATAGTTAATCTGGTAATTAATTGTACAGGTAAATATTACATATTTGGGATAGGAGAAGCTAACATATATAGAATCAAGATCTATGTACCCTGTAGGATAAGAATAAGTACACAACATAATAAATATAGTACTCCTTAAGAAATCAGTTATTATGCCATATCACAGATGCACATTTTTAGGAAAAAAATTCTTCTAACTTAGATCACTGAATATGAAGGGAACTGCAATTGTTAAAATTGCACACACACACAATTATCTCTAATGTGGTGTTTTTGTATGTTTTGTCATGAAATAGATACATCAATTTACTTTTAAAATTATTAAATTTAGGAGCTGGGGTTGTGACTCAGTGGTAGAGCACTTGCCTTGAATGTGTGAGGCACTGGGTTCAATCCTCAGCACCATATAAAAGCAAATAAACAAAATAAAGGTATTGTGTCCATCACAATTAAAAAAAAATATAAAAGTAATTTAAAATTATTAGATTTATAGATTAACAAATGTAATTTATACATCATTATATTTTATTTAAAAGTTTCCAATTCAGTAATTTTAAGTATGTTTACAGATACACACTCATCACCACAATCATTTTTGAAAATTTCAAAATCATTTCCTCTCCAGGAAAATGTCCATAATTATCCGTGGTTACTTTGGTTACTTTCCACTTCCTCCATTACCCTCTCCACCTACTGACAGCCTCGCACAATAACTAATAGAGTTCTGTCTCTACAGATTGGAGCATTCCAGGAATTTCAAATTAATAGAATCATATCACATAGAGTTTTTAGTCAGTTTTCACTGCTGTGACCCAAAGACCTGACAAAAACAATTATGGAAGAGGAAAGAATTACCTGTTGCTCACTAGATGGCTGATTCCATTGCTCTGGGCCCCAGGGGAGGCGGAACCCCATGGTGGCAGGGCATAGTGGAGGAAAGCAGCTTGGGAAACAGCAACAAAGAAGCAGAGGGAGCTCTGATCCCAGGGATACAGAATAAATCCAAAGGCACACCCCAGAGATCTTCCCCTGCCACCCATTCCCCACTTGCTGACAGTTATTGCCCAGTTAATCCACATTAGTAGATTAATGCACTGATTAGGCTACAGATCTCATAGTCTAATCTTTTTCTCTCTGAATGTAATTTCAGTGTCTCACACATGAGCTTTCGAGGGCACCATTACTTAGAGTATTTTGCTAGTTTATTATTTTCTTTAACATAATGTTTCCATGGTTATTCTATGTTGAGGCACATATCAGTACTTTAAAAAAGAGCATGTTATCATAATTTAGTTGGCTACTGAACATTTTTATAATGTTTTAAAAATTGTGTTTATGACACAATTGGCAGGAAGTTCCATTATAGATCTGCACTACACACACAAACCCTCTGCATGATGACATTACTCACCATAGTGATATGATTTTTAAAATTAGTGGATTATACTGATAAATCATGTCCTGAAGTCTATGTGTTTTTCAGTTTGCACAATATGTTTTCAGTGAATCACATTCTGTGGGACTCACAAATGTATAATCACATGGATCTACCATTGTAATATCATGCACTATGGTTTTGCTGCTCTAAGATTTCTCTGTGTTCTGCCTACTGATCTTTTTACTGTACTCACAGCTATACTTTTTCCAGAATGTCATCCATTGGAATCATACAGTATGTAAGAGTGAGTCTAGTTTTCTCAGAAACTCAGAGTGTCTACCAATGTGACAGTACCATTTTACACAGATTCCACCAGCAACGCTTGAGAATCCCTGGTGTTCCACCCACTTGGCGGGATGGACTATTGTCACCTACAGCACTTCTTTCCATTGTAAAACGATATTTCATCATATAGATATGCAAAATGTGTTCATACTCTCATCATTTGATAGACATTTGAATTGTTTTCCCTTGGCTATTATAAATAAAGTATTATGGACATTTATGGTGACACTTACACAGTTATGCCTTTAATTCTCTTGGATATATTTGTAGGAGTAGATATTTTTGGTCACATGTTAGCTGTAGGTTTAACATTTTAGTGAACCACCAGACCATTTTCCAAAATGGTTGCCACATATATAATTATATTATATTATCCCATATTATACTACATTATGTTAAAATCTTATACAATTACTTTCTAAACCAGTTAAGAGTAAATAGGGGAATAGATATGTCAAATTGTTACTATTATAATTGTATAGTCACCTTCACAGACACTTTTTTTTTCTGTGTTAATTTGAAATACTCTGTAAGGTCAACTGTACTCAACCTTTACCGGTGGTTAAGAGAAAAAGAACTCAGTCTGATCTAGGGCAGATGGTTTTAGAATAGATGGCTCTTAGCCAAGACAGGAGTCTTTCACAGCTACACACGTGAGCAATGGCAAACTAACTTCAAGGCACACAATTTTATTTTTCATCATAGCCTAGAACTTCCTAGGCTATCTTTTATAAGAAGATCTGATAATAATAAATTCTTTCATTTAGTATTTGAAAAAGCTATTATTTATCCTTTGATCTTCAACATATTTTTCTTGTCATGTGACTGACAGATTTTTTATTTCTTTTTTTTTGGTACTGGAGATTGAACTCAGGGGCATACTTGACCACTGAACTACATTCCCAGCCCTATTTTGTGTTTTATGTAGAGACAGGGTCTCACTGAGTTGCTTAGTGCCTCACAGTTGCTGAGGCTGACTTTGAACTCGCGATTCTTTCGTCTCAGCCTCCCTAAGTGATGAGATTAAAGGCTTGCGCCATGGCGCCCGGCTGATTTTTTATTTCTTTATAAGCACTTTGTATACGCAATCCCCACTGACTTCTATTCCACATTGCTTTCTACGAGAAGTTAGTTGTTGACTTTAGTATGGTTCCCTGGTGCATGTCAAGTTGCTTGTTTCTTGATGCTTTATCTTTTTCAGAGTGCTTATAATTTTTTTACTATGGTGTGTCTGGATGTAGATATCTTTGAGTTTATCCTTTGAATGCAGATTTCTGTGAATTTATCCTACTTTGAGTCTGTTGAACTCCTTGAATGTTAATATAGTTCATCAAATTGGGTGAAGTTTTTTCAGTCCTTATCATTTATTTCTAAGTGTCTCCTTTTTTTCCTTACTTTCTATGTCTTCACTAACTCATTACATCATGCTAAAAAATATCCCCATTTTTCCAGGTTTCACTCTTAAACATCACATGAAGAAAGCACCATTCACTGAGAGAACGTCATCACTTCCTCACCTGTTTTGGGGCATAGTTTTTGCTACAAATCCAATATGTGAAAATTCTACTTATCATGTAGCATGAAGTATCTCCAGTTGCTAGCAGAACAGATTGAGTTTCCCTGAAATGTGAAAACATGAGAGATTAACATTGTTTCTAATGAACTCTTGAAAATTTTATCTATAGAATTTTTATAGAGTTCATACTCTTTTCCAGTAAATTTAAATAAATAAAATAAGCATATAGTATATTTGTTTTAGTAAACTTTTTCATTGTTGTCACTAAAAGACTTGACAAGAACAATTAGAAGAGAAAAAGTTTCTTTGGGGGCTCAAAGTTTCAGAAGCCTCAGTCCATAGATGGCCAACTCCATTCCTCAGAGCCTGAGATAAGACAGAACATCAAGGCAGAAGTGTGGGGCAGAGGAAAGTAGCTAGAAACATGGCACCAGGAAGGAAAGAGAGACTTGTCCTCTCATCAACCACAAAATATTTACCCCCAAGACATTCCCCAATGATCCATCTCCTCCAATCACACCCTACCTTCCTATAGTTACCACCAGTTAAACCTTATGAGTGGATCAATGCACTAGTTGTTAAGTTGAGGTTCTAATTATCCAACCATTTCTGGCATTGTCTCACACTTGAGCTTTTGGGGGACATCTCATCTAAACCATAAAATACTATTTATAAACAAATATGTGAAAGTTTTGGATCTTAGTAAGAATGAATGAACTTTTTGTTTCCTTTCATTTCATTTTCTGTCACATAATTGGATCCTTCATAAAATCAATCTCTAAGTAAAAAGAGAAATTAGAATTGAGATAATTGTCATACATCAAGGAAAGTTAAAGGATGTCAGCCCCTGTAGATAAGAGATGAAAACATGACATAGGAGAAGGAAACAACTTGGAGAGGACATGGTCAAAACAATAGAGCATAGTTTTAATACATTACTTATTAAATTATCACCTATAATTTAAGTTTTATAATTGAATCTAAAGACATTCACAAGTTATGCAAACTATGAGTAATTAGATCATTATGTCTCTTTTATTATTTGTTTTATACAAGATAGTTAATCATACTTCTATGTAATAAAAATGATCCTTGGAATCATATTCAAAAGTAAAAAAAAAGATTACATGCAAATTGTAATTTTTATGTGAATAAAACACAAGGTTAAGTAATTTCAACTACACCTTTGAAATTATCCTATATTGTTGCTTTTTGGTACTTCTGAAATGTAAAATATAAAGGTATATACACAATTTACAAATATTCAGAAAACATGAAAATGATATTGGTAATAAGAAAATACCTAATGTATTCATTATGTGCACACGTTAATTTCTTTTTAATGAAGTATAGACAAATGACAACCTCTACACCTGTTTTGATGCACACTGGCATGTCTTAATTCAAAGAATCATGGTTATAGGAGTTCTACAGCTCAATCTCCACTACTAATAAAGTGGTTGTCTTGGTTGCTTTGTGTCATGTTGTGTCTCTGCTTTTGGTAGGTGAGAGTCTTGTGAAAATGGATTCTGGATGTCACTGGATGAAACTTCACACACTTTCACAGTGCCTCTGCTCTTCTCTCATTATGCTGTTAGTGAGTATTGAACAAGCAGTTTGGGCAGCTTAACATGTATTTAGCTGATTTTACAGGGTAGAAGCATCGGTACATGAAAGAAAGAAACATGATGTGTTTCTTTCATCAAAATTCCTCAAAAAAAAATTCTGTATGCCACACACCCTTGCAGCTGATAGGAGTGCCCATTTGCCCTTCAGGAGTGCATTGTAAAGTGGACATTCCATAGGAATCCCCCTCCCTCTCCTTGGAGCAAAGTTGTGTTCAGTGTTTCTGTAGACTTAAGAATTTAAGTTTACCATTACTTAGAAAAGGAATACCCCTAAAACAACTATATTAAGATGGAGAGTAGTTCTTTACATTCTTTAAAATACAGAATTCTACCCGGTACAGTGCCACAAATCTGTAATCCCAGTGACTGGGGAAGCCGAGGCAGGAGGATTGTAAATTTAAGGTCAGCCTCAGAAATTTAGCAAGGCCCTGGTCAATTTAGTGAGACTCTGTCCTAAAATAGAAACAAAAAAATAAAGCTGAGTTTAATCCCCTGTACAAATAAATAAATAAATAAGGCTGAAGGTGTGGCTCAGTGGTTAAGTGGCCCTGGGTTCAATCTCCAGTACCAAATAAATAATTAAATCCCTTAAGGAAGCTTTGGGGTCAATTTGATAAAAACATAAAATTCAACTGCTAGTCAATACTTCATGATAGTTCTGTTTCAGAACTATCGACTTAGTGACATTAACCCCAGGATTTTGTGTCCTTATTTTTTAATATAAGATTGTGTACTTCATAAACAACCGTATATTAACCAACTTTCTCCATATCTTTCATCTTTGAGACATTTCTCTGATCCTGCAAAATGTCATTCTTCCTCCTGATTTAAACCCTGATTATTGAGTTTTTATCAATACACTAAAAATGGTAATGGGAAATATTTTAGCCAGTCAAATGTGGCAAGTTAATTTGGTTTTCATGTTTATAGCTATATCATCAAGAAAAAAAAAACCTGCTTAAAAATGTGAGGAAAACGGCAGTTTACAATTGCATTAAAAATATCAAATGAATGAATTCCGTCACTCATGACACAGTCATGACAGGTCCCTAGATAGTTGCTATTTATTCCAAGCACCTGCCAATATCATCTGCTCAGAACCTGGACTCTACTGTGTGCTCTCTGCATTAACTCCTTCAATGCTAGTTCTCAGGAACTTTATTTCTAAATGAGATTGTACCCCAAATTAAAAGTTTTTTTTTTAAATTACAGTTGAAGGGGAATGATTGTCATTTAAGAAGAAAATTTTCCAATTCTGTCTTTCATTTTCACATTTATCTGCTCCAGGGAATACAATAGAGAAGTACACAAGCTAATGAAAAATTTGAAATTAAAGCTGGATATGTATATTTGCATTGTTTAATAAACACCAAGAACACAGCTCTGGAAGACCCAAGAAAATATGCCCTTTGAAGGAATTTTTCCTGACTTCTTCTACATATAGAGAATTTTCTTAATGCATCTATCAAAAAGGAGTTCCTACTGGAGCTGCATTACCTTATATTGACTCCTGGCCCAACACTTTTTAATCATTCATTGGCATGTTTTTCACCTATGCAGGCTCATATTTCATACCTCTAGATGGCTGTCCTTTCATAAGATTTTGTTTAGAACTCTAAAACAATTAATACATCAGATGCAACATAGTATAAACCTCTATATGTATTTTTTAAAAAAATGATGCAACATACTTTAGGCTTTTTCAGTCACAATGTTTGCAAATAACTGCTATAAATTTTGATGAATTTTTGTTATCTTAATAAACCATTCAAAATTTAGTACTGATAGAACTTTTACAGTTTCACATGATTTATGTTCTTAACGTAATGATCATGACCATTATACAGGATATTATTATAATCCTTTGGAATAATAGAAATCAGAGACTACCTGATGCTCTAGTATGAAGAATATAAAAATTATCTCTCCACATTTGTCTTTGATTGTCCACAATAGCCTGTTCTCAATAAGATAATGCAATGAGAAATATTAATAATAGTAACCACTAACTGAGCTCCACATGGTACACGCATTATCTTTAATTTCAACAGAAATACAGTACTATTATTTTTATTATGTATACTTTTGTCCAGATAAGGAGCCTGAGGATTTACACAAGGTGGCTAAAGTACCTAGTAAGTGACTGAATCAAAATAAAACCCCAAATATCTTCATTTCAACAAACATCCATCCCCTGCACCTAATTACTTTCTAGAAACAAGATAAATGATTCACACTAAACCAAATGAGTGGTTCTATTGCTATCACAGTTTATTAAGTATATAGTTTATTAAGCCAAAGCATAATAAGATTAATTCTTAGTGACTAAACACATTTATCATATATAGATGAATGATTTCTAATATTCTTGGAACTTTATTTCCTGTTACTCTGATATTAATTTTGGGAATTGGGATATAAGACCTTTTCTCAAACATTACCCTGAAAAAATGTGAAAAAATACACCATCTATATATGCATGTATAAATGCCAACAGTTAAATATACGTGTATATATAACATGTACACACATTATTATAATCCATTTGCCATATGATCATATATTCACAATGTTCATACTAAAAATTTTGTGATATCCTATAGTTGTACTTTTAGTTCCATACACACATAAGCAATAAATTCTGTATGGGAGAACTATTAATGTATGATCAAATTATCCTCAAGCATTCATTTTTATGAGCTTTCTATACATGAATATGAAGTAGAAATTATTTTAAAAATTATGCAGTTATAGAGAATATTTAAGAAATAAAAGAAATGGTGCTTAAACAACAGCAATAAATATACTCCCCAAATTTTAAGTCAGTCAGTATTAACATTGATCAAGAAAAAAATTTAGGATACTGTTTGCTCCAAATGAGTCTACCATATTGAAAATATGTATTATTTCTCAAAATAATCCCAAGAAAAATAAGTTTCAAGATTAAAAATTAAATGTTTAAAATTTGAAATAAATACTTTAAATTCAGTGATATGTTAGAAAACATTTTAACCAACATCTTTAGTGAAGGGAATCAAAATGATTCATTGATAGTTCTAATTAAGTGATTAGTTTTGCCATAAACAGTACTCATAAAATCATAATACCTTTGTGATGGAGTTTATATTTTTAAGTTTATTCAAAGAAAGCAGAAGAAATCTAATTAAAGTTACAGAAAAAAGTGTAAATGCTACAAACATTAAAATTTTAAAAACATTAAACAATACCAACATTTTCTAAAAAAGAAGAAGGGTGCTGCTAACAGAGGATGACGTATTTTTTAAATTTGAGAGTTAAAAACACCACACCTGAAGTAGATCAATCAGAAAATATATTTCAAATCATAAAATATAGCAATATAATGAAATAATTTATATTAAAAATGGAAGAATTGAGTTTATTTAAAATCACATTTAGGGCTGGATCTGTAACTCAGTGGTAGAGCGCTTGCCCAGCATGTGTGAGGCACTGGGTTCGATCTTCAGCATCCCATATAAATAATAAATGAATAAAATAAAGATCTATCAACAACTAAAAAAAAATTAAAATAAAAGTATTTTTTAAAAATCACATTTAATGTTCATTCTTTAAAGTAACAGGTCAACCAAATTCAACTCCAGTAGATAAATCAAAAAATTGACATGTAGGATATTATTTGAATGTATAAGGGAAGATACTGGAGGCACCAAACCTACTCACTCTTAAAAATGCTCACTTTTGGAGATCGACATCCTAAGGGAAAGAAGCTAGACTTGGAAAGACAAAGAGTCACATTTTTTCTCTCATATTAGGAAAAAAATGACATGAGAGTAGAGGGGGCTGTTAGAGAGGGGTGGGAGACTACAGCGGAGGCAGCAGGGGTCACAAAGGAAGGCAGTAGGGAGAGTGGATTCAATCAAAACCTGTTACATCTGTGCATGGAAATGTCACATGGAAATCAACTGATGGTGGTATTAATATGTGCCACCAATTAAGTAAATAAGTGTCAAAAAAGAACGAACGTTTCTGTTGGAGGGAGAATGTAAGTGTGGTTCAAGGTCAGCAGCTCTGCACTTCAGACAATTCTACATAGATGTCTGTTTTCCCTTCTGTTTGTTTGTTTGGAACAATGCCTAATGACTTTAAAATTAATAGAAATAACTTACTTCCAAACAACCTTTCACCTTATGAGCTGAATCATATTAAGATGTCTTAAATGCCCATATATCCCCCGTATTTGGCTTGAAATAGGTAATGTATAAAATCAGAATATTAAAGGTTTATGAATTTGAAGAAATTTACTATTATTATTTTTCAATTGCCATAACTATGTTATTTGATACATTTTTGGTGCTTCCTGTAAGCATTCACAGTAGATGTATTTGCTTTCATTTTTTGATAATGACTTTAACTCCCTTTGGGCTACCTAAGAAAGTTGCTGATTGATTTGTCAAAAAAACATTTGCCTAAAAATCAATGTTATTTTCATATTGAAAAGAAATTCACATAACAAACATTTGAAAGTGTTCAATTCAATGACATTTTGTACACCTATAATGTTCAACCATCTCCTCTATCTACTTTCAAAATCTTATATTCGCCCCAAAGAAAATGCCAATTAAGCAGTCACTCCACTATCATCTCCTCCCAGTTCGAGGCACCAGCAACCAACTTTCTGTGTCTATGGATTTACCTATTCAAGATATTTCATAGAAAAATATTTGTACAATAAATGAGGTTTGCCACATGGTTTCAAGCTGCATCCATGTTTTAGAACATATCTCAATGCTTCATTCCTTTTTATAACAATATCAAATTCTACTTCGTTTACCCATTCATTCATCAAGTGATGGACATGTGCTTGTTTCCATATTTTAGCTATTGAGACCAGTGACGATCCTTTTTGAACAAATATTTGGACCTAGCACTGTATTTGTTGAGTCATAATATTTCCATGTGGTCCACTTTACATCCCCACAAACATCATATTAGGGTTTCAAATTTTCCACATTTATACTAACACTCGTTATTTGCATTAAAAAAGAGACTACAAACATCCTGGTGGCTGTGAAGTTTTTCATTGTGGTATTGATTTGTATTTTCCTAATGACTAATGTTTGCTTTTTGAACATTTGGATACCTGCTTTGGAGAAATGTCTGCTCAGGTCTACCATTTTTTAATCAGATAGTTTCTGCGATGTAAGTATTCTTTATATGTTTATGATGTTAGAACCTTATAATGTAAATGCTCTGTAAATATTTTTCTCACTCTGTAGGTTGCCTTGCCACTCTCCTAATAATCTTGGAAAGATTTTTTTTTTAAATCTTGATAGAGTATAATGCATTTCTTCTTTCATTGCTCGATCTTTTGGTTTCATATCAAAAATGCCATTGCCAAATGTAAGTCATGGAAATTTACTGAGCTTTCTTCTAAGACTTTTATACTTTTAGTTCTTACATAATAGTTGTTGAACCAATAAGAATTTGTGTTTCCAAACACTGTGAGGTAGGAAGCCAACTTTATTCTTCTACATCAGGATGCTCAGTGTTTCCAGCCCTATTTATTAAAGATATTGCTATTTCTCTACTGAGTATACATTGCAAATATGTAGGAATTGTCAAGTTTCCCTTGTAATTTTGGTTTCTAGCTTCATTCCATCATACTTAGAGCAAATACTTTTTTATTTTTATAATCATATTAAAATGTTGTGAAACTTGTGACCTAACGTATGTTCTATCCTGACGGATGTGCTCCTTATAAAATGTGTATTCAGTCATTGCTGTGTGGAACATCTGGCATGCATCTGTCAGGTGTAGTTGGTTTATCGTTTCTTTCAAGCCCTCTATTTTATTACTGACATTTTGTCTGGTTGTTCTGTCCATTATTGAAGGTTGATTTCAAAGTCTTCAAATATTATTGTAGGAATGCCTCCACCCTCAGTTTTGTCAATGTTTGCTTTATATAATTTAGTATTCTTTTGCTTAGCATGAGGCAAGATTGAAAGTGTTCCCCAAAGTTCTTGTGTCGGACACTTCATCTCCAGTGCAAAAGTGCTGAGAGATGCGACCTTAAAGATGAGGCACGAAGACTTTGCCTCTGGGAAGGCTCTAAAGCCATCGTGGTGGGAGTGGTTTCCTTATAAAAAGATGAGTTCAGGCTTGGCTTTCCTCTTCCTGTCTTCCTTATTTCCTTTCTTTTTTTTTTATTTATTTTTTAGTTGTAGGTGGACAGAATATTTTATTTTTATGTGGTGCTAAGGATCAAACCCAGTGCCTCCCGTGTGCTAGACGAGCACGCTACCACTGCGCCATAAACCCAGCTCCCCTTCTTTCCTTTCTTTTTACCAACTTCTCTCTCTCTCTCTCCTCTCCTCCTTCTCCTCCTCTTTATCCTCCTCCTCCTCCTTCTTCTTTCTCTCCCCCACCCCCCGTCTCTCCTCTCTCCTTCTCTCTCTCTCTCTCCCTCTTCTTTCTCTCCTAGCTTCTTCCAGGGGATGATGCAGCAAGAAGACTCTCATCAGATGCCAGCACCTTGATTTTTAACTTTCTAGCCTCAAGAACTGTGAAAAAATTAACTTCTGTTTGTTTTTTTTATAAATTACCCAGTCTCTTATATTCTGTTATAGCACTACAAATGGACCAAAATGATGTCCACATGTTTATATTCATTATATATTTTTGATGAATTAAAACATCTGTCAATATGTAACATTTCACTCTTGTACAATTTCCATGATGTCCGTCTTCACACACTAGGTAGGGGTGTGAAGATGGAGAATTAATGAGAAGATTTGTAAAGATCCTCTTCTTTTCCTTGCTATGCTGGTATCTAACTCTTCTTTTAGGCTGCTTAGTCTATTCTGAGTTAAAACTTGGAACAATATAACTTTCAATGCAATGTCTTAACAAGCAGTTCAAGTTATTTGATAATATAATGGGATAAACTTTCCTGGAAAATTTTTGTGAATAATGAATTTATGTATTTATGTATGTATCCAAACAATGAAGGATGATAGGGACTGTGAGGATAAAAGAAATGAAATTTTCCATCACTAAGACAGTGAATTTGAGCAGTATGAGGTAGATGAGAGGCTGAGTCATATATAAATCTGAGGTAAGAGCATTGCAGGCTGAGGAAGAGTAAGTACAAAGGGCCTGAGGCAGCCATGAGCTCAGCAGTTGGAGCAGAAGCAAGATTGCTTCTCCCAGAAAGTGATGAGTGAAATGAGGGGATTAGTTAAAAGAGATAAAGTTGGGTGGGAAGGAAATCGATCATACAGCAGTATGTAAGCTATTAGCATATTATAAGAAGTGTGGTATCAATGTGTATAGAATGTGGAACCACTGGAGAGTCCTTAAAAACTCAAAAGTGATCAGACTTTTTGTTCACATTAAATGAGTGAGTTGACCAGGGTTCACCAACACAGTTAGAAACAGCATAGTTGAGAGAATGTTACAGCTCCTGGAGAAAACTGATAGTGCTCTCTGGTCTAGGATGTTAGGAGCTGGGATGGAAGAAATGATCAGAGGTTGGTGCTTTCTTTGAAGGTAGAAGTACAATTTCTTCTGGAACAGTAACTTGATTTAAGAAAAGTATTGTAATGAAAATAACCAGATTTCATCAAGAAGTTATCAGCTTTACAGAAGAAGTATAGTGAATCATTAGAACATATAAATAATAAATTAGTTATAAACTAGACATTTTTACACAATAAATTAATAATTTATTACTCAAGAGTAAAAGACTTTCCAACTCATGGGTTATCTTGGGTCTGCTTTCTACTTGCTGTGACGAATAGGGAATTCATTAAAGAAAAGCCTTCCTATGCCTTCTGCATGGAGAGAGCCACTTCAATATTGCACTGTCAGTATATGCTCCCACCACTGACTACACAAATGGCCAGAGGGAACACAGGCATTTGGAAAATAAAATATTATTGCCATAGATGATTCTTTGTATTTAAAAACAGCCTCTTTGAGATTAATGTCATTTCTAGAGTTTCACAGTGGGATGCTGGAATTGACTGGCGTATGCTGTAGACAGTCAATTGTTAGAAACTCAGGAGTTTTGTGAGTGAGTTGGCAACACCTTGTAGTTTGAAATCAAACACGGTGCATGGTGAGAGTATTTACACTACAGAAATTGGTAAATGCTACAAATCAGATCCCCCACAGTGCCATTTTTAAAACACTTACTTTCACATTCAGGTTCGTATTTCTAACTAGCACAGAGATTGGAAAATAGATGCATCACTTAAGACATATTACTCTAAAATACTGTTCATAATAAGTTCATTTTAGACTATCTTAAAACAATTGTATTTTAGGAGTATATTAATGTCATATTTTTGAGAGGTATGATATTTGCTTCCATTCTGCATGTATCCAACACTTCTGAGTATGCTTTTTAATAAAGAAAAAATAAACACAAGCTCTACATACCTAGCAACATCAGGACAGATGTTAGGTAAACAAAACTTAAAAATGCAACATTTTTTTCTTCAAAATATTTTGCAAGGCAGTATGCAATGATCAAATGCTTCAAAACTTGCATTATATATCTGGATAACTGATGAGATTTTTTTAAAAAATTTTTTTAGATGTTAATACAGTTTTATTTCCTTTATTTATTTATATGTGGTGCTGAGACTCGAACCCAGTGCCTCACACATGCTAGGCAAGCACGGTACCACTGAGCCACAACCCCAGCCCACTGATGAGATTTTAAAGACCTATGTCTCAAAATTGCTTAAAAAACAGATTCTAGCAACTGAACCTGCAGACGAGAGAGAAGGGTTACGTGGAACAGTTATTTTGACAATAACTACCCTTGTCCCCTGTTTGTTCTTGATACAACTTTCCTTTTCAGATTTCTCTTTTAAAACATGTATCCTGTCTCTCTCTTGTTCGGTAGTAAATTGTGTTTGTTCCGTTAAATTTATGAGATTTCTGCCACATAAAGTAATCTCTGGAAGAATCGTTTTTATCTATCCATTAGTATTTGCTGGCTCATCCTCTACGATGCCACCACTCACACCGTCACCGCACAGACCATAAGAAAGTGACTCATCCATCAGTTCTTTTAAGGGAGAGATTTAAAATATAAATAGTGCCAATTTTTTAAAGCATTTTAGGAAAATTCCATTTTTGAATGCTTCTAAGTGTCTAGGCTCACAAATAAATAACTGTGTATTTAAGAGATCTGCTGATATGATTTTATTATTTTGAGGGCAACTTTACAATTAAATGTATAGTGACATCTCAGAGAAACACAACTCTTAGAAATTATAAGGTCTTGGTTTCCATTGGGAGCTTCATGCATTCTTCTACTCCCAGTACTGTTTCCAGATGGTATGGAATGCTGCCTGATCTTGACCTCAGAGCTCATCCTTGTAGATAAGGGTTTCCACAGAACTGTGGCTAGGACTAAGACATCAGAGGCAGATACAATTCAAATCCCAGCATTATTACATCCCTTCAGCTGCGAGGACATGGGAGAGTTATGCAACTTCCTCACCTAGAAAAATCCACATAAAAGTGGTACATACCCCCAGGATTTTAGAGAGTTTTTGATATTAAAAAAATCACACATATGTACTCTGTACACAATGTATTCTCTGTCACTACTATTATTCTTGTTAATGTTATTAAGACATTAGAAAAAGTTTGCTAAGAGAACAATTCTCATGCAGTTACTCAGCACACACTGCTCTTCTGTCAAGATTACTATAACTATTATTGTCCTTTCCTTCCATAGCTACATTGCTCATCCATCCACATTCTCTTCCAACTTCCTGAATATTTATTTCCTTAGAAGGCAAATTTGATTCTTACAGTTCTGCCTCTTGGCAGAAAACCCACAGCCTCACGTTGTGGTTGCTTGTTGGTCATGACAAATATGAGTAGAAACAAGATCTCAAGACCTTGAAACTACAGGGTGCTCAGTTTTAGTTCTTCTGGATAAATACCAATGAGTGGGAAAGCTATTTCATATGGTGGTTCAATACCTAGTCTTTTGAGGAATTTCCATACTGTTTTCCAGAGTGGTTGCACTAAGTTGGAGTCCCACCAACAATGTCTGAGTGTACCATTTTTCCCACTTTATTGCCAGCATTTATTGTTATTTACATTTTTGATGATTACCATTTTAACTGGAGAGAGATGTTATCACAGTACAGTTTTGATTTGTATTCCCCCGATTGCCAGGAATGTTAAACATTTATATATATATATATATATATATATATATATACACACACACACACACATACACACACACACACCATTGGTATTTCTTTTTGAGAAGTATCTGTTGAGTTCTTTCACTCAATTATTGATGGAGTTATTCTTTTTTTGGTGTTAAGATTTATGAGTTCTCTGTATATTCTGGATGTTAATCCCCTGCTGAAGGAGTAGCTAGCAAAGATTTCCTACTGTTCTGTTGATTCTCTCTTCTTTTATGTACAGAACATTTTAATTTCATGCCATCCCACTTTTTGATTCTTGGTTTCACTTCTTCAGCTTGTCTTATTTTTCTTCTGCAAATCTCTATTTACCTCATATCACCACTGTATGACTCTCAAATCCCTTCTTCTACTTACAGATACATTACGCATAAAACCAAAATGAATTTGCATATACACTACATAATTCCATCCCATTAAATATCACAATATCCAGACCTGAATGTGTTTACTATGATCACCAGAATGCTGAAATCATTGGAGACTTGTATGTTTTCATTTTGTATGAGCTCTCATTGGTTTAAACCATGCCAAATATGCCCTCCTTCTTGAAGAATGTCCATACTTAAATAAGTTACCACAAATTATCATATTTTATCATGTTTTTCTAGTCACTATTTGGAAGATCACATTTTCTGCCTGAGTATTAGAATATAGTTTTCTTCGCGGTTTCATCCTTGGTCCTTGGTGAATTTCTTTACTTCTTCATTCCAATCTTTTCTGCTATTGTCTCTAAACAACCTATGTTATAAAGATTTATTGAAAATACAACCTTAGATATATTTAGAATGGTACCTATAGATTAATGTCTCCGAAATTTATGTCCCTGCCTAAATTCTTTGCACTCAAGAGCCATATATCTAGATCTTGTGACTACGTAAAATTTGGACCACAAATAAAAATGTCTGAAACAATACATTTTTTCTTATATGAATAAATATTGTCCAGAATTATATGCTTTCTTATACAAATAACTGAGATTCATGGTTGAATAAAATTGAAAGAATATATGTCACTGTGAACATCCATGGAAGGAAATAAGTTTATGTTGGTGGTTTGAATTTATTTAGACTAATCGTTATCTTCTTCAATATGATGAAGAATGCGGAACATTGCAGAATATTTATATTCTACCAGTATTAGCAACATGAAGAATAAAAGGGTCAACTGATTTAGAAATGGTCAAATTTAAATTTGAATGTAAACAAGTTCTTTGTCTTTATATGCCTCTTAAAAAGAAGGAAAATTTTCTTGTAACATAAAGGTTAATTATAAACTCTTCCTGGACTATCTCATATATTCTCCTTGTTTATTTTTTTAGAAATTGAATCCATAGTATAAAACATTTGAAAACCATAAGGGCTTATAATATACAGCTGTTTTCACTTTTTTATGGAATGTATTTATTGCAGGGATTGTGGGTATTGTGGAAATTGCTCATTTAGAGTGAAAAAGAAATGTTTTCAACTCACTCTATTAAATTTTATAACATTACCATTTCTAAAAAACAGAACAAAATACTACATTGTTTCCAAGTCCTCTATCTAATGCTCTTCATGTCAACTATTCATCAGAATTAAAAAATTATTGACCTTATTTAAATCTAAACAGGACTCAGAAAGTCTGAGTTTCTCTAAAATCTCCCCAAACAATATATGATCCAATTAAACATCATTTTAGCCAAGCCGGAAATCTTACCTCTCTTTCCTCTGTAGTTCTCATCTACATCTGCTATGTAGTTCTCTTCTGTAATTTAATCTAGTATCTAAATAAGATAAGGTTTTATTGCTGACCAATATGTACTTTGTATCTTGTGTTAATCATCTTTCTGTCATTGTGATAAAAATCCCTGATAATAACAACTGAAGGGAGAAAAGGTTCATTTTGGTTCATAGTTTTAGAGGTTTTAGTCTGTTTGTGAAGCTCCATTGCTCTGAGCCTGAGATGAGGCAGAACATCATGGCAGAAGGGCATGGCAGGGAAAGGCTACTCAGCTCATGGCAGGGAGGAGAGAGAGAAAGAGACTGGGTGGGGGTGTATCAAGAAGATAAGCCCTTACAGGGCATAACTCAGTGAATTACTTCCTCTTACTAGGTCATAAACCCCGATAATCAATTTAAATTATGAATTCATCAAATGGATTAATACACAGATTAGGTTGGAGACTCCCAATCAGATTGTTTCCTAAAAGCCTTACATTGGACCATCACTGCCCTGGGGACCAAATCTATATACATGCGACTTTGGAAGATGGTCCAGATCCAAACAATAATGCATCTGACATGAAATGAAAATACCTTAGCATTTTAGGTTGTGAATAATCAAGGGATATTTCCTCTTCAACTATATTTTGTGTCTTTTCCTCTTGTATTCATTTGATTTGATTGTTTCGGTTTGATATGGACTGAAGTGCAGAAGGTTAGGTTCCTCACACAAAATAGCATTCCATCTAAAGCTTTCCTCTAATTTTTTTTATGTCTAAGTACACTTCTTCTTATTCTTTTCTTTACCTCCATTCCAACTGATTTTCCAGAAAACCACTTCTACAATTTTAAACTATCTCCTTGAATTTGTAAATATTCTCTTAAAATGCAATCTATATAGTGTTGTAACGTGTCCCCGTATTTTGTTTGAATTAAAGATCACTGTATAATAGAATTATTTCTTTTTCTTTCTGTTGTTATTCAGTTTTTTTTCTGTGCAATATCTGTCCACACTGTTATCCATATAATCTGGTGTAAGGCTTCTAACCAACTTCTAACCAACAGAATGCTATATTGTTTATAAATATCACAAGTCACTCATTCTTTCCTTCCTGGCTTTCTCATTCATTTGGCATTCATTTACTGAGCGCTTATAATACACGATCTCTTGAACCAGGCAGAGGACATATAGCATAACCTGTGTTATAATTGATAGAGGTGCTATGTGTCTGCAGAAGTGGGGGACGACGGGCACACTTGGGTTGCCATATTGCCCTCACAAACGAACATGCCATGCAAGAGCCACATCCTTAACAACATTTGATTGTATGCAGTATATTTATTTTAAGAAGTCAATGAAAAATTGAGTACATCTTCCTGACAAAATGCCAAAAGAAGAAAAACGTTAAGTGTAATTTAACTCAGTTTAAATGTAAACAAAATAAGTCCATAAAAAATCTGTATTCAGAATGACAGATTCTTTATTAGCATGTGTATCATATTGCTAAATGCAACAAACCTGCACTGCGCAAAAAAACGCAACCTTGATGAATCCAAAATATCAACCTTAGAGTGTGTGTGTTCTGAATAGAAAGCAATAAATTTGGAAAACATGAAGAAGTAAAAAGAATAGCTTTTTAGTTTTCTATGAATCTAAAAGTGAAATGATCTTATGTTTAAAAAAAGGGAAATTACTGTATAAAGAACTTTTTCAAATATTTAGAGCTAAGCAGCAGTGAAATATAGAACAATTTATGCTATATCTGAATTAAAATTTTCTCACAACTATCAAGAGCAAGAAATATTCAAAATAAATGAAGTAACCTCATTTTTAAACAAGAACTTTATATTAGAGCAAAAAAGTAGACAGAGAATTAAGAAAGAAGAAAATTATAAAAAATAAAGACAATAGTCCATAGAGAAGAAATAAAGAGATTATTATCATTAAAACTTAACACTTAAAAAGATCTTGAAAATTAGATAGGTTTCTGCCGCATTCATCCACAAAAATGTTTAAATGATGAAATCAATCAATCAATTATAGAATGAAAAGAAAATTGTTTATAATAATTATTCCATTACTAAAAATATGAACAGTATGAAGTAATTTAAAAAGTTTATTCATATAAAATTCTGAAATTATATAAAAGCATGAGAATTGATGTAACAAAAATAGATATTGTGAGGACAATAACTTTAAACACTAAACAAGAAAATCCATTTGCCTTTCCACTAAGAAAGATATATGTCATTCATTAGTTTCAAGTCACTCCATCCATCTTTCAAGCATTCAAAGGTAGCAAGCTCATCCCTACTTCAGGGCTTTGGAACTTGCTGTGGTCTCTGCCTGCTATACATATGGCCCATCCACCTCACCTGGCAACCTTCACTATGCTCTAAACATGGCTCCACATGTTACATTTTAAGGGAAGCTTCTCTTGTTCCCCAAGATCTACATTCTTAATTACACTCTCCCAGGGAATGTATTCTTCTTTATTCCTTTTCATCCTTTATCATGAGTTATGACTGTTTTTGTTGTTGTAGTAGTTGTTTTAGTTTGGTTTGTTTTTCCATATTTTTACTAGTGCATAATAATCATACATAAAGGTGGTATTCCTTGTTCCATATATTTTCATGCATATGATGTAACCATGTAATTTGGCCAGTATTATTCCCTAGTGCTTCTCTTCTTGCTCCTTTCCTCCCTCTCCCTGGTCTCTTTCTTTTACTGATCTCTCTTTGATTTTCATGAGATCCTCCCACCTTCCTTTTCCTTCTGTCTTCTCTAGCTTCAGTGTGTGAGAGAAAACATATGACCCTTAATCAAATATGGCTTCTTTCACTTATCAAATGTTTCTCAAGTTCCATTCGTTTTCCTGAGTATAATATAATTTCATTTTTCTTTATGGATGAATAAATCCCCATTGTGTGTATATACCACGTTTTGTTTATCCATTTAAACATTTTCAGACACATAGACTGGTTCTATAATTTGACTACTGTGAATTGTGCTGTTATAAACACTAATGTGACTTCATCACTTTAGTAGAATGTTTTTAGTTCTCCTGGATAATTATCAAGGAGTGAGATAGCTGGGTCATATGATGGAACCATTCCTAATCTTTTGAGGAATTTCCATGCTGATTTCCAAAGTGCTTATACAAATATATACTTCCACCAACACTGTACAAGTGTTCTTTTTTCTCCACCTCCTCTTTAACATCTATATTCATTTATATTCCTGACAGCTGCCATTCTAACTCAAGTGAGATGAAATCTCAGTGTAGTTTTGATTTACATTTCCCTGACACCCAGAAATATTTTATATTTTTTAACTTATTTATTGGTTATTTGTATTTCTTCTTTTTGAGATGTGTCTGTTTAGTTTATTTGCCCTAAATATCATTTAATACTTTTTATTACAATTATTTTGGGGGGGTGTGTGAGTGTGCATGCACATACTAAGTTTTTTGAATTTCTTACATATTCTGGACATTACTTCTCAGAAGACTAGTGAACAGAGTTTTTTTTTTTTCCAATTCTGTTTGTTCTCTCTACACATTATTAATTGTTTTCTTTGCTGTGCAGAAGTTTTTAATTTGAAGTCATCCCATTGATTAATTATTGGTATTATTTCCTGAGTTTTAGTGTTGGAAAAGTCATTATGACCTATGTGTTGGAATGTTGACCCTACATTTTTCTAATAAGAGTTGCATAGTTTCTAGTCTAATTTCAAGGTCTTTGATTCATCTTGCATTTACTTTTGGGCCGAGTAAGAGGTAAGGATCTAGCCTCATTCTTTTATGTATTGTAAACCAGTTTTTTCCAAGACCAGTGGTTTAAAAGGCTGTCTTTACTCCAACGTATGTTTTTGGCACCTTTGTCCATGGTTAGATAACTATTTGTGTCAAATTATCTCTGTGTCTTCCATTCAGTCCCATTGTTGTATGTGTTTATTTTTATACAAGTACCATGAAGTTTTTGTTATTATAATTCTATAGTGTAATTTGAGGTCAGGTATTGTGAATCTTCCAGCATTGCTTTTTTATTTTTTGGCTAAGAATCTCTTTGACAATTCTGAGTCTTTCATTATTTCAAATATTTTACTTTTGTGAAGAATATAATTGGTATTTTGATGGAAATTGCATTGAGTCTGTGTATTATTGCTTTTGGTAACATGGCTGTTTTAATATCAATCCTACCTATCCGTGAAGGCGGGACAGTTTTCCATCCTCTACTGTTGTTTTTTATTTCTTTCTTCAGTGTTCTGTAATTTTCATTGTAGAGGTGTTTCACTTCCTTGGATAGATTATTTTTTAGGCTATTGTGAATAATATTGCTTTCCTGATTTCTTTCTAAACAGATTTTCATTGGTGTAGAGCAAAGCTCTTGATTATCATATGTTGATTATATATCCTGCTATTTTTCTGAATTTGTTAGCTCCAGCAAACTTCTCATAGTTTTCTGGATCTTCTAAGTTTTGGATCATATCATTTGCAAACAGTGATAATCTGAATTTTTTCTTTTCTATCTTTTATAACTTTTATTTTCTTCTTTTTCTTAATTGCTCTGATATAATTTCTAGTACTATATTGAATAGGGGTAGTTAAGGAGGAGATCCTTGTTTTATTCTGGGTTTTAAATAAATGCATTCAGGTTTTCCCAGGTCCCTATGATATTAGTTTTGGTCTTATTGTATATTGTTTTTATGATTTTGGTGTATTTTCTTTCTGTCCTTCATTTCTTAAGCATTTTCATCATAAATGGGTGCTGAATTTGTCAGAGTCTCTGCATATATTGACATGATTGTTATTTTTGTCCTTACAGAAAAGAAAGAAACAAAAATAGCAACAATAGAAGCAAACAATTTATAGTAATAAAAGAAATATCAAGTGCCTACTATGACATCTATAAGACTAATTAGTACCACAACAGGAAATGTTATTGCTAACAGCAAAAGCATATATAATAAATCACCGTGAACTAGAGCTGGCATTAAAGTGACCAGCAGGTGTCGAGTACACCCCCTGCGGAACTAATAACTACAACATAATGAATGGTGGGGGCAGGAGTTACATTACAAATAATTCTCAAAGTGGTGAAAACAGAGTTCATGAAGAGAAACAAAATGGTGATAGGAAGGTACAAGAAAGTTTAGGACGTTCAAAATGTGAACAGAAAGAAAGCAAGGGGATGTAGCAAGTGATGACTATAAAACAGGAGAGAAAACAAATAAAATAGTAAAGAAAAGAGGAAAAAGAGAATTGGACTAGGAGAGTGAGAAAAAAGGAGACAAAGAGAAACAAACCAAAACAAAAAAACAACAAACAAATAAATTAACAAAACCTTTACACTCCAAAGAAAATACAAAGAAAAATAGCAATCATTAAAAAGTTTTAAAAAATGTTAAACCAGGTGCAGTTGTACATTCCTGAAATCCCAATAGCTCGGGAGACTGAGGCAGGAGGATCACAAGTTCTAAGCCAGCCTCACTAACTTAGCAAGACCTTTTCTATAAAGAAAAAAGAGGGCTGGGAATGTGGTTCACTGGTTGATTCCTCCTGAGTTCAAGCACCAACATCAGAAAAGAAAAAAGAAATCCTAAAAATGAGAAAAAAGAAATCTATACATATATAAATCATAGAAATATATATACATGAAATATATTTATTTTATATATTATATAAAATATATATTGTTATATATATTATACATTATATATTATATATATTATATATATATATATATATCACATAGCAACAACACCAAAACAACCACAATAAAGTAGGATAGAAGATTCTTAATGAAAAATAAAGATTTGTTTCCACTGAGGTGGTCAAAACTGTGAATGAAGATGGATTATCACTGCCTATACCCGACAGTCCTTTCTATTTCTTCTTGGCTATACATAACTTAGAGAGATCAAAAACTGGGTTGGCAAAACCCTTCCTGTCTTTGTGTTGCTTACTTCCAGCTGCCACCTGGACTGGTTTAAAACTGAAACTAGTTAGAAATAGCTATCAACTTCCCGCCTCATCAGTTAAGTCCAGAAGAATGGCGACTATGTTCAACTTCAGTTTTGTCCTGACAGACCAGATCTATGCACCCCCAGGGTGAGATTGCTACAGAGTTCTAAGTGGGGAGTTGCAGAGGCTAGGGTTTATCTCTAATCGGGTCTTAGGGACTTTGTAGGGTGCTCTCTGCTCTGGAGAGCCTGGATCAACACAGCCCTGGGGCTGGGCAGATGCCAGTCTCATGGTAGTCTGCATCTCAGGTGCCTCTCAAGAACTATGGGGCAGGGGAGCCAATCCTCCAGAGGTCTCTCACACTCTGACACCTGCAAGGCTAGTCCCCAAGTGTAATCACACCTGGTTCTCAGTGGTCATGCGAGGTGCCAGCCCCCAAGGAAAGCAAGTTGCAGCCCCCTCCATATATCTGACTTGAATTCCCACGGATACAATCTTCTCTGTGCCTGTTTCACTCGAGTTCTGCGAGGTGCACCCTAGGCCACACAGAAGGCACTGGCAGGGACAGATGGCAGCCTTTGCTGTGCTCTCCCAGGCTCCTCAGCAGCAGCTGCTGTGTGGCCTCGTCGAGATAGCTGCACCTCAGCTCTCCACTGCCAGTGGAACTTTTCAGACACCAGTTCACCATGCAGTTACTGGGTCACCAAAGTTCAAGTTGCTTTTATTTTGTTCATACTTTCCTGTGCCCAGCTCATCAACTGCATTGCCCATCTATAACAACCCTCTCCTCTGCTGTGAGCTGCTGCCAATCCCCCTGCCACAACCAGCTTACTTCCAATGCCCTCTTCCTTGTCTTTTGTTCAATGCAACCAAATTTCTGAGTCCCTAAGAGATCTGACCATCCAGTATTGAGCTTCAGGGAGTTCTCTCTTCCAGTCACCCTGCCAAGAAGCAATACTTCATTGCTTTAAATCCCCAGCCACACAGCCACTGGAAGTGTAGCCTTTCTCTAATCTACCAGTTTGAATCTACCATTCTGCTTCTAACAATACACGTATTTGATTGTATTTTCTCTGATAATTTCATATTCCTAACAGGTATATGTGTTTGCCCTCTCAATTCCTGGTATATTTAAAATGCATGGCATGGGGGCTGGGATTGTGGCTCAGCAGTAGAGCGCTTGCCTCGCATGCATGAGGCCCTGGGTTTGATCCTCAGCACCACATACAGAGCAATCAAATAAAAACATTGTGTTCATCTACAAAAAAAATTTAAAAAAATAAATAAATAAAATGCATGGCATGGAGTACCTGACCAAGAGTGATACTGGGTGAAATGATGAATGACTTCTATCATTTTATTCTTTTGTTTGGTGCAACATTAAGGAGCATGGCTTATTCATTCAGATTTGCAAATCATTTATTGAAATTTGAAATGGTCTCATATGACCTCAAAACAATCTGACTCTTGGGTGGATGCTTGCTAAGAAATAAAGACTAGTCTTAACATCTTCCCAAATCTGTGAAAAATAACCTAAAAAAAGATACAGGGTCCACTTCACATGACTCATTCTCCTTTTATACATTTATGCTCTGTTATATACATTTTAGTCTGATGATTTTTCCTGAAAAATATGTTCTTCACAATACAAGTAACAATAATCGCTGGTGAGGATACTGGGAAAAATGTACACTCATTTCGTTGGTACTGAGATTGGTACAACCAATTTGCAAAGCAGTATAGAGAGTTATCAAAAGGCATGCAATGGAACCACATTTCAACCTAGCTATCCCACTCTTTAGTATTTATCCAAAAAAAAAAAAAGCAGTAAAATCAGCATGCTCTAGTGATACATACATACCAATGCTTAGCATAATTTACAATAACCAAGTTATGGAACCACCTTAAGTGCCCATCAACAGAAAAATAGCATGTATAAATATTCATTCATAAAGAAGAATGAGATTATATCATTTGCAGGAATATGGGTAGAACTAAAAAGTTCATGCTAAGTGAAATAAGTTAGATTTAGAAAGTCAAAGTTCAAAAGTATTCTTTCATATGTGGAAGCTAGACAGAGGAAAGAAAAGGAATTTAAAAAGTGTTCTCATGAAAATACAGGTAAGACCAATAAAGCAGAGGAAGAGGATGAGAATGGAGAGAGAAGGAAGAGGGAAAGGTATGGGGAAGTCCTAGGGAATAAAATCTACCAAATTATGCTATGTACACATAGGAAAATAACTCTGGATCTTGCACTTTTAAAAATCATAATAATAACAGAAGGAAAATCAGGAAAGTAGAGAAGGGGATCAGGGAAAGGAAGAAGTTTAAGGAAAGAGAAGCTTCTGGGGAAGAAGACAGATCAAATTATGTGCATATTTGAATATGGCATAATAAGCCTCACTGTTAGGTATAATTATCATGTATCAGTAAAAATGAATTTTAAAATGTGTTGTTTAGAAGCTCTTTGTGAATAAAATAATTATCTGCTGTTCTAGAATATCAGGAAATGTGATATTACAGTAATCAGTATATAACTTATAAACTTATTTTAAAACTTGGAAAAACACACACATACACATATAGATATATCCACACTTCTATATTTAATCTTCAAGCCATTTACGTCCTTAGTGATTTGGCAGAAATAATCACTTATAGTTCTGTAATAACACTAGATAATTCCTACATGCTTTCAATATATATCAAATTCTTTTTCAAAGGAACTGTTTATAGTAATCTGGAAACATTTTCCTTCCCTGTGCCTCTCATCACAAGTAATGGGCTCTGATCATATTTGTAAATAAAAGTCTACATCCATTCAATTAGATACAGATATATGATGTCCCATGTGGCAGTGTTGGGGAAATATTTTAAAGCAAGATTTGCTGCCACCTCAACAAACCTCTTCACAAAAGTGGCAGAAAATGAAAACAGGTTTATTATTAACTAACTATTGAGCAGGGAGATGTTCACTAAAGTGATCGCCAGGTCCCCCAAATCTTTCCCTTCAGACAGCCAAGCAAATGCCACCCATTCCATACATTTCCTCAAGATAAACTATGACTGGTGCTCAACCAAGGCCCTGACAGTTCCTTTAGATTTCTTTGTAATTTGGGTAGTCACTTGTGTTTGCTAAATACCTTTAAATAGAAAAATCAATTTCTCCCTCCTTCATGTTCAGAGGTAGGCTTCCTTTTGGAGGGTTGCCCGGCTAATGTTAGACTCCTATCATTCTAGGAAACTGGGAGATGCGTTTTGTCTTCCTGATGGTCACACTTCCCTGAGGGACCTTGAGGAAGCATTCCTGGACTGCTTATTTAGCTTTTATAAAGATCTACATACATTTCAAAGATGCAGAGAAAGTAGTCAACAAATTTTCTACAGCAAATTCCTTAAGAAAAGGACAGGGGAGGAAAGTCCTTTTATTTTTCACAGGGAAAATTAAGTATCCTAATTTTAATTTGCATTTGCTCTTACAGCGGATTCAAAGTTACCGTGTGGTCTAAGGTATTTGTTGGTTCTAAGCAAAGATTTTCTTCTGCTTATTTTTTTAAAGGCAGCTTTAAAGGTAGAACAAACAAGAGCAGATTTTGAACAGAGAAGCCTAACAGAGAATGAAATAGCTGCCCTCTTGTGCAGAACAAGGTTTAGACTTACCACATATGAATTCGGGGGGCAATTTTTAGTAATAAAGAGCTAAAGACTGAAAGACATAGTCTTCAGCATAACCACAGGGAAAGAATGACCCAGTGGCTGAACTGAGTACTATGATCCCTGGCTTGGTGTTTAGTAGATTTTCCAGAACTTGTCAAAACATTTTCCCAGAGAGAAAAGTACTGAATCAATCCAATATTAGTGGGTGACTGAACCTAGGCAGGGTGCCACTCAGGGCTTCTTCCAGCAACAAGACTTCTGGTACATTTACATCTTTTATAGACAAGAAATGTACCCATATTTTTAAATGTAGAGACAGAGACATACTTGACAGAATAAAATCAATGTAACCCTTTTGTGTTGCAGTGTGAAGCTGCCCAGCTTCAGAGATCACCCTGTGGAAGGGTCTATTAGTGAGGCTAACTGTCTTAAAGGCCAGGGTGCTCAACTAGCAAGAAAACATTTTATTAATGCTTACTTTATTTAACAAGACTGTTGCCAAAATTCAGGAAAATGTGTAGGTATGGAAAAATGCTATTGTGATAAATAGAAAGGTAATAGGGCAACGGCAGAGAGGACTATTTATACCAAAATGAAGGAGATGATGTACAAAGCAGGTTCAATACACCGAGAAAGTCATAGAAGAGAATAATAGTCTTAAAAACAATGGAAGCAGCAAGCCAGGTGGTGAAAGGCATCTTAAAAGGGTGCGGGGGCGAGGTGTCTAAATGCTCCACAAGAAGCCAAAGCCAAAGAGGTTACTTCAGGGCCAGGGGAAATCGAAGCCTCCAAGATCTTGATCAAAGCACCTTTGAACAGCTGAGAAACACGGAGAAATTCCAAAAGCATTCAGCGCTGAGGTCGGAACATGCACAAATAATCACGCTACAATTTGCCAAAAGGCTTAAGTTAATAACTTAGAAGGCTAGATGGTTAATTGTCATATTTGGTAATCATATTTACTCCCATGCTTTTGTTTGGTTATTAAAGGGAAAAGTAGTCATTGTGGAAAACATTTTGACCTGCATCAAAAACTAAATAGCAAAATTCTTTGTGTTGCCACTTTTCCTCATTGTTGCTATATTTCTGCCTTCTGAATATTTTTTGTGGAATATTTCCTTCTTTTTTTTTTAATGCAATACATTTTAATAGTCTATCAAAGAAGCTTAACATTATTTCAAATCCCCATTCTAGCACTTTTTTTTTTTGAATTATATACTATGTAGCCTCTCTCGTTTTTTTTTTCAATTTTTAAAAATTGAGGAAATTATATTATTAGGTCTGTTGTAAGGTATGAATGTAAAGATCTTGAAAATGTGCTTAGCACAAAGATTAGTGCTTACCAAGCACCCCACACCCAAGAGTTTGTTGTATGATTATGTTACATTGGCTACATATTACATTTGTCCACACTTCATCGGAAAATCTGTTTTCAGTCATTGTTGAATACACTGCAATCCAGATTATAGGAAAATATTTGCCAGTCATCCTTAGTAACCATACTTGAGCTGGGAATATTTTTCAGAATTCCAACAGTATCTCTATATTATTCCCTTTTCTGTTTCTTTAATCGTATAGTCTTAAGTTTAACCCTTTGTAAATAAGAAACAAGATTCAAAGGTTTTGTTTTGTATTTCTCTAGGCCCTAAAAGTTAATGGCAGTTAATGTTACAGAAATATAAATGAAAAGGGACTAGAGTAGGCCTGCTGCATGCCAACGTGCATTACTCATTTTGTTTTCAGAGAAGCATTTACTTCTTACACATTAGAAAATTGAAGCCCAAGAGATTCCTTACCCAAAAAATTTGGATTAAAATAATTTACAGGAATGAGAATGATAAGCCACTACTTATAATCCAAAGATCTTTACAAAAATACACTTAAATTTTTGTACAACAAATCTTAGAAGCAACTTCTACTATCATTTTTAATAAAAATGGAAGCATATTAAAATGTCCCTCTAACCTGCTCTTTATGACATCATCTTAAATTGGAGTGTAACATCTCCATCTTTCTAGCAGCTCAGGCCAGAAACCCTGGAAGTCCAGCACACCTGCCAATCCTACCAGCTCTGCCTTCAAAGGGTACCAGTGCCACCACTTACCCCACTTCTGGAACTGCTTGCTTGGAGACACCACTGTCTCATGTGGAGCATCCTCATAGATTTCCAGGTGCTGTCCTTCATTCCTCCTTTGGCCTTTTAAATGAAAATGAGATTTTCCTCATTTGTTCCAAATACAGCTTCCCACCTCTCTCAGAGTAAAACCACATCTTCATAATGACTTACAAGGCTCTGTGTGTGTGTCCAACACCCCATGCTCCCCTCGAGGCCCCCTGGGAACTCAGCTTGTGTCATCTCTCATCACACCATCTCTGCCTGTGGGTTTTTCAGGTACATCACCTCCTCAGAGCCTGTGCAGCTGCCTCTCCTCCCTAGGATCATGTTCCCCTCTACCATCTTTTATATTTTCATGGTCCACTCTCTTTCTTCTTAATTTATGACGCAGGTCACATTCTCAGTGAAGTCTTCTCTAAACACCCTAATTAAATCACAGCCCCACTCCTAATTCTTTCCTAGTTCACCTCTTTGGATCTCTCATCACTCTGACATATGAGGTCTTATTTTTGTATCTCCTCCAAAAGACTTTAAGCCCCAGGAAAACAAGGATTATTTTAGGGTTATTCATTAATGTATCTATATTTCCTAAAGGTAACTCTCCTCACAGTTTTGAGTAAATGTGACAAATGAATAGATGGATATTTGTTCACATAGGACATTTTAGTAACTAAAGGCTTTAGCTGGACATGCTTCTGTAGCCCTCAAGGAGTCCTCACACCATTTCATTCAAATGCCCTTTCAGAAAAGGCTGGATAAATGTCTTCCCTTTCTCCTCAAGCCTCAGTGAATAGCTAATAACAAGGATGAACAGGCAAATCACAAATAATGAGAAGTAACACCACTGTAAACCTACCCTCAGTGACCTAGATCATGGAACTACCCAGGATAGTGTATCTACCAAGCTCAATGACATGGAACATGTGCAGGCATATAAATATACACATAGGTGTGACAGCGCGCCATCATTGAATTAGATGTTAGCTAGCCTCTGCAACCCTAACAGTTCATCTTCTTAAACACCACCACTTTTAACATTTTTCTTTGGTACATTTCTGCTGGTGGCAAATTCTCTTGGTTTTATTTATGTTTTTCCCTAAAATCACATTTATTCTCCCTTTATTGTTGAGGTGGGTATACGTAGGCATAAAATTTGAGGTTGGCAGATTATTTTCTCTTTGCAATTTGAAAAGACCATCCTCTTGTCTTCTGGCTTCTGTACTTTTTGGTTGCAACATCAGCTGCTGGACCTTCTGCTGTTCCTTTGAAGGAATAGTCTTTTTTTCCCTGTCAAGTTACGCCTTATTTGAACCTGTCTTTTAATTTATGAATAATCTCTTGAACTGTGTTTGGTCTGACATTACATTCTTATTTTGACTTCTCAATTTCAGTGGTTGTATTTTATTAGTTCTAAAATTACTCTTAAAATTTCTAGTTCTCTGACAAATTGCTCCACTTCATCTTTTAATTCCTTCAATTTATTATGGTTTGGTTAGGGATGTCATTCAGTGATAGAGCACTTGCCTAACATGTCTGAGGCCCTGGGATTTGATCCACAGATAGAAAAATCGTAATAATTATTATTACTTATGGCTTTTAAACCTATGTCTCATAAATCCATTGTATTCGCTTTCCATGGGACTTTTCATATGCTCTGGTGTTCTTTCAGTCTGGGTCACAGCCTATCTTTTTGTATGTTGCTCTTTGTACAGTGTCATATAAAATGTGTAAACATTTTGTAGATGTTGAGACTCTCAATGCTGTCATTTTCTTCTAGGTAGGGTTACATTTTGTTTTTGCATATGAGATAGAGGATTTAGTGCTCATGTTGAGTTCACTCTTGTTCCTTGTGTGTCTCAGGAAATTACTGAAGTTGGGGAAATTTACCAGGTTCTTCCTTCTTAGAAGGCCCTATATTTTAATTTTTATCACACTACTCCTCTAGTTTAATAAAACATAAAATAACCTCTACTTCATAATGAAACCATAACTTTTAAAAATTTTCATCATTAACACATTCTAAATTACGAAAGCCTTGATGTAGTAATATAAAACTTTTTAAAAACTGTATGTGTACCATAAATGATCAATGACATTACTAACTTAGAAGCAATATTATTGCTTTGGGTTACTCTGAACAGTTTTGGATTATTAATATATCATAGGCATAATATGAAAATGTAATTAGTATTTGAGCATTCTTTTGTTTAATTGGGGATTTTCTAAAAACAACATCTTCTCAAATAGCTTTTAACAATAGAGTATATGTTTGAAATATATTTTTGATATTCATCATTTCCAAAAATATGGTACAGATTTCATGTAGCAAACAATATTCTATATAGCTATGTAAAATAGTGCAAAAATACTTTGTTAAAAAGGACACAGTATATTGTAAAATTCATGATTAGGTACGTCATCCTCTCTCTACAAAGTGACTACTATCAATTTACACATATTTCAAAAGTTGCATGTGTGTAGAGTCAATATAATGCAGATTTCCTTTGGCCTGAGAAATTCTTCAGTAAACTAACGGCAGAATATAATGTGCAAATTATTGAAATAATAAGCATTTGAAACAAGGGTCAGGTTAATACAAAGGCAGACCAACATTCTGTCTGTGTGTGTTGCTCTTCACCTCACTGTCTTTAGAGTTGACACACGGGGCTCAAGCCCTGGGCCAGCCACGTCTGTGGTAAGTGGTGGCCTAGGCTATGGTTGTAAAACAGAGTTGTAAGTTTTAACTTTGTTTCTGACATGAGTTCAGGAGAGAGCAGCTCTGAGCAAGCAAATGTATATTTTCCATCACTGAAATATACTCACCTCGTTCGTCTCTAAGCTATTTGTCCTCTGTCTTATTTCTTCATCTATCAGAATTTGGTCTGTGATAGTTGCCAAGAAACTACACTCAGATCTCAGCCCCTTTTTCTTTCACTCTGTGGTCAGTCCACACCCCTCCATCTTGCAAAGAGAGACTATGTGACCTCTTTTCTGTCTCTCAAAGACTAGTTAATACCTCTCTTTTCATCCTGTATAATTGACCCTAAGATCTTTGAAAATTAAGATGTGTAATAGTTTTATTTCTTTGAAGTTCAACTTCATCTGTTTCCACTCTGTATAACTTGGCCAGTGAAATTTATTCTTAAAAAAAAATTGTTTTCATTGTAACGATCTAGTACACTAAATGTGTCTAAGTATACAATATTGAGAGGGAAAGTACAGAGAGTGGGTACCTAAGCTTAGGAACACTGAGCCTTGTCTGACTAACAAAGATGTCGTGAACTTAGTAGAGAACCAACGTGTGCAGTAGGGACTCCTCCTCCCCCTCTTCCTCTTAGCATCCTCCCAGACATTCATTGTCTGTCTCTAACCTTAATAAAATCATACTCATTCATATTTTAACCTTCATTGCTTTCATATATCTGCCTATTCTGTCCTGTATATCATGTATTCACCGAATTTGATTTTAGAAACAATTCTTCTCAAATTGAAATTTGTGAGGAATTTATTATTTGCTTTTTATGTTATTTGCTGATGTGATTGGGTTTTTGGTTTATTAATTTCATTCTCTGTATTTCAAAAAGCATCTGGACTAAAAAACACAGTTAAATAATTTAATAGTTAATCTATCAGTTTTAACTAACTATTGGTCAGATTTTTTATTTTCTTTCTTTCTTTTATCTTCCTTTCTTGTTTTTTTTTTTTTTGGTACTGGGGCCATAGGTGCTTAACCACTAAGCCACATCCATAGCTCCCCCCACATCTTTTTTTATGTTTTACTTAGAGACAGGGTCTCACTGAGTTGCTTAGGGCCTCGCTAAGTTGCTGAGGCTGGCTTTGAACATCCTCTTGCCTCAGCCTCTCAAGCCTCTAGATTACAGGCATGTGCCAATGTGCCCCACTATTGGTCAGATTTTGTAAGAGAACTCTGTATGTGTGTGTGTGTGCATGCTTTTGTGTCCAGCTGAATAGTGGGTAAAAGTGGTTATAGGTATAAAATATTTCCCTTCCAAAAGACTGAGAAAGAAACTACAGTTGAGCTGGTGCTGTTAGTTGGACAGATTAGGAGGGAAAAGTGCTTGCAGTGTGGATCTGAGGAAAGGGAAGCTCTGAAGTTCTCCTTTCTGGAAGACAACACTTTCGTAGACTTGTGTTTTGCTGAGCAAATCTCTGTGCCTACTTCTTTCTTTAATGAACTGAGGATGATTTTTAATTGATGGCAATAGAAAATACTAAGGTTATAGCAAGCAGTATCCAGATCAACTGACCTTTCTTATCTATTTTCATCTCATCTTCTAATTACATTGTCCCTCCTCATTGATCTAAAACTTCATTTCAAAATGTGCTCTTCATTAACTTGCCAAACTTATTTCATGTTTCCTGCTCTGAAAGTAGAATGTGCAATGACATTTTTAAAACACCAAAGTCCAGCAAATAATTATAGTAAAAAGACAACTGTTCTTTGGCAATGCCCCACAACTCTAATGGAAATATATTTCCAGTGCCAAACACAGTACTTTGATTTTCACCTAAAAAATAATATTGGCACTCGGGCAATACAGACCGTGAGAGATGGACCAGTTAAATGTTGAGACATTTTCACACTTTGAGAAAGAGCAGCTGCATCCAAAGTCTCCCAAGTGTCTCTGCCACTCTGCAGTCCTGCTGCTTCCCTAGTCCAGTCCAGAGCTCTTTATCACCCAGGGACTAAAAATTGAGAGGATTGTTTAAAGACGACACCCAGATTTTGTCAAAGGAGGTTTATTCTAATTAGCCAATGACTTCATGACAAACAATTTGGATCTAACTCAGCTCCCTTAGTTTGGCCTGGGAACTGCCTCAGCTCGCTTGGTGAACATGAGATTCAACGCTGCGCTCTCCTCGTGACTTTACACCAGTGCATGAATCATTCAGAAGAGCAGCGCTGTGATTAATGAGATCATTAATGGCTTTTGAAATTAATACAACGCTGATTAGAAGAAATGAATCATTGCCTGTCACGGGCTGAGGAACTACATGGACACCATGTTAGACCGTGTCAAGTAAGGCCCACTCGTGGCCACCTCAGATGCCCTCTTCTACTCCAAACACCAACACACAGTGAGCTTGAACTGTTGTCCCAGGCATGGAACACCTAGAACAGCTTAAGTCAAGTATATAGTATAATTATATCATAACAATATAAATGTTATCATATAGTAATATTAATACAAATATACATTAACTCTAGATTACTATTTCCATCCTGTTTTAAAGAAACTATCAAATTTTTGAAATATTTGCAGAATTGAAAATGTGGGACTTCATGGGTTAAAATACTCTGTCATGGGGGGGGGGATAAAACCATCCAAAATTAATGTATCAGGAGCAAAAAACAGGAGAAAATCCAGTGTAAAGCTAATACTCTTTAATAATAAAATTAAATTGAAACATAAACCTTTATGCAGGGCACTAAAAAAGAGTTAACTTAAAAAAAAGACAATTTTGAAGAAACTAAGAAACTTCGTCACCAAATGCTCTATTGAGATTAGATTTTCAGATTTGGCATTTGAAGCTGATTTATACATGCAGTGCATTTATTATCATAGGCTGAGTATGTAGCTACGTATTTTTGGACACACATGCACACACGCAGGCGCACATACATACACACACAGCTTTGGCTCAGAAGTAGTTTTGATATGGATCAAAAAAAGCACAGACACCAAGGAGCTTTAGTTCATTATGCACATACTGAAAAACTTAGGGGAAAGTTCACTGAGGTCTGCAAATTACTTTTATATGTAAAAATCAGATGAGTTAGTAATTGGACAGAGAAGAAATAAAGAAGTAAATTTTTGGATAAAGTATCTGTGCACAATGCAATTTGAAATTTTGTAATGTAGGTAATGATTGTTAAGGGTAAAAGAAGCCAGGCATGGTGGCGCACTCCTGTAATCCCACCACTTAGGGAGCCTGAGACAGGAGAATCACGAGTTCAAATCCAGCCTCAGCAACAGTGAGGCGCTAAGCAATTCAGTGAGATCCTGTCTCTAAATAAAAACACAAAATAGGGCTGAGGATGTGGTTCAGCAGGCGAGTATCACTGAGTTCAATCCTTAGTACCTCCCCAAAAAAAGTGTAAAATGTTTTTTTGTTGCTTTACCTGTTTTGTTTTTGTTTTGCTTTGTTTTTTTTTTTTTTGTACTGAGGATTGAACCCAGAGACTCTTCACTGCAGAACTACATCTACAGCCCATTTTAATTTTATATTTTTATTTATTTTTTATCCTCAACTCTTATTTTTTATTTATTTATATATTTACTTTAATTTTGAGACAGAGTGTAAGTTGTTAATGAAGCTAATCTCAAAATTGTAATTTCTCCTGCCTCAGCTTTCCCAGCTGCTGGGGTTATGGTATATGGTAAGGCACCAGCTGTAAAAATCTTTTAACATTGTTCTATGTTGAAAAATGTTTCATAATAAATTGTTGAAAACATTTATTTTCTGCATGAGGCAAGGTTCTCCTTATGTTCATTTTCATGATATTTTCCTGCCATGAAATTAATACACAAAGTTGCATTTGGGGTCACTGTGTTAAAGCATTTTCTCTATAACTTTAAACACTTCAATAAATATCAGACCCTTAGGAAATAGAGTTGACAAAATCTGAGTTTTGGGTAATTTTTGACATATATTTCTTTTGCTAAGACACAACAGATAGGTAGCACAAATAAATGGAGTTAGTATTTTGGCCATTTTTTCTATAAAATGTGATCAACATTGAGTGTGTAAGGAAGGTTATAAAGATACAGATGCTTAAGAATTGTGATACATATTTTTCAATGAGGTCTTCCTATGCTTTTAACAAGCGCAAAAATGAAACAGAAATCACCATAGCTAAGCAAATGGCAATGCTTTACATATTTAAAATGCTCTCTAGTAGCAAGAAGAATCTGTTTATTTTGTTAGGAATTTAAAGAATATTATCAACCGTGAGTTAGCTGAATAAAATTAAAGATGAACGATCTCTGCACTATAAATTTTATTCTTATTTTGTTAAAAAGAACAATTCCAAATCTGTAGTCTTTGCATGGAATGTCCCTTTAGCCCCTATTTCTAACTGAAATTAGGTTCTTACCTATAAATGCCACCTTGCAGACATGAAGCCATTTCTCCTCTATTTCCTGTCAGGGCAACAAGAGGACAGCATTGATAATCTTCTACAAGCCTAGACCTCCCCTGTTCCAACAGTATGCTCACATTCTTTCTCCTCTGAGGGTTCTGCAATGCAAATAAAAGTCCCTGTTACAATAATCAGATGGCATTCTAGCCACTTTCTCTAAGTCACTGAACTTCGGCTTCACTGATGTTCTCTCCTTTGCAAGTTCCAATATTACCCTGAACAAACTCAGTATCTGTGTGATCAGTCCAGTAAACATCTGTCAAGCAAATATTTTGGCAAATGCTCACTTAGGCCAGACTCTTATAAGCACAATTCAGATCTTACTCCTCTGAACTCTGACTGTGTTAAGTATTTCCATCATAACACATTTCTTTATTCTGTCTCATGTTATTTGGAAGCCCTCATTCTTTGCCGCCAAATGCTGCTTGTTATGGTTTTATTGTTTTGCACAGCCTAGAACGTAGCATTTATAGGACTCATAGTTCATACTTTCAACCTCTGGTGGTCAGTGCCTTCAATTCTTAGATCCTTTATCTTTCTGTTTCTCTTACCTTAGAAGTTCCCAACCTTAGCTTAGTCCACCTAAGTGGTGCTCCTACAATCTAGGCTACTCAGAAAGGTCAAATAGAATCAGGGCCCCCACTAGGTCATAGTCTCTGAACTTGTCTGGGCTCTTAGTACTAATATATTATTTTATGTGATTCCTGGTCATATCTGGTTCTACCTGCTACTACAACTAATCCAAATACATCTTCATCTTCATCAGCATGTATCCTGGTTTCCAGATTTGATAAGAAAAATAAGACTACCCATACCATTTTCCTACACTTGTTCTCCTTCCTAATGCATCCATACTTGCTCATTTTTATACCTGCTTTTTCAGTCTCTTGAAGAGTTACCTTGTTTTCAAGGCATACTTATTCACTGTACTCCACAACTGGAAATTTTCTGCAAAGTTTTAGAAACATTGAAAATATTGATAAGAAGGAAATTTCTAGCAAGAAGCTAGTTTTAAGGGTCAAGATGTTTGGTTTTAGTCATGAGTGATGAAGTTCAAACTGTACCATTTACATTTGGGACATTCTCCTCATAAGGAGTTAGTAAAACAAAAAGTAATTAAGAAAATAATTAAAGTTTTTAAATAACCTTAGTAGTGTGTTTTGTTCTTGTTTGAATCAATATAAAATTAAAAACATTTTTTTTTTCAGACACATGTTGTGGCCCACTTGTGGTGGTACATGCCCGCAATCCCAGTGACTTGGGAGGCTGAGGCAAGAAAGATCTCAAGATTGAGTCCAGCCTCAATAACTCAGTAACTTAGTAAGGCCCTGAGAAACTTAGCAAGACTCTGTCTCAAAAATAAATAAATAAATACATTTTAAAAAATCATCTAGAAAGGGTTGAGGATATGGCTCAGTGGTAAATTGCCCCTGGGTTCAATCCCTGGTATCAAATCAAACAAACAGTTTTTTCAATATGTGCCCATGATGTTGTCATTAATAACAAAGTTTACTTCAAGATGAATCTCACATTTTAATCAATTTTGGTATCTGAATAAATACTTTAAGATTATTAATAACTTAATAAACCATAACTTATATATTATAATTTATAATTATAGCATAGCAATAAAGAATTCAGGTTTTGGAATTGGTTTTCTGGTCATAAATTCTATCCATGACAATTAACATAATGATAACCACTGTGAAATTAGGAAAGCTATTCAATTCTCTGGCTCCTATGCTGTATCTGTAAAATAAGGTAACAAAATACTTAAATCATAGGGTTTGTTAGGTGAAAATTAGTTAATGCATATTAACTACTTGATATAGAATCTGGAGCAAAGTGAACACCCAGTACATTATAGCTATTATTATTATTGTTATTATTATAGCTTCATTTATGTTACCAGTAATTCAGACTGAGCTAACTGAATTGATTTTCTTCTTATATTTCCTTTCACATATATGAAGTGTCATGCTTTATATATATGTGTGTGTGTACGTGTGAGTGTGTGTGTGTGTGTGTGTGTGTTGAATGAAAAGCATATTTTTTCATTTGAGGTATTACAAATTTTTAGTACATTTACCAAATAAATTATAATATCTATTTATTAATAATTTAGTATTTGTCTTTTTTTATATATTAAAGGAAAAAGCCAAGATTATTTAGTTGAACATTTAAAAATTTCTCAGGTGTTTCAAAGGGCATTTCCAAATTCATTAAATATCCCCAACATAGACTTAAACATAATACATTCTTCATGGTAAAAATATGATAAAAATTTACCTTAGGAATTAGTTTATTCCTAGATACTCAATATTGGGTTAGTGACATCACACAGTTAAATGTCTACTCACACGATGCAATAAAAATCTTCCAGTGTTTTCAAATACTTAAAATACCTTATATGTTTATATTTAGGTATAAAAATACTTGTTAAAACATCACACATATTCCAAAGCTCTGTGTATTTATCAGAGTGTTGTCTTATTTTTTGTCTTTTTTTAAAGATCACTGTAACATGAAATGGGGAGCCATCTTTGACAGAAGATCTAAATAATAGTGACAAAAACTATACAGACAACAAGAGACGCTGGTAATTTGGGGATGAATTATAATTGAAAGCATGTGTGCCTGAAAAGGATCAGTGGGGTGACTGTATATTAACAAGCCAAAGCAGATGGTCCATTTCCATTTATAGTGGTCAGATGAGGATGCTGCAGCCAAAAACTCATGGCATCCATTTCAGAACCAGAATTTCCAAATATTATCTCTTATGTGGTAAATAAAAATAAATACATCTTTTTCAGACCAATGCTCTCATGTGAAAATAGCTATTATAAATGAAATATTGTATCTCATTATTGTTCATTATAGTATGCTTTTCATGATTAGTTTACTTATTTGTTATGTAGCTGCCACTGTATATAAACAATAGAATATCAGCATGAAGAGAATGGCTATATCTGATGTACAACCTTAAAATTATCATAAAATATTTGTATATACCCAGTGAAATATCATAAAATCTCTTGGCTTAGAAGCCCACAGATCGACTGAGGATTTAATGCTAAAAAAAAGTAGTTTCTATTGAGTAAAGAAGAAATATGAAGAGGAATTAAACCAGATTTATATTAGAATCATAAATATACATATTTATGAGTCACTAATATTATCTTAATAAGATAAATATCTTAATCCTTAACAGAATAATATTCTTTAGCTGTCCAAATTCTGATTTAATCATTAGGTAACAAATTAAGGGAGTATGTTATAACAGACCCATGACATGATCACATACATTTGATATTATGTATTTAATTCCACATCAAATAAGCAATGAAGGTACCAATATTGCAATTCACTTATTGGAAATTAAGTGCCATGAAGGTGAACTACATAGATGTCATGTCTGTGCTTCTAACTTAATTCTGACCTGAAATTTCTGCCTTATACTGTACTCACTAGTGTCTGGTTACTAAATAAAACTAAACTAGAATGGCATGTGATGGAACATTAGAAATTATACATTAGTCTCACCAAAATCCTTATAGGGTGATGACACTTTTACCTGACTGTATGGTATTCCCTCAGCATCCTGGAACCCTTTGTTTTGTCACTTCTTTTTATCCTTAAGGTCTTTTTGTCTAAACAGTTGTGAAGGTTCCCTGCTACCCACGACTGAACCTGGTGTCCCAGAGCTCTCTGCACTCAGATCTGCCACAGTACTTAACACACTTAACTGTGATTTTCTTTTTGCTCTTCTCTCTGGTATCCTAGATGATCTGCAGAGGATGTGAAACACTTCATAAAGTCATTCAAGGGTGGTGAGAAAGAAAAATTCTCATGACTTTGCTTTACCATTTAGTAGAGAGAAACAAAGTTAGACTTTGATCTTTAAGGGGACCTTATTTAGGAAAAAAATGATTAAAGAGGTAATAAGAATAATGAAAAAAGGACCAATATTGCACTCACTCTAATGGCACTGTTGTTTGTTTGTTTTTGATACTGGGGACTTAGCCACTGAGACACATCCTCACTGCTTATTTATCTATGTATTTATTTATTTACTTATTTATTTATTTTAAATTTTGAAGCAGGGTCTTACTAAGTTGCTTAGGGCTTCATTAAGTTGCTAAGGCTGCTCTCTAACAATCCTCCTGCCTCAGTGACTGAGATTACAGACACGCATGTGCCAACAGCACCAGACTTGACTTGCAATTTCTACATGATGTGCAATATAGTAGAGCTGCCCTATGACTCTCTTTGCTTTTTAAATGAAACCGAGATAAATTCATGCAGCATTTCTGCTAAAGCAAATACAGAAGAAATTTCTTAGAACAAAATCCTGATGCTTGTTAATATTGATACAGATAATATATATTATATTTAATATGCTTGTTCTCAAACATTCTATTTTATCCTTTGCTATATTGATTTTGTCACGTTAGATGTGACCGTCAAAGTGCTTTCTGCTAACCATTTTGAGTTTTAATTTTGTCAGAATTAAATGGATCTTGAGTACCTTATAGGATCATGACACAGAGAAACCCTCATGTTGGAATCTTTCTGTGCGTGGATCCTTATCACAGTAGCAAAAAACAAAACAACAAAACAAAAACACAACAATTAAGATAAAGGATATCAAATATTAAAAGATGACTCAATGGTACAGTCTTTAAACACTGATGACTTCTATTAAACATCCGCTTACTTGGCAATAGCAAGGACCTTTGTTCTGGAGGTTGACATACATCTCTATAATATATGCAGTTAGCAAAAGCTAGCCATTGCTCTTAAAACTGATCAACAATGTCAGTTATTTTAGTGTTGTGAATATTCCCTAGGAGGTAGATGTCTTCCTATATGTCTTTCTAATTTTCAAGCTGCTTTTACTTGCAATATTAATCTTTTCCACAGTATTTCCAACTAGAGAATATATAAGGATCTTGACCTTACCCAAAACTATACTCAGCATTTTAAATGAAAACCAGAGCTGTAAGTTTTTATACTTCGCTAAGATTATAGATCTGCATTCATATTCATAAATTAGCTAAAATCACAAAGCCTTATAATTGGAGTCACAAGTGAAAAAAATACAGAGAACTACAAGTCACAAATGTCTGTCTCTTAAAAATTTATGTCCTGTGCATATACATTTAAATACTTAAAATAGAGCATTATATGTGTGTGTGTGTGTAATTTCTCTTCTCCAATTTTTAAAGATGCTTTAACAAAAAATAAAAGGGTTATAATAAAAAATTCAAAAAAGAAAAGATATTTATGCCAACAAACATAACTTGATATTACTGCAACTTAGAATAGTATTTATCTTTGAGCTTAGTAGCAGATCAAACAACAAAAAATAGAAAAACTAGCTTAATTACTATTTACCCATTGATATAAGGAAATAAATTATTTTTTCTGAAAATATCATTTATTTGACAAATAATTCTATGAAGACTTTACCTGGTAAATACCCATGTAAGCCATGGTGTAGAACATGTTGGGCAATATCTTCGGAGTAAAGTACAAATGTTTTTATGAGTAAAGGATCATTGCATGTTTCATAATAATAAGAGATTATTTCTGAATGACCAGATGGAAAGAAAATATTATCTCTACATTACCAGGAAGTATGTATAAACTGTTTTGAGGCAATCTTAGCTGGAAGTCCCTCAGGTACCATATAAGCCCAACACCACTATATCCCAGTTCTAGGTGGATCTTGGTTTGTGGGGCAAAATTAAATCTTATTTTTGAAACATTGAAAGCAATATGATATATGAACACATAGGATTTGAAAGTGTCGGAGAGCTGAAGCTTCATTTGTTCTGGGCCAAAGTTCTTTAGTCCCAACCTCCAGAAACCTGTCCATTAACCTGCCCTCACTTGGACAGTCACGTAGCTCTTGATAGACTCCTCTCTGAATCAACCCCATCTCTTCACCATCTCACTCCACATTAGATATGCAAACGTACTGGAAACTTTCATCTGTAACACATATTTTCTTCCACTGTAATAGTGCAGGGATTGTTCTAATGCTTTGTGCCTCTACACATTTCTCCCCTTAGCCCAATGTATTTGGCACTCTGTTGTCAGGTGACCTAAGAGAGGAGGCTGTTCTTAAAGCTGGAGTGTGTTATACTTGCCTGCAGAAGTCCTGGAAAATGCAAATACCTGGGATCCATTACTAAAACCTGTTATTGACAGGTTCTGAGTGCTACCCTAAAATCCTTTTTATAAAAACACATGACATAATTCATAGGCAGACATAACCCCAGAGCTTACTTCATGTAACTTTGCTTTGTGAAAAAGAAACATGTGTTTTGTGTCTTTCCCCCTTTATAAGGCACAGAATCCTGTACATTACAACAACTTAATAAATATTTAATTGATCTATGAAATAACAAATGTTAAAATATTCCAGTGAAGAGGTTTGTGTGTAGTTCAGCTTCCAATAAATGAGATGTATAGTTGAATTCCTTATGGGGATTAAATTTTGAGAGCTTAACTATGGTCCAAGCATCATTTTCATTGCAATGATTAAAGATGTTTGCTAGAATTTGTCTTCAAATGTCACTCAGGCCTACAGACAAGTCTCTGGTTAATTAGTATTTTCATTGGCTCTCTAAGTTGTATTTTTATATATTTGACTTTGAGAATCATTTTCCCAGAAACTTCTTATTCAGCATGTACTCTTCCTGAAGTAGTCTTCTCAAATCAGTTTCCCTAACGAATCATTAAAAATTGTCACACAACATTGTGGTTAAATCCAAAAATAAATGTTGGCTTTAGAAATCATTTGAAAAGTCCATTATTGAACATTTTAAAGAAATATACACTCTTCCTTATAGAGATATATTTATGCTATTCTCTTTATCCGGTAACCAAGCATGAGAGTACATACATTTAACAGGGGGATAAGCAACTTTAAATCTTCTAAAGGATTTGGACAAAAAACACTCAGTGGAAATTTCAAAGTTCTGGCAAGATTTTATCCCCTTCAAAATATAGGTCAATAACTTGTTTAAACTATTACATTGTTTAAAATTTAGAATTTTTTCATTTCAGGTCAAATTGATTTCAAGTAAAGTATGATATCAATGCAATCACCAGAGTACTGAAATAAAAAATATATACCCTTCAGGCTTAATATTTTACTATGTAAATTAAGATAGGTCCTCAAATATTTCAAATTTGGCCTTAATATTTCAGAGCTCAATTAAAAAATATCATAAGCATCTATTACAGCAATTGAGCATTCATTGAATTCAATGATACTCATTTGTTTACATCATCAGCAACTAAGTGAGATCATAACTGCTCTTGTGGGACACAGCGGAAAACCAGAGCTTTGAGTGTTTTAGACATTTGAGCCGGGGCACGTCCTCAACACAAGCTTCATTTTCCCCTAAGTAACAAAGAACATGGTCCAAAGGATGAGAAGAATCTGTCCGTGCCCTTTGCTCCCAGCACAGGAGGGCGATGCTGGCTATCCAGAATCTGCCCTCCCTGGGCTGCAATTTTATTCAACTGTGCTGAGTGTTCAGGTGTTAAACTGAACTCTCACAGTGCAGGTGGTACAGGGAAGGTCTCTGCAGAGCGTTTCTCATTAGCCACTGCACTATGTTCAATGTATCTTGATTTTACACAACTCTCAGACAAAGGTGTCATCTTTGGAATAAGTGACTTTTTAAAGCTGCTTTAGAAGATGGTTATTTCAGGGAAAGGTATGCTGGCTGTGATCAACACTGCCTGTTGGAATTCTCATTTCTTGTCACTCTGACCTTTTGCCCTAGTCTTTTTGTTCCAGAAAAATTGATAGACTGTTGCCAGAACTTCTGCCTGCATCCAAGATCCTTCTCACTTTCCCAATTGTAGAGCTCTCTGCTCTTGCCTGGTTGGTAAGACGTGGCTGTCTAAAATGACAGGGTGCCACCTTCTCTAATTGCTCTACAGATCACTGCTGCTGGCACCTAGACTTCTCAGCTGCCTCCTTGCTCAGTGCTTAGCCTTAACCTTCTACCCCTCTGACCACCTCACCCCTCCCTGCCTCTCTCTGTTCCCTGCTGTTTGAACTTGACAACTCGGCTCCCAATGGCATCCTCAGACATAGGAGATGCTTGCTTCTCAACCTTCTCCTACGTTGGGGGCTTCTTTTCAAGACATGTATTTACTATGGTGACAAAGCTAAATTTCCTTTTACTGTGTTAAGGGCAATCTTAGCAAGAGCTGCCAGCACATCATCAGATCATCCAAGTTTCTATCCATCAACATGTCCACAGCCACTATTTTTATCTACCCAGTTGAGAGCAATTCATCATCATTAAATGTTGCAGAAAGACCTTTCATAAACAGAATGCAGGTGAAGCTTGTTTCTGGTATTCATTGCCAACAACTTACATATGAGAATGTGGTTTTTGGCAAAAGAGCAAAATGTGATCATTTCACAATAATTTATTTATTGAATGCATTTTTGAGAATATAGTGTTAGGTAACCTTTGAGGGTGTACATGGAAGGATTTCACTAGTAATTCATGAAGACGCTCTTCTCCAGATACAACAGACACATCACTCTTATGCACATTAATCTGATAAGACTTTTCTCTGACTCTGGATAGTAATAACGAGAATTCAACCACACACAAAAAATTACTCTTCCTTTGCATAAAAATTCACAATTTCCAAAATTCTATCACAGAAATTATCTCATTTCATCATAGCAAATACTTTTTATTTATGGCATGGCTTATTCTAGAGTAACAAGAGATGATTTCTTGCCTCACTCCTGGGGTTTATTTTATTAAATTTATACTTGTTGTTCACTATATAAACCAGATAAGCAGAGGTTGGCTATTTTTAAAATACACATAGAAAAGGACTCAGGACTAAGTAAATACTAAAGTACTTATTAAAAAGTTAACTTACTCTCAATGGTTCCAGAAAATATTTCTTGTGTGTATGTGCATTGCATGTGTATGTGAGTGTTTAAATGTTACCAGCAGGTGAACATAGGTAAAAGATGTATTTTTTAATTAATGAAATGAATTTTATTCATTTTATTTTTGCAATTTTCATCTAAGTTTTAAATTATTTCTAAATACAGAGTTAAAAAAATAAAATAGATCCTCAAATATTAACACAAAATTTCTAAAGAGAAAGTCCTTAACTCAAAGTTTGAAAATGTTCTCATTTTATTCTCACTTTTTTCCTGACTAGCCTAAGAACTCTCATGTTGTTACCCACTGGAAACAATTATTCAAGATCACAGAAATGAGGTGCACGTTTCTTTGGATAGTTTGTGGGTCAACTATTTAGTGTTTCTCACAGTATTTTGTCCTTCCCTCTTGTCACTCTATTGGCTAACCAGTGAACAATGGCTCATTTCTGTGAACAATAAAATACATATGAGTTTCACTTTCAATTTTTATGGGAAAAAACTAGCTAAGGGCAGGGACCACATCTTATAAATTCTCTGAGTATTTTTATTGAGTTTTTTTTTCAACACATAGTTCTAGATGATTTATAGCTTGGAAACAGCATGTTGACCACTCTTCCTGTTTCTTTACCATATGGATTTTGTGGGGATATTATAGGATATAGAATTTCTAGGAATTATTAATTTCACCTATTTTAATATTTATTGGAACGGCATTGTACAGACAGAAAGTTAAAAAGGTCTTAAAGATTTTAAGAAGATCTTAAAGATTTTAAGATCTTTTTGTATTAGAAAATGTAACCGTTTTAGAAAAATGTCGATTTCCTTGAGTTGTTTTTAGATTCATAAAGATAGTATTTTTTCTTATAATCAGTAAATTCTACATTAATATCATCATCATAATTTATGCTTTTGTTTTATATTTTGATTGTAAGTGTATTAGATAACATCAAAAAATGATAATAACTTGACTAAATCACTAATTAGAAATAAAATAATTACCATGTTGGAAAATTCACAATTTGTGACAATCAGTAGATTAGACATCTACCAATATTAGTACATAAAATAATATCAAATAGAAGAATTAAAGGTTTAATTTAAAAACTGAATTGTAATAATCCCATCTTCATTAACTTACAATGGACACTTTTTGGAAACAGTAGATTATAACACTCACAACTGAAACTTCACACATCTAAAATAGCTGTAGCTAATATACCAGAAAAATCTACTTGAATCTTTCTGCTCTACTCTCTTGAAAAAAGATATTTTAAGTGTCCAGTACCTAACAGAATTGCTTCAGGCATTTGGTTTAAATTTTAGAAGCACTATCTAAAATAACTCCAGGATGAAGATGTTGCACATTAGTTATGTCTAAACCATTGTAATGGACCTCAATAACTCTAGAGAGTACTGCTGAGTAAAAAAGAATGGGCAGAAAAATTAAGAGAAACAAAGTTTTGCACAAATAAATTATTTAAGGGAATTCATTAGAATATTGGTTCAACTCTGGGGTTTTAAACTAAATATAAGAAAAAATACTATGTCTTACAGAATTATCTTTTAAAAGCAAATCTGTGGCATAAAAGATTAAGTATACAACTTAAAAGGAGTTTGATGGTCTTCTAGCATGACCCTCAATTATATCCAGATCACCCTCAATTTCCATTATTGATTGTTGTGATGAACACTTTAGATGCATGTAGATGACTGTAAAATAATAGCTTTGATGAGAAAGAAGAAATTGCTAAATTTGCACCTCTTCTACTGCAAAGTATACTTTTAAATTTAAAACTCTTCGTACTAAATTGTCTTTATTAATCTCAATGAGTACTAAAAATCGTATTTCTTTATACTGCACAATTTTATTATCTAATATAAGTGGATATGTAGTATATCTTAGTCTATCTCATTTATTATTGTTCAAATAGAAACAAATTATATTACACTATAACCTACAATATTCATATAAGAACTGAATCAGATAAATTTTTCTTTCTTTTTCATTAAAATTACGCTTTATTCCCCCATTATCGTGTGTGTGTTTACATGTGTGTGATCCTGGCTTATAAAGAATTTGCATTATAAGCTAGGCCGCGGTTGCAGAAGCCCGTAATCCCAGCACTTAGAGAGGCTGAGACAGGAGAATCGCGAGTTCAAAGCCAGTCTCAGCAATGGCGAAACGCTAAGCAACTCAGTGAGACCCTGTCTCTACATAAAACACAAAATAGGGCTGGGGATGTGGCTCAGTGGTCGAGTGCCCCTGACTTCAATCTCCAGAACCAAAAATAAAAATAAAAGAATTTGAAATATAGAATAGATTTTGTGGTTCCTGACTATACGTGATCAAAACAATAAATTAAGATGATGAAATAGTTAATTCAAGATAAAGAAAGGAAATAAATACATGAAACTCCCTGAATTTGAAAACATTTTAAATACTCAAGAAGAGGAATCAAAAGACTTCTTAGTATGTAATGCTTTGAAACATATTAATAATTATAATCAATTTTTAAAGTTAGCAGAACTACAATTCCTAAGTTAAATATTTTTTAAAAACCAGTATTACTGCAAAATTGTGGTGTACAACCAGAAGAACTCTCCTGTTACTCCAAAAATTTTAACTTAATATATTTCTCTTCGGAAAGCTTCTCTTAAAGCCCATTCTGACTTTTGATGTAGAATACAGTCAGAGAGAGGGCTGGGATTTCTCTAATTGGATACCAAAATGCTATCCATCGTGGTTTGGGTGTGACCAAATAACTCTTTATTTGTCAACTCTGGTCCACAGCCTATTTTCAGGATAAAATTATATTGGAACACAGCCACAACCAATTATCAACATACTGGCTGTGACTACTTTCAAGCTAGGCAGAAGTTCATAGTTGTGACAGAGACTTCCTGGCCTGTTACTAGCTGGACTAGTACAGCAAAACTTGCTGACCCCTGACTTATACTAACAATATGGTAACTTGCAAATAAGTTGTAATAAAGTGCCTTCAATATATCTTTTCCTTCCATTTATTTTTGTTTAGTTATCTATGTTCTTTGCATCTAATAGATTTGTTTTACTCTTAAGGGATTTCTGGTGAGAAAAATGAAGTATTGCTTAACAGTGATAGCTGAGTTCCAAAATGTGCCTTCGGTGACATCTGTGTAAGTATGCTCCAAATCTGAACATTAAGAATTTAATTTTGTTTTCACAGTGTCAACCGACACTGCTGCCAAGACGGTGGCAACTCGAAGTGCACTTCAGCATCTCTGAATGTGATCACCATGGAAGCATTCTGCAGGCTGCTTTGATTACCTACAGAACAAAAGGGGGAAGGGACTGCCGAAGAGGGGGTTTTGCAAACCAAGCATTTTTCTTTATTTTTTTCTCTATATAGGAAAAATAGACATGCAAAGGATTCAAACTACTGAAAAAGTGCACATTTTAAAATATCAAACTTTGGCTGCATTTGGAAAGAATATTTTACGTGTCATTTAAAATGATTCTAACGAGAGCAACTTGGTTAGTAGCTGCTAAAAAGCAAACACCAAGGCTTGGTAGCTGATGCATGGAAGTGACTAGGTGAGGTGGCAGGAAAAGCAGACTGAGGGAGTAAGGACACAGTGGTGACATGTGGCTCCAGGGAGGGAAGAGAAGACTTGCCAATCTTCTTTGTGCCTGTGAGAAGGGCATGAGGGTTAGCAGAAAGAGAACCTCAGTCCTGAAGGAGTGCTTAATTTGGAACCAATTGATGAGGTAGTAGATGCGGTGTGACCTCCCCCAGCAGAGCCTGAATAAAAAGAAAACATCCCAGCAACAGCAGCATTTGAGAAGGGTGGAGTCAGAGCATGAGATGGCAAAGCACAGAGGTGCACGCAGGGTCAGACAAGGACAGCCCAAGGATCTAATGTTGCTCCAACCATTCCAGCTCCCACCACTGAGACTCCAGGAAGTCTGCAGGGGGAATTCCAAGGAGACTGAGTTGGAGCTTATAATATTTAATTTCCTTAGAATCAACTAATATAATGTCTAGTATTAGAAAGAACTCAAGGGCTTGAAGTTAAAATGTTGCTAAGTGATAAAGGATGGAAAGAGGGAGGACTGGAGAGGGGGCTTTATATGGCTTTTTATTTTCTCACTATTATTTTAATACCCGATTCAAAAGTAATAAGACTTACATGTTAATGTATGAAATCTGTCTTGGTAGTGACATGACCCTTTTGATCTTTCCATGATTGGAAGTGTAAAGAGAAAAAAATGCACTGAGGTTATTTTTGTGCTATTAAATTAATTATGTACACACATTAATAATAATAGAATAGAAAAAAAATCTGATGTTTTTCTCCTTTGTTTAAAAATGACTCAAAATACTTATTCAAATTGCTTTAACATTTGGCATATATGGATGCTTCTTACAATGGTGATGTCACATTTACAAAAACTTTAATATTGCGCTTTACTGACAAATCACTGCAAGTGCTTCTGTGCCATGTTTGATGACTGCAAATTCATTTCCTTTACCAGCTTCCCTTCCCTTAGGAAACTGAATTTATTTGTAAAAAATAAAACTGCATAATGATGATCTAATTTTCTTTTAATGGCCCTCATCACATACCTAAATTTCCCTTTAACACTAACTTTGGAATTATTCAGAGTGTTGTTTTTCTCACCTTTTATTTTATTTCTTTCAATTTCTTCCAAATGACTATAAAATAGACTTCCTAAATGCCCAATAGATTATCTAGAAGGAAGGAAATGCTCTCATAATGATAGTATCTACAATTATGTCAATGAACACAATGAAGAATATCCTCTGCTCTGTTTGATTTTATGGAATTTGGGGGACAGTAACACCCAAACCAGAGACAGTTCATCTAGCAGCACTGACATTATTTCCTTAACTTGAGACTTGGGAAAGACAATAAAAGGATTAAGAGAAAATGAGCAAACCTGTGCTGTAAGAGGAAGTATGGACAGCATCCCTATAAATAGAGCTTGCTAAGAATTTGATTGGGATTTGCAGTGAATCTGAAGATAAAGCCAGAGAGAATTGACATCTTAACAATGATTAGATTTCAGTCTGTGAATACTGTATCTATTTATTTCAGTGTTAATTTCTTTCCCAGAAGCTTGTGGTTTTCAGCATAGATCTGCACACATTTTATCAGATTATACTTCAGTCTGTACATTTTTGATTGTTAATGCAGATGTCATTATCTTTTTAAAAATTGAAATTCCCAACTGGATTAGTGGCACAGGACTGTAGTCCCAGTGATTCCAGAGGCTTAGGCAGGAGGATAGCACGTTCAAGTCCAGCCTGGGCAACTTAGTGAGACTCTGTCTCAAAATGAAAAATAAAAAGAGTTACGAGTGTGGCTTAGTTGGTAGAGCATCCCTGGGTTCAATCCCCAGTATGCTTTCCCAGAAATAAAGAAAGAAAATCTCAATTGTTTATTGCTGCTATATGAAAATATGATGGATTTTTCATTTTACAATACATTTTGTAAAAGCATACATTGAAGTGGAAGTTTTGACACTGTAAGGTAAATCTTAATTTACATTTAATTATGTTACCTCTTATGAATCAGTAAAGTAAAACGGTTTATGTTTTATGCTTTTACATTTGCTACCTAGCCAGTTGGCCAAGACACATTGCATTTTGGTATATCATTAATATTCATGATTAATGGAAATATTTAAAACTAGTAAAATTAATGGAGAAAGATAGTAAGGTGAGCACTTTGTCAAAAGCACTGTTTTAATTAATTGACTCCCACCTAAAGCCAAGGTGTTCACAGTGTTCTATCTCATTCTTCACAAAGCTCCCTCAGAGGGGAAAGCAAACTGTGAAAAATTTCTCTTCTATCACACACAATATGAGCTTTATTCAGGTAAAGAGTATAAGGCCATAGATTTTATTTTAACACTAATTTTATTTTACCAGAACTCAACTTATAATTGAAGAGGTTTTCTTTAACACAAACTACTAATTATTCTGAATATAATTTTAGCAGTCCATAATATAGATCATCCCCAAGAAATGAAAATTTGAAGCAGCAGTGAAGGTAAAATAGCACAAATTGGAGTGAGATAAATTTAGAGGCCTCCAGACACCTGACACACTCTAAATTAAATCAATAAGTGCAGGTATGTGGTCCTTTAGTTCAACTAAAATAAAATCATGCACATCAAACATTATGTAATACTCACTAAAATCTTAGCAGTGGACACGGAAAATTTGCATTTAAACAAAAAATGGTTCTGGAATTGTAGGTAAAATTAATATAAATATTCTCATCTTTTGTGAGATATTTACACTGGAAACCACCCTTTATACATTTAAAAATAAAGATTTGAGAAAGGCTAGTTCAAGGAGCATAACAAGAGAACTACAGGAATACCTAAAGGTGCATAAAAATTAGGGCTCTACTTCCAGAAAGACAGATCATCCCATTTTAGACTTTCAGCTGCTTTAAATGCATGCATATTTACGATGGAAGAATCTATAGAGTATTGAAGGTAGAGGATTTAGCAAATTATTTAATAGTTTTGATGAGTGCCTGAGAATATAGGTTTTCCAGGATAATGAAACAACCATTGTAATAAGCTCAGATATACAAGATTCAAGAGATGGTGCACCATGAAAGAGTGGAGAAATACAGCATTTATTTATTCACTAATATTTTTATTGGGTACCTGCTAGGTGCTAGGGCCATAGTGTTCAGAAAACCACATATGGAGCCAGTGTTTTAAAGTGTAAAGTCAAAGTGATCACACAAATAAATGAGAATTTAGTTCACAACAAATGATAGTTGCTTTCAGAGAAAGAAATGTATTTGTAAAGTAGGAGACACAAAGAACTCTAACCTAGTCTCAGGCAAGGATTTGAGAGAAAGTTATCTGGAAAAATGTAACTTGAAGGACATCTTACACATGGCGGGAGTTAACTGACTGAAGAAGCATGTTACTTAATTGTTCTATTGAAGAAGGAAAAATGCTCTAACCAAGGTTGCCTCTGGTTTTCTTCAGTTATGCTGCAGTATCCAATAGGTCCATGATTTCAGTAGTTTATAATAACCAGAGTTTTTCAAATGACACAAAAGCTCTTTCATTGATGAACTAAAATTTGTTTGCAATATGACAATTTCAGAAGAGAGAGAGAACAACGGTAGGTTGGTTCCTCAGTCTGCTGCTTGGAAGTGGTTTACAATGCTGCCACTCACAGGGGGCAAAGAAAACCCCAACAGGGCGGGTCCTGACATCATCAAGGTCAGTAGGAATAATCCTGCTACAGGGAGGGGAAACAAAATCTTAGGCATAAAATACAATTTACCAAAATTTATACCAACTTTAAGGCTCATAACATGTTTCCACTAGAGAAAGACTATAAGAATGTATTTTCTACTTCTACCTAAATTTCATATTCTGACGTAGAATTTACTGTTGGTAGCATGTTGTCGATCATTGGGATTGGAAAATGCTAGCTTCTGATTCTAATGATTGCGTGTAACATTGAGGAATAATTTTCTCCTGCATTTTATTATCTCTATTATTATATTGCTATCCTCATAAAATAAAAATCTCATTTCTAACTCTTCCTATTTCTATTCATTTGATACAGACACAAAGATCATTTTTGGTATAGAAGCCTTGCAGGTGAGTTGACATCAGTGTGCACCATCTAGTTTAGCAGTCTTCCCCAGGACATGAGTATTTGGTCTAAATTGCCATCTAGTAAAATAAAAAGGAGGTTAGATCTTATGGGCAGTGCCCCGTGGGCTCTTCAGTGACTGTGACTGCTTTCCTAAGAGTCTATGTCAATCTGTACTCAAATACTCAAGTGTTTTCAAATAGCACAGAAAACAAAATCCTTCCGTTTTGCACATCACTGCATAATTCTCAGGGAGATGAAACTGACCCATGAGCCATGTCATCTGTTATTTGCTGCTATACAGAAAATTGTTAAACCATTTACCATGTTAAAATAAGGTTTTTGCATATGCATGTTTATAGCAGCACAATTCACAATAGTCAAGTAATGGAACCAAACTAGGTGTCCCTCAACAGATGAATGGATAAAGAAAATGTGCTGTATATACACAATGCAGTTTTACTCAGCACAAAGAAGAATGAAATTATGTCATTTGCAAGAAAATGGATGGAAATGGAGACCATCATGCTGAGTGAAATAAGCTAGCCTCGGGAAGTCAGGGTTATATGATTTCTCTCATATGTAGAAGCTGGAGAGGAAAGAATGAATAAACAAGGGATCTCATGAAAACAGAAGAAACACTGTTAAAGCAGAAGGAGGATATCAGGTGGAGGAAGAAAGTAAAGGAAAGGAAAAGTACCAGGAAATGAAATAGACTGAACTATTTGACTATGTTGTGTGCATGGAAGAATATATTACAACTAATATATACAATGATATATACACCATTATGTATAATTATAATGCACATACATATATAAAGAAAACATGTTTATATATATACATATAACATTTATATAACAGAAAATGTTCATATATACATATAAACATATATATAACAAATAATTTATAACATGTATGTGTGTACATGTGTATACACATATATATTTATATATGCACATACATGCATTCCTTTTGCCCGGAATTTGTGCCTTTCTGATGGCAGTGCTTTGCTTTTAGTTGTTAGCCCCCCTTCCTGGCTACTCTTCTTTGTAGGTGACATTTCACAGGCATCCACTGTCAGCTTCTTCTTTTAGTTTGCATAACAGCAAACATGGGCAGAAAATTGGAAGGTGACATGAAGAGGAGAAAGAGAGCAGCTCAGCCCTTTCTCCCCTAGCTGTCTGCCTTGGTGGAATCTTCAGCAGTGGCTTCGTCTCCTTAGCTCCCACGCCTGCCAGACAAGCCTGCTGCAATTCAACAGGCAATTCTGACCTGGACTGGGGTGTTACTATGTCTTCTTTTCTTTTCTCTGGTTTAGGGGATTTTCAGCTTTCTGCTTCTGGAGAACTCTATGTTGTCTCATCGTCTGCTGTTTGGATCTTCAATGTATCCATCTCCTGTATAACAACTCCCTATAGTGGATTCTTTCTGTTTAAATTAGAGTGGTCTCACTTCCCAGTTGCATCCTGAATGATTATCAGCCATGAATATCTAACTAGATCTTTTAACCGTATTGCTTCAGTATTATTTGAAATATAATGTTTCAAACTAAGGAATCACCCACAGTCCTCATAATGTATATGATAACTCAGTCAGTTACACATTAAAAGCCATACTCTGTTTTATGCATTTATTTATTTTAATTGAACTGGAAACATGTCACTCTGGTACAAATGCAGCAACACAGAATTTCTATTTTTATTTTCTATAATCCTATGCTAAGTCATTAACAAATGTACCATTTTTTAACTTAAAATCCACTATAACTGTCTTCAATAAGCTGCTCTGGTTATATATATATATATATATATATATATATATATATATATATATATATATACACATATATATATGTACTATATAGTGAGTTCTACATGGACATGGCCAATCTTCACATAGATTGCCTGATATATATATATATAAATTAAGAATTTTTATGATATATATACATCATAAAAATTCTTAATTAATTACAGACATCATTGAGAGCCTCAATCCTGTCTACCCTCTTGGTAAAAGTCATAGAATGCACTTTACCAAAAACTTCTACTTGTATAACCACATTTCTTAAAATATGTTTGAACTCATAGAATTTAGAGAATTTAGTCAATAAATAGGGAATTTTTCACAGAAATATAATTATCTCTGCCTTAAAGGATAAGAAACAAGTAGCATCTTTTGTTTTTACTTCATTAAAAAGCAATTTCTGTGATAAAATAGCATGAATAAAAATCTTACACTGTCAAAATATTTTTAATCTTCCCAGTCTTCATAAACCTTGCATCTCCCAGAAAGATGTTAAAAGTAAAAAAACAGTAGAGCAACTTCTCATCTGTTTCTCTTTAATGCACCTGATAGTCAATGTAGCAACAGAGAATGAGCAGAGGATGAGGGTACAGGAAGGGATTCACATGGAAGGGATGAGGGAAGCCATACAAGCTGATTAGATCTGGTCATGGAGTCCAGGCTACTGCAATGACCAAGGGCTCTCACTTGTACTTTCAGGACACAGGGGATTACCAATTATAAGCACCTACATTTCTTTGATGGAGGGCTTTAACTCACTACTGATGCCTTGCTTCTGGGTAAAAAGGTAGATGTGCTGGAAATTAATGGAACCACAGAACAATGAAGCAGTGAATCTTGGGAGTTGATATGTAAAACTCTGCCTTCTTTACCCCTGAGCTGAGATGACATTCAAAGTGTCCCCATGGAATTATACCTCCAGCTTTCCAGGGTGGACTTCCATCATTGATTGGCTTTCCCAGTCTCTTATTGGTGGCTCCTTCATTTCTCAATTGACTACTTATCCTGAATCATCACCTCCGGATTTTCTTCTGAATAGATTTTACATTTAGATGGTCAGTAGTAGAAGTAATCAGATCATGTAAATGTGGTCTCTTTGTCAGATTGGGGACCTAAGGTTGGCAAGTTCTGCGTGGACATGGCTGATCTTCACAAAGATTGCTTGAGCTGTTGAATAAGATTTGTAATCCCAGTGAAGGCCAACTGGAACACCTGGAATATTGTATTCTTCTTCAGCCTAGATGTTAATCAAAATCAATACTTAATCCTACATGGAATGACAGATATTTCAGTGCTTTCTTCAAAGGCATAAAAGATGCAGGAATTGGGGTCCCCATTTTATCTGCATTGTTGTTCTAGTCTGGCCTCTGAAAAATTCAAATGGGAGAAGAAAAGAAGGCAGTAAACCACCACAGACTTCAGAAAGTTCTGGCCCAATTGCTCAGCTCAATTTAGCATCTTTACTAGGATATCTCAGCAAACATATTTGGTATTTGATGTTTAGTTATGTGGCATATGAATTATTTTAATTACCACCAGAAAAAAATAAGATCAGAAGAGTCTGACATTCACTTTGAATTGAAATAAATGTACATTCATTTACTTTCTCAGAATTATGTTAACTACCCAATTCTCGGTCACAATATAGATTTAAAAAATGGGATAGACACAAATTACTTTTTATTTCTTGTATTTTTAAACTTTTACTTTCAAATGATAGATAATGCTATCCAAATGATGATTTTACAATTAATCACCTCCAGCAAATAACAAATCTAAATCAACAAGATTCTTCATAAAATAAAAACACTATGTTTATTTATTTTATGCAAATAATTGCCTGTAAATTAGGCAATTGGTGTAAAAGTGGAATAAAATTTAAAGAAACACTATTATACATGATTGAAAAAGTAAAGTAATTGCAACAAGTTGGAGAGACTTGAAGATAATGTGTTGTAGCAAAGTGTTGAGATGACTCAAAAATGGACGGCCACAATGACAAAAATACTGATGTCAAAATTTAAAAGGAAGAATTTGAATAAAATCAGCTCATAAATGTGATAGTGGAAAACTATCTTTGTACAGTTAATATATTACTCATATAACATTTTAAAATATGTATGTAATTACATTTTAGTTAAGTACAACAGGCAAGTGTATGAGTTAATAAGGATTTTTTTAAATGTACATAATCAGGTTAGCCATGGTGAGCTATTTGCATTCATGTCACTGACTCTGAAATGATCCCGCACCATTCCCCCAAGAGAGCGGCTTGACGCCTGGTGTCTGCATCAGACAAGATCAAGAGCCACAGTGCTATATTTGGAACCACTACCCCCATTTGACTCACAGGCCCTGTTCAACTACGTGATTTGTAAAAGCAAGATCTTTCCCTTATGATTTCTTTTTCCCGGCTTCTCAGCAAATCACTGTTGTTCTGAGCTTCTTACGAGCCATCTCTCCTCTACCAGTCTATTAAGCACTTCTCCATATATCTCAAGGGTAGTTACAAATATAATACACATTTATTTATAGATGTTCTTCATTTTTCCCAGAAATTCCCTCATACTTAAATGAATCTCTGCTCTAGCCAAACGGAGATACCTGTTATTACTCTGTATTTTGTTACTATTCATTTAACCTTCTGTTTTAGCTTTTTCATTCCCCCTGAAAAGCTCATGTGTTGGGCAATGAGGTGAAACGATGAGATTATGAGAACGCTTTCCCTTCTTTTACTTAAAGCACACAGAGCTCTTCCAAAACAGAAAATGGGTAATACTTTCAAGGAACAGGTTTCTGACCAGGGCAAGACCATAAACCTCCACAAATCTCTTCAGTTAAAAAAATCAAAAGCTTAAGCAACTGAAAGAGAAAATGAAATGAAAATGGAAAAAGTATCTACAGTGACCTTCCCCAAAGCTAGCTGCAAAGCCACCCCCACCCTGCAAAATAAGAATGAGTGAGGCCAACCCCCAAAGGAAGGACCCTGTGGGCACGTGTGTCCTTAGCAATTGTACAGAGAGTAGAGTGAAAGAAGATACCTAGGCATAAATCAAACAGTGAGTTTTTTACACGTGTGAGACAAATTCTAGAGCATTCTTTAAAGGCACTGAGGGACTTGGAAAAATGGGGAAAAAATGCCATCCTATTGTTACCACCCCATAACTGGAGGTTTCAGCTCTTGATTTATGCATGGGCTGAAAGCCTGGACTTCTTCCAAGGAGTACTGAGTTCAAGATCTGTTCCTTACTAATCCCAATACACACACACACACACATGAACATACATATATAATGCAGGTGTATGTGTGTGTATATATGTATATTTTATTCCTCTGAATTCTGAGACATTAAGTGATAGCCTGAGTATTGTGCTCTTGTTTTCAAGTATGGTTGGATATTTTATCTTCATTCTTTTAAATTAAGTGATAAGAATCTTAAGGGCAAAGAAAGTGTTTGGTTCTACCATCTCTCACACTCAACTCCATCTTTCACAGCACCAGACTTAATCTATAATCAAGTTAGTTTTGTAATACTGAGAGCTACAGATCAGGACTACATAGTGTCTTTCACTCAGCAATCTAAGTTCTGTAGGTATGTTCCAAAGTGGAAAACAGACAAATCTTTAAAAAATAAAATAAAAAAAAAAAAACTGGAGGAGAAAGAGATACTCTGCAGCAATTATCTCTGTCATTGTAAAACATGACCTCATCAGAGCTGAACAGGTAACCCTTACCAGAGTTAGGAAGAAGTGGTTATTTTATACTTCAGTTAAAGTACTCAAGGTAATTTGTTTTGAGTGGTGTTTGTTGATATAAAGTGTAAATCAGAGATACAAGTTAAATAAAATACTGTAACATCCACTGAATTAGACACCCATTCAACAGAGAGTGAGTCCTCATAATGCAGAGGAAGGTCAGATATCCTTGAAGTCATCAAAGAGGAACACCGAATGGATGCAAACAGAAGTGCCTAACAAGCAGCAAAAGGTGAAGGACATGAACAGCACCAGCAGGATAGAAATAACCAGTGAAGCAAAGGGTCAGGGAAGGTAGTACCATCAGAGAGGAACAGCTGGTATGCAGCCTAGATCAGGAGTCCTTGTGGTCATGATTGAAAAACTGTACCCCTGCAGGATATGCCTTAGCAACCACAGGGGCACGGGAGGGGACAGGCATACCAGGAACTATGGATGACTAAAGGGCAAATTTGGTCTCTGACTCTTCCTTGGTGTACCCAATTTGGCAAGTTGCATAATCTTTCTTCATATCTATAAAATGTGGTTTATATCATCTACCCTCAGAAAAATTTTAAATTGCCTGAGCTTTGATGAATAAGCACATAATATGCACACAATAAACATTGCCTATTCTTAGTTTAAAAATTTTTTATCAGTCAAGTTCTATTTGTTTAAAAAAAAAACTTTAAATTGTAAAAAGAGTAGAAGCATGCATTATTTTTTCTATCAGAAGATATTAATAATATGTAAAATTATTAAAATGGCAAAATACACAGGATTTATTATAAAATTGATACTATAAAATCAAAATAGAACAACCACACATGAAGAATTATCTACGATGTGTTAGGGGATTCTTAAATGTTTGCTGAATCCATTACAGTCATTATAAATAAATTTGTATGAATGCTGTCTCCTGCATAATTAGTTATGCAATCATTAAAGCACTCTCTAGATTTAAAATTCCTAAATTAATTTCATTTACTTTTCATTTGGTTAAAATTTTAAAGTAATGTAATGCTTTACATTAATTTAACAATGTCTCTTATCAAAGGAAGCTTCACAACCTTTAAAGAAAACCTTAAAAGTGCATTTTTTTAAAATCAGTAAACCATATTTCCTTTGCAAGAAGAAATGAGAAATCAGATCTTCATAGGTTTAAATGAAATTAAGACTCCAGATGCAGAACAGTTGCATGACCTGCACATCCCATGTTTTCCCTCCTCTATGATGTAATACATCATTCCTAAGCTTGTCACAACCTGGAGCAGCAAGACATGTGACATGTGACATGTGACATGCTACAATCAGGGATGCATTCTAAAAGGCAGAGGTTGGTTGGTAGCACTCCAGTCGTGTACTGGGTAAAAAAAAAAAAAAAAAGCTGTTTCCAATCTTTTAAACATCTCATTACCTCAATGTCTGTAGTTCACTAATACAAAATAAAACCAAAGCAATTTGAACAGACAAAGCGATGGAGACTGCTCCCTTCCTCCTCTGAATGCCTTCCCTGGACATTGTACTGCCTATTTCCCTTTTAAACTCCTAATGAATCCTAAGAATATGTGACTTCTAATAAGAAAGAAGACAAGAGATGGAGATAATAAAATTCCTTCGGGAACTGTGAGGACATAGTTCCTCCCCAAAATTCAGTTTTACCTTTTAAGGTCTAAAAATGTTCTCTAACTTAATGTCCTGTAGATTTCTTCAAAATGCACCTGTCACTTTCCCTGGATTCCTCTTGCTTGCATTATTTTATCAGTTCTCAATTTCCTCCTAAGTGCACCTAAATGTGCCTTTATTTATGTATTTATTTGATTCCAGAGATTGAATTCAGAGGCGCTTAACCACTGAGCCGCTTACTCAGTCCTTTTTTTTTTTTCCTTAATTTTTTTGAAATTTTGAGACAGGAACTCACTAAGTTGTGCAGCACCTTGCTCAATTACTGAGGTTTGCTTTGAACTTGAGATTCTCCTGCCTCAGCCTCCTGAGAGGCTGAGATTACAGGCATGTGCATGGCGCCCAGCATTGTGGCCTTTTGTGGTGTGCCATCTCAGGAGCCCCCTTTTCCTTACTCTTTCTAGACCTTACAACATGCCGTGATTCATCCTTTTTGATAGATTTTTAATTCCATCTTATTTTTGTTTGCATTTGCTCCAGTGCCCCCTTCCCTATTTTCCCCCAAATGTAAGCCAAGTCCTTCTAGATAACTGATATGAAGGACTCAAAATGAAGCCCCCCACCCCATGGTGTGAACACTTCTGGCTGCTATCATTCTACCTCATCCTCAAACTTCTCACTTTTCAGGACAGAGGAAGTTCATAACAATGTATCCAGTGGGTGCAACCATTGCTGTATTGTTGAGCACCCCATGTGCTTTAACAGAAGTATTCCCACTTATGCATTTATAGTTCTAGTGCTAACATACCAAATATTTAAATTCTCACAAATGAGCCAGAGATTTTGTTTTAAATATATTCAAATATATGTGTATAAGCATATGTATTTATATGTGAATATATAAAATTGTGAAAGTAAATATAATTGTATATTCCATCCCCCCTCCAAATAATACTATATTCTCTTTGCCTCACATGTTTTTAGAGAAAATATCCTTCTACAGTATTAACAGAGGCATGTGGAGCAATCCCTGCCACACAAAAGCATTTTAAGTCTTGGGTTGATGAACACGTTGACTCCACAGATGTCAGAATATCCCACCACTCCAGAAAGGTCCCTTATTTTCATCTCAGGCAAACACACACACAATAGCAACAAAGGTCCCTCTTCTACTCCATGGTGGGTCAATTTTGCTTTTCATAGCATTGCAGATAGAAGGAAATGTGCAATTTGTGATTGTTTTAGATTCTTCTGCTCAACATACTTTGAGATTGAGCCATGTTGTTAGATCCATCCACAGGATTTTTATTCCTGAGTGGAATTCAATTTGTATAAATATACCACAGTTTGCTTTTCCATTCTCCTAATGATGGGCATCTGAATTATATCTGGTTTGGGGTTTTTAGGTAAAATTTTTTTATAAAAATACCTTAAACAAGTCTTTTTATATAATTATAATTGTATTTATTTGGAGTAAATACCTATTGTTAAAATTTCTGAAGTATAAAGGCATGTAATTAATTTTGTAAAAAACTTAGACATTGCTTGACCCATTTTAATTCCTCTCAGCATTTTGTGAAATTCCATTTACCAGAAAACTCCTTGACAACATGTGGACTTGTTGGTCTTTTTAATTTTGCTTTTCCATGGAGTATTAAATAATTTCTTGCTTTAAATTTGTACTTCTCCAATGATAAAACATATTGTACAATTTTACTATTCTCATATGATATTTCCATATCCTCTTTTATGAAGTGACTCTTCATTCTTCAAGAGTTACCTTTTTTTGTTACCTCTTTTGGCTTCTGATCATGGATTTGTAGAGATTCTTTATATATTTTGTGTTCAGCCCTTTTGCCAGTTATCTCTAATGTGAATGCGATCACCACATCTAGGGCTTCTTGCTTGTTTACTTGATCCATTAACACCTTTCAGGGAGGAAGTTTTAAATTTTGGTAAAATGCAATTTTTCCTTTGTTTTCCTTTCATGGTTAGTTAGTGCTTTCTTCATCTTATACAAGAAAGTGCTGCCTCCCTCAGGACCTCAGAATCATGTGGTATTCTCCTCTATTATGTTCAAGAATCATTTATTTTATTTTTATGTTTTTATGCACAATGTGAGTTAGGAGTTAGGGTTATTTATTTTTTCCATGAATTTGTTCATTTGTTCCTTTTCAATTGTTGCAAAAACATTATTTTCCCACTGAAGAGTTGTAGCACTTTAGACAAAAAAAAAATCATTCTCCCAAATAGTGCGCAACTATTTCTAGAAATGTTCTCTTCTTCACAAACAGCTTTAATAAAAAAGATACTTGAAAGCAAGGTTTAAAATGAATGCTATCAATTTTTAGCCTTTATAAGGTATAAGACTAAGAGGAAATTCATGTTAAAATAGGCAGAATTAAAGAAAATAATAAGGTGTATTAGTCAGTTCAGGCTGCCATAACAAAATTCCACATGCTGGAGGAACTTAAAAAACATAATTTATTTCTCACAGTTCTGGAGCCTGGAAGTCCAACATTGTTTTAGTCAGCTTTGTTGCTGTTGTGACTAAAAGACCGGAAAAGAACAACTTTAAGGAAGAAAAGTTTATTTTGGCTCTCAGAGTTTCAGCGGTCTCAGTCCATAGACAGCCAGCTCCATTGCTCAGGGCCTGAGGTGAGGCAGAACATCATGGAAGGATTATATCTGGTTTGGGGGTTGGATGTGGAAGGATGTGTTGGAGGAAAGTAGGTTAAGTAATTACACCAGGAATGAAAGAGAGAGACAGAAAGAGAGACCAACAGACAAGCTCCACTCACCAAATACAAACTATATACCCCCAAAGCATGCCCCTAATGACTCACCCCCTCCAGCCATACGCTACAGGCCTATGGTTACCACGCAGTTAATTCCTATCAGGAGATTAATTCACTGATTGGGTTAAGGCTCTGATAACTCAATCATTTCACCTCTAAACCTTCTCACAATTATCTCATACATGAGCTTTTGGGGGACATCTGATATCTAAACTGTAACAGAGCTGGAGAACTTTTTGGGGGGGTACTGAAGATTAAACTCAGGGGCACTCGACCACTGAGCCACAACTCCAGCCCGATTTTGTGCTTTATATAGAGACAGGGTCTCACTGAGTTGCTTAGCCCCTCGCCATTGCTGAGGCTGGCTTTGAACTAGTGATTCTCCTGTCTCAGCCTCCCTAAGTGCTGGGATTACAGGCTTGCGCCACTGCACCCAGCTTAGAGCTGGAGTACTTGAACAATTTAATTCTTCAAAGTATTTTCCCGGCTTGCAGATGGCCACCTTCCTATCACAGAGCCCTGTTCTCATGACCTCACATGATGCTGCCTAACTCCTAAAAGGTCCATCTCCAAATATTATTACATAGGGGTCAGTTCTTCAAAAGATGTGTTAAGTCTATAACAAAATGCAAGAACAGGAAGGAGAGCAGTGCATGCTGCACATGTGTGTCCAAACAGGGAACAGATCAGAACACACTGTGTGCCTATGTTGAAATACATGTCAATCAAATTAAATATTAAAAAAAGAAAATAGTAATTTCATCTTAAAAAGAAAAATGTAGAAAACATTTATAATTGAATTTGATTATTTGAAAAGATGATATCAGTAAACTCCCAGCAAGACTGATGAAGAACAATAATAAAAGGTGGGGACAATAAATGGAAAAATACCAGTTACCAGTATCAGACAGGCATAAGAATATGATCCCAAATGCTACTTGCATTAATAGGATAATTATAGTGTGAATACTTTATACCAATAATTTTAATACCCCACATAAAATGAACATAAATCTAAAAACACAATTTATCAAACTGATTTATTAGTTTTTTCTATGAATATGCAGCAATTTAAAAATCATGATATTCTCACCATTTTTAAGGATCAGGGGTCAAGAATAGATTCCATGCTTATGCTCTGCTGATGGTTTAAATATTTTTGATTTTTTTATGTTCCAGTTTACTGAACACTCTTCTAAAGTTTCATCTACTTCATTGAACTCACTGGATTAATCTATCTTTGATTCTCTTTAAGTCATGTATTACAAAATTTAATTATATTTGTAAAATATTTTCCCTTTCACAATGTAACATAACATAATAAGAGAAATAATGGCCAAGTATATTCATAGATCCTTTTACACTCAAAGAAGAAGTACTTAAATAGAACATGTAAACTGAAGTATGAGATTCTTGGGCCTATCTTGGATTTCTACCTACAACACTAACAAAACAATATTTGGAGAGTTATATTGTATAAACATATTAAATTAATTATTAATTATATAAATATTTAATTAATTGTATAAAATATTTTCATTATTAGCAAGTCATCTAAAAATGTATTAGGAAAATTGTACATCATGACCATGTTGGTTTCAATCCAGAAATGCAAAGTCAATTCAACATATGCATATTAATAAATGTAACTCACCATATAAATAGAATCAAGGACAAAAATTACATAGTCATCTCAATAGATGAAGAGAATTCTTTTGGCAAGATTCAGCACCTATTCATTCGCTTCCTACATAAAGAAACTCAGAATAGAAAAAAATTACCTCAACATCATAAAGGCTAGGTATGAAAACCCAAAGCCAATGTCACACTGAATAGAAAAAAAATATGGAAATTATTTTCTCTATAATCAGCAGAAAAAAAAAGTATGTCTACTCTCACACTCTGATTCAATATAGTACTAGAAATTACAGCAGGCGCAATTTAGTAAAAGGAAGCAATATAAAGGATAGAATAGAAAGTTAAGAAGTCAAATTATTATTGTTTGCAGATTATATGCTCTCATACTCAGATGATCCAAAAATTTCACCAGAAAATTGCTAGAGTTGATAAATAAATTCAAAGTATGAGGATGCAAAATCAACATGAAAATATCAATAACTTTCCTATACACCAATAATAAACTTGCTGAAAAAAATCAAGAAAATAACCCCCTTCACAATAACCTCAAATATAAAAGTAAGAATGAATCTAACCAAGGAGATGAAAGACCTCCACAATGACAATTATAGAACACTGAAGAAAGAAATTGAGAATTACACCAGAAGATGAAAGAAACTCCCATGTTCATCGACAGGGAGAACTAATGTTAAAATGGTCATATTACCAAAAGTGATATACAGATTCAATGTAATCTCCATTGAAATACTAATGATGTTCTTCACAGAACTGTAAGAGTCAGTTCTAGCATAGAAGTCTTAGAATAGCAGAAGTAATTCTAAGGAAAAAAAAAAAACTAATGGTGGAAACATCATAATACCCAACTTTGAATCACATTAGAGAGCTAATGTAACAAAACTGCATGGTACTGACATTAAAACAGACACAGACCAATGGAACAGAAGACACAGAGACACATCCACCACATACGGTCATCTGATCCTTAATAAAGCTGCGAAAAACACCAATTGTAGAAAAGACAATCTTTTTAAATAAACAATACTGGGAAAACTGGCTTTCAATCTACAGGAGAGTGAGACTAGATCCTTATCTTTTACCCTGCACAAAAGTCAAATCAAAATAGATCAAAGACCTAGGAATCCAACCAGAAATTATGCACTCATAGAAGAAAACAGAGGGTCAGTGTTATAACATATAAGCACAGGCAACAAATTCCTCAATAGGACTTGTAAAACTCAGGAAATAATACCAATAATTAACAAATTCCTTGGCATAAAATGAAATAGCCTTTTCACAGCAAAGGAAACAATTAAGAATGTGAAGAGAGAACCTACAGAATGGGAAAAAACTCTTAGTTAGCTACACTTCTGAGAAAAGATTAATATCCAAATTATATATAAAGAACACCAAAATCTTACCCTCAATAAAACAAATATCTCAGTCAATAAAGGGACAAATGAACTCAACAGATAATTCTCAAAAGAAGAAATACAAATGGTCAACAAATATATAAAAAAAATTTCAACATCTTTAGCATTAGGGAAATTCAGACTAAAACTACAGTGAGATTTCATTTCACTCCACTTAGAATGGCAGCCATCAATAAATCCCAACATTATGTATAACTATAATGCACTAATAAGAAATGCAAATAGTAAGTTCTGGAGACAATATGATGAGAAAGAAACAATTTAAGACTGTCAGTGGAATTGTAAATTAGTACAATCACTATGGAAATTAGTATGGAGGTTTCTCAAAAGTCTAGGAATAGAACCACTGTATGACCCTGTTATACTGTTTCTCAGTATTTATCCTAAATAATTAAAAAATTATCATACTATAGTGATACATGCATTCCCATGTTTACAGCAGGATAATTCATAATAGCCAAGATATGGAACCACACTAGGTGTCCATCATTGGATGAATAGACAAAGAAAATATGGTATATATACACAGAATTTTTATTTGGCCAAAAAGAATAAAATTATATCATTGGAAGAGACATGAATAAAATTTGAGAGCAGTATGTTAAGCAAAATAAGCCAAACTCATAAAAACAAATGTCATATGTTTCCTTTCATATGTGGAAGCTACAGATGAAAACAGAGGGAAAAAACTTGTGTGGGGAAAATATCATGAAAATAGAAAGATGATCAGTAGACTAAGGAAAGTGGCCAGGGGAAAGAGGAAATATTGTGATACAATATTTACCAAGTTATATTGTTATACCATGTGTGTATATGAATATGTAATAATAAATACTACTATTGATTATAATGTACCAAGAAGAAAACATTTCGAAACAAAGAACAACAAAAACAAAAGACAAAAGACTACAGGTCAACATGGTTTCACTGATGAATTTGATCCAAAATATAACTAAGAAAAAAACACCAATCTTGAACATACGTTTTCAAAAATTAAATAGAGAAGAATGCTATGTAATTATTTTATGGAACTAACCAGTAAAATTCTGACACTAAAACTTGGCAAGAATATGAAAAAGAAGCAAAGAAAACAGGCAAAAGCATATATATATAAAAATATATTTGAATATACTGCATTAAATAATAAAAATATGTATCACAACATTAACAATTAAGAATGACAATGTAGATTTGATTGCAGTATTTTATAACATTTTCTAATATCCGATAAGGCAATTATAATTTCTGTTCCTCAAAATTTTTTGTCTATTCTTAGGCCTTTTTAATATAATTAAGATATATTTTTTATTAGATTCTAGGCAAAAAACTAAATGTCTCTTCCTAATTGGGATTATGTCAAATTTAGATACTAAATTTGGGAGAATTAACACTTTCATATTTTACTTTGCTTTCAAAAAATGAATTTTTACTTTCATTCCTAAGATTTTATAGATTATAAAATTATTTATCCTGTTAAAATTATTTTTTAATTTTATGACAACTAGAACAGATATTTTTATTATAATGTTCTTATCAATTTTGTTCTGAATGAAGACAGTCAATATTATATCTTCATACTTAACCTGTTACCTCATCAATTAATTTATTTTCATTTTTTCTAGAAAAGCGTTTTATTGTAAGAATAAGAATGATAGAGAAAAATAATTTCATCTATGGTTTTTCAAATTTTGTAGCAGTCTTGAATTTTTCTTGACATTGTTTTTGCCGTAATCTTCAAGACAGTATGGAAAACCACTAGAGGTGGAAGGGCACATATGTCTTGTTTTTATTTTAATAGATATAGATTGTTTTAAAATTTTGTATAATGAAGGATATTGGTGGTTTGAAAATACCTTTTATTATTTTTATATTTTCCTTTAATCTCGCTTTTGAGATTTTGGTAAGACTTTACATATCTAAATATTTGTAATTTAGCTATAGTTTCATTGTCCTTATCAAGTCTCTTGTGATCATGTTGCTTGCTTAAAATTTTTTAGAGTGAATTAAAAATTGAAAGATTATGTGCAATCTAGTTTAGATAAATCTAAGCAAAAGTATCTGCTTTAATAACCTTTTCAAAAATGTAAACTATATCTTAAAAAATATTCAGCATCAGAGATTGATTTTGTTGATTTGCATTGTGCAATGTGTTCTGTTTTTTTTTAAAATATTTCCTTTTATTTGATAATATTTATTTCCAGAAAGTTGATTTTGGGGTTGGAATCTCTTCAATAATTTCTTAGTCATTTATTTAGTTTTAAATCTTTCAATTCCTTGTCAGCAAACCACATTGCATCACTCTTTAGATTAAGGACAATTGTTACAATATATTTCTTATGTTCTCTATTGCCTGTAGCATCTGCCATTGAATTTAATATATTCTCTGTATACATTTATTGATCATTAACTATAAGGTTGTTTGTGATAAAAATGGTCAGGAAAAGTGTTAAATGGCTAGCTTGTCTTTCACAAAACTGAATTAAGATTTGAAAAATCAATAAATAAATAAAAGAAAATTTAATTGAAAAGCTATACAAAAGATGGAGCCCACAAAATATTCCTTCTTACATTTTTCATACATTAAAAGGATTTGTTGTTTTCACTTTGATGAATGCTATTATAAATGCATTTCTATTCCAAGTTTTTCTAAGATATTCTTGTCATCGTAATTATAAAGGATATGTCAAGAAAAGAAAATCTCAGGATTCCTTATGTGCCAATGGAGTTACGGAAAAGCAAATTCAAAGCAAAAATGAACTGAAAAATCTTAATTTGACCCTTGTCAGAAAAGAGCCTGACTGTGAATTAGGAGAATGTTCAAGAGTACAGTTAATATACCCTGACTTTATGAAAGATAGTAGTGCCAATGTAAATTAGAATATGTCAAATGGAACATGCATGATGTAGAAAAAAATAATTATTATAGTTTAGAAGAGAGAATAGAGCTTGGGATGTTCTGAGTTAAGGAGAACATTTACCAAAGAGCAAACTTGGATCAGTAGTTGTCAAGCTGACAAAATACATATGGGCTTGTTGCCATGTTTTCATCAATATGAAAATGTTTTCTTTGCAATAATTGACAAACATGATTTCAGCCAGTTTTGAATGGCTAGGTATACAATTGAACAGACTGGAACAAATGTGTAACAAAGAATAGAGAGAAGGGCCTATTTCTGGGTATAAAAGGAGGAGGGTTATATTAAGTTGTAAACATGCTAGGTTCACAAAAAAGTTAAAAATATTGTCCTTACAGGACAAGTTGATTTCTGGGACCCTCCCAAAAGGTATATTCTGGCAAAACTGCTAGCTTCCTGAAATACATGTGGATTCATCTTGGGACAATCTTAGATGTAACAGTGAGTAGTAAACAGTTCTCCTCCAACAGTATCAGGGTGCATTCAAGCAAAGTGAGGCATCTATAGACAGATTTACAGACAAGGTGGCATTATTAGTCTGTAGTACTGAGTTGTTTTTTAAAACTGGCTTACCTTCTCAAAAGAATCACTGTTAGAGTATAGGAAAGCTATTGATTTATAAATGTTCATCTTGAATCTTGTTACTTAGTTAAATTTATTTCTCAGCTCTAGAAATCTTCTGGGAGAATTTTTTATGTTTTCTCAATAAAGGATCATGTACTACGCAGAGATGGTTTGACTTCTTTTCATGTGTATTCCTTGAATTTCCTTACCTTGTCTGATTGCTCTGGTTAGAGTTTCCAGAACTATGTTGAATAGAAGTGGTAAGAGTGGACATCCTTGTATTTTTCCTGATTTCAAAGGAAATACTTTTACTTTTCTGAATCCAATATGATGTTGGCTTTGAGTTTGTCATATATGCCCTTTATAATGTTGACATAAATTTCTTTTATTCCTACTTTCTCCAGTATTTTGAACATAAATGGGGCTGGATTTTATCAAATGCCTTTTCAGAATCTATTGATGATCATATGATTCTTGTCTTTAATTCTATTTATAGAGAAGATTACATTTATTACTTTGCATGTTTTGAACAATCTTTGTATTCCTGGAATGAAACCCACTGATCAAAGTATATTATTTTTGATGTATTTTTGAATGCAGTTTACGAATATTTTATTAAGGATTTTTTTCATCTGTATTTATCAGAGATATTCGTCTGTAGGTTTCTTGATGTATCTTTGTCTGGTTTAAGTATCAGGGGTATATTGGCTTTAGAAAATGTATTTAGGAGTGTTTCCTCCCTTTCAATTTCATGGTATAATTTGAGAAAAACGATGTTAGTTCTTTAAAATCCTGATAGAACTTGGCTGAGAAAAAAATCTGGTCCTGGGATTTGTTACCCTTTCTTTAATTGCTCTATCAGCTTCATTAATAGATATTAGTTTGTTTAGGTTTTCTATAGTTTTCTGGTTCAATATAGGCAAATCATATATGTCTCAAAACTATTCAATGTCTTCTAGATTTTCCAGTTCATTGGAGTTTAAATTTTCCAAATAGTTTCTAATGATCCTCTGAATTTCTGATGTGTCTGTGGTGATAGTCCCTCTTTCATCTCTAATTGTTTTTATCTGGGTCTTCACTCTCTTACTTTTAGTTAGTTTGCAACTACCTTACAAACAAAAACCTCAAAACAAAGAAAGAAAACTTGGGAATCAATCTAACCAAGAAGGTGAAAGACTTCTATGATAAAATCTACAAAATGCTGAAGAAAGAAATTGAAGACCTTTGAAGATAGAAAGACCTCCAATATCTTGAATAGGCAGAACTAATATTGTCAAAATGGTTATACTACCAAAAGCAATATAGAGAGATTCCATTTGATCCCCTACAAAATGCCAATGATGTTCTTCCGGAACTAGAAAAACCAGTAGTAAAATTTATTTAAAAAAATAAGAGACCCAGAATAGTCAAAGCAATCCTGAGCAAGAAGAGCAATACAGAAGGCATCATAGGACCCATCGTCAAATTATACTATTGAGCTATAGTAACAAAAATAGCATTGCATTGACATCAAAGGGACATGAAGAGCAATGGAATAGAATAGAAGACAGAGATAAACAAACATACTTACAGTTCTCTGATACCTGACAAAGGTGTCAAAAATATATGTTGGTACTGGGAAAACTGGATATATATGCAGAAGAATGAAACTAGATTTCTGTCTCTCACCCTGAACAAAAGTCAAAGTGGATCAAAAACTTAGGAATCAGATCAGAAACACTGCAACTGTTAGGAAAAAATTAAAGGGTCAACACTCCATCATATTGGTTCAAGTACTGAGTTTCTTAATGAGACTCTTAAAACATAAGGAAAAAAACAATGAATAAGTGGGGTGCCATCAAATTAAAAAGTCTCACAGCAAAGGAAATGATTAAGAGTGTGAAGAGAAAGCCTACAGAATGGAAGAAAGTCTTTGCCAGCTACTCCCCCAACTGGGGATTAATATTTAGAATATATAAGGAACTCAAAAAGCTTAACACCAAAAAAAAAAAAAGAAAAGAAAAGAAAAAGAAATGAAGAAATGGGCAAAATAATTTAACAAACAGTTCTCAAAAGAAGTCAAAAGAAGAAATACAAATAGTCAACACGTATATGGGGAAAACTTTAAACTGTCTAGCAATCAGGTAAATGAAAATCAAAACTGCATTGAGATTTCATCTCACTCTAGTCAGAAGAGCAATTGTCAAGGCTACAAATAATTATAAATGCTGGCAAGATGTGAAGGGAAAGGTACACTCATATGTTGGTAGAATTGCAAATTAATATCATCACTCTGAAAAGCAGTATAGAAATTTCTCAATAAACTAAGAATGAAACCACCATATGACCCAGGTATCCACTCTTTATTATTTATTCAAAAGAAATGAAGCCAGCACACTGTAGTGATATAGCCACACCAGTGGTTACAGCAGCACGATTCACCATAGCCTACTTATGGTATCAGCCTGGGAACATGTCATTGGATGAATGTATTAAGAAATTGCACAATGGAAATTTTTTCAGCCAAAAAGAAGAATGAAATTATGGTATTTGCTAGTAAATGGAAGGAAATGGAGAACATCATGCTAAGTGAAATCAACCAGACTCACAAAATCATGGGTGGAACAGAATGCATTTTCTCATATGTAAAATGTAGAGCAAAATAAGAGGGAAAGTAGGAGCAGTAAGGCATATCAGATATAGGAAGACAAGGGAAGATCAATGGAGTAGAAGAAGAAGATCTAAAGAGAGGAAGGAGTGACAAAAAAAGGGAGAAAATGTGAAAATATTTTAACAAAACCACACTGTGTGTATATAAATATACCATAGTGAATTTCACCTTGACGCATAGGTAGAAAGCACCAATCAAAAATAAATTAGCTGAAGGAAGATGAGTAGAGGAAGGAGAATAGTTGGAGGGCGGAGGAAGGGAAAGCAGAGTGGGAGGGATGGGAATTGAAATGGAGTACATCAAATTCCATGCCTGCATGATCTTGTCAGAATGAATCCAACTGCTATGTACAACTAAAACGCTCTAACAAAAAAGCTGATTGGCTAATGAAACTTAAAAATTTTAAAGACGTTTTTAGTGTTCCATCCAAAAATAAAAATTTTGAAAGCCTGTTATTGAAAGAATTAATTTGAGTAACTGATTTAGATAAATAGAAATAAGAACAGTGGAGGTCATTCCATGCACAGGCAATGCTGTCAGCAAAGGGGCAGATTTTTGTCAGCACTGTCCACAGGCAGAACAGCACACTCGCCACTGGTTTATTTGTAGCATCTTAGAGAAGTTTGTTGAGTATCAAGAACATGTTCATTTTCTTTCAGAAGATAAAGGAAAGATTAAATTTTCTTTAAGTACTAGATAGATGAGTGAGCTACGAGAAACTACTCAGGTAAGGATACGAATGGGATCCCTATTTCACAAGAAGATCAGTACGTAAGGAAAGAAAAAAGATTTTGAATATTTATTTTTAAAGCTGTGACCTTGGTATGTGTACACAAAGCATATAATATAGCATTTCTTCTAAGAAAAATTAAATAACCATGAAGATCTTAGGTCTCTGTTCTTAAAAAGGTATATTGTAGAAAGAGACATTGCCAAAGTACCAACAGTTGATGTCAATGGATTTCAACCCATCCCAGAAAAATCTTGGGAGGGAGGAGGACGCATGGAAAAATTTGGAAGTAAGCTGAAGATGGTTGACATATAAAAGCAAAAGCAAGTAGAGCAAGATCACTTGCTTTTTAGCTTTAATAGCTGATATCAGTGTTACCTGGACAGTAAAGTGTAGTAGTACATCAGTCCCCTGTCACCCACAGTATCAATTTTTATGGCTTCATTTATCTGCGGTTAACCATGATCTCTAAATATTAAATGGAAAACTCTTCCTTTTGAGAGAGAAACTACATTAACATAAATTTCAATGCAGAGTATTGTTATAATTATTCTGTTATTACTTACTGTTGGTTAATATCTTACTGTGCCTGATTTATAAATTAAACGTTAACATAGGTATTTATATGTAGGAAAAAATGCATGGTAGATATTGGTTGGGTAATATCCATGGCTTCAGACATCCACTGGGAGTATTGGAACTTATCTCACATGATGAGGGAGGACAAATAAGCTAACTTCAGGAATTCTGGCTTCCATGAGATCTTCTGAGTCCCTTCGTCTTGTTCCTCCTCTCCAACAACTAGCTGATCATTTTATTCCATTCAAGAGAGTATGAAAGTTTGATTGGCAGTGGTCATGGTGGATATTAAAATACAAGCACTTTACCAAGGATGTTGGAAGTTTTATCCTGATCCTTCTTATTCCAAGTTAACTCAGCTTAGCATAGTTAACTTGTTCTTGTCCATGAGATCTCAACTAAAACATTGTGGCTGATGGCTAGGTCAAGGTTCTTGCTTTATGACTTCCACACTCCATTCTTTCCTTTGTATTACCTTTTGCAGCTAGAGTCATATTTTGAGTAGCTGTTTGGTGTCTGTCTCTTTAGTCTCTGCATGCTATTTGAAATTAGGAAGCATGATTCTTCTGCTTATCACCACATATCCACTAGACATATAATAGATATTCAACTATTTTTCAATACGTATGGAGGTGAAATTCTGCAGGAAACATTTTGACTCAGATGTGGAACAAACTATAAACTTTCTTTTGATAAACAATTGAAGAAAATTATAAATATAAGTTTTTCATAATCAGAAAGGACACTAAGATTACGGTCAGAGATGCCCCATGCAGTTTTTTAATATTCAAATTATGTTTTTGAGCTTACAATAGTTCAGTCTTATCTAAACAAAAGTGGTAATTCAAATTATGAGTATGGTTTCAAAACAAAATATTTACCACAAACAAAAGAGTTTAAAAATAGGAAAGTAGAATGAGAGAATAGGAACAAAATTTGGAGAAATGTCCATATTTGGGGTAATTAAGGAGGAAAAGAATGCCAGCAAAGGAAGTAAATGAATATTTTAAAAGTAAACTAAGAACAAGGAAAATGGACAGCATCACTTGGTCTGCAAGGAGAGACCAGAGATGTTACCAACATTTTGTGTTAGTTTTTCTTCACTGTGATCAAACACTCTGACACAAACAATTTGGAAGAGGAAAGATTTATTTTGGTTCATAGTTTCAGAGGTTTCAGTCCACAGTCAGCTGGCTCCACTGCTCCAGGCCTGAAGCAAGGCAGAATCACGGAAGAAGGATGTGGCAGATGCAAGCTATTGAACTCTGGACAACAGGAAGCCTAGGAAGAGGGGAAGGGGGGGACCAATACACGATAAAGCCTTCCAGGGCACACCCCCCAGTGACCTACTTTCTTCAACTAGGTCTCACCTCCCAGTAATCAATTCAAATTATTAACTCATCAAATGGATTAATCTGTTGATGTGATTAGAATCCTCATGACTCAATCATTTCCTAAAAGTTTCACATCTGGGCATGACCGCATCGTCGACTAAGACTTTAACTTCACAAAAAAAAAAAAGAAAGAAAGAAAGAAAATGGGTGTATATCAAGCACTTGCTCCAAGCTCAGCACTTTGCCAGCACTTTGGTATACCTTTGTCTCATAATTTCCATTTTAGTTTTTTATTATATGAGAAAATTCCTTCTCAGAAACTTAAATTTTGGCTTTGATAAAGCAAATATAGATTATGCTATTTAAGACAAAACTCAGGTTCAAATGGAACTCAGTATTATGTTAATTCTATAGTATTTTAAATTTTTTTATAGTTTTACAAGTTTTCAAATAATTTAATAAAGTCTTTGTCATCGTCTATAAAAATACCATTCTCCAAAGAAGAATAAACTGCTGTGATGCCTATGAGAATTCCTAGGAAAATGTATACATCAACATAAGGAAATGGTTGGCAGGGAAGTTGGAAAGGACAGGACACATGGCTTATTCCTTTCCTGTTGGGGAAACTCCTTTTCCTAATGAGCAACCTCAACAGATCTTCTCTGCATGTACCTGAATCTGACCTCCCTTACTAACATGGCATAGAAAATAGGAGTCAGTATCAGCTCTACCAGGAGATGTCTGGACAGTCAAGACTGCAATATTGCAAATAAACCTGGAATTATTTATTCCTGCTGCAAGACTGCCTGGAAAATGAAGGTTAGCAACTTTTGCCACTATCAGTATAAAAAGACGTTTCACCCCAAAATCAAAGTGAAATTCTTTGTGAAAAATGTTTCCACATTTCTTGTTCCGAAACAACAGCAACAAAAAATCTTTATTATTCTAAATCAAAAAGATGTGTCAAGAAAGAAGACTGGGGGCACTCTTTGTTGTTATCTGATGGTTTCAGTCTCCTCTAGCAAGACTGTTGTCTGCACTCCATGTTTGCTGGCATCATCCTAATCATTAGTAAAAATTGGCGCTGGGCAAGAGCTGTGATTCCTGTGAATCTGCTTTGACAATCCAACCTTCTGTGCTATTACAAAAATCAGAAGGGATAGTGGAGAGGAGACAAAATATTAGCAAAAGGGAAGATGGGCAAAGGACATATCACAACTGCCCTGCTTTTCATTATCAGCTAGGGCTATGCAGAGGAAGCACCTGAAAAATACTCAAGAAATATGTTTAAAGGCTAATCATGAGACTTCCTTTCCCTCTGTATGTTTTCAAACATAGACACCTCCTACTTAGTAGTAGCAAGCTCTATAAGTGTGGGCCTCTTAAATAGGAATAATCAATTGATGGGCAATTGAGTTACTATATAAAAGTAAAATATTAAATATCTATACAAAGCCTTTCAGCAACTTTCAGGGGGAAAAACACACTTGCTCTCAAGCTGTAATTATGGCATTGATTGTGATTGTGAGAAATATTTTCATATAAGTCAACCTATCCTAATATGTAAGATTAAGTCTTTGTAGGTACAACTTTCATTCGTTTCCAGATCAGTTTGTCTTGACAATTAAAGAACTAGCCCTTCTGTTAGAAGAGCACTCTGGTAGTGCAAGATAGACATGCTTCTAAATAGCCTACACAGTAAGGGAATGACCATATAAATAAATGGCAGAGATGTTGCCCAATTTTAGCTCCAGTGATTCTTGACCTTAAATGGTTTATAGTTAAAGTTACCTCAGTTCTCTCACAAACATGATTGTTGGAAATCATGACCAATTTTAAACTTCCACATCCCTGTAGAGCTATTCCTGCTCTCCCTGGTAGTCCTCAGGTATGCGGGCTGTACAAATGTTGTCATCTGAGAAATACCTCAGTAGCAAAACACTTTGTAATTCAGAGCATGTGCCTTAGGAGCTTATTACCTGTGGCTAATATTTGAAATAATGGCTACTTTGTATAGAACATTAATACATTTATAATGTCTTCTCTTATGGACAAATGGAAAACTTTGGTATCTCTACCTAAACTGTCAGAGAGGATGAGTCCCACAGCTAAAACCCAAAGAGAATTTAGCAGGTATCACATACCTTGTTTTTTATACAAGCCTATCTCTCATAAATGAACACTAAATTTGGTGAATATCATGCAACCAGAAAGTTTGCATGATAACAATGGTAAACATAATAAAATATTTAGGTATATACTACAATAATTCCAATTCCATAGATACTTTCAAATATTTATGATGACTGATTATTTTATAGTGTTTTAATTTTTCCCTACAAAAGCTTAGACAGATATATAGATCTTCCTTTGACATTTAAAATAAGGTTAAGATACACAAAGAGATGATTCATACTAATTTAGAGCGTATTTTGATGCAAACATAAATGAAGAGTCATAATCTATTCTAGGTTATGTTTTCCTGGGAAATGCAGGAGATTCAGGATGTAACAGCTCCTGCTCAGGTCAGCTGCCCTTTTCTGGCACAGAGTAGAGTTAAGCCTATCAACTAGATCTTCATTACAAGGAATGTAAAACTTTTATGAGGCTGAAATGGAATTCTGCTTGTATAACATTTGTGATCATAGCAAACTGATTATAGTGTCTTCACCTATCCCTGGACTCATTAATCTCAGAACTGAGAGATTTGAGGGACTATTGTCCAACTTCTCATCAACGGCACAGATTCTTTCTTGTAATAATAGCAAATGAATGTCCCTCAACTTGTATGTTAACGCTTTCGTGTTAGAAAAATCACTGAGTCCTAAGGAACTGTATTATCCTATGTTGTAATTCTAATGACTGAAGAGCAGTGGCCTTTTTTAATTTTAAGGAACTGTATAGTACTAACTTTGTCATTGGGCTGGTACTATATTATTGTATATCATCTGAGTCTAACTTCCTCATTCAAAATAGACTTAATACATCTCAATTACCTCTCTTCCTTCCCTCTATTTACCCCTGTTACTTGCAACATTGAGACCTTATTTAATTCAGAGTCATCCTGTTCTCAGTGTTCACAGCTGATCCAATTAGTTGAAAATTCTCAACTAAACAGAATCCTATGTGCCACATTGAAAATCAGCCATTGGTGACTATACATGATCTTGAAAAGCCACATGGTCTAGTCTTGCTTGAATCTTTATTTTACCTATGAGATATGGTGTTTAGTGAAACGTTTATATTATTGTTTTAGGAAAGGATACTGTAGTTATGGTAAAGAAAAGCACCCTTGGACTGAGCAGTGTCCAGAATGAACTAACAACAGGTAATCACAATAGCGTCTTTGTGACAGGTCTGCTGGCCTACTATTAATAAGGCAGTATCTCTGAAAGGATTCAAATATTAACATTTATCAAATTACCCACTTATGGGGCTGGGGTTGTGGCTCAGTGGTAGAGCACTTGTCTAGCATGTGTGAGGCACTGGGTTCGATTCTCAGCACCACATATAAATAAATAAAATAAAGATCCATTGGCAACTAAAAAAAATATTTAAAAAAAAAATTACCCACTTATTAGGAACTACTGAATTCTAAATGTGGTTTAGATCATAGAAATAGAAAAGTAAACAAGAGGCCTGTGGTCTAGGTGTGTTGACATCGGCAAGCTATGGCAACATGGCAAACTATGGCAACACAGCATGAGAAATGAGCTGTGGGAAAGGGGCTGCCGTGTCAAGAGCTGTCAGAGCCATCTCTTTACCAGGCAGTTGGAGGCAGCAGGCTTATAGGGGGCATATTTAAAATCAATGAACAATAAAGGGGGGATATGTTAACAAATAGAAATAAAAGAGAGCAGATATTTTTGGCAGAAGAAAAAAACAACTTACATGAAGATTGATAAAGAGAAGTCTATTTATATAAGTAAACTAAACATCATCATGACCAGCTAATGGAAAAGGATGATAGATCAATGTCCGAGGAACAGGAAGGGTCTATGTCAAAGGGATTTATACAGCAGCAGGCTAAAGAATATAGACTTATGGGTTGAGTTGGTACTTTCCATGCCCTCAACATTCTAGATATATTTATATTTTTAATCTTTGCTACGTTGCCAGGTAAAATATAAAATCTTTCCTTGTATTTTAAATAAATGGCTACCATGTAGATAAATAAATGTAGGAGAGCAAAACTGAAAACAGAAAGACTGGAGATAGATTTTGTGAATATAACTAGGTTTACAGGATTGGTCATATGTAGCAGGAAAAATGCAAAGCATTGTTAAAGATATTAGTTAAATTAACTAGAACTTTTAATAAGCCACATTTTGGTGAGGAAACATGAATGACAGCTGGTATTCTGTACTTTAGTGGATGTATCTGTTACAGATCAATAATGCCATTGGCCTTTGTAAGGAAAGAGAAGGAAATCAACCTTCCCAAGTCAGCATGTGATAGGAATTGTGTATCTCCATGTACCTACTTAGTGCAAAAAGACTATGAGGTAGAAATTATGTCCTTTATTTTACAGATGAAAAACTGAAGCCCACAAATGTTAAGTAACCAACTTGCCCAAAATCACCAAGGGCTAGGACACAACAAAAATTTCTTTGATTCCCAATCACAAGGTTGAATCTGACACATAAAAGGGGAAAGAACTAGAGATGTGACCAATTGTGAAGAGAAAGACTCAATGGAGAGATTTGGTCATTTCTGGTTATCATTGGTTGAAATGGTTGAGATTTAGAACTCAAAGAGGGAATGCTGCATGTCACAACCATTATCTGAGCATAAATTTTCACAAAAGAGAACACTAATGAGCAGCTCAGACCATTATACAAAGACCATTTATACAAATAAAATAAAAGAAACTTGAATATGTAGAAATGGAATCATGAGCAAAAGGAGAGCTATGAGTGTGTAGCAAAATAAGATTCAATAATTTAAGAAATTAAGCCAAAACCAAATGAATTAACAGACAAAACAAGAGCAACAAAAGATCAACCTGCTAGAAAAACCTCGAAGGGCATGGACAGGTTCCATTACCTAAAATACTCCAGGTACCAACTTACAATCTGTACCAGAATCCCCTCTTTGAGTTACAGCATAGTTACTATAAAAATAAATTCCCCTGCAGGAAGGGTGCATTAGCTTGCTCTTATTTACTAGCACAGTGCAGTTTTCAGACTAGGAAGAGGCAAGACTGCTGGGACAGAGTCTGAGGGTACACCAGGTGTAGGATGCGGTCAAATGAAAACAGTTCTGGAGAGAAAGCTTTTCAAATTTATATGGGAAAGTTTCTGTGAGGAATGATGACCTGAAGGTCTTTTAAGCCTGTGTCCCAAGTATTAGTTGTTTGAAGATAATCTGCAATAATTCGGGGTGCGTGTCAGTTATTTATAGCCCATGACAGACAACTGCAGAAAACATGACCTTTTCCCCCCCTTTATGTTTCCCTGTAATTAAGACAGTTATTCATATTAAACTAAGATCTTGGCTCATACATACAACTGTTCATTATATTTCATATTGGAAATGTTTGATTCATTGGAAATCAATTGAATTGCAGTATTGGGCTTTAGAAACATAAGCAAACAAGAAAAAGAATGCACAAATAAGCAAAAAAAAAAAAACTAGGAGATTACTCTCTGACTCATATTAGTAGTATCATTTATTAGGAAAACCTCTGGGCAGATCTGTACTTGATGAAGAAATAAAGTCTTTTTCAGAAGACAGAACTATCCAATATTTAACATAATATATGACAATGATCTTTGGACATGATGTAATCTATTTCATACCTTCATCACTGTATTACCAGGGAGCAAATATTTACTAATTCTTACATAGACTTCAAATTAGCATACTGGCTTAAGGCCTGTGATTAATGAGACTAGATCTGAAAAATTATGCCACGGATAATTAATATTGAAAAGTATGATCCACTGAATTAATAATGCATTCATACCCACCACTAATACTCATTTATACCAGATGTGGCTTCTCAGCAATATAACCACTGAAATGTTCTAAGCTTCTACTTTGTTTGCCAGGACAAATTTAATTTAAAAAAAATAGTGCCTTTTCAAAAATAGATGAATAGCATCTCTGAGTCACCTACTAGCAATATTACACTCATTTCTTAATAAAATCATTTAGACTCTATAAAAATAATGTTATGGAAACATACAATCAAGGTTATCATCTATTACAATGGGGAGACTTTGAGCCTGTTTTCGAATAGCAGAATATCCAGTGGTAGGAAGATGCTTCTAGAACAATAACTGAGTAACACTGGAGAGTTACCAATAACCTCAACTAAAATCTATACTTTCAAAAAGATGTGATATACCTGTAAAGTTAAAATAGTTCTTTGAAAAAACTTTTCTAAATTATTGATGCTTTGACTTCTCAAATATATCTTTCTTATTTTTTAAATTAATTTCTACATTTTGTCTACATCATAGATTATGCATATACTTTTTCTTACATTAAGTCATATGAGCTTGCCATTTTGACTACTAAAATGGAATTTCATTTAGCTTAAGTTACAACTTTCACCATTTTACATTAATATATTTTCTTATTTGTTTTAGACTTACCTGTGTAGCAACCTATTTTTCCAAAGTCACATAGTAGAATATTGTCTGTGTAAGTAATGTGGTTAATAAATGCTGTAATATTCATCCCAAGAGTCAAAAAGCAAAGCTAACTTAAAAATTTATAAACCTAGTTTGAGTGAGAAAATATAAGAATCCATATAAAAGTATTTCATATAAAAACGGAATTTTTATGTATGTTTTGATCCCCATGGTCTACAAATAGTTCCTATCAACATTGTATCCAAATTTAATTTGTGCTTAGTTTTCTTTTTATTGTTTTTAATAGTTCTTCCACTTTAATTCCAGTACTATGGACAATAACTTTTGAGTGAAAGTGAATTCATCTTTCTTTTTTTTTTTTTTTGGTACCAGGGATTGAATTCAGGGGCACTCGACCACTGAGCCACATCCCCAGCCCTATTTTGTGTTTTATGTAGAGACAGGGTTTCACTGAGTTGCTTTGCGCCTCACTGTTGCTGAGGCTGGCTTTGAACTCGCAATTCTCCTGTCTCAGCCTCCCTAAGCGCTGGGATTACAGGCTTGAGCCACCGCTCCCGCCTGAATTCATCTTTCTTATCCAAGAGCCATGTCAAGATATCATTTACTAATTATGATTTTTATTATATCCAAAATATTTGGATATAAATCTCAATATCCAATGTGATATTACTTTTCAGTAGTAAGACTTTTAGTTTAAGAAGTTAACTTCAATGCCAGCCCTTCAAAAATCACTATTCTTATATGTGTTTAATACAAGCTAACATGTTTATTACAAAAAATAAGTAAATAATTGCACAGACAGATCTGAAGAAAACTGATATCATTAGGTATCAGTTTAATTGAAGTCTGATTTTTCATGTTGGTATTGCACTTTGTGAATACACAATTAAATGAGAACAAGGACCAGTCATTTCTATGGAATCTTAATATCAAAGAAAATTGTATTTTCAGTACTTCCCTCACATAATGTGAGGAGTTTGATAGAAGCTTAGTGAAATATGCTTTTAGAAGAGTTTATTTTAGAGATACGCTGTGTTTTTAATGCTCCAACATATTTCTAAGAAATATTGCATGCTTATACATAGATATAGGAAATCCACTGAGACAAAACCAGACGTAGATGTGCGATTGGGATGTGTGGAAGCTCACAGAACCCAAAGGCAAGGGACAACAGTGAGCTTCAGGAGGACTGGAAATGAGATGGTGAGAGATCAGGAGTGGACGCTTTCCTGGGACATCTCATCACCCGGGCTTTTGCCTCTCTGCTTATGGACTAAACAACAGTGTGCAAGATCAACTCCATGTAAAGTAAAGTTGTACTGATCCATGTGTGTCTCTGGAGACATTTCTACACATGGTGAAGTCTTTTGGCATAGACATTGTGGTTTTACTTAATGAATATTTTAAGTCAAGTGGATAGAAATCTAGATTGCAGTGATGTATGTGATGTCATGATGACCCCATGACATGGTGCTCATATCATTAGTAAGAAATAGATGAACAAATGTTTAAATGAGCCTAGCAAATAAAGCAAATAGAGACGCCAATGGACCTGATAAGCAAAACTAGACTTTCACAATTTCAATTCTGGATATATATACCAGATACAATTTCTTTCTAAGATCATAAATTTTTCAGAACAAGATCAATTGTTAAATTTGTATAGATATTGAAACTACATGTTTTAATTGTATTTTCGTTATAATTTGTTGAGTATAATTTTTAAAAGTGAAGTACTACCAATTATGAGTGGAAAAACTCTTATTTAGACATAAAATATGACATTTACCTCATTTTAAGTATAATTCATTAAGTAGGCAGTTGTTAAATCCTGGGAAACAAACCTGGGTAAAACTCCAGCATTTTATAATGCATTAAAATTTAATGAACATATATAATTAATTAATTTATTAACTAACAAGAATCCTAATCAGTCTCCAGGATATTTTTATATGTGTATTTTGACCTCATTATTTATAAAACTATAAAATTTTTACTATAATATATATTATAAAAATAGTACTGTATTTTTCATAACATTCAATATTACTTGATTACAGATTCTTAAAAATTTTTAAATTTATCTTATAAAACAATAAAAATTTTTGTGTTTTTTCAAAGATATCCAATACTAATTAGATATCTTCTGTAATTTCCAAATGTGGAATTCATATTTGAATTATATTTTCTTTATCTTAGATTTTTTAAATATATTTAGAGAATCCTTAAAGGATAGAAAGAGAGGGAGTGTAATCATGTCAGCTAAATGATCTTAAGTACAACTATGTTTTCTGAGGGGCTTTTTTATTTCCTTTGGAATAAAAGATATCACAGAGATTAAGTTCATGTAGCATGAATAACTTTAAAAATGTGATCTTTAAAGTTTATTTTCCTTAGAAAATTTAGTAACCCTAAATTATGGTGGTGATAAATGCTACCTCAGTAGTCTACCAGATCCATCGTCTATCACTGTAGTGAAAACTGATAATGCAACTATGGTTTAGAACTCACTCTATGCCAAGAAAAGCATTCAATATGTGTGCTATTTACTTAAATCCTCACCAGCTCTAGTACTAAGTGTGATTATGCTCCTAGCATCTGCCTTTTAGCAGATAGGGAAAAGATTCAGAGACAGTAAGGACCTGTGCAAAGTCCCTAGTTTTTGCACAGTTTGTGATTTAGTCTTTGCCAGTAAATGGTGGAACCTGGGTTCTGTCTGAGTTTCTTCACCACCAGAGTCTGAGCTGCCCTTATGGGAAACTTCCAAACAAGCATGCATCTTGACTGACTGGCATGAAGAACGCTGTGGTGCTGGGATATGAAAGGATGCTCTGGGTATTACCTGTAATGCTGCCATCAAAAATTCCTTCTAAGGTATTTCTTCATTCCTAAGTAGATCCTGTGGAGGAAATGTAGGAGCCTATGAATTATTAATAAATTAATGTGGGTTATCACACTATTTTCATTTGACAGAATCAAGAGCCTTAAAATTAAGACAGATGTTGTCAAAAAAGGATAGGCAGAAAAATCAGAGTACTCACATGGAAGAACTAGCATTTTAAGGGAACTAACTTAAGATTAAAGATGCTGCTTCATGTCTATTCATTGTCATGAAATTTATGTGGGCATAATTTTCATTTAACAATCGACTTACATAAGATTATGTAATTACATTTTCTTACCTGGATTGTTTAAATGATCTTTCTTCTTTATGTTTAGACTTCTCTTTAATGTTTTGCATTAATTGAAATAAATCTGCCAGCTGGACATATAGCTCAGTGGTACATCATTTGCCCAGTGTGTGTGAGGCCCTGGGTTCAATTCCCAGCACTGAAAAAAAAAAAAAAAACAGTAAAAAATAAAATCAATGAGGCAAGGTTCAAAGTGTTAATGAACTTCAGAAAGGGAACAACAAAAAAGTTAATTCAAGGTTATTATAATTATTGATTAAATTTAAAAGAATGTTTTGGCACGTTGGGATCACATTACTTTTTAATTTTTTTAAATTATACAATAATAAAGTGGTAAAGGAAAATATATAGGTAATGCATTACATACTTCAAATAGAAGGAATCTGAATGTACTAACAATAAAAAAATAAAATTTTGAGGTGATGAGTATGCTAATTACACTAAATTATTGCCCAAAGTATTTGTGGATCAAGACATCACACTGGAGGTCATGAAAATGTAGAAATATTATGTGTCTAAACACTAGGTATCTAAAATATTTTTAAAAATTGAAATATTAATGATAAGTGTCCATAATATGCTGGGAAGGAAACAATTCTTGTTAACTGAGTCAAACTGGAAGAAAATGCACTTAAGAAAGTCTAAAGATTACTATTAAACTTTTGTGTAATTGGTTCATTAAATTAATGCAAATAACTCTCCCCCCCCAAAAAGGTTCATAAATGAAAGGTTTTGTAAAGCAGAATCCTCATTGTACAGTAACTTTGGCTATGCACATACCCATATCAGCTGATCTTATCTTCCATCCCTGCAATTATTAATCCTCTGTGTGTAGTGCTTAAAATGTGGTACTTCACTTAAGAGGACTATAAAGAGAGAACAAAGACTTGTAAAGTGCCCAGGGAAGAGGATCTCAGGTCTACTTGGCTGATTAATGATCCTTACTATGCAGGAAAATTGCAAGGAAGAAACTATATACCAGGATAGAGCTCTTAACTCCAAATTACACGGTATTGGGAAAATAAGTGGAACTGAATTCAGAGGAAAAGTTAGGTAGCAGTGACCAGTGGTATTAAAATGCATCATGATCTGGTAAGTAGCCCTTCATGTTGCTTAGTGTTTGAGGAAAGCATCTAACTCACAAAACTACTTTCCAATAATTGAAAACTCTTATCTGGTTTCTAAAATCTATTTCAGACATGTGTTTGGCCACAAAACAATCTGATATGATCCCTTGATGTGAAGATGAAACAGCTCCACCTTGGCTAGGTAAGCGGGACACTACATAGCACACTCGCCACCTAGTGGATACTCACTGTAATTCCCTCTTATTTTTTATTCCTCTGTTCCACAATACATGTAAACTGCCCGTCACATTTCATAATACAAAACGGAAGGGTCTGTATGAATGGGTTTATGTGTACGTGGGTGTGCCACTTGATTCTGATAAAGATGTTTTTAGCATATTTTAGGATCCAAATATGGAAAATATGAAGAAGCAAAAAGACTCCCTAAATCTCTGGCTAGATCAAATTAATCCAAACTTGCAGTGTAGACAGGACCATTCCTTGTGGAAGTTTGTTCTGCAAGTTCTTCTTTCCTTTTATGGCCATCTCCTAATCTTGGGGCCATTTGAAATTCCTGGTCCCTACTGGACCACTTATCTGGTCTCTGTCCATATCCCACATGAGGCAGGAGTTGGGTGGCTGCCTCTGAGTCTCCTGGTTGGAGAGAAAGTTCCATTCTGCCATTAGCTGAGAAAAACTAATGCCATTTTCTCTTTTCCTTTCCTAATCCCCCCCCCCATATTGCCTGTTTCCCCAGGTACTTTTTCAAGACCCAAATGGTCTCATATTTTGGAAGTTTAAGCTTGATGATAGACCAAAGAACAGCTGTTTTAGGATTTTTAGGGGTTCTGGAAACCTATCAGATCTCAGGAGAGCTGCCATTGGGCCTTTTCATAGTGTTGGTCATGGGCGTAGAGTTTCTTTTCACCATCTGGCACATGGGGACCACCTCCCCAGACACTAATCATCATGCCAGCATCAATATGGTGAACTTAGAGTTGCAGGGTTACAAATATAAATACAGTTACAGATTTACTATTGAAACTGACCAGGCTCTCCTGCATATCCTAATATGGCAATGATTCTGTATTATAAATGTTATGCTTAATTAGCAAACAGTTTTCACATGAAAAATATAAGACTAAGACCTAAAAAATGTTTATCTAGACTTAGCAGAGTTGGAAATCTCCAGAGAGCCAGGAGTAAGAAGCATGTAATAGAGATTTCTTTAAAGGGTGCTATTTCTTAAGAAACTTTATGCCATGATACAAAATTTAAACATTCAGAGTCTTATAGTTTATGCTATCACATATAAGAGATTAAACATAGGATTTAAAACAGAACTGAAAAGACTTATATTGGAAATATCTTCAGCCAACTATATGCTTTGGTGATCTAGTGGTATGTGCAAATGAGCTTTCAACTACATGCAGGAGTCCATTCACCCAAGTGTTAAGATACTCATATGTCAGTGAGTCCATGTTAAACACAGCCATTGTTAATATCAAATTGTACAAATTTGCAATTAAATTATCTATATCAAAATCAAAGATAAATACTCAAAATTCATCAATGCAAAACATCACTTTTTAATGTTCTGTTATTGTATATGCTCTTAAGGTTCTTTAGGTCTGTTTTATCAGTATGGAAAAACTAATGAAAATGGCAAACAACTGCTCAGCTCTTTATATCTCCTCACTCAGTGATGTTGAAATACCCTGAAATTAGACACTTTGGGAAGATTTGGGCATGGAAACCAGCCACGCTGCCATTCAAGGCTTTTTACTCCAAGCAGCTAGCTGTCAAACATCTCCCAGCCCATCGGTGGATGAACTGTAACTTGGGGCCACTAGACCCAGGTTCCAGAGCTTGTTCTCTAATATTAGCTACCTTCTTAAACTTTTAAAACATCATTATACTCATCTATGAAATGAAGTGTTGGAAAATTTGATTTTTTTTTAAAATTGAGCTTTCAAATCTAATCTCTTTTTATTGCCTACTGGGCATAGAAGCAGCAAAAAAAGTTTAGCACTCAGAGCTATAAAAAGACATGATTTATTTTAAAATGGCACACATATATCTCAATAATGTATAAATGTCATTGTTAAGATTTTTGTAAAAAGAAAACTGTGCAGAAAAGATCTAGATAACTTAATGTACAAATAGATTGCATTTTACAAAATACATACCAATTCAACTTTGTCCATTTGATTAGTTTCTTCCTATCATGTAGATTGGCTTTTTCTGTGAAGCTTTACTTTTTAAAGGAGATGAAATTCAAAATACAAATCTAAAAGTGGTAATTTTTTCTTTTAGTAGGTTAAAGCTAATAAACATTATGTAAATACAGTATTTAAATTGATCATTGAAATGCATTTATCATGTTTGATTTCATTTCTGTTATAAATACAGCAAAACTTTGCAAGACAAAAATGTTTCTATTCTAAATCATATCACATTTTAATTGCAATATGAAAGCAATATTTAAGAGAATCTTTTTTATAAAGTAAAATTATTCTTTTGAAGTAAATAGTGCCATTCTTATGCCACAGGAAGTAGAAGGAACAGTAGAAGAAAAATTGACAACGTATCTGAAAATCTAAGTTCTTTTCACAGTTCTGTCACTTACTAACCCTTTGAAGAAAAAAAAGTTTAACTTCAGTAGGGTGAATTTTCAGTCAAACCATGTATCTTCTGTGGAGTGAATTTAGTCTTCCTCTCATAATTTATTAATATAAAATCTTTTAAGTGTCATAGAAGCAAGTGACACATGTTAATTACCACGAACTTACTTTTGAACCTATCAATGAATCAGAGTACTTCACTCTCCCAAACATGGTGGCTCCCTTGAAGAAATGGAGTGGATGGGAGGTCTCTTACCTGGCACACCATAGACACTCCATAAAACACATGGAAACTGTGCACTTAGGCAGATTTTCAGCATTTATCCTATCGAGATTTAGTTCGCAGGCTCACATAGGGGGAAAAAAAACTGCGAGAAGGGTCTAAGAGTTGAAAAAGTTATTTCACACTCATTTCCAAATGAAAGCCTATGTTCTCTCTGCTTCTATTCATTCTGTCCTTCACTGGTTGGAAGCACATTCATTGAGCCAGTCAACTGCACTTAATTGAGTATTCCATTATGCACTGAGCTGCTCAAGGTAGCATACAGAGCCTGAAAAGGCAAGATACTGGTGGTGAAATTCATAAACTATAAGAGTAATATTATATGATTATTTTCAAGCTAAAACTTGTTTGTAACTGGAATTTTTAAATTTTTGATTAACACGTATTAACTGCGCATATTAATAGAATTCCTTGTGATCTGTCAATACATGCTTGCAGCTACACTGATCAAATCCAACCTCCCTTTTATTCACCTTTCACTCGTACTATCCTACATGCTGGTCAACTTTTGTCTTTTAACTTGCACATGTGAGAGAGAACATACAGGGCTTGTCTTTCTGCCTGACTTACTTCGTTTAGCGTGATGTCCTCCAGTTCCATCCATTTTGCTGCAAATGACAGTATTCCATTTTTCACTATGGCTGATTAATATTCCCACTGTCTATGTATACCACATATTTCTTATTCACTTATTCATTGGCGGGCACCTATCTAGGTTTATCTCATATCTTAGCTATTATAGGGCCATGATAAACATGGGCAGCATGTCCACTGCAGTATGCTGATTTCATTTTCTTTGGATGTATAATACCCAGGAAAGAGATACCTGAATCATACGGTAGGTTTACTTTTAGTCTTTGAGAAATCTCCATACTCTTTCCATATGGTTGTGCTAATTAACATTTCCACCAACACGATCTGAATGTGACTTTTTCTTTACCCTCTTGCTGCTGTTTGTCATTTCTTCATCTCTTAATCACAGCCATTCTAACTGGGGCGATATTATATCTCATTGCAGTATTAATTTGCTTTTTCCTGATGGGTAATATTTTTGAGAGTTTTTTTCTTGGATTTGTTGATCATTTGTGTCTCTTTTCTTGCCAAGTGTCTATTCAGATCATTTGCCCATTTTTTTTAAACACTTTTTTAAAAATTTTTTTTAGTTGTTGATGAACACAATGTCTTTATTTTTTATTGCTTTATATGTGGTGCTGAGGATCGAACCCAGGGCCTCATGCATGCGAGGCAAGCGCTCTACCGCTGAGCTACAATCCCAGCCCCATTTGCCCATTTTTTAATGTTACTTGTTTTGTTGTTGAGTTCCTGAAATATTCTGGAAATTAATCTTTGTCAGATGGGAAGTTGACAAATATTGTCCCCCATTCTGGGGGCTGTGTCTTCGCTGAGTTGTTTCCTTTGTTGTGCAGAAGCTCATGAGTTTGGCGTAATCCCATTTGTCTGCTTTTTGCTGTTATAAGGCAATATTTAAGTCAATTTCTGATTAACTACACTTCCCTTTATCTAAGCCATGCTTTTGCAAGACAGCAGTCTAGGCAAGACAGTAAGCTGTGAATTGCACAGGGGAGCAACCTCTGCCACATTGGCCTCATTAAAGTCTATGTCCAGGGAGCCATGATGGGCTCTGGATGGTGGCAGAGAGCCCCATGCTCTTGCATGCCCCTCTCACAAAGGACTACGGTGCCTTAGTGTCTTCAGTCTGTAGCCTTCCCCCAGAGATGCTCAATTGTGGTGATAGAGAACTGAGGAACTCAGGCACATTATACAGTGTTCTAATTATTAGGAAAAATGCAAGCAGATGGAGCAGGGAAATGATATCTTTCACTAATTATCCAAATGGATGAGCTGACAGAACTTGACACCCTCCCATGAGAGCCAAAGGGTCATAGATCTCTGGCCAATTCCGGCCATGCTGACTGGTTGCCACTGAGCACAGGACCTTCCCTTTGCCTTCTTCTGCTGCTTACCAGACTTCTGTGGGAGAGACCTTGAACTCTTTCTTTTTCTTTTTCTTTGTTAGTTTGTTTCAGTGACAGATTCTGTGTTAAGTATTATGAAAAAAAATTTAAATCCACAGATGCTTCGATGCATGTTTAAACATCTACATGTCCTTTTGAAATATTCTATGATATTTTCATATTTTTCATTCAAATAATGCAGAGAAATATTGTTAGCACAATTCTCATGCTCATGAGTATCCATTATTCTCTCCACATCATCTACTTCCCTACAAAGTTTCCTCTTTCTTTCTCATATCTGGGCACTCAGAATTTCAGCATAGCACTGAAGGCACCACACTCAGGAGTTCAGTTTGTGCACAAGGAAGGTAGTTCTATTCTGTTCAATAGCTCTCTGCTGCCCTCCTGACCTCACACAGATGTCTCACAAATCCATGCCCCTGTTTGTGGAGGCAGAATGAGCAGGTAAATCCGTCACTCCAACAACTCAAAGCAGACCTGTTGAAGGTGAGTCAATTACACCACACCCATATTCAAAGCAAGCACATTATCTACCATGTGCTCTTTCCAGGGTTAGTTCCTGTATTGCAAATTTTATACATTTGCAGAGAATATATAAGCTCTCCATCTATGTTTTCCACTTCATTGAACCTCTCAAGGGCCCCAGCATTACCTCCAGTATACACACCATTACCTCGGGTACAAATGAGCTACATCTGAGGTTCATACTCCTCATCTTCCAAGAAATGTGCCATTTCCTGTGCAAGCCACAAGACCTCTGGCCTTTTCTAACTCCTGCAGAGTTCCCTCGGGTAAGAGAAATAGAATATTAGATAAAGTGGAGTGCTTAATTTCAGATAGTGTTTCTACCCTTTTCTTGGTAACATAAGGATATCAAAATGAAATTTTGCTAGCATAGGAGCTAAGAAAAGTAACAAATAAATGTGAATTGATAATCCATTTCTCTAATTGGAGAGAATAAATGAGTAGAATTAACTCTTTGCAGAATTTAACTCAACATAGTCAAAGATTAAGTACATTTTATTTAGCATTATAGAAATCATTATCTGATTAATATATCACTAAGGAAATAACATACATCATAATATTTATCAGTCTTTGGAGAAAAAAAAAGAAAAATGTTGCCATACAAAGAACTGGATAACTCAACACATGGGGGTGGATTTTACTTCCATCAGTCATGCATTATCAAACTCTGCAGGGTGTTTTAGTCTGCTTTTTCACCGCTGTGACTAAAAGACTTGACCAGAACAACTGTAGAGGAGGAAAAGTTTCTTTGGGGGCTCATGGTTTCAGAGATCTCAATCCACAGACAGCGGACTCCATTCATCAGGACTCAAGGTGAGGCAGAACATCATGGCAGAAGAGTGTAGGAGAGAGAAGAGGCTCACATGATGCTCAGAGAGCAAAGAGACTCCACTTGCCAGATACAAAATATATACCCCAAAGCCATGACCACAATGCTCTTCCTCCTCTAGACACACTCCACCTGCCTTCAGTTACCACTCAGTTAATCCCATCAAGTGATTAATTCACTGATTTGTTTAAGGCTTTTTTGTAACCCAATCATTTTTGTTTTGTTTTGTTTTGTTTTGGGGGGAGTTTTTGAAGTCCTGTACAAATTTTAATTTCTACACAAATAAATATCAATTTCCATAACCCACTTTAGCAAAGGCACATCTGTCTTATTCCGAAAATGGAAAAAGTTTTGGAGCATCCAAAGGGAGATGACCGCTGGAGGTTATGCCTGGACCATTTCTTGCTCTGACCTCACAAGAAGCCATTATGAGGACATTTCAAACAGCAGGTTTTAAAAAGTGTGGCTATAGTTGGTTTTTTTTCCCACTAGTACAGGAAACTCTTGGTGGTGACCTGTAGGACTCCTTGATAGTTAGCTCATTTGGTAGTTGGTGGTGGATTGTTGTGGTCTTTGGATATTGGCTTTTTGATTTTTTTTTCCTTGTATTTGGTGTTTGATTTTGATTTGTTGTTTTGGTTTGTTATTTTTTTTTAAACTAGCATCCTTAGTTGGTGTCCCTGCTTAGGAGGGATAGCCAGAGTAGTGAGACTTGTGTAGAGTTATAGAGGCCTGGCTCCTGCAATGAGCCAGGCGTCAGAGACCACTATGAGTTCTTGAAGGCCATTGGGCATGGTGCATTTGGCCAGGTTCATCTGGCCCGCCATAGCCTCACTGGGGCAGAGGTGGCAGTGAAAGTCCTGAAGATGGTGGTATAGAATATCCCGGTCCTTTCTGAACTGCATATGTTAAAGACGCTGGAAAACCCCAATGTGATCCAGCTATTTCAGGTTATTAAGACCCACAAAATTATCTACATGGTAATGGAGCATGCAGGTGGGAACAGCTCATCACACGTCATGGCATGCAGAAGGAGAAGGCCAGAATAGAGGGGACTTGAGCCAGTATAGACGGGACTCATTTGCCTTGAGCCAGTGCAGATGGTCACTCTCCTTGAGTCACTGTAGAACATTCACTTGCTTTGACCTAGTGTGGGCAGGCTCACTCCCCTTGACGTGAGTGGATGGAGTCTCTCCCCTTGATCCAGTAGAGACATGACTTTTAGCTGGTGACCTTGACCAAGAGGAATCCTTCCCTGAGGACTGTGTACATCTGAGAAGGCAGGGGAGGCCTCAGTGTCTTATGGCATCATCTTCATGATACTGTGTGCAGGGGAAGAAGAGGTGGGCAGTGGGCAGGGGTAGCCCTGCCTGCAGCAGTTCTGGGTGCCTCACCACCTGCCACACAGCCTGTCACCCCAAATCATCTCAAGACTGTTGCTAAAGGGGTTGACAGGGAGCACACAGGATTTCAGGAGTGGAGATGTCAGTCCATCTTACGGATGCAGCCTACTGCTCTTCAGCCACCCACTTTTGTGGTACTTTTCTTCAAATCACCACCGAGGAAGCGAGTGCAGTTTCCCATTTTGCCCAGAACTAAAATTCACCTTCCTTACCTTGGTGTCTAGGCAGCTGTGATCTGCCCCAGGCCCACATGCTGCTCTGGGGGCACGCGAACTCCCGGGCTGCCTCTGCAGTTGTCCACTCTGCTTATTTAATGGGCTTGACTCCTCCTGCAGGTTTCTCATCACCTTGCCAGGGAAGCTGGGTGCTCCCATGTCACACACAATAGTGCATGATTGTGTCCTGAAGCCCTCACTGGAGCTGATCACCACAGTATGGTGCAGAATAGAAACTTCTGAAGAACAAAGTTCCACTGCTCTGTGCACTGCTTTATCAGCTGCATGTAGAACAATTCTTGGCTTTTCACAATAAATACTTGTTTATATAATTTGTTAACTAGATATATTTCTTGTGTGACAAGAATCATCTAGGGCAATATAAGCCTGTTTGCCATTTGTCAGGTTAAGTTGGGAAACTAAACCAATAGGACCCAATCATTTCTTCTCTGAACCTCTTGAATCAGCTCACAAGTGAGCTTTTAGGAAATACTTCACATTCAAACCATAAGCCATAACACAAGTTTCTTCTGATTTGTTACTGCTGAAATTTACGAAAATTTGTTTTTTCTATAAAGGAACAAATATAAATCTTACTAAGGTAAAGAGAATATGGATTTCCTCCAGGTGGAGATCAGTTGGAAGGAAAACATTTGACCAATAATCTCAGTTGCAATGTACGTTTGAGCTCAGAAATAAACAATGTTTTAAGAATTGTAGTGTTGACAATTAGCAAATAAAACAACCAAAAGAAGTATATATTTTAAAATCTAGACTTATCTAGAGTATGATTACTGCAAATTTGATTACTTATAACTTCTGATGTTTCTGCCCTTTCTTTTTTATCTGTCTGAACTTTAATGGAAAATATATTTTAGTCTTTTCCAATTCAGAACTATGACTAAGTCAGAAGATACTCAGTTGGCTAAGCACTGAAAAGCTATATTCTCCAAAATAAATTAAGTATTTCTATGTGCATCTTGACCATTATACTACCCAGATGTAGATAGAACTTTATTCTTCTAAGACCAATTCCTTTAGATAAATTTTTATCTGAATTTCACCACCACAACTATGGGAAACTTCTTGCTTGGTCAGCCTACAGAGTGGACTTTTAATATATGATCTCATCATCTCCTGATTGGTATGTCATGTTACTATTGCAATCTAGGACTAAAGTTAACTTTATTTAGCTAAAAATAAATCAAGGCAGTCATCTTGAAAAAATAATCAGCAAGAAATATTAATACTATAAAAATATTAGAAAAAATATGAGACACAGATCCCAAATGCTAAGTATTCAGAGGAGCAGATGTGGACATGAAAGAACAATAGTGATTAGTAGGGACCCGGAGTGTGCAGGTGGGGAGAGATGGAAAATAGGAGGCTGCATTCCCTCTGTGCACACTGTATGCATGTGTGGAAATAGTTCACTGAATACTCATTACTTTGTATTAGTAATATGTGTTAATAAAATTATCTTCCTCAAACTATATGATTGTCATATATAAAAGTGGTTATTATTGAGGGAAAGAAAAATGACATCAAAATGTAACTATTGACCAAATAGTGCAGTGATATTTGGATACTGATGAAAGATATCAGGCTAAGTAAAAACCAAAATGTTGACATTGTTTTATTTTGTTTTGTTTTTTCCTCCATGCTTGTGATTGAACTCAGGCCTCACACATGCTAGGTAAATACTCTACCACTGAACTATGTCCCTGGCCCCAGACAAGTTTTTTTCAAATAACAACAAATAGAGGAAGCTTATAGGAACTGACAAAATTAATGACAGCAACACTAAAAAGTATTTTCATCCTGTGGAAATTTAATAATTCTTATTCTTTACCTTCTAGCATTTCTGCTTTTCTAAAATCTTTTCATAGCTGCAAGTAGGTTCCTCTAGCCTAGCAATACCCCAGTAACAATTTCTTTCTGGAAACAGCCATTAATATACTAGATTTAATAGGTCAATGTAATACATGCATATTTAGTACACAGGAGCTGTGTACGAAGATCTAATCGTATTATATGATCAGATGGAGAATCCCTCAGAAGGAGCACATATATCCACAGGTATAAAAAGGTAGTAGATCTGCCCGGAAAAGAAGAAAATTATGATTATTTCAGTTTCTCAGGACACTGACACCTGGAAAGGGGGATGATGGTCCAGTTGGTCCAATAATGAATGCCATTTTAAACAAATCTTTGGATGAGAAAAGAAAATCATATCCAGCACTAGAAATTTGCCAAAACTGGGAGGAAAAAACACGGTCAGATTTTCCACTTAAGTATCACTAGTTATTGCTCTCTTAACCTTTTTTTTCTTTTCTTAATACATGGTTTACAATTCTTTAACCCTAAATCCATACATTCTCTCTCTCCCTCTTCCTCCTTCCCTCCCTTCTTACTTCTCTTTTGCAAAATGTCATACTAATAGCAATTTTCTTCTTCATTTTCTGCTCTTTATTTAAAAGGAAATTGCAGTTAAAATTTTTATCACTCTCCATTTATTGTAAACAATTTAATTGATGGTTATTTGAATGGATATGACCTTCAATCCATGCTCCATACCTGATATAAGATGATCAATTGAACATAAGTGGAAACAAGATTCTTTTATTTAAAAAGGCAATCCTGCCTAGTTCTGTTTTCTCATTTGTCTTTTTAATGTAGCATTCTTTCTCATCTGTTGTGTAGTGACTTTGGAAGGTGATGTAGCATAGGAGTCCAGCACGCAGACCCCAGGCCCACACTACCTAGATTTGTGATTGACCTCTGACATTTGCTGGATTTCATTGACTTGTAGCCAGTTGACCTCTTAGTTCCTCAGTTTCCTCTCTTGTATGATGGGGATTAGGTATCCTCTGCTATTTTGATGTTTTAGAACAGTTCCTAAAAGTCCTACATGAGTCAACTAAATAATAAATCAAAACTCTCCACTCTGTGGAACTTTGCTTAGTAGCAAAAGCAGTTCTGAGCAGCCAAAATAGATTCCACTAATTATTCAGAATTTCAGGGCTATGATTGAAACAATGAAAAAAGATGTGCTTGATAATGAAAGTGTATTGAGAATCGCACGGCTGGAGTGAGGAGCCTCGTTACATCTTTTACAGATCCCTGCAGTGGTTGCCACCCTAAATAGAAACAGTCCTGAAGCCATTTAATAAATGTCCTCTTCTTTTCCAGTCACTCAAAATTCAAAAGTAATTTAGAGATTAAAATAGAAGGAGAATTTATCTTTGGGTTCTAATATTTCAGAGATGCATAAAGCTGTGAAGATTTAGTTAAATGCAAGCTTCAATATCACCGTGATGATAAGGCAGCCATACCCAGAGGAGAAACACCACTATTAACAAATATCTTATAATGTAAACGAGAACAATATATTTAATAAAATAAAGTGCATTTCTCTATCTTAATATTCAGGAAATAAAATGAAGTTCACAGAGCCTCACACCTGGCCAGAGTTCCTGTGATTGTGTAGACCATGCCCGTAGCTGAGACAGAAATATATCAGAGGTACACCTTTAGACACCAGGATACTGCCTTCAGTGACATGATTTCTTGACAAGGTAGGTAATGTTAAGTAAAGCTCTACAGAAGAGAAAAAAAAAAAAGAAACACATTTTAATTTGCATTTTAGTTGCATTTCTGGAAAGTTCAGTATGTTTTAAAGTTGTATAGAAAATTATTTGAATTTATCTGAAATCCCATTCAGGCTCTAGACTCAGTCCTATAAATCAGTGCTCCAACTGCACAGTTCAGCATGCCAAGCAGCCCTCTCTCAGTAAGACAAACATTTTACAAAATTGAGGCCACAAAAGACCCCTTCAGTTTCCCAAAATTCTTTCTAGAGCTAGAATGTCCCTTATTTGTACACTTTTTACCAAAGTATAATATACATTTAAAAAGTGAAAATAAATGGAGTTTTATAGCTTGATGAAATGTCACAATGTGAATGTTCTCCAAGAACCATTGCCAAGAAACTTTGAAAAGGAAATGGTTGGTTGTCAAAGCTCTGAAGATGGTTCATTCTTGAGGGTGACAGGTGATAGTGGCCTGTCTTTCAGATGACCACCTTGGAGAGAAGAGATCCTATCCATAGCAAGGGTTATATGATGTACTCTGGAGACTGAACATGGGTTAATCTCATTTCCATATTTCTACACCAGCAATCTGGTGCAATCTGTAATAAAGAGCAGCTTCATTGAACACTTAACCAAATATGACCTATTGCAGCAGAAGCAACTGAGCCTCTGACCATGGATGCTATGCCTGGCTACTCAACTAAGTGACATAGCTTAGCTCTTGTTGCATTTGATTCTCATTTTTATACATCAAGAGAACCACAGAAGATGGGAAAGAAACTGTCCTTAGGTCTCAGGGTTGAACTTGTATGATTTTTAACTGCATCTAGGGAGAAAAAACTGTTTTCCCTGTATTAATTTGCTAGAGTGGACCTAATAAAGTAATATAAGTTGGGTGGTTTAAAACCAAGGAGAATTTTTTTCATAGTTGCAAAAGCTAGAAGTCCAGCCTCTAAGGGGCAGGAGTGTTAGCTTCTTTTGAGCCCTATCTCCTTGGCATGTCAATGGCTGTCTTTTTTCTTCACATGGACTTCCCCCTGGATCTGTTTGTGTCCACACTTCCTCCTGTGATAAGGACATTGGTCATATTGGATATTAAATACTTCTTTAAGGGTTCTGTCTCCAAATGCAGTCACATTCTGAGGCACTGATGGTTAGGACTTGAACATGCACATTTGCAGGGACCACGATTGAGCTCATTACACTGCCTAATTATGGGAAGTATAAAAATCATTAAGGAGTGTGACAGAATTCATATAAGACATTAACTTAAAAGTGAAATTCTCCAAAATCTCACACTTGACCTAGAAAGGTGAATAAGTGCTATACTGAGAGGGGCATGGCCCAATGCTTCCTCTTGTTTTATCACCTGAATGGCTCTAAGGAATGGGTTACCATCCTCTACAGTCAGAAGTGGCCCATCAGAAGGAAGTATGTACATACCAGGGCATCTACAGTGACTTCTCCCATCCATCCTCCATCATTTTTTAACACATGTTGGTTTTCACAGTGTATGTCAGCAATGAGGAAAGAAGTTGCCTTTTCTTTTTAAATTAATAACATTTCTAATTGTAGACCATAATTGTACAAATTTACAAGGTGCAATGTGATGAGACAATCCCATGTGTGAGACAATGCCAGAAAGCTCTGAGGTGAAGTGATTGGATTATGAGAGCCTTAACCCAATCAGTGAATTAGTCCCCTGAATTGGATTAGCTGGATGGTAACGGTAGGCATAGAGGGTGTGGCTAGAAGAGGTAGGTCACAGGAGGGCATACTTTTGGGGGCATATATTTTGTCCCTAGTGAGAGAAGTGCTCTCTCTACTTCCTGGTGCCATGTCCTGAGTTATTATCCTCTGCGACACCTTTCCTCCATGATGTTCTGTCTCATCTCGGACTGGGAGCCATGGAACCAGCCATCTATAGACTGAGACCTCTGAGACTGTGAGCCCCAAATACATTTTTCACCTTCTGAGATTGTTCTTGTCATGTCTTTTGGTCACAGCAGGAAAAAAAAAGATTAAAAGAGCTTATAACAGCAACAACAACTAACTTTAACCAACAAAAACTCCACTGCCCTGCCCTTGCCCACTGTTTGGTAATCATCATTCCATTCTTTACTTCTATGAGTCTGACTTTTCCAGGTTCCACATGTAGCTGAGATCATGCAGTATTTGTCTTCTGGTCCTGGCTTATTTCACTTAACATAACTTTGAGCTTCATCCATAATGCCTTGGACTCACCCACATCCCCACCAACAGGGTGCCAGTGTTTCTTTTCTCGGCACCCCTGTGAACACTTATCGTCTGTCATCATCTTGATAACGGCCACTCTACCAGGTGTGAGGTGATACCTCATTATGACTTTAATTTGCATTTCCCTAATGGTTAATGATGCTCAACATTCCTTTCATGAACCTGTTGGCCTTTTGTATGTTTTCTTTGGAGAAATATCTGCTCAGGTCCTTTGCCCATTTTTAAGTCAGTTGATTGTGTTTTTATTTTTTATTTATTTTTTGCTATTGAGTTATTTGAATTTCTTATGCATTTTGGATATTAATTCTTTTCCAGATGTATGCCTTATAAACATAGTTTCCCCTTCAATCCATTGTCACTGTTCCCTTTGTTCACTGTTTCCTTAGCAGGAAGCTGCCTCTGATTATCTGTGCACACTTCACATTGGGATGGAGAGTGTAGTTTCTTGTTCACCAGTGAAAAATTATGTAAAAATTTTCATAAGTTAAATCATTGTTCAGGTGATTCCAGGTGGAGGGGAGAGGAGGAAGATCTTTAAAAATGGGCTAATTAATGTTAAGCTAAAATAAACTTAATGGATTTCATCTCACTTTCCAATAGTCTTTCTTTTCTTCATTGTTGTAATGTAAAACCTTCTGGTTTTCTTCCAAACCACCAGACACTGTGTCTCAATCCATTACCTCTGCTTCCTCCCTTGTCCAGTTTAACTTCTAAATGCTGGAGTCTTCTAAGACTCTAGTTTGACATCACTTTGTTTCTCAGTCTTCCCAGCCTTTTCTGATAATGCTGCTTACTGTATTTCCTTCCCTGGTCTCTCTATCTTAAATTTCAGAGCATATCTGCATACCCCATATCCACACCTGAATTTCTTGCAGACATTACAAACATTAATTGTTCAAAGAATGATGAGTTTCAGTTCAAATCTTGTTCCTTCTCAGTTTTCCTTATCTCATGTTACCACAATGCATTCAATAAGTAATAAAAATAAATATACAGATACATAAAAATAGGAAGCATATTTGATTTCTTCTTTTATTCATATCTAATCCATTAGCAGCTTCTATTAAACCTAGCTCTAAAATTTGACCCAAGACATCCATCTGTCTCTGTCTCCATTGAATTATGGCAGTGCAGACTGACATTATCTCTGGGCTGACTGGAGGTAGTTTGCCAGTTGTTTTCAATCCCTTTTATTCAGACACTCTATTTGGCTCCTTTCTGTCTTAAAGACCTCAACATCTGCTACTTTCCTACTTGCTTGCTGGCCTCCACCCAAACTGAGATATTGGTGTCATAATCGCACTTTACTGGAACCTTTGCCCATTTTAGAGCCTTTCAGCAGCTATTCTCTTTGAGGCCAAAATACAACCCAACAAATCCCTGTCTCCTTCAAATCTTTGTATGATTGATTGCTTCTTGTCCTTTCGGTTTCTGTTTGCAATCACCTCCATGGATCTGTATCAATCATTCAATCTTAGGTAACCCACTAGGCTCCCCATCATTAACATCATTTTTAATAAGCATGTGTCACTGCATAACATTCCTTCTCACCTCATTATGATAAAATTCTGGACAGATCAGGCATCTTACAAGTCCATTGCTCTACACTCAACACCTAGAACAGTGCCTAGCTCATGGAAGGAAAAGTCACAGAATACTCATGCAACAAAATGAATGAATGAACAAAGCTTTGTAAGAAACATTTGCGTGGCGCACACCTGTAATCCCAGTGGCTTGGGAGGCTGTGACAGGAGAACTACAAGTTCAAAGCCAACCTCAACAACAATGAGGCACTAAGCAACTCAGGGAGACCATGTTTCTCAATAAAACACAAAATAGGTCTGAAGGTGTGGCTCAGTGGTCGAGTACCCCTGAGTTCAATCCCCGGCACCAAAAAAAAGAAGCACTTGCATCATTCAAACATCTGATTTTCTATTCCTCATGCAAATCATGTAAAATAAAATTATAATTTCAAGATGAAACAAGATTGATTTAAATATATTTCATAGACTCTGTGATGATGTGGAAAGGTACCCGTCAAAAAAATTAGAAAACAGCTTTTCAGGTTGCCAATTCTTAAAAGGTTGAGATACTGACAATTAACAGGTGAAAGATGATGTCACTTAGTGTCATTCTTCTGTTAAACAAAGTTACCTAAATAATATGTAAATAAATAAGCTATTCTTAGTGGCACTATTTTATTCAATGAACTTGTTATCTAAACTATAACATTATTTTTCATGACATTAATTAATTTTAAAAATTTTGAATGTAAACAATGCAGCCTGTGATGTGCTTTCCTGCGTGGGAGACAGTTATGTCAGATTTTGCTGAAATAGATGAAACAGAATTTGATGGGACATTATCTAAATGATGCATCTTTATTAACTGGGATTTATTTTGTTTCTTTAGTTTTCAAAAATATCCCTGTTCTTTGCCTGTTAGAGAGGAGAAAGTATTTACTCTGCTTTTCCCCCTACCGCCCTCCTTTCACTTTTCTTTTTCTACCTGCTTTGGGAACATGAACTATCAGTTATTTTCATTTTTTTTAGTTTGTCTTCTCTTCTTCTCTGTTTCCTTCCTAAGAGTTCTTTTTAATAATAAGTACTATTCAAGACTAGAAATTGAAGATTAACTTCAATACTAATATCTCTGGAATCCTTCCACTGATATTTTAATAAACATTATGTTGAAGCCAACAGATCTGTGTCTGGATTCACAGAACTCTGTGAAAAAAGAAAATAGTACAGATGTTGATATGATAATCTACTAGAATGTACCTCTGATCCGATTCAAATGTATGTTGTTATCCTTAGATTCTAAAGTCACCACCTTTCAAAGTGTGTGCTTTTTCCTCCACCCAGTGTTAGACCATTGATTTTATGCACTTAATGTTGCAGAGACTGTGAATATGAGCTAAGCGTCTTAATTCAGGAATGAAAGTTTCGGGGCTTAAACCTTTACAAACTGTTTCATGCTCTGATGCTATTTTGTTTGTTTGTTTTGCTGTTTTTGTTTTTCTTATTAACGGTTGTTTATTCTAAAATAAAAATACAATATTGTCATTTCTTAATATTTTCCTACTATAAGCAATTCCTGAACAATGGATGAAGGCCAAGGGTAATTAATTATTCAGATGGTAATCTTCAACAGAGATGAGTAAGCAAAAGTACCTGATGTCTGGAATTACCTGGATAACTTCCGTCTTTACTTTGCCTAGAGAAATTAAAATCTTCCCTCTCCCTCTCTTTTTCCTAAAATAAGGATCATACACCATATTATATTTACAATCAAATAAGAGGAAATTTATTTAATCTTTCTATATTTCTTTATAGAATAGTATGGAGTAGACAACTTATTGATTCTTATAATGAGATTTTATCATGCTTTGAATTATTTTAAATTTTGGTCATGAGAGGAAGGAGGAAACATTTGAGAAATAATGATTGAGATTGGCTTCATGTTGGAGAATTCTGAATCAACATAGTATAGGCTGCATTGCTTGGCTCCAGAAAGAAGGGATGTCTTGCCATTAAACTAAATATTTATTATAAAAGACACTCATCAGAGCATTGGGACAAATACAACGGAGATTTTTCTTTATGGAGATTGGGAGAATTTGAGTCAACTTTGAAATTTGAATTTAGTTGTATGATATTTTATTTCATTTTAAAATGGAGTTTTGCAAACATTCTGGCTACAGGATCTGTGATGTATAAAAGGATGAATATTTGTGAACCTGGTTAATTAGAAATAATTCAGGTCAAGTGGGAATTGTGCAAATGCCATTTACATGGGAAAGGAGCCCAGGACCGTGTGCTCCTTTTCTTTCGATGTTTCCATTTGTCCTTATTATAAATGACCAGCAAATTCCTAAGAAGGCTATTGGGTTATACAAGAGAGAAAGGACAAAACAGATTGTACTGAGCTTTTCATGTAGTGTTAGTGCATTGGGAAGGGGGCTGAGAAATAACATGGAGTCCCAGACCCATTTCAGACAGTAGCTCTGGGTCTTTGCAAACATGTTTGATAGATCATTAAACATCTTGTTACTTTCTCAGTTTAATTTTCTGTATGCTCAATCTCCTATTTTAGGAGGCACTGGATGTTCATTGTAGTTGATTTTTTGATCATTTTAGGGTAATGATCTTAGGGTGAAGTTGCCCTGTGATTTTTTTCCTATCAGGAGATCGATGTTACAAAGCACAAACACCAAAAGTCCTTACAGTTCCTTTGTTCAATAAAATCAAGAGAATCTTATTAAGGCATTTTGATCATCTAGGTTAGTTAATAACTGAGGATGAGGAACAAGAATGGCATTTCAATGAATCAATAATATTTTATTGAGTGTCGACTAAAAGTAAGTTTAAGTCATTCTCCTCCCAATCTGTCCTCTCTGCATCTGGTGGAACTGAAGTAATAGATTCCAGTAGGGTAGAGAACAGGAACGTCTCCCTTGAGCCCATCCTTCTGGTTGCTTACTCCAATGTGAATGTGAATAACACTTCCACAGGAAATGAATTTAAAAAGTAATATTGAGAAAGTTCTTCCCACTGATTCTAGACAGTATAAATTGTAAAAATGATTTGGGAAAAAAAATAAAATAATTAAAAAAAAAAAAAACAAACAAATTTTAAAATGTGTTAAAAGGGAATGATAGCTGCTTTTGCTTTCAAATTACACAAATACAAAAAGTGTGGTGCACATTGAATGGCACTTATGTGTTAACACATAAATTTATTATCAATTAAATATAAAACATATGCCTAATATAATAAGTCACAATATAAATAGCCTGATAAGAATTCAACATGCATGAATTTCACCTATGCACTCCCCCCATTTGCCCTTTTAATTACCTTGGGAAATGATGAAATTGTAGCTAAACATTTCAGTGATTTCTTATATGGAAGTGTGTCAAATTATTTTTATTCTCCACTAGGAATTTTAGGGCAAGAGACAAAAGGATCCAGATTGGTCCAAGGAAAGGCAATGCAACAGGTTAGATCATAATCCTTATAATAATGAACAGTAATTACCTAAGCATGAGTGACTGAAACTCACCACAAACTGGAATGGTTTCCTGTATTTGGCACTCAGGAAAATTATATAATCTAATATCCTCAATTGTAGTATTTGAAGTTAAAAACAATTATCAAATTAATTGTTTATCAAAGATTAACATGTTCAGTGTACTCAACACTAAATCACGTATGTGAACTAGTCTATGTTAGAAATATTTTAAAAGTATATATAAATGAGGAAACATCTTCTTTCTTCCCCATTCTTGATGAAATGGAAATGAAGCAGGATGTTCAATAGACCAATATATAATTAATTACTCTATTATCACATAAACTACCTTGATTAACATTACGCTGTAATAACAAGATACTTAAATGTTAGAATTGCTATAATAAGGTAACTTTAATATTTGTACATACATGTGAAAAAACATTTTAAGATAAAAAATTAAATATATTTACACAGAAGCATAAGTTAAAGCCATTCCTGAAATTCATTTTACAATAATCTCAGTTCAAACTGAAGTAGAATTTACTATTAGTTTTATTTGGTTGCTACAAGACAACGAGTTTCATAGCTATTTTCAAATCTGCATTAGTAAAAAAAGCCTTCCTGTTTTCTATTGCCTGACGAATCAGTGCCTCTTTATATGAAATTAGGAACACTATGAACTATGGCAGCTAGCTTTAAATGTTTTGGCAGTAGCTATGTAAACTAGCTCTCAATGTTCAGGCAGTAATTATCACCTCCAAGTTAGCTCCATTACATACCTTCACCACTGCAAAATTAAGGACACCATAAATGAATTTGTAGCCAGACTTAAATCAACTTACCTTTGCAGATAGAGTAAAAAGTATATTCTTAGTAATCCTTAGGTTATAAGGGAAGCACCCTCATGAATATGACTAGTCCCATTATGAAAGAGGTTCAAGGAAGCTTGGTTGCCATTCCACTAAATGCAGGTGGAGTTGGACCATACAGTCTATGAGGAACAGGCTTTCACCAGACTCTGAAGTTGCCAGCATAGCTTCAAAAATTGCAGTGTGCTACTATAAACCATCATTTTGTAGTGTATTTGTTACAACAGCCTGGACAGACTCATCTCCTAAATTGGGATAAGTACTTATAATTTATGTTCAAAAGATGAGTTTTCTTAACCTCTTTTTATTATTGTGGCTGTTGCTTCTGCTACTGAAAAGTTGATTTGAATTTCATGAGATCCCTGTGAGAACTGTATTCTCCAATCTAAGTGTCTGAAAGATATTAACAGTAGGAAAATGAAACAGTAGGAAAATTCAATCAGGATGAGATTGAAGCACTAGTTTCAATATCCAATATGGCTGTGATGTGTGTATGATTCCTGTAACCAACACTAGAAACTAGTGAATGGAATCATCTGGATCAACTGGATCAACTGAAGATATGATCACAGCTCTTGGACCAAAAATATCAGACTGAAAATCTTTGATCAAAGTGGGGGAAAAATACTGACTGCAAATTTCTCTAGATGAATTGACTTCTTCCAAATATCCTTAGTCTCTCATTACCCTGATTGAATTTTCCACTTTATTCCATTGAGTTAAATCTTGCCTAAGATGTGCCAATTTAGGCAAGGTTGTTTGCCAATTGTCTAAACCCACCCACATTGTATCCCAAAGAAGACAGCACTGCATCATGTCCATGACTATATACACAAGATTCATCTTTATTTCACACTATTCTCACAGTTTGACATTTTTATGGGCTCTTTCAGGCATCGAATGGAAGTACCATGCAAAAGAATGTGTGTCTACATTAAGTATATTTGGAGAAGGTCCATAATGTTTCTCTCATGCTTGGTTGTTTTCCCCTGCTGTTGCCCTCAAAAATCATTTATAATCTTGTTTACTTCTGTTCTTTACACACAAGCTTATGTCTTCTTCAGTACCTGAATAAGGAAGCATCACAATACTTCTACATTATTATTATTTAGAATCAAATAGTGCACCAGGACAGGAATCTAGTGGTCTTAAACATTCACTTTCTACTCCAAGACACACCTCTGTATTCACTTGCTACTAGAAGATTTTATATTTCAAGAGTAACTCTCAGACATGAATATGGTCCCCAAGTCCAAGTGATCTCTAACTTTACCTCAAGTCAAAGAAATTATATTCAAGCTGAGTGCTCTTGCTTTACATTTGCATCTTTGGTTCTGCCTACATGTCCTCATGAAACCGTACTCATCCTCTCTTCCATTTTCCTTCACCCTCTTTCCTTCAAGATGAAATCATGCATTGAACTCTTGATTTTTATTCATTCAAAACTCTTTCTAGACTTAATGCTATCTTTCTGGGAAATAAACTGTGATAACCCATTGTCTGTCGTGCAAAGTTTATAATCATGACATCACTAGAAACATAAAAGTTTAAAGAACATTTCTGTCAAGCAAAGTCCACATAAAACTTTATATAAACCATTTTAAAAGTAGTAATAGCATACATCTCTAAATTCAGCCCAAGATCTATTCCACAGCCTGACTACACAGATCACAAATTGCAGACAGGCAATTCACTAAAATCTGCTTGGGTCTGTATGATTTAAATAACTTGCTAAATTCTGTAAAACCAAGAGGCATGTATTATGAACCCTCAAGTTCTTTGAGCCCTTGCACACAGACTGTTCTTCTTAAATACATGTAACACACTTCCTGCTATGGTTCATAGTATTTTTCACTAAAGCACAATTTTGGTGATAAAACTGTCATTTGTAGACTGTTGTACATTGAGTTGCCATATTGATTGGACCAACTGCCAACCATCTTAACTCTGGATTTTTCAAGACAGAATCCACTCATGAATGGGACTATAGCAGCCGTACCCATATCTAGCATTAGAATTCTGTCTGTTTTTCTCTCTGTGACCAACTGTAACTGTGTAAGTTTCTCCTATCTTCCCCTCCATCTATTCAGATAGTGTTATATAAAATGGGACTTGCTTGTTGCTGAGAACAACCTATAACTCTATACTATGTTCTAGTCTCAATGGAGTAGTCTTACCTTAATGCTTAGAAAAATTGGAAATAGTATTTCTCTCACTCCCTTTTGAATTGAAATAAAGATAATTTTCAAAATCTTAAAGAGGAATCTGATGTTGGCAAATAAGAAGTTTAGTTCACATGTCCCGAACGTTGCCTTAGCTTCTATAGACTTCACTTTCTCAGTCTACTTGAATAAACAAATTTCTAAATTTTTACTTCAACATACATTTTAATCTCTCCCACTACTTTAGCATTAACTTACAAATTGTTCCTCAAATTTAGACAATTTTAAATAATTTCTTTTCGATAAAAGAGTTCTATTTCTATCTAAAAAGTTCTTAGTGGTTTTTTAATGTAAATATATTAAGGGATAAACTTGAGATTCTAGGACATTAATTTCAGTGTATTCATTTATATGGATAATACTAGTGATAGTAGTTAATTTGTCAGGAGTACTTTTATGTGCCAGATATTTCATACAAATTATGTTTTATGCTCAAGATAATCTAATTTCATAGGTATCAGTAGGTATTGCTCTGATTGTAGTGTTGAGGAAACTAAGGCACACAGTGTATGGGTACGTTTACTCAGAGTTGTGTACAACTGGTACATAAAACCCAGCAACTAGATCTACCCACTCGGAATTACTTCCTACAGAATCAGTCTGGTTCTTTTTATATTCTATGTGATTGTAACACTCAAAATTATTCTACTTAATAGTCACTTTATTTAAAACTTTATTGTTCCTTGAATGCAACTTTTAGTAACATTTATTTCTGGAATTCTTTTTGGCAATGCATTTCTAGCTGGTTTTAGAGCCCCTGTGTAGATAAAATTCTATTCTAAAGATCAAATTAAGTCTTTAGAAACATTAAATTGCTGGAAAAGTAATTTGAATTTTCAAAAATCTAAAAAGTACAGTTATTGTTAAATAATTATGTTTAGCTATCTTTCTTTCATGCAAATGGGCTATTTTTATGAGAGTTTACAACTAGGAAGTTATAGACGTGTTCTTAATCATTTCTTCCCACTCTCTCTTTTGTTCATTCATCTTTTTCTTGATCTTCTTCTTCCTACGCTACAATTCTCATTTAACTTAAAATAGCAACACTTTTAAGGACAATGATAAGCCAGTAAAATCAAAGCCAATTCTAAATGCATTCTTTCATCTTTCAATTCAGATCCGTAGGAAATTGCCACACCCTTCCACATTTAAATTATACATATTTTTATTTATGTACTGTAGTGAACAATTTTTTGTACAAAAGATAAATAGTATTTTTTTTCAGTTGTGGTGCTTTTTTGGGGACACTCATTTTCTTAACCTATGACATAATCTGGTAATGGGATATTTTTTAAAGCAGTCCCTATGTAAGTTACAGATTAAATCTATAAGAACCAAAGTTCTAAGAGGTCAAAGAGAAAAGATATCTAATTGCAAATTTGGAAAAATAATTATTCTGAAATATAATTCACCCTAAATGCATTTTAGACTATATGGAAACAGAGTGCCATAAAGATTAAGATTAAGTTCTAGATTCTAGATATTATAAATTGGTTTAAACATCTCCCTCTCAGTTTCCTAAAAACTAATTATAAATAACAAAACTATTTTATATATGCATTAAGACTACCTTTTCTAACTATAACTTTGCCTTTAATATTAAATAGCATACACATGAATTGTTTCTAAACAAATATCTTTGAAGAATTTAGTTTAGATGAAACTAGAAATCATGCATTTCTCTGCGAACTTTTAAATAAAGTGGGATTTTGAAAATCACTGTTTATACATCACCCTCTGGAGATGCTCCTACAACCCTCAATCAGTCTTTCAAATAATTAATATTTTATTATTTGAATATCTCACTATGCCTAGGGCCAAAAGCCTTGCCAAGGTCCAGATTCCCTGTGGAGTTTCTGTGCATCAGAGGTTTTAGTACAAGACTTGACCTCATTCTGTGCTTTCTCACTTGATAATGCATCTCAGACCAATGCTATACCTTCAGAGAAACAGACACTGAAGTCTTCTAAGAGTATGGATTCAGACTAGTCAATGCTCCTCTTCTAATTGGACACATTTTTCTAAGGAAATTCACTTATTGCTGGGTATTGTTGGATTGTTTCCCTTTCAAAGGGAAATTCTACTCCAAGGTTCACACCTAGAGATATACTGATTTTTTTTTTTTTTTACCTATTGAAAAGTACTGATTGTTTCCTGAAATAGTGTTGATTTTTTCCAGAAAAGTGGTTCCTGAAATAGTGTTTGCCACTTCAAAGCATTACAAAGACCAAACTATTTTGACTCTTTTTGCCATTTAGTTTACAAACTTTAGGGTACTTTTGAGGTATTTGCCATGTGACAAACTATTTACAGATATCTGGTACAGTGGTCATGATATTAACAATATTTCTCCATTTTCTGAGAATATTCATTTTTAGTAACATATGAAGATAATGGAAAAGTTACCTAGTCACAGCATTTACTTGAATACAGATGAATATAGAAGTGGTACAAATATCTTTTGATCTCTTTATTCAACCATTGGACACCAGCTCTAGGGCAAAACTGATATCTATATTGTTCATAAACACAATCTCAGTATGTAGCACATCAAACCTAGTAATGCCAGATATTGAAAAAGTATCATGAATACAAAAAAAATGAAAATACTGCTTCTGAATAAATCACTTATTTGAAATTATTAGGTCATGTTAACCTAAAAATAATTATCCCCTGTATTTCTGTTGTAGAATAAAAGAGGATATAAGCAGAAAAATATAGAATGTCTGTCCTTAGTTTCCATTGTTCTATTTTCAAAATTAATACAACTTACATTATTATTTTCCCCATCATGCTGTTTCTTGTTAGTTTGTTTGTTTTTTGTACTGGGTATTGAAACCAGAAGCGTTTTACCAGTAAAGCTCATCCCCAGCCCTTTCTCCTTTTTATTTTTTATTTTGTGACAGCATCTCACTAAGTCACTTAGGTCCTCACTTAGTTGCTGAGGAAGACCTCCGATTTGCAATCCTCTTTCCTCAGCCTTCCCAGTCACTGGAATTACAGGTGTGCGTCACCACTCCAAGCTCCCAGTATGCTTTTATTTTCTGTTTGTATACTTTGGTCCATTCAGCTTTACTATTCTTAAGTTTTGATTGTCCTTAAATACAACTAAAAAGACATATTTTTAGATCATCATAACCTATCTCCAGTTATTTGTAAACACAATGTAATGCAGATACTGATAATAAATTCATTCTCTGAAATAAGAAATTTCATGTTTATCATATTATCTAATGGACATCAGTGGAACTGTTGTGAGTCCTTTGATTGGCTTCTCAGTTTTACTGGCTCTTGTAACTTGGCCAAATCAAACATCCTTACCAATTCTTACGAATAGTTGTACTTTCAACTGAAGAAAAGGGAAGCTTCTTAACTTTGACTTCTAATGATGCAAATGGTAAGTTAGACAAGAAGATTCAGCATCAGACTCTGAGGAATCTCTGGTCTTCAACTATTAAAGTTCTACTTCTTTAATTACATTGTAACCCCAGGTATTCTATCTAGCTGATACAAATTGGAAGCAAAAATCATTGCTTTACAAATAATGAGGAAAAACTGCCATACCTGTGCTCAACACATCAAGCTGCATTGACAACTGATGAAGGTAATTTCTTGAGTCATACTGGTGTGAAAAAGGTCCACAGTATACAGCACAGTGATGCAAGGAGTTTACATATGTCATTAAACACAGCATTTTATTACATTGTGCTTTGTTTGATTTTACTTTCTAAGATAAATGTAATAATTTGATCAGAATGATTTTCATAGAAAAAATAAATCCTCAATATGTCCTCTTCTGTTAAAAAATTAAGTACATGTATCTATTGCATTTTTTCTCAGTACCCTAAGAATTGTTTGAAATCTGCTTGATATACCTCTTAATGTCATTCATTGAGGTACTGAAATGGTAATATTTTTAACTGTTGCTTCTTTTTCTTCTATTAAAAATACTTTAATACCAGTTCTGTGGAGTTTAATGCAATGGTTAAAATACAGAGATGTGGTTTAACAATAGACTGCTCTGAAAAGTTGTGCTTTCTGACAATATTTTTCCCCATGATTGGTTTCTTTGAGCTCTTACAATTGGTTGATGGCAGTTCTGCACCAGAGTGTTTTGGCAAGTGTTCATTGACTTCTGACAGTCTGTGGGAATTCAAATAGAAAAGGGGCATTTTATAATCCATAAGAATGGCTTCACTGTGCTATTTTATGGGAGAAGTGGTTTATAGCATGAGGATGCAGTTTTTCCCCTGTTGGTCATCCATGTGTTTCTTCATTCTCCAGATTTTACCCAATCTGCACTTCTTACTAGGACAATGCATCCTTTTAAATCAATGAGAAACAAAGCTCAAATAAAGAATGCTGAATCAGGCCCATTAACACCAGTACTAATTATGCAGAGAACACACAGTACTGTTTACAGTAGACCTTGCTAAGACCCAGACATAACATTAAAAACGCAGAGTCTATTTCAGAAGTAGGCAAGTCTCTAAAAAATTTATTTATCTTGAAAGGCAAATGCTTATTCATTGCATAACATTGAAAGACATGGTTACTCCTACTTAGCTCTCCCTAAACATCGTTATATATTTAGATGACCAATAATTCTAAATTGTCAGTAAAGTCAGAGAAAGGATTGGATCTGCAGAGATAAAATCCAAGCACTTTATTCACACTGTACAGTAGGAAAATTCATAGAGTACAGTGTGAAGAGATGTGAGATGGGGAAAAGAGCTTGAGATTTATCGTTGAAATTATCTAAATGCAAAAAGAAAGTCTCGGTCTTTCTAGACCTTCTTAATTTTCAGTACTTGTAATGAATGCCTCTGATACCTTGAAGTAGTTGTCCATACGCCTGTTTATTTATTTCAGTTTCGTGGTTGTATATTTGTGTGCGTGTTTGCCTGAATGTAGTTTTCCTGGGAGCAGCAGGCTTTTTGGTGTACGTGTGCATATGTATGAGTATGAATTAATTACACATTTAAAACATCTGCATTAGTGGCGGCGTCTGCAGTCCTCCCTCGCGGCTCCAGTCAGTCGGGATGTTTAGCTCAGTCACTTGGTGTTAGGACCACTCGGAAGACCTGCCGGTTGGACGCCTGATTGTGGTTCCCGGGGGGTCGGAGCTCCGGGAGCCTGTACCATCTCTATCTGAAGGGGAGGAGAGAAGGAAAAGAGAACGAATCCAAGCGAGGGGCTTCTCCTTCCTGCAGCTGGGTTGTGGGGGGCAGCCAGGTTTGGAGCAGGGTTCCAAGATTACACTGCAAATCCCCAACTTCAGCACCGCGGACAGCAACACTTCCGCTTGGGGAGAGGCGCGCGCCTGCTTCCTCGGCCCCCGCTCCAGCTAATGGAACGGGGCTGGTGGTTTCCTTCTCCCTTTTGCTTCCAAACGAGGCGAGGGCAGGGCCGAAAGGTTCCAACAGCCAGAGGGGTACGGTAAGGAGGAGAAGTAGGTGGAGGAGGAGGTGGAGGAGGAGGTGGAGGAGGAGGAGGAGGAGGAGGTGGAGGAGGAGGTGGAGGAGGAGGAGGAGGAGAGAGAAGAGGAGGAGGAGGAGCTGGGGAAGGGACCAAGAAGGGAAGGGAAGGGAGGGCTTCCCTGCGCCGCTCTCGCCCGGGTTTGCAGGCGCTGCTGGCGGCGGCGTCTCCAGCTCTCTGGCGGCGGCGGCGGAGGCTGCTCGCGCTCCGCCTGCCTGGAGATGCTTCCCCTCGCCCCGCCACGCTAAGGCCGTGCGTGCGCAGCCGGCTGCGCTGCGCGCTCCGCACATACACAATCTCTCCATGTGAGCTGACAGACGATTGGAAACCCCTCTGAGTCACGCTGCCCAGTGGCGAAGGGAGCGCTCGCCCGCAGTGGCAACAGCAGCACCACCGTCCCCGTCGCTCTCCTTTTCTCTTCTGCAGCCTCCGCTCTTCTGATTTTCCCCCACGTCCTTTGGCGATTTTTTTTCGAGAAGGAGAGGGCGGGGTAGGTGTCAGTCCCCTCCTCTCTCCTCCCTCCTTTTCCTTCTTGGTTTGAATTTCTTTCCCCCCCGGCATTTCACTGGCTGGCGGAGCTAGAGACAAGACCCGCTCGGAGGGAAGAGGAAGGCTGAGTCTCCCCTGCTGTTCCAAGCCCAGAAGAACTGGAGCCCGGAGGGGGTGAGGGGAGAAGAGCCAGCGGGAGGGACTTGGCTTTCTCTCGTATTTGAGGACAGCCCATCTTCCTTCGAGAATCCCGCGGAGAGACGGACTGCATCTCCGCCACAAGCTTTTGGAGTACCGCTCGCTGCCCGGGAGGCGAAGGATGGTGGAGGCTCTGAGAGCCCGCTGCAGAGCAGCGCTTTCGCTCTGGATTGTCAGCAGCTTCATCTGCAGAGCCTGGACGGCTCCCTCCACGTCCCGTAAGTAGTCCTCCCAGCCAGCTCGCTGGGTACTGGAGCAGTTTCAGTGCCGCATTGATGTTCAACACCAGGGTATCAACTATGATGTGCTTTTGCAGTTCTCGCCCCCTGATTTGTGTATATCTCTGCTGTCACGCACTTTGAGCCACTGCAGCAGAGAAACTCCGAACCAGCGCGCTCCTGGTTTGGGGGAGAAGGTTTGGACGCTGGTGATGTTTCTGGAAAGTTGTTCCTGGTTTTGGAGATTGCTTGGCAACTGCTTGGTTAGGGCAATCAGTGTAGAGGGGAGCTTCTTGGGAGTGAATTGTGCAGATGGAGCTCATTGCATTTTACTTAGATAGGTCAGTGAGCGAAAAGTGAAGACCATGGCAAACATAACTTTTTTTTGTTTTTATTTATGGTTTTAACTTAAATGAGCACGGTCATGGGAGATGGAAAAGGTGCATATTTTAAACAGTTTGGACCCCTTAAAATGTGAATGCCCGTTTAGTACTTGCTTATTAAAATGAAAGACAGTAAATCCAATATTTCTTTTGAAATTGCTTTGATTCTTTGGTAGTTTGAAGTAATGGATAAGACCCGTGCAGCTCAGGACTCGGGACAGTCACTGCAAAACCTCGTTAGTGTAATAATAAAGATGTTTCTTAAGAGTTTGAGGAAAACGATGCTGCTTAAAATGTGTATCTCTCCGTTTTAGCTAGCCTTTTTTTTTTTTTTTTTCAAGACTATTCTTGTTTTCATGAGGCTTGGAAGAAATGGAAGATTCCAGCCCATTTTCTGCATTGCTTTAGAAATGCATAGTGTGCATGTCAAGAGGAAATGCATGATTGCTCTCTGGCTCAGAAAGAGTTAAAAGCTACAAAGATTGCCTATAGGACTTAGGATCATACTCATAGGCACATACTTGTTTCTGAGAATAAATAAGTTGGTAAAGAATTATTGTGGACGTTTCAGAGTTTAAAAAGAACTATTCCATTTAGGGACAATAAGTTTAGTATCTCCCAGAACTTACCATATGTGAAGTAGACTTGAGGATGTAGTAATGAAACTTGTTCTATATTTTAATTTTAATATTAATATTTTATTCTATGTGTAAATATTAATGAGAATAGCATTGAAAAAGGACTTTAAAAATTGTTAAGAATCTTTTACATAGTAATATATCATTATAAATATTTGACATATTTCCTTGGTACTACATATTTTCCTGGTACTGTACTTTTCTTGCAAAGTTTAAAGATGTAGATATGATGAAATGGAAATATAAGTTGTAATGAACTTGAGAAAAAAACTATATGGTTCGTTCAGATTACAAATTAAACCTGAAAAAGGTATATATTGTTCATATATATGCCAGCTTTATAGATTTAAAAATAAACTGTGAAGATGTACTAAATATTGATATTTGTGCAAATATATAACTAGATCCTTCAGAAACTATTCTGATGAAATTTCAGTTTCCATTTCAAGGTCTGGTTACATAGAACTTGCTGTCACTTTTCCAGGAAAATAAACTCATTATAAATTAAATTTATCATATTCACTGATTGAAGGTCCTAATTGTTAGGATTTTTCCAGGAGTCTGTGTTTCATCTTTCTACATACTTTAATTACAATGGTTCAATCTGAACTATTCACTATGTATCAAGAATGGCATAAATGCAGTCATTGGGTTCATATATTTCAATGATGGAAAAGCTGTTATTTTGGAAATACATACTTAGTTTTTACTACTTAGAACTTGGTGAAAAGGAACAAATTAGAGACCATTACATTTATGATAAATAGTTAATAATTATGTTTGATTATTAAGATTTATTTAGGTCTTATTCTCCATTGCTTAAAAATATATAGTGGCTGGGTTTTTATTTCTTTTGAATTTAAATGTGTGACCAAAACTTAAAATTGCCTTATATCCTGGAAATGATAGAGGATTTTACAATTAGAACAAGCTTCATGTATTCAGTACTTTAAATTCAATTGTATTTTTATAGTTAATGAAAATATTAAATTTCATTATATGTAGATCTGAAGGAGAGTATGATAGTTATATTCTTAGTTCTAAAAACACTCCAAGGAGAAAAAAATGGTAACTACATGAATCTGAGATAATGAACAACTCAACCAGGAGAGGTCATCACAAGACAAAAAGTAGCTTTAAAAGCTAAAAGTAATATTTTTATTTATTTATTTTATTAAAAATATGATGACTATGCTAAAATTTCCTGTTTCTAAATAACTTTTTAATATGATGGACATTTTGGAAAGATAAAATTAACATTTTTTTATTTCATAACACAAATTTTAAATACATAGTTGCTTATGGCTTCTTTTTCTCTGTTCTGAAAATGTATATAAACACTGTTAATACTGTGTTTTGTATAAGTAGAGCAGAATAAATTCAAGAAAGCTCATCTCTTATATTAAATAAAAATCTAATCCAATTTCTTTGTGCTAAGGAGAATGATTTGTTACGAAGCTGATAGAATCAGGTACCTTCCCTTCTCGTAATTGTGCGCCCACAGGCACACAGCATAGGCTTCAAGAAAATGGTCTAGTCTTAGAGAGTTGCACTTACTTGATCACATTAGAAAGACCCTGAAAGGGAAACTTTAAATGATGAGAGTTTTGAGCTAGCATTTATGAATTCAGTTCTTAAACATTACTGAATTATTACTGAAGTTTTACTTAAAATTTTAAGTGTTCTCTGATAAAGACCAATTTACATTATTTTGCATAATAATAAATCTACAAATTCATTTAATGGCTTATTTCGGAACTGTGCTTTCCATCAATTCAAATAATCTCTAATAAATATACTTTTATATATGGATATATGGTGTATACAAAAATATGTATGTATATATAAATATATATATATATACATCATATGTATACACACATATATTTGGGAAATTATATATAGATGTATATTACTTTATATAGGATATTAAATATTTATTGAATAAAATATTATATATTTATTTTCCAACATTCAAAGTGTTTAGCTTGTTTACAATTTATATATTGGTATTTTCATGTACAATTGCTTCAAGTATCTAATGCAACAATATTAAACAATAATATGCTAGTCTATTTTCTCTCTCTTCTATTCATGTATTTTCCCCAAACTGTTATCATTTAAATATAAAATATGTAAATGAATATGAAAACAAAAAAGTTTATATTGTTTGAACATTGTAATGAGTTTATCTTGACAAAAAATATTTAAATTTTAAAAGTGCTTTAAGTCAGTAAAGCTCATTGGTTTAGAAATGGTAGTAAATTATTTCATTAATGAAAAAAATAAGAAAATTCTGAACTCAATGGAGATAATAATAATAAATGATCTTGATTTTATCATAGGCACTCATATTCAGGAAATAGTAATCTTTGTTCAAGTTTTACTCCATTACCACCAAAGTACAACAAAATTGAGTGAAAAAAATCCATGCATTTAATGTATTTTTATTAAACTTTGCTCATATATATATCTAAAACGTACCATTTTTAGGTGACAGCAGCCAAGTTATTTAATGTACATCACATTTTAAAACTCACATTTCTAATTTATTTTTTAAATTTCAACTGGCAAGACCTTTCAAATTCTATAACTTCTTTAAAATTTTAATTTGCTTGTCCTAATTTTTAAATTCTGCTAAAGAAATACTTAACAAATATCTAAAATTAAACTAATAGTCCTGTTCGATATATTTTTTCTATGACTGAAAGATAAAAGAACTGTCATGGGTCTGCTTTTGTCTTGCTTTTCTATTTTTAAAGTAGATATTCTAATTTTTGTAAGTAATATGTAAAGGTTGAAAAATTGTTAATTTTGTAATTTTCTTAAAAATATTAGCCATATAGAAACCAACTTAAGCTTGTTGTCTGCACAATGACTGATGTCAATATAATGAGGAGAGAAGACGTGTACTTCTATGATTCTCCCATGTCAAGCATCAATTTGAGAAGTGTTTTTACCTAATCATTTTTTGCTACTTGCAAAGTTAAACAGCATACATCATGATTTGAAACTCAAAACTATAGCATTATGTGAAATAAAGTAAATTCTGTTATTTATATCTATATCATTAACCTGAAATTGAATGCTATCAATGTTTCCAGAAGGGATATGTATCTTAAGATTTGAGATTTTGGAGACTGGGATACATATTTTAAAACAGGGGATTGGATGTTGGAAGAAATTGTATGTCTACTTTTGCTCTTTTTAAAAATTTTTTTGTGAACGGCTTCATTGAGATACAATTGATATATATAATAAATGGTACATATTTAAAGAATATACTTGATAAGTTTTTTCTTTTTATTTGTTCTTTTTACTTATACTTAACATTAAGATTCATTTTGACATGATTATAAAAGCACAGAATAGAATTTGCTCTAATTCAGTCCCCAGTATTTCTTGTCATCTCCTCCTTTCCTCTGTTCTCTTCGCTCTATGCTCTACACTACTGATCTTCTATTAAATTAGTGTCTTGTGGATACACATGATGATGGTGAGATTTATTGTGGTATATTCACATGTACATAGGAAAATTAGGTCAGATTCATTCCATTGCCCCTCTCTTATCTTGTCCCTCCTTCCACCCTCTCAATCCCCTTGTCTGCTCCACTGATCTCTCTTCTATTTTGATGGATTCTCTCTCTCTCTCTCCCTCCTTCCCTTCTTCCCCCCCCCCACTCCTGCTTTAGCTTTATCATCTTATTTTGAGATGTATCATAGAACACTTCCAACGTTTGACTTTTTGGGTCTGGCTTATTTCACTTAGCCTGATAGTCTCAGTTCCATTCATTTACAACCAAATGCACAGTTTCATTAGTATTTTAATGTGTAAGAATGATACTGAAATAATCTTGACATTGCCTCAATACTTTTCACAAAAATATTAAGACTATTTATAATAGAATGATTAGTTAATACATTATATTCTGGGATCTATACAACCTGGGTGTTTTAATTCTTGACCAACTAAAGATGTTGGGATGTGGGTTGCTGCCTCTGTTTTTCTTTCCTTCTTCCCTCCCTCCCTCCTTGCCTCCCTCCCTCCCTTCCTTCCTTCCTTCCTCCCTTCCTCCCTCCCTCCCTCCCTCCCTGCTTATACTTAACATTAAGATTCCCTCTCTGCTTCTCTCCCTCCCTCTCTCTCTCCCTCCTTCCTCCCTTTCTTTCTCTTTCTCCTTCCCTTTCCTTCCTTCCTTCCTTCCTTCCTTCCTTCCTTCCTTCCTTCCTTCCTTCCTTCCTTCTTTCTTTCCTTCCTTCCTCCTTTCCATTCCATTCCCTTCCCTTCTCTTCCCTTTCTTTTTATTTATGTGTGTCTGTGTGGTACTCTGTGTTAGACCCAGGGCCTCACACATGCCAGGTTGCCAGGCAAGCACTCTACCATTTCTTTTTTCATCCTAAAAGTCCTTTTAACTGGAGGAAGCTCCCCTGGCATAACACTCCTAGCCCTGTGGCAGTAGTTCAGTCATTCCATGCTCTGTTAGGGGTCCATAGGGAAATGACCTAAGTATGCAAAGCTCAGCCCTTTCCTCCTCATTCTGGGACGTCTGGAGAAGGAACAGATTCTCCTTTAGGATTTAGGAGTAGGCGTTGCCTCTCTAATGGGGGTGGTGATGTGAACAACTTTATGGTGCTCAGATCTTCTAGGACTAGAGCGTCTGTTTGATTTTAGAATTAAGGTTAATGAATCTTGTTGTTACATATTTACTCCCACTCCACTGCATTGGCAGTTATTTTACACAGGAAGATATTTGCTCCTCATCTGTGAGTTTCTTTTTAATCTAGAACTCAGGCAGAGAAGGGAGTGCTGTGTACCAAAACCACCAAAGCCCCAAAGTTATTGAAATTGCCATAATGAGATTAATATTGTAATAAATAAACTTGAGAGAATTTCTACATATTTTAGAAGATGCTGATTAGTACCACTTTCTTTTTCCTCTGATATTTAGTAGGAGTATTGGAGTTATTTAACTATGACCTCTAAGTCCTCCCATTCATTAGTCAGGCATCTGTATTTCTGCATGGTCCTCTTGGTGGTATTTCTTTCAGAGAGATGCATTTTCTCATCTGTGGTGAATGCCATTACTGTCTTAAGTATATCCTAGTTACAGGTTAGTCCCCACACTTCCCATCCATTCCACCTGCAAGTATCAGGTAAATTCAATGTGTTTTTAGTTAGCTGTTACTTCATATTCTCATTCCTCCAGTGCAATCATGAAGAGTTCAATATTTTAAGCCTATTATTCTAAAAGAAAGATACCATCTGCCCTTTGAAATCAAGAGTTGAGTGTTTCCTTAATTGCAAATTTGCTTTTTAAAAAAAATCTAGTTAAACTCTTATTTAGTTCATTCCAGTGGTAGACTTTTCATAATAGCTTGAAGTAACTGACTTTTTCATAACACTCCAGATTTTAAAACCTCCCCTGATAGTAAGAAATCTGGAAATAAAGATGTAGTCATTGGCTCTGAGTTTGCTTGCTGAAGATAACATATTTTTGTTATACTAAAGAAGTGTGGAAGAAATACGGAAGATTGTCTGAGAGCCATACATTTTCCTTCTGATTAAAGTCTGTTTGAAATAGTCTCATAAATACTAAAAGTAATATATAAACTTAACTGTTTTCATGTTTAGAAAAAAGAGGTGAAATTAATTCCTGGGGATATTTTTACCAGGAAAACATATCCTCAAACTTGCATATTCTTTTCCTACCTTTTCTAATATGTTCACCCTCTACTTCATGTGTCTGGCATGGTGGTCTGGGCCTGTGAATCCTAAGAACCAACCTACAGTACAAGTGTGCCCTACATATACCCCAGCAGACTCTCTAAATCTATGCTGCATGGAGCATGTAAGTTGGAATCAAGTTATATAAAGTTTAATTAAATTCAAGGATTTGCTCACCTCACTGCATTAGATGTCATGTTGAAATAATAGGTAAAAAGGAAAAGTTTGCTCTGACTCATAATTTTCTACTAACTACAGTGTCAACTATTACATTGTCAACTTTGTCATTCAATTATGGTATCATTTGAAAGGAATATATAAAAAAAGTAAATGCTTTCACTCTGAATTAATAAAGCAACTTATTAAGTGGTGAAATACCATGATTTACCAAATAATATAATTTACTTTTAAGAATGTTCTTTTAAAATTCATTGTCACTTGTAAATCACATGGACTCAGGTGGTTATTTTGAACTAATATGTAACCTATTAGGTTGGGCAAAATTCATGAACACAAGAATAAGAAATTTTTTTAGCCGAACATGGTGGTACATGCCTGTAATCCCAGCACTTTGGGAGGGTGAGATAGAAGAATCACAAGTTCAAAGCCAGCCTCAGTAACAGTGAGGCGCTAAGCAACTCAGTGAGACCCTGTCTCTACATAAAACACAAAATAGGGCTGGGGATGTGGCTCAGTGGTCGAGTGCCCCTGAGTTCAATCCCCGGTACCAAAGAAGAAAACAAAACAAAACAACAAAAAAAAAAAGAATAAGAATTTTTTTTTTTTCTAAATTTCAGCCTAACAGTGTCATATGGCAATGTGGTAGCATGTTTTAGGGATATCATTTATTTAAAATGTATTAATCATACAGGAACCAATGGCCTATTCTGCATTCCATTTTAATCGCTAATGAGTTTTAACATGAAAATAACAGATTTACATGGTGTATTTGAAGTATTTTTACTTTAAACAAAAATAATATTCCTGGAAAATACTTTTTTTTCAGATGATTAGACTTTAGTAGGTTAATATTTTTAATGTCAGAGAAGACATGATTCAGATACTATTTGTTTCCCTCCTGGGTACCATAGCCACAATAGCACAATAAGTTTGATCCATCATCAACGCAAACATTGCTACTTCATTCTGATATTTTTCTTGGTGCATCTGAGTATGCCTGCAGAATCCTTCTCAACATGATGTGTCAGCCAAGGCTCATCCCATCCAATTCAGTCTATGAAAGAAAACTTTATATTTCTACTCATATGTAGTATCACCAACCAGTGATTTTCAGCTAACTGTTCTTAGTGATGAAACACACTAGTCATTTAAATCACTTGATTAGTACTAAATGTTCTCCAGGAAAAGATACATTTAAAATGATGCTCACCTTATAGGAGAGGTGGTTGTTAATGATGCAATGAGGCATCCATGAATAAAAATTCATCAGGCCCCATACACTGCCATAGTTTTCAACAAATATTTAATATAAGCATTTAAGAGTCATGTGACTACAACAGATACTTGCCTACTCCATTGTGGTTTTCTGGTTGTCCATAATATGGAAGTAAGAATGACTATTTTATTGTGTCAGTTGAGTAAGATACTATCATATGAAAGACGGAAATGTCAGAATTGAGTATATACATTATTCCTACTATTAAGAATGCAGAAATAAACAGCTCTGTTCAGATATTTGCTATCCTGATGGGTTTATTTTTGTGGAATTAATGCTAAACACTTGGATACTCAAAAACGAGGATGCATATATTTCCTTTCTTTTTTTTTTTTTTTTTGGTACTGGGGATTGAACTCGGGGTACTCGACCACTGAGCCACATCCCCAGCCCTATTTTGTGTTTTATGTAGAGCCAGAGTCTCACTGAGTTGCTTAGTGCCTCGCCATTGCTGAGGCTGGCTTTGAACTCGCGATTCTCCTGTCTCAGCCTCCCTAAGTGCTGGGATTACAGGCTTGAGCCACCGCGCCCGGCTCATATATTTTCTTTAATAAATGCTGCCAGACTGAGTTCCATAAGATTACAATGGTTTCTATGTTTAGAATTAATCAATGAATTTCCTTCTCCAGAACTCCAGGTAGCAATAGATACTATCATACTTTATAAATTTTGCCAGTATTACTTGAAGAGCTAAGAAAATATGTGTTGAGTATTGACTTGAGGCCAGGCACTACTCTCCACATGCCTGCCATAGGCAATTTAGTTCTTACAACAAGGCTCCAATTTGCAGATGAAAATACTGAGCACACAAAGCAAGCAAGTAATTCACCCAGACCACCAAGATAATTTATTCCTAGATCCTGTGGTTTTAGCCATAGCACCATGAAAACTTGAAAACTGTTCAAGTTCTCTATTGAGTTCTAACTTGTGTCTAGGCAAATTTTTAAGCATCCATTAAATTCTTATGTAGATTTTCAAGGGGCAAACTACTGCATAATGTTTTGCTTATTTGTTATTTTGTCACATTGTTATAGGTTTGGATGAATTAAAAATTGCATTGGCAAACAGGAAAATATATTTGATATAAACACAAGAATAGACCTTTAGATAGGGAAATATTTAAATAATAATACAGAAGATGTCATGCTTTTCTTGTTCATGGTACTATTGTGACATAATAATACCTCTCAGGTATTATTAGCACATATGACTGTTACATTTATTTAAAGCTATGTAAATATTAATTTAGTACCTTTTAGGTACTATTAGCACATATGACCATTGCATTTATTTAAAGCTATGTAAATATTAATTAAAATGATTTATCAAGTATGAATAAAAGCTGTTTGAAATCAGGTCTCAAACTTTCCTGAGAGCTGATTCTAAAGTCTATATGCAAAACTGTAAATGTGATTGCCCTTACTAAATTCAGAAGATGATAATTGCTTAATCTATAAGCATTAGTTTGTGTGTGCATTCATGTAACATTTAATCTGTAAAGTTTTTTCTTTTTTTGAAAGAGACTTGTTGAGAAGGAACTTTTTTTGCTTCAGTAGCAGTGGGAAAATATTTGTCCTTAAAATGTTTGTTTGTTGGAACCCTTAAGTATTTCTTGTACGTGTTCCCTATTCTGTCCCTATCATTGCTATGCTGTTAAGATTTCAACATTTCCCTCCAGTTATTAATTTGGTAGCCTCTTAGCACTTCTCTCTGCTTTGAATCTTTGTCCTAGAGTTTAGTATGGATATCTTCTCCAGAAGTGTTGTTTTAGCTGTGTATCTTTTGTTATCTCCCTATCTTTTTCCAATTTTAATTGAATCTATTTTAAACAGATACAAAACATAATTAATGGGATAATGAGTGTTTTGATTCATGCATACTCTGTTATATTTAAGTAGATTCAACATCTGTCTCCTCAAAATTTATAATTTCTTTATGACAAAAATTTTCAAAATCCTTCCTTCTGTTTTTTTGAAATGTACAGTACCTTATTGCTATCTATAGTCACTGTAACGTGTAATAGTACAGCAAAATTTCCTGCTCAGACTCAGTATCTACTGATTAAACTTCCCCATCTCTGGTTCTCCCCTCTTCCTCAGTTGCTGGTAAGCGTCATTCGACTCTGGACCTCTATGAGATCTTTTTTTTTTTTTTTCTTTTTCAATACCGCATGAGGGGCTTGTCTTTTTGTGCCTGGCTTACTTCACTTAGCATAATGATCTCCAGTTCTATCCATGTTGTTGTAAATGACACGATTGTATTATTTTGTAGCAGAATGTTTGCACCACGTTTTCTTTCTCCATTCTTCATCTGGTTGTTCCCATTTCTTGGCTGTTGTGAATAGTGCTGCAATGACCATGGAGGTGCAGAGATTTACTCAACATACTGATTTTCCTTTGCTCTAGAAAATCAATGGAACTTCTGGATCACACCGAAGTTCTATTTTTAAAATTTTTTCAGGAGTTTCCATAGCATTTTCTATAATGGCTCTACCAATTTACATTCCCCCAACAGTCTAACAGTGTGCAAGAAAATACTTTTTTTTTTAAAAAAGTAAACCTTGATATAGTATTCTGCTTCTCTTGTTCATCCATGGCTCCTCTCTGTTTCCTTCTCCTAATCCACATTTACACCCTATAATCTAATTGTACTGGAGTCCTTGCTGTTTTTTCTGCAATGTGCTCGTTCTAATCACATTGATCCAACACCTTCTTACCTCCTGTTCCCTCCTTCAGAAACATCTTTTCTTGTCTTGTTTATGCTAATTCAAGGGAAATTACTTTACATTACAAGCTTCAGGACTTTGGAGCATATCAGGGTACTACTGCCTCCCTGTGGCAGCCTGGTCTAATCACAGGTGAAATACTAAGGAACAGAAAGCAATTTCTTTGCTGTCTGGACTTAGAGGGAAGAGAATGGTACAAACAGTGCAGGTACCTCCAGTTATCTGATGTTAAAGCAAGAAATTACTCCAGAAACAAGAAATAGAAGAAAGACAAATCTATTTTTAAAAGTCAAACCACAGGCACTTGTTTGTCTTAGTGAGTATGAATCTATCATTTCAAGAGAAATATGGCACTATACTCAGAAAGATCTATAATTTCTCCAAGCCTTTCCCTTAATGATTCTATTTTGAAGAATTTTCTGTGTTTCACTTAGTTCATATCATGGGTCAGAATGCTTGAAAGATGAGCATGACTGCCCTTCCAAAACATATTGTTTCAAGCCAGACACAGTGATGCATGCCTATAATTCCAGCAACTCTGGAGGCTGAGGCAGGAGGGTGGCAAGTTCAAAACCAGCCTCAACAAAAGTGAGGCACTAAGCAACTCAGTGAGACTCTGTCTCTAAATAAAATAGAAAATAAGGCTGGAAATGTGGCTCAGTGGTTGAGTGCCCCTGAGTTCAATCATGCTGTGTGCCTCCCCACCAAAAAACCCACACATTGTTTCAAAGAAAAATTTTTATCTGCATGCAAATTAAGAAAAAACAGTTGACAACAAATAATTATTAGTGTTTAGCAAGTACTTTTAATAGTGCTTACAATATCAGCAAATCTTGGAAAAGATAAGGTAAATTGTTCAGCTCCTTGATATTTACATATATTAGGGTATAATTTTCCAGGGTATGAGTTGATACTGTCAAAGTTACTATGTAATGTCAGCTAATTTCATTTATATATGTTACTATAATAAAACAAAATTTGATAATTACCAAAATAATATTTACATCTTTTTATTTATATTTTAATTTTAACTCTCTTCACCTTTCATTTGCAACTTTGTAGATGGTACTCATCTTTTCAAAACCTGCCCATCTAACAAAGCCTGTTTCAAATTTTATATCTACTGAAAATATACCTTGCTGTGATTTCTCTGACCTCTCTGCTCTACTGTGGCCATTAATTCAGAAACCTGGCAAAGGATGATGGGGGATTGAGAAAACACAAACAAACACATAGAGAAAGCTGGAATCAGGTGGGGCACTCTCCTCTGATGGAGGAATTGTGATCCACAGCTAGCTTAGCACTGTTTATTATATAGGTTTTATCATCAAAAGGTTATTTGTGGGAAAGTTTCTGCAAAGCAGACAGACTTAAAGATTGCAGTGAAATTTGAGACACTGTGGTCATCTTATTATATATGTAATGCCCAGAATTCTCTATCCCCAGGAGCTGGTACCTGAGCTCAAGGTCCAGACTGATATAACTCCATGCTTTTGTACAGAGTTTCCTCAGGCCAGGTGTCACAATAGCAAGTGGGTAATCTTGACCTGCACTTTTACACAGGAAGTTCCCAGCACAAACAGCCAGGAGGCAGTCAGAGAGATCATGATCCAAGTCACCACTTTCCATACTACATTAACTCCCTTTTCTGTAAATCCATAGTTTGCAGGGGCAGTACCTCCATTTTACCCTTAACAAAGCAGATACAATGTTGTAGATGAACTAAACTTCAGTAAACTAATTTCTGTACTAATGGCATTAAATTCATTATAGAAATTTAGTCCTTCACCTCTCTTCTAGAATAACCAAAGCATAAGGCTGGTCAAAAATGTTAAAGTTCATCAACCATTTTTATACAGTTCTTATGTTTCTCAAGTTTTACCTTATGCTGATGAAAAATTACACCCCTATAAATTCCAGCCAATAGTTGGGCTTCTAAGGCTTAGAAAAAAAAGCATGATATTTACCCAATAACCAACTGCTATAATATATTTATAGATTACTAGTGTAGTAGAATCTCATTAAATATAATCTTAATCTTTTGTCACAGTCATTATGAAGATAAAAGTCTGTAATTTTTATTTACTTATATCATCAAAAATACCTAAAATTTCTCTGTATGTAGGCTTTGTCAAATACATACATTTGGAAATTAAGTTGAATCAAGTATAGTTGGGTAAGCTCTGTAGAGAAATTGTTTCCCAAACTGTATGTAGCTAGGTTGCAGCGAGTAGTATAAGCTTCTTATATTTTAAATATCTTACTGCATCATAATCATCAGTAATATAATTTAATATAGTTAGAAAATTTGTCTAAGTTTTCCTCCTCTAAAAATGCTGACTTAAAAGTGACATGTCTTTATGAATCCAAACCAAATTTGAAACAGGTAAGCATTTCAGAGGACTTTTTTCCAAAAGCAATAGGACGGTTACTGTTATTTTAAAGAAGGATTTACATCTACTGTCTCAAAGTAAAGTATAACACATTCTGGAATTATAATTTATTATCTATTCTTTGCCCAAAACATATTGGGAAAATATAACTGCAATCTGAGTAGGCTTTATGTAATGAAAACATGTTTAATGGTAAATAATTATTGTATACAATGATCTGAAATATTTAAGGTTCACAAAGACTATGTAATTACCCAAAATATAAATCTGAGGAATTTAAGATATGTTATCACTGCACATTTTAGAACATAGTAGGCCAAATAGGCCGCTATATCAACTTTAGAGAAGATTTCAGAATCTTACAAACAAAATGACATCATTTCTTCTATCAAATCAACATGAGTAAGGTTTTCATAAAGGTTTTAGATCTGCTGTTTATTCATTCATATGTCTGTAATATAGGATTTAGAGAACCTCCCACATTGTGTTTGTTTCAATATACTGCATTTTAAAATGACAGAGGCATGGGTGGGTGGTAGGGGCAGACTGACCATGCTAGTCTGGCTTGTCAGCTTCCTAGACTTGCCTTGTGACAAAACTGCCTAAGAAGCATTTAGAGAGGGCACGCCATGGGCATTGGTGTGTTTGGAAAGACTAATGACCTGGACCTAGAGATAAAGTATTTCCCCGTTATGTTGCTTATTGTTTGTAAGTCTCCATATAACAACTTCAACTTTCAAAGAAATGTCATTATATGCTTCTGAAAGTCACAGATTTCACTTCTGGTTAAACTTCAAAATTATTTCAATGTCTGTTCCATCATATCAGATGTAATATTATCTTAAAGATCTTTTCTATTGAGTAGGCATGATAACATACAAAATACAATCCATTCAGCCCATCTGGAGGTGGATTCATCAGTGCATAATTAAAGAAATCTTACACAGTTGTGCTGGACCCTAAAGGACAAGAGGAACCCAGCCAGGCCAACTGCTGAGAAGGATGTTCTCAGCAGAAGAGGACAAATGAGAGGTTCCAGCACTGGCCAAGCTGGGTCTCACTCTGAGGGAGAGAGGTAGTGGCTCAGGAGTCAGTCTTTATAAGACAAGTAATAGAAAGAAAATTTCAAAAAAATAAGTTTTACTGCATAATAGTTTTTCAGCAAATAGAAAACAAATCTTCACTGGTTGGAAATATAAATAAGAAACAATCATTTTTTTTAAATAAGACAACATCTCTTTTTACCAAGTTTTTTGTTGCTGTTGTTGTTGTTGAATAAGCATTAAGACAAACACGCTATATGGATGAACTGGACTATCTGCCAAATTTGGCTATTTACAGTAAAAAAAACCTATAAATTGCTGTGCATGGACTACACAGGAAAGATTTAAGTGTAGGGAGGGGTACCTTTTTCAATTGCTATTTTTAACTATATTGTCTCTAAAGTATTTTTAAAATGGTATCTATATTTGCTTTGCTTTTGTTTTCTTTTTACAAGTGACTTTGATTATACAAATTTAAAATGCTTGAAATATACTTTGATTCAGCTTAGTGTGTGAAATTGTATTAGGCAGATTTCCTGATGCATAGGAAAATGGAAATACACGGTGTGAGTGTTTTATGAGTATTTACATGTGTTCTTTATCTACCATCTATCAGTTTTAAGTATTATATATGATGGGGCACCCAACTCCATTTATTCTTTGGGACAAAATGTTTCTTGTAAAAATCTACACCTTGGAGTGACCAGTGGCACAGGCTTTGAGTTAGGAAGACTGGAGTTTGGTTATTTCCTCTGTTCCACGGTGAACTTGAACAAATTATTACACTTTTGAACCTCAAGTTATTTTACAAGCTGGGTATAAGGATTAACACAGAATATGCATACTGACACACAACGGTGAGTCAACTTAGCCATTTTTTGCTATTTGTAAAGCACTGAATATAAAAGTTATTTTACAAGCTGGGTGTAAGGATTAACACAGAATATACATACTGACACACAGTGGTAGGTCAACTTAGCCATTTTTTGCTATTTGTAAAGCATTGAATATTTATTATACATTTTCTGTGAGTGTAATACCAGGGTATAGTCTATCTTGCACAAGCATTTGTAATTGCCTCTGACATTTCATATTTTAGTTGGGAAGCTAAAATTTACAATTAGGAAAATTAACAAAGATAATCTTATGTTCACATAATAGTATACATAAAGTGTCAAAAATGAGGTAATGAGAGCTCAGATATATTAAGAAAGACTAATAAGAGAAGGTAAGGTGTATGTGGCCTATACTAATTAAAGTTATGATTTTTATATTCTATGGAACAACATAAGATATTAATATACTTATGAGACATTGAGATGTTAGTAGTAATTTAAGTCACTTAATCCAAAAGTATGTTCAGATATTGTAAATCATGATAAAAGTATTAAAATAGTGTGAAATAAGTCATCTGTTTAGTAGAGTCTATTTTACAGTGAATAGGTATTCACTACCTTGCTTGTGAATGTTTCTAAAAAACTACAACATTTGCAAATTAGAGAGCTTTGTGGGCAGGAGGAATACATCCAAAAGCATAAACATTTTTACTGCAACTTGTCTGCCATATGTGCAGATGGTATAAAGCTTGTTTTCTGAAGTGTGATGGAAAGTATAAAAAGATATTTGACATGTTTTTTATTCTGAATAGGCTACACAAATAACTAAAAAGGTGGGAAATCAAGTAGTGAATATTATTTTCAGTCCCTGAAAATCAGTGTCCAGGAATTTTGAGATTTCATCTGAAAATTTTTATAGATTTTTTTCTCATTTTTATTGAAAATATTGGAGTACCTATTAAAAATAGATCACTGGGGGGCTGGAGATGTGGCTCAATGGTAGAGCACTTGCCTGGCATTCATAAAGTGCTTGATTTAATGCCCAGCACCAGAAAAAAAAAGTCACAGTGGAAAACTGGAAATTATAAACTTTGGATTTAGATTCTCTTTCTTGCAGGGTTTTGTAATCTCTAGGAAAGTTGAAAATATTTAAAATTATAATTGTACAATAAACTGCTTTACTTGTAATAAAAGCTCTGAGAATTTTCTGGCAAAGGCCCAAGCAAAACTAACAATTACATTGTGCTAGCTACATAAATAATGAAGGTATGGGTTGTAAATGGTAAGATCATAAAAAAGGATGAAGACAGCTGGTCACTGGAGAATCATATTCTGAAGCCCATTCTTAGGCCCTATCCATAAGTCTTAATGAATGTCTTGCCGTTCTGCTTCCTGAGACACAAGTAGATCTCCTGAGTTCATCTAGTAGACTCTTGAAGGAGCCCTGCCTCCCAGCCAGCCAGAATTGGTCCAGGCAGCTTTGTATCATACGAGATTAGTATAACCTACGATTTAGATGTTGATTTTCACATCTCCCAAATTCCTCGATATACATGCTTAAAGATTTAGGATATAGTCAGTGAACTTGGAAAACATGTTTCTTACTCTCTTCAACTGTTGAATATTCTTTTGAGTAAAGAGTGGAGAAATTAAAATCCCTGCTGCAGCAAGAGAATGACAGAGAAGGAAGATCAACACTCTGGTTTCTACCTTTGGGAAATTTAAAACAACTTTCAAGTACCTCTTGCAATTGACCTTGCTCTGGTTTTCTAATTCTCTTCTGTTTCTTCCCCTGTACCTACCTACTCATGTCAAACAAGAAGCTAGGCGAGATGAGCTGGAAAGAAACATGGTTACACCAAAGGGAGAAAATACACTGCGTCTACGTATTGCCAGACACCAAAAATGGGCAATCAGGAACAATATCATGGCTGTTTTATATCAAATCATCTGCTGTTTTTTTTTTATCAGGCCCTTGGATATCAGGCATAGAGAAGTTAAATGCTGCTTTCTCATTTCTAAATTTGTTATTTAATCATTTGATGCAAAATATATTTTAATCCGTAAGAAACCCAGGACAGCTGAGCAATAGTAATTCTGAAGTATCTTCCAATACAGTCTAATTGCAACTGTTATGCCAAGACCAGGACTGTGAAGTGAAACCGTATGTGCTTTAGTGTATGGCTATATTGCATAGATGTGATTTCCAGAAACATGTATCAACTTCTTTAATTGTATTCACAGTCACTAGGTACTGCCTACAGAAACTTAATATCAAAAAGGAACATTTGTTCCATTATGCAGAAAAAGTTATTTTGATTCTGGATGACATTGTCTATATGAGACTGAGTTCCAGAGTCATTTACAAATATTAATACTAACTTAATTCACAATAATTCAATTATATTTACCTTACATAATTTTGCTAAGGAGAGAAATAACTTTGATCATTTAACACATACATATGTTATTGAAATCTCAAACATTTCTAAGAGGTAATTTCCTAAATAGCCTTTATTTCAAAGTGCACTGTTTATAGCTGACTTTACACAAAGTAAATACTGCGTATCATTTTAGCATACTTCCACATAAAGATGTTGAGACTTTTACTGTAGGCCAATAGTTACAAGTTAGCTGTAGTTATCTTTAAATATAAATAAAGTAACATGTCTCATATTCTTAAGCATTTCCATTTGACGATTACTATGTCCTAGTCTTTCAAAAATTTTTCTCATTTTAGTAAGATTTTATTATTTGGATGGTTACATCTATTGAATGGAATAGTAAGTAATGTTTGCCTTTCTTCCTCTCATTTAACTTATTTTTGTATTTTATTGTATATACTTAAAACATACAAAATTATACTTATATATGTGTATGTATATACACAAAGAAAGAATAAATCAGATTCATAGACTTCATCTCACATAGATTTTTAGAAATGTGTATATCTATAAAATGGTAGTTTGGAGCCAGTCTGAGCAATATAGTGAGATTCTGTCCCAAAACAAACAAACAAAAAATAATGAAAATATGCATTTAGAGTGCTGAACAAATCTCCTCACCAAGAGAAATTGTTCAATTACTATTTCCTTTTTTTTTTTTTTTTTTTTTTTTGGTACCAGGGATTGAACTCAGGGGTACTCGACCACTGAGCCACATTCCCAGCCCTATTTTGTGTTTTCTTTAGAGACAGGGTCTCACTGAGTTGCTTAGTGCCTCATCCTGTTGCTGAGGCTGACCTTGAACTTGCGATTCTCCTGTCTCAGCCTCCCAAAGTACTGGAATTACAGGTTTGTGCCACCACACCGGGCTAAGTTAATATTTCTTATTGGCATTATTCTATAGCTTGAGAAAATTAAATCCTAGAAAATGATGTAACTTGTTCTAGGACATAAAACTCCCTAGACACGTCTAAATGACATTATAATAACAAAATAGCTATATACTTGTTGATGTATCACCAATATGCCTTTATGTAAAACATCATGATGGATTACCATAAAGGAAGAAACCACGTTTCCCTTTGTATGCAAAAACTGGTAAATTTCACTCAAATCATCTTAATCTCAATTACCAAAATACCCTTGATCTCATGTTGGATAAAGTATATGTGTATAATCTTTATTTTTATTTTAACATTTTATGAAAATATTAGAAAAAAATAAAAATTTTATTCTAATATTTTATGAAAATATTAAGCCTATCCATAGGCAAATATCTTCAAGTAGTGTAGTCTAATGTCATGTTTGCGAAACACATATTCGTTCACTAGCATAGATTATTACTTATCGTTTCTGGCTTTTGTTTCTACTGAATAAAAATATAAGAAATAGTGTACTAAGAGCAACAGGATTGGTCAGTGCATCCCATGCCTTTTGCACAGAAGGTGAGCATGACCTTTATGCTGTCTACACCAGAACTCATGCACAGAGTGGGCTAGATGGCTACCAAGAGTCCCCTCATCCTCCCATCAATTTAAAGGCATTTATGCCAATATGTCTTTTTGCAGTTTAAAAAAGATAATCGGGGTAATTTTTACTATGAAAATAGATTTAGGAGAGACTGCAAATCTTTACTTTTCACATATTATATATTTTAAGTCACTCCTGAGAAGTTTTGCTGGTGGAGAGCTGATTGGGTTGGGGAAGTTAGGAAGAAACACATGGGAAGAGTGCTTCCCCTGTGTCTAGGCATTTCAGAGCTTGGGGGTAATTAGTGGTGTTCCCTGGGTGTTGTTAAGGAAGTTCATGCTGTCCTTTCCTAAGAGATTTTGATTCAGCAGAAATTCAGAATCCTTTGTCTGCTGGTTGTTTGGTGTGGCATGCTTTGGTTCTTTAGAAAGGAAGGCCTCCTGAAGACCATTCATGATGTCCTCCTGCATTAATTCTCTAAACTGGGGAGCAGGTAGAGGCAGATCAGGGACTAACAGTTGTTTACCCCAAGGCCAGCCATCTCATTTAGTATCCAGCAATTTGATTTTTTACTGTTGGATTTATGTTGCTTTGCAAGGCTGCAGCCCTCTTTGAAGTGTCAAAATAGTGTCGCTATTCATGGTGAATCTGTGTGAATCCCAGCACAATGAGCAGATGGAATGTTTTAGCACCATGTTGTGTGATTTAAGACAAAAAAAACATGGCCATTCCTTATGATGGCACATGGAAGTGATTGCTATGGAAAAGAAAAACAAACTTAAACCTTCAAATGGGAAATATGTGAGATTCAAGCATCTGTGATCTATATCAACTGCACAGTTACTTGCTTGTGTTAAGTATTTCCTAACTTTTTTTTTGTTCTTTGCCAATAAACATCCTTTTTCCACTCTTATATAAAACAGAACCAATATATTTCTATAGTTTGCAATATGTATTTTACATTTTATTTGTTCTAAAAATATATTCTTTCTTAAGACTAACTAGTAAGTCATTGACTGAATATTTTTCAATCTTGAATTTCTTATAAAAATATATATAATTTTAATAGTTTTATCAGGCCATAACATATGCTCCTGGAAAAGATAACATACTTCAAGTATTTTCTTACCTTACCAGCCATGTGAAAATATGAATGGTTCATCCATCCTTAAGAAGAAAATGGAGTGTTTTCTTCTTTTGAAATATTCTCGGCATCTTTCTCTCTTTTGCATCTCTGCCACATGGTAATGAAATAGCACTTAAAAGAAGAATGAGTACTTTATGTTATTAAAATGTGAATTAAGGTAATTTTAAGACTATTATTAAGAGTTTAAGGAAGAGGAAAATATGCAAGTACATGTGATTTTTATTAAAGTAAAACCTCTAACTTTATAAGAACATTCAATAGAAAAGTTTTTGACAAAAAATAATAAGATTTTGTGTACTATATAACCTTAGTAGTTTGTCAGAGATAGGATCAAAGTTACTATTTAGGAAAACAACATTCACTTACAATTTAAATAAATAACTTTAAATTAAAGTGCAATTGAAGGTAACTTTTAATGAAAATATTTTTATCTTTAAAATAAAAATTTAATGAGAAAATAGCATATTAGGGTTGGGATTGTGGCTCAGTGGTAGACCGCTTGCTTAGCATGTATGAGGCACTGGGGTCAATACTCAGCATCACATAAAAATAAATGAAAATATACAGTTGATCAACAGACACATGAAAAAATTTCAAAATCTCTAGCAATTAGAGAAATGCAAATCAAAACTACTTTAAGATTTCATCTCACGCCAGTCAGAATGGCAATTATCAAGAATACAAACAACAATAAGTCTTGGTGAGGTTGTGGGGGAAAAGGCACGCTCATACATTGCTGATGGAACTGCAAATTGGTACAACCAGTCTGGAAAGCAGTATGGAGATTCCTTAGAAAACTTGGAATGGAACCATTTGACCCAGCTATCCCACTCCTTGGTCTATACCCAAAAGACTTAAAAACAGCATACTACAGTGACGCAGCCACTTCAGTGTTTATAGAAGCTCAATTCACAATAGCTAAGCTGTAGAACCAGCCTGGATGCCCTTTGATAGATGAATGGATAAAGGAACTGTGGTATATATACACAATGGAATATTACTCAGCAATAAAAGAAAATAAAATTATGGCATTTGCAGGTAAATGGAGTTGGAGAATATCATGCTAAGCGAAGTAAGCCAATCTCAAAAAACCAAATGCTGAATGTTCTCTCTGATAAGTGGATGCTGATCCATAATGTAGAGGAGGACATGAGAAGAATGGAGGAAATTTGGTCACAGGGGTGGGAGGGGGGAAGGGGCATGGGGACAGTAAAGATGGTGGAATATGATGGACATCATAGCCCTAGCTTTATGTATGACTGCATGTATGTTGTGATTCTACATCATATACAACCCAAGAAATGAAAAGTTGTGCTCCATCTGTATGCAGTGAATCAAAATGCATTCTGCTATCATGTATACCCAAGTAGAATAAATAAATAAATACAATTAAATAAATAAATAAAAATAAAGGTTCATCCACAACTAAAAAATAATATATTTTTTAAAAAAGAAAAGAGCATATTATACCTAAATATATAATTCTTTAAAATATTTAAATAAATTAAAGAAATAAATAGGGAAGATTATTCCTTAATGAGCACCATGTTCAACTATATTTATAGTTTTGTTTTTCTCCAATTTCCTGATAGATTGTTTTTTCTGCAACTGAGCTTCTTCAGGCTGAGAATGGAAGCTAAGAAATGTCCCCCAGGACAGGTACCAGCAAGGGCTGCAAAGCTGGAATTGTAGCATCTGCTGTGCTAGCACTGCCTAGCTAAAGCTACATGCGTGTATTTCCTGACTTTTGTCCCACTGTCCCCACTTTCCTCCATAAATTTTGTTCATGTCCCTGAGCTTGAAGATGGAGATGTGAGACAGAGACGGCCTCCTCTATTTTCTTCAGGGCCAGCTTTGAATGAACCTATTTCCTTTCATCAACTTCTCTCTCCTGAATTTTATGGCTGAGCTATGATAAGCAGCAGAACCTGTGGATTGCAGTAACATTTTTATTCATTTTTCTTGCAAATTATGTTTAATTTTTTTCAGTTAAATTTTGCCTTTGCAAACTATATTCCTTGCATATCATGAGACTAAAGCCCACCATAAGGCATAATGTAAGAAAGAACACTCTCAAGTTCTGAAACTGTAAAACGTTAGCTATAAATGATGACAAATGTCACATTGTCATTTTAGCACTTTTCTTCTGGGAATTCTATGAAGAAACAACTGCAAAGCGATTTTTTTCAACTTCACTCTAAAAATTATGACGTACTTTGTGCACTGGATTTTAAAACATGGAAGGTCTGAAGAATATAGAAATGTTGAGAGACCACCTCAAATTTATGAGGTACATTCATGCTTTTATCACAAGTTTTTTTAACCATTTGAGTTTTTGTAGTAAGGCTTTTGTTGTTGATGTTATTGTGAGTTTAATGTGTTACTTAGTAGCTTTTATAAAGTTATCTTTTAATGCTACTACTAAATTTGTAACTGGTGGGTGGTCAGGAACTAAGCTTACACATTGAACAGTGCAGACACTACCATTTGTGTGTATTAAGCAGTTTACATATAGGAGTGAGGAGTATAACCTCAGAATCTCCATACCTTGGGATCCATTTTCAGTTCAGCTAACAATGTACAACATGTTTAATGATCAGTATCTCTTTCTAAGAATGAGTGTGTGTGTATGTGTGGTCAGATCTTATTTAATCCACATCATGAGGAAATACGTTGCTCACATATTTGAAATTTCATCAAAATGTCATAATTAAAAACAAACACTTAGCCAGGTGCAGTGGTCCGTACCCACATTGCAGCTCAGGAGGCCAAGGCAGGAGGATCACAAGTTTGAGGTCGGCCTCAGCAACTTAGGTTCTAAGCAGCTTAGCCAGACCTTGCCTCAAAAAAAAACAAAAAACAAAAAACAAAAAACTAAAAACTAAAAAGGGCTATTTATATGGCTAAGTGGTTAAGCACCCCTGGGTTCAATCACTGGTACAAAAAAAATAAAAATTCCAAAATATTTTTAAACACTTGTAAACAAATGATGTATTCCAGGCCTTCTTAACGTACAACTTAATACAATGTAAAATAATCCTGAGTATTTGGGAATGTGATATAAATGTATCAAATATGCTAATATATTATCACATTTCAATTACTACTCAGGTCTGGTGGAGCTGCTTTTCCCATCACTAAATGGTTTAAAATTGCTTTGCTTCACAATTTTTTTTCTATCCATATCAAAATTCTTTTTTGATGATCAACTCTTAAAATGAACTTCTAAAAATTATTAAGGAAGACTATGGAAGATGCATTTGTATTAGAAGATGCATTCAACTTCCATTTTAACAAAATGCTACACACCTCAGAGTTTCTTCTGTCCTTAAAATTAATTTTATTTAAAATTTCCATGTTTGGTATTTGAGATTTTCATTCATTAGTGTAGTCATTCCTTCAGTCTGTCAGTTATTTTTAAACTTTTTTTTTTTTTTAATATTTTGTTTTTTAGTTGTAGATGGACACAATATCTTTATTTTATTGCTTTGTATGTGGTGCTGAGGATCGAACCCAGGGCCTCACGCATGCGAGGCAAGCGCTCTACCGCTGAGCTACAATCCCAGCCCCCTGTCAGTTATTTTTAAATAAGTTGTTGATTGCTTGTACAACATACTAGATCTTTGGAGAAAACAGTTTCAGATTCCACTAAGGTACTCCCAACAGTTTGTGGAATTAGAAACATTTTTTTTTTTTTTTTTTTGGTACTGGAGATTGAACTCAGGGGCACTCGACCACTGAGCCACATCCCCAGCCCTATTTTGTGTTTTATGTAGAGACAGGGTCTCACTGAGTTGCTTAGCGCCTCGCCATTGCTGAGGGTGGCTTTGAACTCGCAATTCTCCTGTCTCAGCCTCCCAAAGTGCTGGGATTATAGGCTTGAGCCACTGCACCAGGCTTAGAAGCATTTTTAATGTCTGTGAACAACAGTTTTCTCATTTATATAATAATTGGGAAGATAATACCTGCTTCCAGTTACTTTAGCAGTTATATGATCTATGTAAAGCACAGAGTACAGAGAATGCATAATGGATTTCATTGATGACAGTGCTCTCTTCATTATCTTAGTATAAAATAAATATGCAGTTGATGTTTAGGGGTGCAACATGCCTGCAGCTCAGCTGTCTATTGGAATACATGCACAGTCCAGTCTCTAAACCTAAAGCTTTGTGCCTGTCTCCCTTCCATGTTGTAATTTGGTGGACTGGCTTCTTTGTCTCAGTCTATGACTGAAGAGGTTCTGCCTTTCCTATGGCTGAGGGAAACCCCATTTTCAAAAACTCCCTCTTGTAGACGATTCACTGCAGCAGATGAACTAGAAAAGAGAAAATGAGACAGCCCCCTGTGTTTTCAAGGGTAGATGAAGCAGCAGAAGGTCTCTTGTACAACTCCAAGATTGATGACAGGGGCTCCTTCCTGTTCAGTGACTCAAGACACCAGCATGATCTTCCTTCGTCATGCGTGGAAAAGGGAAAAATACCAAGGAGGGGATCTGACGAAGGAAAAGTGACAGCAGTGTTGAATGTCTTGACAAAACATACCAATATGCTTTGGACATATTCAAACCTCCTGCTCCTCCCATTTCTCTTCTTTGACTGGTTTTAAAATGTATTTTAGGAAAGATCCCCAGTGCCCTCCGTCAGCCTTCCAATTGCCCACCACTCGTACCAGCCCTCCATACTACCTCTTCCCTGAGGCCATGCTTCTCTGTCCTGCAGCATCTAACACTTGTGGCGACTGAAGTTTCTGAACCATGCCATTGATATTTATGGCCAGGGAAGTAATTAGTTAGATACTAATTTCAGAGTATCTGAAACAGGTTATCATTTATTACTTCTCATCATTCCTCACCATTAAAATATGCATTCCCTCAGCTCTTTGACTTGACGTTGGGAAATCTGAAGGAACAACGACACCCTCCCTTTATGTCCTCCAGGATACTTAATAAATGTTGGGATTTCAGTTCTTGGTAGGGGTGAGCAGTATTTGGTTGAGAACGGATCTTTAATTAAATCACATCATATGATTTACTCTCTATGTCAGCCTTGTAAGGAAGAGGAAAGAGAATAAATGCTCTTTCTCCTAAGAACAAGATTTGTAAAGAAAGTAGAGCCAAAGAAAACAGTTTGGAATTCTCTGTGGCATTTTTTCTTGGATATGATGAAGGAGATGGAGGCGATTGACATTTGAGGGTAGCTATGAAAGCTGCTGGAACATCTGGCACTCTGCATGTCAGGTGTACTTCACAAAATTTTTCCCAGTACCCAATGCTTGTGGGATTTGTGCAATGGAGAAATCTGTTTAGGGATATCTGAATCTATAACCTAATTTGAACTTGCCTATGAATACAAAATATACAGTTTTAGCATGGACTCATTTTCTATATTTGAGCACTCTGGAAATTGAGGAAAGTTTGTACTTTGTTCAGATCATTACTGTGAGTGTTTTTTTCCATCCAGAAAGTCACAAATAACAATGCCGTTCATGGTGTGTGAGTGAATACAACACATTCGTGTCAGTCTGCATCTGGAGCTATTATATTCAAGGTGATTCTGAGTACAAGAAAACATTTAACTACTTTATTATGTTACTTCTAACAGGGTAGCGCCGGGATATTTATGCATGAAAGTGTATGTTATCAACATAAATCACTTTCTTTTATTGCATTGAAATTAATGTAATAGTTAATGTTTAAATTTTGCGTGTAGATAGATGGTAGTCAAATGGATTTTTTTTTTTTTTTGGTTTGTAAAAAGGAAGTTAACAAATGTTTGTTTATACAAAGGAGGTTTGAGAAGGTGAAGAACCATGGTTTTAAGGATTCTTATTGCTGTTCTGTTTCCCTTGTGTTAGTGAGCTTTTTGTTGCTGTGACCAAAATACCTGATAAGAACAACTTAATAAGAGGAGAGGTTAAGGCCGGGCATGGTGGCCCACGCCTGTAATCCCAGTGCCTCTGGAGGCTGCGGCTGGAGGATCACGAGTTCAAAGCCAGTCACTAAGCAACTCAGTGAGACCCTATCTCCAAATAAAATATAAAATACAAAATAGGGCTGGGCATGTGGCTCAGTGGTCGAGTGCCCCTGTGTTCAACCTCCAGTCCCCCCCCCCCCAAAACGAGGCAAGATTTATTTGGGACTCACAGTTTCAGAGCATATCACACTAGAAGAGCATGGTAAAGGAAAGCTGTCAACTCATGGCAATCAGTAAACAGAGAGAGGCAGACACACTCACCAAGGACAAGGTATCTAATCACCAAAGACACATCCTTAGTAACCTACTTCCTCCAACTAGGCTGATGTTTCCAGCTACCAGCCAGTAGTCCATTCAAATTATTAATCCATCAGATGGATCAATCCAGTGATGACTGGGGTGTGGCTCTCATAATCGTTTCAACTCTGAATATCCCCAAGTTGCCTAACATGAGCTTTTCAGGGGACATCTCATATCTAAGCCATAACACTTACTTTCTTATTTGTAAGCTGAAGGACAGGCTGTTAAGACAGCCCTTATTTAATTAAAGGGTGTAGCTTCTAGTGCCAAAGGAAAATGCTGCTAGTTAGTGTAAAATGACATGAATTACCTACCTAGCCTCTTCTTTCCAAGAGATGGCTTAGCTAGAGATTTGGGCTGGATAGAGGAGAGCTAGGCTGTGAAACAGTAGGAGAAGCATAATTTTCATTTGTTTATAAAGTTTACACTGGTATGTAAGTGTTCCATATTCAGATAGCTATTATATTCTGCATTTTAATTTGTGAATTCTTTCTAAACTGCAAGATTATATATTTCAAGAAAAGTTAACCTTTATTATTTTTGTTGTTGTTCACATGACATAGTTTTCTTTTCCACCTTTAAGAATATGTTACTGAACTGAGCACAGTGGCACATGCCTGTAATCCCAGCAGTTTGGGAGGCTAAGGCAGGAGGATAGAGAGTTCAAAGCCAGCTTTAGCAAAAGTGAGGCACTAATCAACTCAGTGAGACCCTATCTCTACATAAAATACAAAATAAGCCTGGGGATGTGGCTCAGTGGTCAAGTGCCCCTGAATTTAATCCCTGGTACCTCCTCCAATATGTTACTAAATTGTACTGATGAATTGATTTCCCCATATTTCATCACTTATTATGCATTATTAAGGTTTCATGTAGGTTGCATATAACGAATTTCAGTAAGATGCGTATCATTTTATGCAGGAGCTTTACAAATCCAAAAATGTACATCTCAAGGTGAAATTTCAAAAAAATTTAGTGGTCATGGTTGTGTCCACATAGTCTCTAAATTATTACACCTTAATATTATGGTTCACTGGGAAAAAAGATCTCCAACAGAGCTCAGTATTGATTCACTTATCGCTACTTATTCATAACTGCTATGGTGCCTTCTGTTATTTTTTTCTTTGCTCTACACATACTAAATTTTCTCTGGATTTTCTTTCTTAACCCTTACCTTGCTTGCTGCAATTAACTTTGACAATAGCCACTGAATTGAATATGTTAGAAATACGTTCACTGCAAGCAGAAATTTTGAACAGGACCAGGGCTATTACTACCCTATGGGAAGACTGTAGGAGTCCTCTCCTACCTTAAGCACATATAGCACAAGAGTCCCAGAGTAGGGATGAGTGAGCAGAGGCGCCTTTCTGCACCCCAGACTTCCTTCCTCTAGGAAGAACCTGCCTTTCATAACTTCATGGAGACTGAGTGGACTAAATTTTAGACAGGGACCTGCTCTTTCAGCTTGGCAACTTTGTTGGAGATACAGATGTTACACACAAGATGATTCTTCACAAGATTTTGGCTATGAAGGACAATGGAAAAATGGAAAAGCCCCAAGAGCTCAAGGAAAGAAGGTTTACAAGAATACAAGAGAGTTGAGAAGGAGAAATTAAAGACAGAAAAACCTACCTGTAGTCAATCTAATCTTTCCTCTTGTTTTTAATTCAAAGGTGACCCAGTGTACTACTTGTAAGTAGAAACCAATCATTATACCATACATTACATGGCGATTATATTCTATGCAAAATTTCACTTCATAGTATCTTAATTGGGTTTTCTCCACTAATTCAGTGTGAGATAATGAATCTTATGGTTTATGATGATAGCCAGACATTCCACTAGGACTGTCCAATTTCTCTTATTTCCAGATTGAAAGAAAGAAAAGAAAGTGACAACTTCGGGTCTTATTGTAACTTGAAATATGTATTTGCAGCTACTTTTAGAAAAGTTTAAATTTAAGAAAATTAACTTCTTTAAATCTGCCTCTTTAGATCCGTGTCTAGAAACTCATGCAATAGTTAGTATAACTGAAGTAACTTTACACTGTACTGGAAAATACTGGTTTTCCCTTGCTTTTCTTTTTAGGAGATAAGTAAAATCTACTCACTGATTAGCAACCGAGGAGATGTAGTGCTGCAGGATGAAGGGATCTGGATTGCCTTGCTGTCCATGTGAGTGGGGTGCCCTGGATCCTGCAGTGTGATGAGATCCGTGGCCTTCAGAGCGCCACTTAGAGAACGACCCCCGCACCACCATAGTCTTTCAAATTTCTTTGGAATCGAATAGAAATTGAACACTCCACAAATTTCTTTTTCAAATTTTAATTATTTTTTAATATACTAGTTTAAAAGTCTTTGAAATAAATTCATTTTCTACTAAAGTCACAAGTGAGAAAACACAGAGATAATGGATTGGACTTTGTTAATGATATGCCTAAAATTAGATATTAACCTATTAAAATTTTAGTTTTTTATGAATGAGGACAAAAGCCTCATTTCCAAAAACTTGTCACATTTAAATTATGCTGTCTCTTTTGATTCCCCAATGGATTAAGTCTTGTCTTATTATTGCCATTCCTAAAAACTTATTTTTATCCAAATGACATAATGACCAAAAATACATAATTTTGAAACTCTCTTCAGAATAACTTGCTTTACAGATGTTTCTTCTCATATTAAAAAATATCTATAAGTTTCACTTTTCAATGTTTACAAATATCTGATCTCTTAAAGAACTTGGTTAATTATATTTTCTGAAGTATATTTACTAAATAAGTATGTTTTCAAAATAAATTTACACTCTTACTTTAGAATATTCTAGACCTAAATCTTAATTTATTTTAAATAATGGGTGCTACACTTTTTTATGTGTCCATCTTTTCCCCCACAAGTTTATTTTAATGGAAGTTTTGTTGCATTCCTTCCAGGGTCCAGGCTGGACTCTTGGGGGTTCCTGGAAGTAGGTGCGTGTGTGTAAACCTGTCAGTCACTTTGCTGCTGTGAGAGGGGCTGTTGCCATGGCCACTGTCAGCAATTTTAGCACTTAGGCAATGTCCCTCTAGACTGGGGGTCATAATTGTAAGGGAAGGTACATAACAGTCAAGGCAAAGTACATGCCTCCATTTTTATGGTTTTCTTTTATTTCTTCCTATCTCACATAAATCCTGTTCTTTCCTGTTTCTAATATCACATACATCATCTTTCCCCTTCATGACTTTTGACTTAATAGCCATAGCTGCTTGAATGGCGAAACCAAGTCAGGTGTGACCACAGAGAAACTGTATGGATGGATAAAAGGCCTTAGGTATGAGTGAAGAAAGGGTGGAATGGAAGCCTCCAGATGACTTTGCTCAGTTCCCAAGGATGGGGAAAGGGAGAGTCTAGGAGAATAACTCAAGAGATGGAGTTGATGTGTGTACCTCTGTCCAGTTAGAATTTGGACTCTCCCTACATAAAGAAAACCCCTATTAAGTAAATTCCCAAGTAGGTACTACTGATGTTTTAGAAACAAACTCTGAGAAGCTGTTGGTCTTTCTTCATGCTTGAAAGAAAGCTACACACTTCTAACCTTAGATCCATGACCAGAGCAAGAAAAAGAACGAAGAACTAAAGGCAAGAAGAGTCACAATAAAATTACCCTTTGGAGAATTGCAGATGGCCTCTCCCAGCAGTGTTTGTTAACATATCTGTGGCCAGAATAGTGTCATGTGGTCTCTTATTTCCAAATGAAATTAAAACAGGCTGGATTTCAGATGGACATGTTACTATTTCAAAGAAATTAGAAGGCTATTAGAAAGGAGAGGAAAAAAATACCATATTTGCTCCTGATAAATGTTTGAGGAGGTAGATATATTTAACCACAATTAAATATTAAACAATGTATATGCTTATAAAAATGTCACATTACCTCATTAATATGTGCAACTTTTATATTTTTGTGTGACCACTTAAAAATAAGTTTAATTTAAAATATATAAACAGGAAAAGCAAAAAAGAAAAAACTCCATAGCAATACCTTTAAGAAAAGGAGACCTTCTATATTTAGAAAATCCCAGAAGTCTTTTTTGTCCTTGAGGAAACATGCATAGGCTGAGTATGAGTTTCCCAGTGGAACTGCATGGAAACGGTACAGAGGTCCTCTGCATGGTAAGCAGCTCTCATGCGGCTCACAGTCCCTGGCACTCACCCTGATCCCACAGCAACATTGCTCCGCTTCCAGGAATGAACTAAGGAATGATTCCCATAGAGGGGACACTTCCACGTTTATTTCCATTTTCCAAAAAGCAATGTATAAAGTGCAAGTACTTCATGTTGCTACAAAAAGTGTTTTGTATGTCACTTCTTGTATGTAGGTGAATGCAAGGGTACCCATTCAAACTGGCAAATGAAGAAGGTTTTCATCCTGGGGAGAGCCATGATTTGCACACAATGCAGTACTCTCAATGTCTGTGGCAAGACTACGTGCCTAACATATAGTCTCCACAATGCAATGTGTTGTTCAAATGTTACAAAACTAAATAGAAATTAAAATGTAATTGAGAACTATTCATCTCTGATATATTTTCTTTCAAGAATATCGTTCAGCTCAAAGATGAGCAGATTAATGGTGGACACAACTCAGTTAAAAAAAATCCATCATTTATGTCAGACTGTTTAAAGTTCTTTATAGTTTTATTTATTTAAAAAAGGCAATTTAAGAATGCCATGGATTTAAAACAATCTTAACAATATCTTTCACACTTGGGCAAAATATTCTGATTATTTTACTTGTCTAATTATCACATGTAATTAAGGGCATTTCAATATTACATTTTAAAAGCAAGCTTTTAGTAAGGGCCTTCTGTTATAAAGAAGGATAAACTGAGGCCAAGGACTATGTCTATTCCCAGCCATAGGAAGTTCACAGTTTATTGGAGGAGACAAACACACACATAACTAAATTTGGTTTTGATCTTTCTCTGACCCACTGCATTAATTCGATAAGGTACAGCTAATCATTATTGATATACTCTGTCCCTGTTAACATTTGCCAAGTAATTTGCCCTGAAGTCATTCATTGCAAAAGGATTCCTTCTCTTTAGTGGATGTCTCTGCCCTTCAACATTTGCCCTTATTTTTGTGGAAACCCCAACTCTACCATGATAAGATACTGAATATTAACCCTGACAGATAATATTGAAAAAGTAGGGAACTAAAAATTTGTTAAAGATGCCACTGTTAAATCGTTCATCCAAATTCAGGGACAGATGCCTTAAATACTTACTAAGAGCTAAGAAACTTTTCCTGAGGAAGGAAAATGTTCTTTCTGAGTAGTTTCTAGATAACAAAGTACAATACAGAGCTTATTATGTGCATTGGAAACTTTTTCAGTTAGAAAAGGGTCATGTCATGTAGCTCATATTTCCTTTTACGGGCACACAGTTGTGTTGGAGAATGCTCGTAAAGGATATGAAATCTTTGTATTAAATTAACACACAGCCCCCTTAATCGAGCTTCAAGTACTTTTGCTTGTTTCTTAAACAATATAGATTTAAAAAAGCTTATATAGCCATTGAATACAGGCTTTATTTCAGACTAATGACAACCCCGGAATGACCACTTCTGCTTCTCATCAAAACACCAGATGAGTGATTCAAATTGCCAGGAACTTCTCCTTAGCTTCAGTTCTATTGTTCTTCCCTTTAAAAATGCTGTAGTTAAACATTGGAACGATAATGGAGCGATCTCTCAGGGGATTGAATTATGTTTAATTGGGAAGGAAGTACACTCTCTTGTTAGTTTTAGTTCATAAAGTAAGGCTGTCAATGACAGGATGCTGCAGCCCAGTTGGAGCCAACTTGCACTGCAGCCTGTTAGGAGAGGCATGGAAACAAACCAAGAGGATTTTCAAAAAGTTGTCCTGTGCAAGGCGATGGGAGGTGGGCAGCTGGGCTGTGCCTGTGGCTTTGTGCTGTAGCAGCATTACATTAGAAGGTGAAGGACACTCCTATCCATAAAATAATGGCTTTTGAAATGCAGATTATTAGAGTGGGAAGTCTAGCCACTTCTATTTTTCCCTAGCATATACCAGGTTCAAATTTCAATTAGTGCCTAGGAACAACAGGCTGTGTATGCTGATATCAATTCTTTTTAGCCAGATATCATCAATGATTCACTAGTCTAGCTAGCTGGGTGAATCTAAGGAGGATTCACAACAGGCAACTGCTGTATTTGCTTGTGTCAGTGTCTATATGCTGTATTTGCAATGAATCATGGAAGACTGTAGGCCTTATAAACATTCTAATGTTCACTGTAAATCTCAGTTTCTGTGAATTAAGATTTTCACATCCTGTGTTGGCACTGATTTTTGCTGATTTTGCTTGTATCACTAAAATAAGTCATTTTATGACAATTCTCACAGACATTTGATCAGGAGGGAATATTTGTTTTTGGTTTTTTTCAAGATGTGAAAATGGTTGCCTCAAAGTCATTTTCTGTTATAATCTCATCATTTCTGGAAAAACATACTGTTATATATAGGTTGTTGCTTTGTAAGGAAGTGGGAGAACATGTACTTATGTATATTTTAAAGATCAAATTTAAAATTTAATATACATTTATGTCATACGTATTTAAAGACATCAAATTTGTTCACCACAGATTTGACTTCTGTAGTGCTCACCTTAATGAGTATCCCAACAATGTGCTTTTATATTTAAAATGACACATTATAATCCCATCAGCACCTTTGCCAGCCAGTGAATTACTAATAAGGTGATGATCGCATTAATGAAGCTTCTTTATTAGATTTTGATGGATTTTGCTAAAGACTGTGGTGGGGCCTTTGGAACAGAAATATATATTTTCTCCCAGGGTAAATTTTCTGGCTTCATTGAAGATTTCACTGAAAATTCTTCAGGACTCACGACATTGTTCTCCTATTTTCCAATGATATGAGAGTCCCTTTCACAGAAACATAATAGTCTGCAAGTCAAATGTTTAATTTGCTGCTGAAGAAGAATTCACAGTAGAATTCTCAATGTGGGGTTAATTACACAGTAATGAAAGAGTAAATCTGTGGGGAAAATGCTCTAAGTAATATTCCTCTGTTTCTTTTTGATAAAGATGTGCATGCTTGTTTCATTTTTTATGCTGGAAAATTTAGAAGAGAAAAATGTTTAAAAGGTATGGGCTTCAATAGCAAAGCTCTTATTTTTTTGTCAATATGATGAGAAAACAATGAACATGAATAATTATTATATTACAAAAGCAGTCACCACAAATTAGCAATGCATAAGAAGAAAGAGTTCTGTTTTGAATAGGAGAAAGTAGTAAATTAAAAATATTTGATAATATATTCTACAGACAGAAATTGCTAATCCGAACAAAAAAGAAACAATAGGACTATCACTCAAAGTGGCATCCATGTTTTGCATTTCTACAAATAATTTTGTACCATTACTACCTCTGAGCACACTGTGATATTGCTAACTATGCTGTTCTGAATTTACCCCATATATGTCAAATGCCCTATTGGGTAAATTATGATATTTTACTAAACATGTCAACAATTTTTATGAGATAGATAATATGTTCCCTATTTTATTAGGTGAAGAAAATGAAGTTTAAAGAACATAAAGTCTTTTCTGCATGATAGGATTCACGTTCAAATCCATTTTTCTCCAAATTCATTTTCCCACTCATCTCATTCATTATCTTGCACTATCTCTGTGTAAACTCTTGTATGTCAAAGTTTATATCAGAAGGTTGGAAGTTCAAAGACAAACATTTTCTATCCAAATGTGTCCCTTAGGATAAATGCTGAGGAGCTAACCCAACAGGACTGTGTTAGAATTACCATGAAACTATAAAAATTAAGAAACATGATGCTAAGCTAATAACCCAAGATGACAGAACAAAATCCAGAACCATATCTGCACATCTATGCCTAACTGATTTGCAATTAAAGGACCCAGTGTAATTCAATGGGGAAAGGTAAATTGCTTCATTCACTATTGCTAGGAAACAAAGTAAGCATATGAAAAGAGTAAGCTTGACTCATTATCATAAAAAAGTCAATTCTAGATGGCACATGGAACTAAATATAAGTATCTTAAACTTAAAAGCTTCTAAAAGAAAACACAGGAGAATATTTTATTGACACTGGCTAGGCAGTAATTTCATAGAAATATGTAAATGGCATTAATGATAAAAGAAAAAAAGAGATAAAATAGACTTCATTAAAAATAAAGCAGATAAATGACAATACCACCACTTTTTAGAGATGACATTTAAGAAAGTAAAGTTAGAGCCAGGCTGTGGTGCAAGCCTGTAATCCCAGCACTTAGGGAGACTGAGACAGGAGAATGATGAGTTCAAAGCCAGCCTCAGCAACCGCAAGGCACTAAGCAACTCAGTGAGACCCTGTCTCTACATAAAACACAAAATAGGGCTGGAGATGTGGTTCAGTGGTCAAGTGCCCCTGAGTTCAATCCTCAGTACCAAAAAAAAAAAAAAGTAAAGTTAGGTTATGATAAAAAATATAGTCACATGACATATATCTGGCAAGGGAGTTACATCCAGAGTATGTAATATAAAGAACTATATATCAATTGAAAAAAACGCATTAAAATGTAGGAAAGCCTTGGACCATTTACAAGATAAACCAATGGGGGAGAAGCACAAAAAATGTTTATGCATAAGCTCTCAGTTACATGAAAATTAAAAGCAAGATTAAATACCACTACACAACCACTAGAACTGATAAAACTGGAAAAAACTGACAGTGCCAAATGTTGGTGAGAATGTGGAATAACCGGGCTCACGCATTTCTCTGGTGGGAATGAAAAATGAAACAACTTGGGGGCTCTCTTGGGTGGTTTCTGATAAAGTCAGGCATACAGTCACCTTATGGCCCATCACTTTTACTTCTAAAGTATTTATTCAGCAGAAATAAAATCATGTGGCAGAAAGGCTTGAAGTATGGCTAAAACAAGTATTAAGAGAGTAAAGAAATTGCAAAAAAATCTAAAAGTCAAACAATTCAAGAAAGAATAATCAAAGAGTGCTACATTAATACCAAGGAACACCATACCACAGTAAGAAGCTATCAATGTGCATGTGTAGATGAATCTTGGAATAAAGGTCGTTAGATACAAGAGAATATATGTATATATATATGTATATGAAGTTCAGAAAAAGGAAATGAGAACATAATTACAAAGATTGGTTTGTCTCAGGAGAATTGCTATTGATTGAAAGAAATTTCAGGGATGATTGAACTATTGAATTATTTCTTTTGTTGACAAGTGGTTACACAGGTGAATATTTTTCAGGACTCACCAAAGTATACACTTAAAATATTGGAATTTTACTACATGTAAACTCATATCACAGTAATTTTAACTGTTTTATGGAAATGGGAATGATATAGGTAATATTTTAAACTAAAATACAAGTATAATTTTATGTGCATATAATATGCATAATCCTTGTATAGCTTGGTTGTCATATGCATTAATTTATAATTTTTCCGCAGAAGTATGACTCCGATTCAGTAAAGAGGGCCTAGGAGTCAAAATGGAAAAACAATCATTCTTTTTCTCAGTTTATTTTTTTAATCAATAAATTAACAATTGTATGGATTTGACATGTACAATGTGACATTTAGGAGATATTTCTTTAGGTAAAATAGGGCCTCCAAGAGTAAACGGACTTCTGGTGGCAATTCCTTCAGGAGTTACTGTAGAAGAGCTGGTACCCGCCCTGAGCTCTCAGCAACCTTTGCACTGAGCTCTCAGCAACCTCTCCTGCTTCTCCACTTGGCTTAGTCCTTTCCTTTCCACATCAGCAGGAGTCTGAGGTCATGCCAAGCGGAAGACTGCCCAGCCTCACATGAGCTTCTGTACACGTTGAGTAGAGGCACAGTTTTACCTGTGTCCTTCTCCTCCCAGCATTTCTGTGCTGCCAGAGAATTCCACCCCGGGCCACCTGAGACTTGCTGCAGTCCAACTGTCTATACGCATCTGCTGAAAAGCGCCTCTCCTGCTCTATTCCCGAGCCCTTGAACCCGTAGGCTCTTGACTTATTTTAAGTGCACAAAAGAAACCTTAAATCAGTACATTTTATATCTTTTTACAAATAGGAAAGGCCAAAGTACTTTACTGCTACCTTGAATTTTTTGTCTTTTAAATATATAAAGTACTTGTCAACCTCAAACATCAAAACCATGTAGGGCTGGGGATAGAGCTCAGTGGTAGCGTGTGTGCACGAGGCCCTGAATTCAATCCCCAGAAACAAAAAAGAAAATAAAAAAATCTATATGTATGTGTCTGTGTGTGTATATGTATATAATATATATACATATGGCACAAACATATGTATAGGTATGTATTGCATAGATGTGTGTGTGTGTGTATATATATATAAAGATGGTACATTCAGAGAAAATTCAGTTCCAGCCATACTTACTTCAGCTTTTTACCTTAACTCATAAAAACTATGTTATTCGTTATGTAGTTTTATACACACGCACACACAATCACACACACCTACACATGTCTAGTGGTAATGTTTACAAAATTAAATTTGTGTTTTCAAAGTTTTGTCATTTCAAATAATGAAAATAGTCCTCATACACTGTGTATATTCTTGGAGTATGTTTCTATATGGTTTATGGTTTATTTCCATACGTCTCTTGAGTATAGCTCCTGAATTGTCATTATTTTTAAATGCCAAGGTTATATGTTTTTATATATTAATTTTGTAGATTGTTTTGTTACTTCTTTGTTTTTTGTTTTTTTTTTTTTGACTTTAAGTCCACCATTTTACCTACAGAGGCAATGTCTCTTTACAATTCTTGTATTTCTGGGGTTTCTTACATAATTGCTTTCATTGATATTCTTAGTAGAACATTAAATAATAATATTGATAAAAAAAGACTTTAGATTGAAATCACTACTACAGTTTTGAAAAACTGACAAGTAAAAATTGTATATATTTATGTATAGTGTCATATGTATACAAACACACTCCTACGTAAACATTGTGATTCAATTGAGCTCAATAACATCCATCATCTTATGTCCTTGTCATGCTTTGCTATGATAATTTCACAAATGTATTCTTTCAGCAACTTTCAAGTATGCAGAATTTACTACTAACTCCAGTTATCATGCTGTTGGGTAGATATGGAGAACTTATTCCTCCTATGTAACTGTCATGAGCATCATATGTAATTAATAATTATTTGGAGGCGGATTATCTTTAAATGCAAGTGTATGTTCAATCACAACAATCATCAAATATAATTAATTAATGCAAAAAGTATTGGATGTACTGGAGCACCCCAACTAGCATTTGATGCATGCTAATCAAACACTATAGGTAAGTCACACTATCCTAGGGCAATTAAGCACTACCTGCAATTCACACAGTCCTAGGGCAACTAAACATTACAATTAATTCACACAATCCTAGGGCAACCATGAACCCTAAAGTACCTCTGATGCCAGGTGACTTCTCTTAGCCAAAGAGCAGATGTTGTCCTTGTCTGGTGGTTCTCTTCAGCCAACAGCTGGACATCAGGGAATGGTGGAGCTGACCCAGGGACAGACAGCAAGGTGGCAGGTCTCACTGATGTCCTTTGAGCAAGCCCCAAAATGTGGCAGGGCAAACTGTTTAAAAGCAGTTCCAAGTTGGTGGTGTGGGCCGAGTTGGTGGTGTGGGCTGAGTTGGTGGTGTGGGCTGGTGATTGGTTACACCCAGTAAAAGCCAATGCCCTTTGGTTATGTCCAGTGAGATAGTATAATTGCAACTGGGCCTTTCTTTGCATGTGCATGTGCTGAGCCCCCTATCAATTGTAACCAAGAGGCCTGCTGTTAAGTGCCCCTTACTGCCCCTTATAGATTACATGGGCTGAGCTCCCTATCAATTGTAGGCCTACAGTTAGGTGCCTTTTACCGTCCCCATCAATTGCAAGCAGGCATGACTAAGCAAGTCAATGGCTACTATTCCTTATGGCCAGCAACCCAGTGAGTCCCTGGCATGTCCAGGCATGTCCATGGCATATGCTGCTTACAGTAACCTAAACATTGCATCCTTTAACCAATATCTCTCTGTTAGATGCCCTCTGCCCAGCCTGCAGTGACCACCATTCTGTTTTTTGCTTCTGTGGGTTTAGTGTTTTTTAGATTCCCCATGTAAATGAAATCATGCAGTATTTGTCTTTCTGTGACTTATTTCACTTAGCATAATGCCTTCCATGTTGACTCGTGTTCATTGCAGATTTATTTATAATAACCAAGATATAGAATCAAGGAAGAGTTCCTCAATAATATCTGGAATAAGAAATCGTGGGGGGTGGAGATGTAGCTCAGTGTGTGAGGGGCTTTAAGTTCACTCCTCAATACAGGGAAAAAAAAAAGAAAGAGAAAGCATGGGATACATAGTATATATACACAATGGAATACTATTTAGCTTTATTTTAAAAAAAAGAAAAGAAAATTCCATTAGATCTTTAATAACAGTAATCCACAAATTTTGTTTCACCATGGTTGTTTTAAATCATTACCTTGTAGGTGACAAAAGAGTTACCATGTGGGCCATGGAACAGAAAACTCTACTGGGTGGGGCTTTGTAAAGAACACAAAGCCCCAGTGAGAATATGTACTTGATCTGTGCACACAGGGATCAGTTTGTTACCCTGGAGAATTAACAGCTTCCTGCTGCTCTGTTCCACAACAGTCCTGCAGCCCTCCAGCTCATCAACCTGCATGTGCCAGTATCCATGTCAAGATTTACTTGCTCAGTTTTTCAGTGGCAACTTACACCCAACATATCTGATCAAAATAGAAGCAACTTTATCAATTTTTGATGTAAATAAGATTGGACATTTTTCTTTCTATGGTTTTATGTATTTTGCATCAAGCTACCTACTCTTCCTTGTTTCATTGCATACATTATAGAAATGTTTAATGTCATTGATTTTGCTTTGCTATTTATATCAAGGTTTCTTCTATGTAGATTGAAAAAAATAAAAAATATTAAGATTCTTATAAGCTTTGGCCTTAAAAATTTTATGATGTTTTTATGACATTATGAAGAATAATTAAGTTCAGCTACATATTCCTACCAGTGCTGTGTTGAGCTAGGTGATGGAATACTGCTTTTTAGCATTGACCGAAACAACAAGGTTTGCTTATATTTTTAGGAACAGTGGCCAAACTTACTGTACCAGTGTTCTAATTTTGGAATGTCTGGCTGGGCTGTTGCTTCCTTGGTAATTGCAGTCAACTGTAACAGCATTGGAAGCCCTGTGGCACAGTTGTCAGTCAATAGACGAGTGGAGTGGGTAGCCTTTGGTTGATAAATCCACTAGTGCGTGAGCAGCTTGCGCACCCGAGACTTGCGGTACAATGAATTCTCTATCCCTGCCCATCTGATTTACTCTATCTCACAAGGAGGGCCTAATGAAGGAAAAATACTACATTCTAAATTGCGCAGAACAAATACCAGAAAGGGGAAGCGTCTAAATCTTTATTACTTTGGAGACCTAAGAGACGATGTACTTTGAAGTTAGTTCCTTGTGGTTAGTCTCTTTAGTCGATGCAGTAGCACCGCGTAACTTCATTGCCACATGAATAATACATAACAGCAATCATCTCTTTTATCAGAATGTTTTAGATATCCATAAAGTATATTTTCTATGTCTAAAGGAAAAGCAACAGATTATTAAACTTCCAGTTTTATGATCTGGTCTGCCTCTTCAATTCATTCCACCTCTTTGTTTAAAAAAAATAATGAAATTGTTACCAAAGAAGCAATTTGGAAAACACTGATGGTTCATTTTCACTTTGCCTCCTTATTTTCCTTTATGTTTGGTGCAAAGTACATCAGCCTGCATAGACTGTGATTTAAAAAGGAGCTTACAATCATTCTCAAATAGCTTTGCTGTGAGTTTCACAAAGGACGTTTGAAAAAAGAGTACGATAATGACTGAACTACTAAATAATAAAGAAACAGTTATTTTTGTGGTTTAATATAATGACGCAAAAGTGGTTTGACAGGCTGCTTTCCTTTTTTTCCTCCCACCTCTCTATGATTTTATTCTAGATATCGGGCTCTTTTACATTCAAACACCTTACTTTGCTGTACATAATTCCACAGGCTACATACTTAGTTTGACTTGTTTATTTTTATTGACTCAGGGAATTGTTTCATTATATGCACCAGGAAAAAAAGGGGGTGGGGGGATGATGGAAGAGTAAGCCTGGATCATCTGCAGTAGCACAGTGATGAGATGTCATAGCGCAGCTAAGTCTCCATTTAGGCTCTTAGGCATTCTTAAGACAATGACAGGGAAGTCAATATTGAGTTTCAGATAACAACTGGAATTTTGACACACTCATTAGTTAAGTGTGTCTGAGCCTTGCTTCTGTCAGTGCAATGGTCTGCCCCCAGAGTCTCACTGAGCGTCGAGATTATAGAAAGGGAACACCTGAGAATACTGGGGTGCTGCTGGCAGCTCAGAGAATGCTGTTTGAGCTATTGCTCTACGTCTAGTTAAAAAAAGAAAAGAAAAGAGAAGAAGGAAAAGAAAAAGAAGAAGAGGAAGAGGCAGAAAAAGAAGAAAAGAAAAACAAAAACAATAACAAACTTGACATGCCAAAAGAGTCAAAGCAGAAAGTATTACATTCCTCATGGAATTTTCTTTACGAATCTGTTTTCCAGATTAAGGATACTAAAATTTCATATTGTGGTTTTGTCTTTTACTACCACTCATATTGTTCATAAAAACAAGAACTGATCCTGTTTATTAAACATTACTAATTTCTAATGACCACTGGTGGTCATCAATTCCTTTAATCTCCACAACAAAATGTCATAGTAAATACTATTCACAAACTTGCAATCCTGTGGCCTCAGCCTCCTGAGTCATTGGTATTACAAATGTATGCCATTCTACCCAACTGGCAATTATTATTGAGTATTTCCATTGTACAGAAGAGAAAATTGAGGCTTTGAAATAGTGAAAATTTCTCAAAAGATGCAGAACTCTTATCTGGTGAGGCTGAGATATTAGCCCACGTATAGCAAACCAGGGGGCCCAGACACATCAACAAATCTTGCTTCCTCAGTGCTGAAAAATGTAGCGAAATTGTGTAGTTGCAGTTTTCAGTCACTGATGAATATTTTAATGCATAGCATATTTAATATAAGTTGACTCCCCCAAAGCACTATGCAATTGTCATCCCAAAATAAAGTGATATTTCTGGGCCAGGAACACTAGAAAATTCAATTCAACTAAATTCTTATAATCGGGGAATCTGTTGTGCTGATGCCCTGGCCAGTTGTGGACATAACAAATATTTGTTGAATTGAAACACCAAATTGAATTCAGATCATAGGATTATTATTGAGGCTTGACCAAATCTGCAGAATCTGCTTTTGGGAACATTGCAATGAGGAGCAGAGGTGAAGAAGAAAGAAAATGAAATAGTGGAATTAATTTCATAAAATGATGACTTCATTATAGAAACAGAAAATTCCTGTCTTCCATGTCAATCATACTAGAACCCAAGCTGTCAGATCCTAGGGATAACTCTTCCCACATTATCTGGGAAAGAACTACATTTAATTAAAATCTGAGATCATTCCTTATGGTGAGTGTGTCTTAAATGGGCCAAGTGTTCTGTTTCTCAAAACAAATGTGCAGAGACCTAAAAGCCCCTATGCAATTTCTGACATTAGCATAACCATGCTGAGAACAAGAGAAAAGATGGGGAACTCTTACTCATTTTCTATTATAACAGCACATCAATGCATTAAAAGATACTGTACATCAGCTACTTAGTCCCTCTGTTGGAATCGGGGGGAAAATTGTGAATATGCATGTGATGAGGGAATGTCAAATCTAAGTTTAGTACTTTATATTCCCCTATATTTTAGCCAAAAACTGGACAATATTCTTGAAAAAAATTTTTAAAAATATGCTGACATTAATTTATATACATTAGAAGTCATGGCTTTGAATTGTTACTTATCACAAAGATTCTTTACTTATTGTTTTAGTAATAACTGTCTTGTGGCACTTTTATAGAAATTCTTTTGAAAACCTAGCAGGGACCATTGAAATCAGAGAAAAAGGAATGAATCCAGTGCAGAAACTGAGGCAAGGAGGGGTCCCAGGTTTCACATGGTAAAACTAGGGAGTGAATCAAAGTATTCTGGCTATAAGGTTAATATTTTTAACAGCATGCTGGCCTCACTCTACCTAAGATAAAGTCACAAAAAATAAAAATAAAATTTCCACACATCTATATCCTGCATCTTTAAGATTCTTAGCAATCTTTAGTAATATCTGAGACTCTCACTTTTCTTCAATAATAATTTTAAATCACTTGAGTTTATGCAAGAGTCAGTATCAAAGAGTTTCACCGTATAAAAGTTCTGTTGTAGTTTTACATTCCCAGCAATTCTTAAACTATTCTTTGAAATGAATAAGTGTATTTGTAGGAAAGTAGGCAGGTGAAAGAGAAATCATCCCCTGATTTATATAAAAGTGTTTTTATTTAGGAATGGCTTTCTTTTAAAGGTTTATCTCTGGTGATTAGTAGAAGTGATCAGAAGGAGCTAAGTGCCCTGGTCAGCTCTCCTGGACTCCAGGTGATTGTCCCCACTTTTTACTGCTGCCTGGGACAAGCAGTGCTCCTCCCTGGAAATGGAAGTTGGTGCCCACACTCTTGTTTCTATAATTTGCCCCTTTGAGATATCTCTAAATGTGGCAGTTAGTGGTAAGTTTCTCAAGCACACTTTTAAAGTTTTCTCAGTATTTGTAAAATGCTTCCTGAAAACTCGTGGGTCAATATTTAGTTCACATTGAACTTTCCAAACATTTTGCAGTTGTATCCCATGAACGAGTTCCGTTTTATAAAGTTTGCTTTCTTTAACCATAAAATAAATGCAGTAACATTTGGCCTATTGAAGATGTTTTAAGACTTGGTTAATAGCACATTTAAAACTGTCTTAATTCATAGGCATTTTCTGGTCACATGTCACTCATGTACTTTAAGAAAAGTTGATCCTGAAGAAATGAATTACTTCTTAATTTTTAAGTTATTTAGTGAAGTCAGGATGTATGCATGCACATATGCATATGTGTGTACATACATGGTTATTTCTTGTAATGTCCTGTAGCAGTATTCTACAAATAAATTAGAGTTTATTTCATTGTTGTTTGTGGCAGCAGATCCCATAGCATGACTAGATTTCCATTCTCTGAATAGTCGCTGAGCTTCTGGTGAACACAAAGGTCCTCCTAGATCATTTCTTAGTTTTTCTCTCCTTTGCATGGACTTGTACATTGGGTGATTTTTTTCATGACTTTGAACACAGATTCTTTTTTTTTTTTTTTGTTACTGGGGATCGAACTCGGGCACTCGACCACTGAGCCACATCCCCAGCCCTATTTTGTGTTTTATGTAGAGACAGGGTCTCACTGAGTTGCTTAGCGTCTCGCCGTTGCTGAGGCTGGCTTCGAACTCGCGATTCTCCTGTCTCAGCCTCCCAAAGTGCTGGGATTACAGGCTTGAGCCACCGCGCCCGGCTACATAGATTCTTCTTTATGACCCCTGTTGGTGACCATTCAGATCTTTCTTCTGTATAGTTTTACAAAATGTGCGATAAATTTTAAGTACATCTCACATTTATAAATATGTTTAAAAGAATGATTTATTTTTCCATGTCATCTTTGTAAAAATTCTCTGCTGATCATATATCTAATCTTTTAGATGGGACCAATCTTTCTCACTAAGGTATTATAAGTTTCAAATGATCTGTAGTGGATTTGGGAGGAAGGGGTGTGTGTGTGTGTCTCTGTGTAAAAATTCTATAAGCTAAAACCGTATACACACATAAAGAATTATTGTTAGTCATCTGCAAAACAACATTTTGGTTCTTTTTATATACCTCTGTGAACATTCACAGCTTAAAATTAAAATATGGTGCCCTTGCGAAACTCTAATGTACAATAATTATCTTTAAACTTCCAGATTGTGAAGCAGTAGAAAATCTATTGTGATGTGGGTGAGTTTTATTTCTTTTTTCAGCTTTCTTCGGTATCTTGGAAAACATAACATATGATTACTAAGACATTTTCCAAAGAATTTGGCAATGTTCAATAAAGCATAGAACATGCTTTTAAAGTAAAATGCCTAATGTTTAATTCATCACAAACACAAAAGTATCGGAAGGTTTTCTTTCTTCTAATCAGTTATGATAATTTTACTATGAATCAGTAATAATTCAAAAAGATGTCATGCTTGAATCATTTGTATATCTTATACTGAACATTCTTATAGTAGGAAAAATAGAGGAATGTTATTAAAAGACTATAATGATAATATTGATTTTTTAAAATTTAAATGTATTTTAAGTTTTTATACGTTTTTTTCTCTTAATTATTGAGAGCTAAACACTTCTAGTCATTCCATAAATTAGTACCCTTGAATGATTAATTAAAACATTATATAACCATGTTTAAATGGTCCAACAGATATTCCAGATTTTATAAATACATACATACATATATATGTAAATATATATATACTCACATATATAAATATGTATTATATATAATATGGAGATATATATTCAATTAAAATATCAACATCATAATGTCATAAAAATGAGATAATGTTGGACATATATACCATTAAATAAAAATTTCACTTGTGATTAATACAGCATAAAACAAGAGTTAGAAGGCTATAATTCATAAAAATACTTTTCTGATGCATTTAGCAATATCATTTTATTTGTTTTTTTTTTTGGTACCAAGGATTGAACTCAGGGGCCCTCAACCAGTAAGCCACATTCCCAGCCTTATTTTTTATTTTATTTAGAGAGAGGATCTCACTAAGTTGCTTAGCACCTCAATTTTGCTAAGGCTGGCTTTAAACTCAAGATTCTCCTTCCTCAGCCTCCTGAGCCAGTGGGATTACAGACATGTACCACCACGCCCGGCTAACAATATCATTTTTATAAAGGTTGTATTAGGCTATAATCATTATCAACATATCATAATTGGTTATCAATGATTCATTCAATCTTTCTTTTCCTTGTATTATCATAGGTACCACTTGCATGCATTTAGTAGTATAGTTTTACAAAATATTTAAGCGAACACTCGCATGTGCCCCTTTTTTGGTCAGTCTATTCCTATGCTTCTGAAGCAGTAAATTCCAAAAGTGAATTTGTTTGGAAGTTGAAATTTATTTCCTCATAGAATCAGTAGGAATATCATTGTGTAAGGTTTCATACTGGTGGCATCAGCTTAGGTCATAATGCACATAAAATGCATGTAAAAGTGTAGAAAAGTACACCATTGCACCCTGGTCGTCACTCATTCTGCACGTATATAAATTAAAAAACGAGTAAGTCCAAAAACTATTTTTTAGAAACTATTGTGGATATTCATATGCACTCAAAACCCCTGGGACTGTTGTCTCAATTTGTTTGAAATACGATCAGAACTGAGGGAGAAGCAATAGGATCCAGTGGAGCAAATGTTTGTAGGAGGAAGAGGAGATTTGGGAGGAATTAGGATTTAATGGTTGGATAAGAAAGAGCTCTGAAGACGTAACCGTTGGGTCAAAGCTCAAATCTAGTACAAGAGCTATGACATGGGTGCGGGGAGGAAAGCAGTCAGAAATCGGAGTGAGTGATGTGCGAAATGAAATGAAATTGGCTCCCAGACGCAGAGATGAACCGCAGCTGGCAGCAGCTGGCTGCTCGGTACACTCGACCACAAGAGAGGGCTTCCTAGAACTCCTAGTACCAATTCACCTCAGCCTATCCCACAACCAGGCCTCAAATCCACAATCCGGAAGATTCATTGTACTAGCACTGCTATGAATTATTCATACATGAAACATTTGACAGATAAATGATGCCGATCGTTGGTCATATCAGTGATAGTGGACACATGTCGGAATATTATGGGAGCACAGAAGAAAAGATTCACACCAAATAGGGAGGGATATGAAACTCTTTCAGATGACAACAGTGCTTTAGAGGACACTTAAAGGAAAAAATAATTCCTTTAATGGCATGGAGCTGTTGAGTCCTGAGGGATTAATGAAACCCTGCAATGACTCAGGCAAGAAATAGTATAGGGTTAATCGGTAGCAAGGAAGAATGGAATATAGTCAAGAGATACTTCAACATCTGATGTGTGAGGTTAAAAAAAGAAAGGAGCTTGGGATGATGCTGAGACATTCCACGGGGACAACTACAATGTCAGTGTTCTCTTCTAAAGATGTCATCAACGCCAGAGGAGGAGCATGACTGAGGGGGACAGTACCGAGTTTTTGTTTGGACACAGCAACTTTGAGATGGTCATGGATTATTTCTGAAGAAGCATTCGATTTGATGTCAAAAATGCATGCTCAGAAATTCATATCTGGATGGAATAATGGCTTCAGCACTCTCGCACCTATACATGATTCTGAGCATTGAAACTAACATTTTTCATTTTTTTCAGTATCGTCGGACACGAGCTTCCCCACTCTGCCCCTGCATGCGTTGTCCTTAGTTTTCCCTCCCACAGATTTTAGCAGTTCAACTCTGTTCTAACTTTTCAATCCAATAATGTGAAGTCACTCTTAGCTCTTTCTCTAGAGTCCATATTTAATTGGCAGGAGAATCCTGTTGGACCCACTTGAAAACATATCTAGAGCCCAGACATTCGTGCTTCATCCACTTCTTCAGCACTCTCCAACCCATTATCATCTCACACCTAGGTGATTGCAACAGACTGCTCACTGGCTTGCAAGCTTCTAGCCCTTCTCATTAAGAACTGCTTTCAACATAGCAGAGTGATCTGTTAATTGAAAGTCAAATTATATCACTCCTTGGCTTAACACCTTGAGAGAACTGTCCACTTAGGATAAAAATCAAAGTATCTAAAGTGACTTCTATGAACTGCCTGCATTACCTCTGTTTTCATCACCTTCTGTTTTTACCTTTTGTCTACAGTTCCATTTATGCTGCTCTTCTTCCAGGCCTTTGAACATGCTAACCTTGTTAGCCTCAAGACCTTTGCACTGGCCATGAATCTCCAGATGTCCCCTAGTGATAGTGCTTCTGTCACTTCTACCATCTGCTCAAACATGACTTTTTAAATTTAAAAAAAAATTTGGTACTAGGGATTGAACCCCATTATGACTGAGCTATATCTTCCATCCTTTTTTTTATTTATTTATTTTTTATTTGGAGATAGGGTCTTGCTAAGTTACTGAGGCTGACCTCAAACTTGAAATTCTCCTGCCTCAGCCCCCCAAATCACTGGAATCACAGATGGGAGCCACTGTAGCCAGCAGCATCACCTTTTCAATAAGACCTACACCTAATTAAGCACTTTTCTCTCTTCCACATTTTCTTTTCCTTATGTCATTCTAAATTACATTATGTATGCATGACATTTTTTTTGCTTAACTGTGTCTGGCACGAGAGCATAAGCCACATTTTAGAGATATTTATTTCTTTGTCCCCCCCACCCCACTGATACATGTCAAATTAAATTAGTACCTGACAAACACCAAGTGCTCGATAAATATTTTTTTCTAGTTTTACTGGGTTATAATTGACAATGCAGTGCATATATATCGTGCACAAAATGACGACTTGTTGTGCATGGCCCTCGGAGAATGATTATCCGGTCAACCTCACACATCTGTCACCTCATATAACTCTCTCTTTTTTCCTGTGATGACAGCATTTAACATCTACTTTCTTCACAAATTTGACCAATATAAGATGGTGTTACTGACCATAGGTACCCCGCCACACATCAGATCCTCAGATCTTCATTGTGTACGTGAAAGTTTGCATTCTTTGGCCAGCCTTCCATGTCCCACCCTGTCGCCCACAGTCCAGTCCTTCTACTCAGTTGCTGTGACTGTATTCTTCAGATTCCTCATATCGTTGAGGTCCTATGGTACTCCTCTTTCTGAATCTGGCTCATTTTCCCCCAACATAATATCCTCTAGAGTTATTCATGTTGTAGCAAATGGCAAGAATTCTGTCTTTTATGGCTTAATATTCCACTGCACATATATACCACTATCGGCAGATATGTACACAACAGAATAAAACATGCAATATGTATGAAATACTTATATTTGAAAATAAATATTTATTTTTATTAATGCACACACAAACTGCATTTCATTCATTTACCCACTGGTGGAGGCTTAGATTATTTGCTTAATTGAGCTTTTGTGAACATTCCTGCTGTAAACACATGAGTGCGGAGGCTCTTGGGGATGTGATTTTATTTCCGTCACATGCACACCCAGAGGTGGGATTGTTGGATTGCTTGCTACCTCTATTTTTGTTTCTGAGAAACTGCCATGCTCTTTTCCATCATGGCTGTCCAAATTTACATTCCCACCAACAACATTCCAGAGTTTGCTCTTCTCCACATATTCTCTAGTACTTCTCTTTTATCTTTTGGATAACTGAGAAATATCTGTTTCATTTAAAAATAAAGGTTGACTGCTAATACTGTTTCTTAAATAGAGTTTCTTATGAAGTCATATTTCATTGTTTAAAATAATCAAAAAGATTAGAAGACTAATTTTAGAAAAATTGAAAAAATAGGCATAGGATCAGTAAAAACATAAAGCGATTGTTTTCAGAACTATATAAATATGTAAAACTACCTGACAAGAAACAGTTTATAAAGAGATTAAGAATGATTCATGTGGATATTCATTTTTATAACAAAGGGGATTATTTTGGGTTTGTTGTTTTGTTTTTTCATTATAGTCTGCTATATTGAGTAGAGTTTTCCATTAAAAGTCTTACTGATTGATTGTCAGTGGACCAGCTCAAATCCCTTATCTTTAAATAACCTCTCCAGGCAAACGATAACTGAGGAGAGCAAGAAAACTATTTGGGACAAAACAATATTTTGTAGTATTATTGGATAATACTTGCCTTTGGTGCTTATATAAATTCAATTTTCTTTTCTTGATTGAGATTATTTCTTAGATACTAGTTCTTAGAGGTGCAAGAAGAGGAATGTACCAAATGAATCACATGTGACAACTATATATATATATATATATATATACCAGTAAGTAAGAAAATAGTGAAATATTTTACCTCATTGAATGGTATCCTATTCATCATTTTTAAAACTTGGCTTTAATTATAATCATCATGGGGTCAATTTTTGTTTTTATTAACTCAAATAATATGTACGTAAAGGCTATGAATAAGGGTTTTACAAATGCTTAATAATCTGTGACAAAGAACATAAATTTCCCTGTTGCCTCTCTCTATCAAGAATCATTAGTTCTGGAGATTGGATCCGCCAAAATTTCTATTAAAACAAAGGGAAGGATGTTTTTCTTAAATGCCATAGAAATAATATTGTAAAGCATATCTAATGAATAAATTTAATAATAAACTCTTTTCAAATGTTGAATTAAATGTCCCCTATATGAAATGATGTGTTGATATCAATAGTGGTATGAGAGTAACATAGCTGAAATGAAGATTATTTTCAGCCTCAACACTGATTTGATCTTATATCATTTGTTCATAAAATGATGGGCCGGCCTTGTTCCTTCATCCATCCCATAAATCTTGAAAGGAATGTTCTGACTTTCCCTATCTCATTGGCCTGTGCTTTGAAAGACAATATTTACTTTTCTGTTGTCCACTCATGTCCCTTGTCTGTCTGCACCTGCCACTCTTGTGTCTCTTACAATTTGTTTCGGAGAGTATTTGTTTCTTCTGTTTGAATAAATACTTCTAAACTGGTCTGAATGGACTCCTAGAAAGTATCTGGCAATATTTAAATGGAAACACTTTTGATTGTTCCAACCAGGGAAAGAGAAGTGTCACTGGCAACCAGTGGGCAGAGGCCAGGGATGCTATTAAATATTCTCCAGTGCACAGAATTCCCCACAGCCCAGAGCTGTTCAGGCCAGCATGGCGGCAGCGCCAAGGGTCACAAAGGGTTTTTTTTTTTAATTTTAATTTATAAACTGATTTATTTTTCTAGGACTGGGAATGGAACTCAGGGGTGCTCTACCATACATCTACATTCCCAGTCCTTTTTATTTTTAATTTTGAGATAGGTTTTTGTTATATTGTTGAGTCTGGCCTTGAACTTGGTCTCAGCCTCCAGAATCGCTAGGATTACAGAGTGCCACACCATGCCCAGAGAGAAAGTCTTATTTTAGTATACACTGAACAGGCATTCTACCAATCTAGATATTTTTTACCACTTTTTTTTTTTGGTGAGCATTATAAAAATTTATTATAGTTTCTTAAAATGTTCTTGAATAATACTCTTATGCTAGCTATGATTAAATCAGCAAAGTAAGTTCCTATTAATTCTGTAGCTGGTTTAGATGTTCTTAAATCATTGTATTTCTTTCAAAATTGGATGGCTGATCATTATGGAACACATATGATTAAAGTAAAATCACCTGAAATCAGTAAGCCAACCATAGATTATGCTTTTTTAATGATTATAACAAAAATTGTTTTTAATGTTTTTATTAGTACCTTATAGTTACGCATGAGATTCATTTTGACCTAATCGTACAAGCAAGGAATATAATTACTCCACTTCAGTCTCCAGTACCTGCTCTTTCCCTCTCCTCCTCCCTGCCCCGTTTCCCCTTTCTCTAATGGTCCTTCTTCCATTTATTTATTGCTCTTTTGATTGATGTCGAATAGACATATATGAAGGTGAAATTCACTGTGGTATGTTCATATAGGCACCTAGCATACGTTGGTCAATTTTATTCCACAGTTTCTCTCCCACCTTTTTTCCCTCTCAATTCACTTCCTCTACTCTGTTGATCTCTATTTTCATGGAATCGTTTTTTTTTTTTTTTTTTTTTTTTTTAAGCCTTAATTTTCTCTGGCTTCTACATATGAGCAAAAACATTTGGCCCTTGACTTTTTTCTTTTCTTTTCTTTTCTTTTTTTTACCAGGAATTGAACCCAGGGGCACTTAATGCACTGAGCTACAGCCCCAGTCCTTTTTTAAAATTATTTTTTATTTTGAGACAGGGTCTCACTGAGTTGCTTAGGGGCTTGCTAAATTGCTGAGGCTGGGGCTTTGAATTGCAAACGTCCAGCCTCAGCCTCCTGAGACACTGGGCTTGCAGGCATTCAACATCATGCCAGGCTGACCCTTAAATTTCTGAATCTGGCTTATTTCACCTAGCATGATGTTCTTCGTTTTCATCCATTTACTGGCAAATGCCACAATTTCATTCTTTTTTATTGCAGAGTAAAACTCCATAGTGTATATATGCCACATTTTCGTAATCCATTCATCTGTTAATGGACGCCTGGGCTGGTCCCATAAATTGACTATTGTGAATCGTGCTGCTGTAAACATTATATCACTATTGTATGCTATTTTTTTTTGTTGTTGTTAAATAAATACCAAGAAGCAGGATAGCTGGGTCAGATGGTGGTTCTAGTTTTTTGAGGAATCTTCATACTGCTTTCCAAAGTGATTGTTCTAATTTGCAGTTCCACCAACAATGTATTATTAAATACATTCTCTTTTTTGACAGCAAAATTTCAGATTTTCTCCTTTTTGATTATATTTTTCTCAAATTAACAATTATAGCTATGATTTCATCAAGAAAATATTTGAATATTTCCTTTGGCACCTCTCAATTACCACCACCCTATCTTTAATAATGAATTATGTTCTGATCATTATATATTTTCATTTCTATGTGACTAATTGGAGAACTCTTGTAGTTAATTAGCTACTCTGTGTAGCATAGTATTAACAATTGCTAGAAATGAATGGGCCTTTTCAAAACTCTCCTTTAAAAACCATCTCAATGTTTTCTTGGGAAAACTGGACTTGCAAGATGTTTTGCAAGAAAGCTCCTGATGTGACATATCTAGAAAGGCCTGGGTCTATAGTCCCAAGAAGCTGTGTGATATTTATCAATGAACCTGAGAGGTTCTCACATACGGAAACTTGTTTAATCTAGCTTTCTCTGTCTTTTTAAAAATAGTTGAATGTTTTTTTAATCCAACATAAGTCCTATTAACATTTGGAAGTCTTAATGTAATCTTATCTACATTAAAAAACACATTGAATGATCAAATCTCATGAGAACAAGCAGAAGTACCATCTATTCAAAGTATTAAAAACAGGCTTTTGTTACTAATGTAGAATTAAGTGCAGAGAACTTGGCATTCAGTTTTAGTTTAGCTTGGTCACTTTAAACCTTTCTATTCGATGCTCTATTATTAGAGTGAACTTACCTTCACTAGATTTCAAGCTTACGGTTGCATACATACATAGAAAACCATGGAGACTGAAAAATACTTCCAAAAAGTGCATCTGTGCTAAATAAGAGCAGACCTTTTCTTGTCCTTATTCCTTCAACAATACAGTAGAACAACTAGTTATATTGTATTTACATTGTAGTAGGTTTTATAAATAACCTAGAGATGTTTTAAGTTATATGGAATGATGTCCTTCGGTTGTGTGCAAATTCTGCCCCATTTTGTATAAGGGACTTGAACAGGCACAGATTTTGGTATCCATCAGGCATCCTGGAATCAATCATCCACAGACACCGAGGCACAACTGTATGTGTGTGTGTGTAATGCATATTTCCAGTTTTACTTTTCTCCAAATGTGTTTACATCTGAATTTTTCCACTTTATTTCTTATATAAACAACGACATTTTGGAAAAAAAATATAATGCTATCTGCTTTCTCAAATACACCCATCTACGTTTATATCTTGGCTTTCTAGGTTATAGCATGATAAATATACATGTGTATTTTAGCATGTAAGGCTAAATTCTAATCTGTGATGCCATATGCTATGTTTTCTAACCTAACTGACAAATTTAATAGTATTTCTTAAAGTTTCTGTCACTTTTGCAATTCATGATTTACTTTGTAATAATAACCTGTAATATTTCACTCCCTTACTAAATAATATGTTCCATAAGAACTGGGACTTTATAATTTGCTCAATAATGTTTAGTATAGTATTTGGAACATTCCCAACATACAAATATACTTAACACATTGGTTAAAACCAGGGGATATCACTCTTGATTTGACATGTAATCTATTTGTTGATAAAAGGACACGACAAAAGTAGTTAAATTACCAGGACATGGCTCTGAGTAGCTAGATGTCCCATTAAGAATATTTGCTACTTTGAGAGGCTGAGACTGGAGAATCACGAGTTCAAAACCAGCCTCAGTAACAGAGGCGCTAAGCAACGCAGTGAGACCCTGTCTCTAATAAAACACAAAATAGGGCTGAAGGTGCGGGTCAGTGGTACTCCTGAGTCCAATCTTGGGTACCGAAAAAACAAAAAAAAGAATATTTGCTACTTTGGGCTTCATAACTTGGTTCTTTTAATCCATATTCTTGTATAAGTAAATAAGTCAGCCCAAGTAGAGAATCATTGTAAATTTCATATTCCCTAGACAAAAAAAAATTAAAAATCTATACACTTAATATATTTTCTCTGCTTCTTCCATTGTGGCTTTGCTAAAATTTTGCTGCAGCATTATAAATTCAGGATGGTGTGAAGTGCAGATTTCAGACACCGTGCAGCTCATTCATTTACTCCTTATCAATTAAACATTAATTTATTGTATTTTAGGCACTGAACTAGGGGCTGAAACCGGCTGTTTGAGGAAGGGAGGTGTCTAGATTGTTAGGCAAGGAATGGACAGATAGATGATAGCCTCAGTGAACGAGGACCACAGAGCAATCTGAAGGGACAAGAAGGGTGATGTTGGGGAACATGAAGTACTAAGGCTGAAAGCACAGAGTTGAGGAGGGGACTGAAGCCCCCGAGATCAGGCACGGGTCTGGAAGCCTGACCTGAGGAGCTTCTGAAGGTATTGGAGGGACTGAGGGATGAAGGCTTCATGTCTATCTCATAAATACTTTAACGAGGCCTCAAATTGGGAGAAAGGATGAGGTGAGGCCATTCAGTGAGGGGTAAAATTAGCTCTTAATGATTCATCTTCATATGAGAAGCAGAAATATACTGAATAAGCTTGATGTCAGAAAAGTATAATCTTTCTGATTTTCATTTAGGATACATAGTTACCACTAATTTGAGATTCTGCTGAGAAAGAGATGGGGGAGAATATCTCAATGATTATGGATGACTAAAACATACTAAGAAAGCTTTAGAGACTAAGGATGAAACATGCATTCTTGGTGAGTAAATATTATTAGATTTATATGAATGGGTACATTTTAGTCTCTATTTGCTTGTTATTTTCCAAATGTATGACTTTCATTTAGTTCTAAGTTTGAACTTTCTATTACTACAATCGCTATTCCTTTTTCTCTCTCCCTCCACTTTCTCCCTCCCTCCAGTGTCCTCAGTCTGTCTGTCTGTCTTTCTCTTTTATTGCTGCCTCATTGGCTGTAGCCCCATTTAACATTATAGATGCTAAAACTTTAGCATTACCTCATGTCCCTGGTAGGAGCGATGGAATGTGTTCAGAGGAGCGAAAAGGCATGGACAGTTCTACTAATTCAATCTCTTACTTCCACAAACAGTTGCTACCCTACAAGAAATTTGTATATACTTTACATGAAAATGTATCCTTTAGAAAAACATATTTTAACTTTCTCCAGATTTCATACCAAACAAAATACAGTTGGTCCCTCTATAGCCCTAGCTTCCACATCCACAGATTTAATCACCTGCAATAGAACACATCCGGAAAGGTATATCTGTCTTGAACATGTACAGACTTTGATTCTTATCATCGTTCTCTACACGACACAAAATACCAACTACTTACACAGTGCTTACATTATATGGGTTACTCTAAGTAATTTAGAAATGGTTTAATATATTGAAAGTGGTGTGGAATGTATATTTCAAACTATGTCATTTTATACAAGGGATTTGAATATCAGTGGATTTTGATGATCACAGGGATTCAGAAACCAATCTTGCAACCAATCCTCTGTGGATACCAACTCAACTAGAAATTATTAATTAATCATAAAATAAATTGCCCATATGATATCCTATATTTGTGGCATATTGGGACGCAAGAATTATGTCTGATGTTATGCTTGTAAGTACTGAAGACTCTCATATGCCTGATAATTAGAAAAAATAGAGTAACTCTTTCTCTTCATATATGGATCAGAATGCCTATGAGTTACGTTGGGAAGATAATGAGATATTAATTATCTTGTAGGTACTCGAGTTATAAAGAAGGTATATGAAAGAAAGAAAAATAATTTTGTTTCAGAATAGTGGGATATGATAGAAAGGGGTTTAGCTGCCACGGATTGCAATATAAGTTGACCAATAATTTAGACATCCTTTGGATAGCCGGGCAAGAGGAACTTATGCCTATTATAATGAGAATGAAAATCAAAAAATCAAATTTCCTGAAAATCTGTAGAAATTCGCTATAATACTGGATTCTGGATCAGCGTGTCTGTGACTCAGTTTGTCATTCACAGTGCCCACTCCATGCCTCACACTGTTTTAGCTGCCAGAGATTCAGATACAAATGCTACTGGCCTTTTTTTTTTTTTTTTTTAATTTTTTGGTACCAGGGATTAAACTCAGGGGCACTCGACCACTGAGCCACATCCCCAGCCCTATTTTGTGTTTTATGTAGAGACAGGGTCTCACTGAGTTGCTGAGCACCTCACTGTTGCTGAGGCTGGCTTTGAGCTCGCGATTCTCCTGCCTCAGCCTCCCTAAGTGCTGGGATTACAGGCCAGTGCTGCCGCGCCCAGCTTCACTGGCCTTCTTGAACCCTTCATTCTGAAGTGATCACTTCATGGTTAGGTAATTCTTAAATGGATTCACCATAGTCTGTCCAAAATTGATAAATCAGCCTTAAGAATATCTAGGAAAGAGTCTGCTTTGGTATCCTGATGATTTGTTGCTAGGAAAAAAACATACCAATTAAAATGAGATTTTGTGCCTTTAGCTGCAGCTACAGGTGGTCTCAGGCTGTTATGGGGTAGGACAGGAAGATACCAGGAAGCAGTGGGCTCAGATCAGACATTCTGGATGTCACCCTGTTGACTTGGTTTTGCCTCAGAGCAGCAGGGATCCATTGTGCTCTGTCCTCCCTGGGACTCTGCCTGTACCTCCAGCCCCTGCTGCTCAACACACATCACTCTTTGCACTCTGCAGTTCTTTCATGATGCTTATCCAGAGCTGGAAATTTGGAATAACTCTAACGTCTACAACCTTTCCCAAATTGTGGATCTGGACATTGTTGAAGAGCAAAGGGACCTACCTGAGAGTCTGTTTTGCTTGACTAAGTTCTTTTGCTCTATCGATTTAGTATAAGAAATTCTAGCATTGCATTCAGTTTCTTCATGGTTCTTAAAAACCTTAGGCATCAACAAGGGCTCCGTATTCCAGGCAAGAGACAGCATATGAAAAAGAACTATTGTCAAATGTTTGAATTCACAAATCTCCATGGATTGGCATTTTCTTAGGATTGGTTCCAATAATGCCATGTAATTTTCTTTGGGTGTTCATTTAGTTTGCTCTTATAACCAAACAATAGCAGTGAAAAGCTAAACTGAACCAGAACAGCTGTTATGCCATTACTTCTAAAGAATGCCTCAAATCTTAGTATTCCTATCTAGTTCTGTTGATACAGGATTTCTTTTTACATGTCAATACCAAGATGTGAAAACAAGCAAATCAATCAAAAGATTCACTTCCCAGTCTCTTCCAATGAAAATAATTTTAAACTATTCTGTCTGTAACATAAGAATATATAATTTATATAATAACACAATTTCTATCGAAGGAATCTTTAGGACCTGCTTTGCTTTGTATTCACATATTGGGGGAGTTCTCATGCTATTTCTTTCTCATGTATTTATTTACTTCTACCTCTGTACATAGAGAGTACCATCTTATCATTTCTGTCAGTTCATCAATTTTGGAAGCATCCTGTTTTAAAAAAGAATGAACCACAGCTTGGCTTTGCTTTCATTACATGCAGCGTAGTTGCGTTGAATGTCTTTATGTTGCCTGGGCTTTGTCTTATTTCATAAACCACCTCTAACATATTCCTTATATGCCTACATTACTTTCCTCTTGATATTGGTTATTTAAATCTGTAATTTGGGGCTGGGGTTGTAGGTTGGTGATGGAGCACTTGCCTAGTGTGTGTGAGGTCCTGAGTTCGCTTCTCAGCATGACAACCAGTCTGTAATTTCATTATAGCCACTGTTAATTTTGAAATATCAGATTTATGAAACATTCCCAACAGCACAAGTTATGTTGTAGTTTGCTAATTTCCCATTAGATATTTGTTTATACAATCTAAAACATTAACTTTGGGCATATTTGATTAATAATTTCAGAATTTCTTCTATGTGTGGAAGTGGTAACCTAGATATACTCCTTTAGCTCTCCAGTGTACAATTCTATGTGATTCATATCTTTAAATTTTCCATGGTTACACCAGGTTTGTAGTGTTTAAGAAGTGTCAGACTTTAATATTGGAAAATGAATATCAATTGAGGATTTCCTCAAAAATACTAAAGATTTTATCAGAAATTGGATGGTTTATCCACAAGTAAATTACAGAGAAACAGGCCAAATTATTCTTTCAGTTCAGTTCCCATAATCCTACAGTTGCTTTTGTTTACAGTCCTGAAAAACAAAGTTCAGAATGAAGGTCTCAGATAATATGGGCAGCTTCCTATGAAGTAAACCTAAAGGGAACTAAAGCCCCCCAGTAGGTCAATTTCTTAGTATGATTGGGAATATTCTTATGATTTAGGGGCCATACATGAACAAATGAATCCAGCAGTTAAAGATAACTGAGGCTTTTATACAATGGAAATTTCCCTGACTGAAATAAAACAGGTGACACCATTTATTTGCATTTCAAATTAGTTTAATTAGTTTGCTCCTCTGATCACCTAGTTAACAAAAGCTAAATTGGAGAAACTGAAATTTTCAGCAAGTTAGGGATGAGAGGATAAGTGGGAGAAATGGGTGATTCTGGAGAGGGTAATAAAAGCCATAATTAGAAAAACATATTGGAGATGGGTCCAAGGCCGTCTGGGAAGGTGTGACAAAGAACTCTTCACCTGACAAATTTCTAGGAGCATGGAGTAAATAAAAGTGGGATCCTAATAATGATACCATGCGAGGATGAAATTGACCCTCAAATAATTGTGAAATTAGAACTATTGGATATTTTTCAACATCAAAGAAATGTAACTTAAAGTGATAGAAAGCAGCTTCACTATTTAGTTGACAAAAAAAAAAAAAAGAAGAATAACCCAAGGATTTGATGCACTTGCCCAAGCACAGTGTCCTGTGCACTTTAGACTTCCATACATTTATGGAACACTACCTGCACAGGTGGTAGAGTGTGTATTCAGAGAATCATAAAGTATCAGGAAACTGAAGACACCATAGGGATACTATGGTCCAGCCATTTCATTTGCAAGTGAGCTAAATGGAGTCCAGAAGATTAAGTGAACTGGTTGGGCAAACAGCCATTGGCAAGCAGGATTGAATCGTCCAAAGTGATGTTTCCAAATTGAAGGAGAAATGCTGCCAGCTTTGCTAAAATTAATAATTGTAGAATACAGGTGAGTGACCAAGATGTAAAGAAAACGCATCGAGAAGATAATCTGTACTTCTATGGAATAAATGGTGGAAAAGCAAAACATAAAGAAGGCATTTTTCTGTTGTGGCAGCATTGGGGTGTGTGTATGTGATTCACTTTCTCTCCCACTCCAGCCAACAGGATTTTACCCAAACTTTGTAAAGGTGATAGCTAAAGCACTAAACTCTGCATGTTGGATGTGTTGGCTCAAAGAATAAATAACAGGAAAAACACCCTCAGGGACAGTTTGGAGACTTTGTAGCTATTTCGCTTTAATAATGACAATGGTGCTTATTCACAGGCTCTCTGTCTGGGTACTTAGGTTTTAAGTAGCCTGGCAATTACAAACATTGCCTTCAGCTAGTTCCAGCTCCCATGAATACTCATCAGATTTCCCCTGCTTTTCTGTCTCTCTTCCATCTTCTCCTAGCTTTCCTTTCTCCTGCTTTCCTTTTTATTAAAATCCCCCCCCCACTTTCTTCCCTTTCCTTCCATTTATCTTCCCACCTTTCTTTGCCTTCCTTTTTGTTAACTGTGACAGTTGTTCAGTTTCAAGGTAAAATAAGCAGGAACTTTATATCCAATCTAGCAAAATGCACTTGCTATATAGATAACATTTCATTAAAAATATTTTTTAAAAAAATCCCAGGATTCGCGTGTGATTATTTTATTCACATTATCCTTTCTTCCTGTCTTCCCTGAAAACTTACAGTTTATATCTTCACCTGTAGCTGTTGAAGAGTCCCTCAGCTCTGGTTCTCCCTAGCCTGCAAGAGAGAGAAGAATTATGGCAGGAAGTGATGACAGCTATCTTCCCTGTCTACCCGCCCATGCTGATTATTAAATTGTCCATCTTGGGTATTCTAGAATGTGTGTTCACCACCGTCCTTTGGGGTTTTATATCATTGTTGTCTCTCTACTATGAAAATACAATTTTAAAAAAGTTCAGAGACATTAAGTGACATCACCAAGATCAAAAGTCAGTAAGTAGAAACGTGGTGATCGGAACCCCGTTCTCCTGAAGTCAAACCCTGGTCCATGCCCTGTCCTCCGGAGGTGACTGGCCAAAGGGCAGAAGCAGCGACCCATGTTCCTGAGTTTCTCCTTCCCAGTCTGGTGGAGGATTGCTTGGCTCCACTCTTCTTAGTCTATGCACTTTTAAGAATCATTTGCACTTTTTTAGTGAGTAGAAATTTTATGACTTCAACTTCTCAAAAATGTGCAATCAAGTTATTGAAGCACCTTTTTCAGAACAACATGATGAAGACACTCAAATATGCCATGCTATGTGTGATTCATTTTCTTTATTTTTGCATGAAGGATGCTTGAGTAAGCAATAGAAGGGCATTAGAAGGTGGAGCCTGTGGCTTCAGCTGTGGCACTGAGCACCTCTGGGAACTTGGGACTAGGGTCTTGATCGTTATTGGCTTCAGCATCCCCATCAGTAATATGAAAACTGTCCCAAATGGCATTTAAGGTAAGATGCAATGAGGATTTTTATTATTCTTTTTAATAACAATAACACAAGGTTTAAATGGAGTAACCTCTGCAAATCTTAAGCCTACCTCTCATGAGGTTTTAACTAACTTTCAATACCCTTGCCACACTGTGCCTGTTCTCATAACAGACACCTTTTAGCCCTACAGAACAGACCAGGTTAGGAAGTGCTAATGACTACATATACTTTTGCTGCTGAGATAAACATTCACAATAACTATTACATTGAATTCGGTTGTAGTTTAATGCTTAATGACAAAATTATTATTTCTGAGGTGCTAAGCAACTCAGTGAGACCCTGTCTCTACATAAAACACAAAATAGGGCTGGGGATGTGGCTCAGTGGTCGAGTGCCCCTGAGTTCAATCCCTGATGCCAAAAAAAAAAAAAAAAATTATTATTTCTGAAATTCAAGGTTTTATTTACGAATAAATGTTACATTTTATGGTCAAACCAGTTTATAAGACTTGTTTCACAACAAAAATAATAATAATAAGGGCTCAAGCTTTAAAGGAAAATTGCTGATCATACTTTAACTTCAAGGCACTCACAGAAATGTTCTTTTCTCAGAAACTGATTTAATATTCTTCTGTATGTTGATGTGCTCCAACCAGACTTATATGTCCTATAGGATAACTAAGAGCTTATATTCCCATCCTTTTTTATTATTTATGGAGTATATTTTAATATCCATGTAGTAACCAGTGCTCAAAGAAAAAAAACAAACAGGAAAAAATAAAATTGCTTTTAAAAGTCAGAAAAATAAAAAAAATGAAATTTAAGTCTAAAACATTTAATATCTTTTCCCCTGAGAGCAAACTGAACAGGAAATATGAAGAGGGGTAGCTGTACCTGTGAGGAAAGCTTCCAGGGAGTCCACTGCTACTTTTTTGTTTGTTTGATTTTGCCCATTTGGGACCCATTAGTAGCCTAATGGTCTTTCTGCTAATGTGGAACAACATCTCCACAGGAACTCTTCCTACAAATGAATAGGAAGCTGGGAAACTCAAAAATGTTAGCATATGTGTACTATTATTTGTGTGTGTGTGTGTGTGTGTGTGTATATATATATATATATATATATATTTTTTTTTTTTTTTGGTACTAGGGATTGAACTCAGGGGCACTCAACCACTGAGCCACATCCTCAGCCCTATTTTGTGTTTTATGTAGAGACAGGGTCTCACTGAGTTGTTTAACACCTCGCCATTGCTGAGGCTGGCTTTGAACTAGCGATTCTCTTGTCTCAGCCTCCCTAAGTACTGGGATTACAGGCTTGCGCCACCATGCCCAGCTTGTGTTTATTTCTATTCTTAGGAAAATGGTAAGTACATCTCCTTGGCAAGCAGGAGAATCTTTTTTTTTGTTTATACCCAGGGGCACTCAACCAGTGAGCCACATCCCCAGCCCTATTTTGTGCTTTATGTAGAGACAGAGTCTCACTGAGTTGCTAAGTGCTTTGCCATTGCTGAGGCTGGCTTTGAATTCACGATCCTCCTGTCTCAGCCTCCCAAAGTGCTGGGATTACAGGTGTGCGCCACTGTGCCCAACAACTTCTGCCTTTTGAACACATTTCCATTATTAATGACTGCATGGGGTTGTGGGAAGCTCTTTTTTTCCTACTGGCATAGCAGATTCATCCTTTTCCACGCTGCTTCTACCCTTTGAATTATGGATTCAAAAATATTCTTCTCTAATCTATCTTCATTCTATTTGATTCCACAACCCCATGTCTGGTTCAGCTTCACATATCCAACTAGCACTCACTGTTCTAGAACTCTAATTCTGTCTCAGTCACATGCCTCTTGGAGGATCACATTTAACTGCTTCCCAAAACGTCACATCTGTTTTTATTTTGAAGTTCTTTTAAAAATATGAATACAATATCTTTATTTAATTTTATTTTTATGTGTTGCTAAGGATCGAACTCAGTGCCTCACATGTGTGAGGCCAAGTGCTCTACCACTGAGCCACAATCCCATCTCTAAAATGTCACATCTTTACCACAATTTTTACACAGGTTCTTCTCAGTATTTTGCATCCCATTGAAATAGTACCTTTTGTATGATTCCATCTCTTACCACAATACTTATTTAGTGCTCTTTGCTTTATGCTTTGCCATTAATTTTTTTCTATTCCTTTGTACCATAGTTCACTGTGTAGACACGTATATATCACCCATAATAAAATCCTTTGGCCAGAAGCCACCAGTACTCTGTAAAGGTTGCCTCTTGGACTGGTGTTTCTTGAGTTTTTCAAGACTTTCACTTTGTCATTGTGGGTCACGCCCAACATCTTCATTACTGCCCCTCACTGAGGAGGACCCAGGTGCTTCAGAGCACGGCCTCCATCCCACAGCACAAGGAGTGTGGGAACCAGATTCCACTGTTCAGAGCTCCCACGGGCCCAGTTAGCCAGGGGTTTTATGAACTGCACTCACGCCTTCATTGGCCCTAAACTCTCTGAGCACTGCTTGGAAGGTGCCCGCAGCCTCATGGCTCTCCAGCTTGGTTTTCCCTGGCGTTTTGTCTTGGGTTTGAGGCTCTCCACTTGATCTTTGGGCTTTCCTTGTTTCTCAAGGTGTCCCTTTGTGGAGGCCACCTGTTTTGTTTATCCTTTCATCTACTAACCCGGCTTCAACTCCTAAGACCCCAGCCATGGAAAAGCATCAGGTTCCTCCAGAAAAATAGTTCAATAGGCCTGAAAGCAAAAATCATGAGCTACAAGTTTAGGAACTTAGCCCCTTTACTTACTTTGCAACTCTGAGAATGTCTAACATAACAAAGGTACATGTCAAGGATTAATTGATTGTTTGATTGATGCAATGCCTTGAGGAGGAAGTGATAAATATTTGAATAGTGCCACAACAATGGAACACAAGATTGCTAAAATAATTTCAATGGCAGGCAGCACATAGGACTTTGTGGAATAGAATGGAGACTAAGTAGACTCCAAATAACGAGTACATAATCCTAAACCCTGAAATGAACTCTAAGGAATTAAAAGACTGTACAATGCTAATATGGAAAATTGCATTAGGGATTAATTAATTGATGAGAGTTATGAGAAAATGCATTAGTTAATGGAAAGTATTTTAATTGTTGTTTTGGTGTTCTGCTCTGTTCTCCATCCTGGGCTCAGCTTAATAACATCGAAGGCTTGCTGCCTTCTTGAAATCCTGAATTACAGTCTCCCGGGTGGATATTGGTACTTCATGAAGGATGATTGGAGCTGCTGAGTACTTCACAAAGGGAAAACGTTGTGTCTGGAATGATAATTTAGTTATCTTGATGAATTCCTCCTTTGTAGTTGAAAGAAGACAGTTTTGAAACATTAGACTTCAAAGAAAAACAGGAAAGGGATGGAACATTTATGTAAATACTTCGTAATTGCAACAAAGTGCTTCATAGAAATACCATAAATTGAGTGAGATAAACATCAGAAATATTGCATTATTTATTATTTTGAAAATGTTACTCTTTTTTACCCACATTCTGTGGTGTTTTACTATATCAATTTTGTGTAAAAGTTAAAGAAATAAAAATGTAAGGATTGCTTCACTACCATATTCCAAACTCATGCCTACACCTGGACAATGTTTTGCATTCAGAACACAGGCTGTCATAAAACTAATATTATCGAAAGGGTCAGTATCCCTTGCCAATCTGCAACCATCTTATTACTCCATGATATAGCCTAAATCTGACTTATACACAACACATTAGTGTTCAAATATATAAAGGAAGGTGTTCTGTTGAGATGGCTTGAAACATGATTTAAAAATACAACTGAAGAAATGCAACTTTTAGTGCAAAGCCTGGGAAGGAAAGTAGGTTTAACCAGAGGAGGAGGCTGCAGACCAAGTTGCATGCTCAATCTGACCATACCTATTTACACATATCCATGACGTTTTTACCCTCCAATGGTAAATAGCTAAGCTAGAGACCAGGCCTTTATTAAAGCCAAAAATGATGGGGAGACAGCCAGTGTTTCATTGGGGATTAGTTCTTCTTCCTGCCAAGGAAGATGTAAGCCACCTGAGAAATTAAAGTCTGGCATAATTAGTAAAGAACTAAAGACAAAATCAGAAAAAATAGTTTCAAAAGTTGGAGCCCCTGATAGGTCCAATCCACACGGGAGCTGGAGCTAGACAAGAGAAAATGGCTCCTGTGGTTTATTTAAGAGGCACATCAAAGGCAGGAATAAGATTTCAAGGGCGGAGTGTTGCTTCCTGATGTCTTGCAGTCAGCAGGTTGACTGGCATCTTGATCGGTCACATCCATCTCAGAGGAGCTGTGCAGCTACAACAGGTCACTCCATCTCAGGTGCTATGTGGGACTTTTGGCAGAGCTTGAATAAGGATCAGAATGTCAGGGCAGTCAACCAGAGGAAATGTCCACTGGTCATTCCCAGACACCAGATTCTCCTATTCTAATGGCTATGATGAGCGGCGGTCCACACACAGCCCATGGATTGCTATCTGCAAAAAATAGTTTGCGTCAGGCCCTTTCTAGAGAGATGGCGGGAAGCCATCCCTGAATTACAGGAAGAACAGAAACAAGATGAAAATCCTTGTAATTCTGCTAGTGACTTGTGTGTAGTGAGTGAATCCCAGGGCTCATGCTGTGACTCAGCGAGTACTCTTATCTCCAGAGACCAGGCTCAAGGCTGATATGTGGAAGGTACTTGAAAGAACCTTAGTCAACTTTCAAGAGCTTGAAACATCAATATCATAACTCTCATTTCATCACACTTGAAAGACTATCAACCTAATTAGGTAATATTTTTTGAGAGTGAGGTCTGCATTTTTTCTTATTTTAGATATACCTTGAGTTTCCCTCTAGGGCCTGATATAGGATGACTTTTGTAAATATTATGTTGGTACCTATACTTAGAATAAGTATTTCCTTTCTGAAGTATGTGCTCAGATATAATTACTTCAGATAAAACTCAGTAATTATTTAATTCAATTGTCTTTTCCCTCAGAAACTTTTATTTACATAATGTGTCAGACCAAGAGAGATGTGTTCAGATTATGTCTCTCCACTTTTCTTGCTATGCTGACAATTATTGCTTAATAGATACGAAAATGCACACAATTATCTTTTTGTTAATGATTATACTCTTTATCAGCAAAGCAGACTCAATAAGGCTTATATAATAAAATGTATACAGGCTTTTACTTTGAAGATTATTGATATATCCCAGCTTGCTTATTTCCATTTACCCAGTTTTGCTCAATGGTATTTACTGAAGTTTCCAGAAAAGAAGAAGCAATTGCACATCATTTTTATCTTACTTTTCCCTCTATTCCCTCAAACTGCAACACCACCAACACAAATGGAAACATAATTTATCCTCTTGTATTTCTTCTTCTTCCCCATTGACATATCTTTCTGTGCCTTTTCCCTCAGGAACTATACATTTTAAATTGCTTTGAATTGTGCTTATTAAATGATGAATGTTAACTGATAAATACCTTTTATTGTAGTTGCTGACATCTAAAGTCAGTTAATTGATTCTCCCAGGTCCTTACATAGTTTACCTACACAGACTTAAAAGGACTTACCTTTCTCACAGTGACTTGCTGGGGCTCATAGGTTTCTTCCATGTGCTTTGTATTTGAAGTTGACATTCTGTTGCTTTTATACCAAATGTCAATTAGGGTATGGAATACTCGGTCTCTCTCTCTTTTCTCTGCCCAAGCTCCTTTACCTCTAGGTGTCTAATATTTCAGTAGACAAATTTGAAATAATTCGATTTCTTTTCTGTTTTTTTTTTTCCTTTTTTCTTTTTGTATCATAGGTGGTGTGTTTCTTCTGCCTGGAAGTTTATAGCCTTCTTTATTTCTGAAATTCAATAACCTCTCCAGAGAATGTTTCTGTGTGGTTCATTTTCATAAATTTTATAGTATTTCCAATTACAGTATGCACAACACATCCAAATGACTTACCTGTAGTGTTTGAGCTTAGTAAATGTCAAAGCCAGGGCATTCTCTTGTATCCTGGTTCTGTACTCTTTCTCTCTGAATTACTTTGCTAGCTTTTTATCTTAAAACTTCTACTGCAAAGGAATTGTATTCATTTGGTTTGAAAAGGTCTTAACGTAAACCGTACCTTAGGAATATTTTTTTAGAAGTCACATTGCTAACATTGTAGAGGAAGCCCATTGAGGGTCTTTTCATAAAGGAAGAGTGACTGTAAGCCAGTATAACTGTCACTCAAAGTATCTACCACCCAGCCGACTCTGGTAAGTGTGAGTAGAACATGAGAGAAATTGGGAGCTCAGTAGGAGGTGCGTCAGCAGCCACAGACATCCATGCGGGTGGCAGAGAGCACGCTGGCCCTGCGGCTTTTGCACTAACAATAGCGAGTGATATTAACCCAGGGGGAGCAGCAGAGGAAGACATGGAGCTGTCACAAAATAGCCCAGGTTATTCTCCTCCCCTTCACAGAGAAGGGACAGTTCTGTGGAATCCACAAAACTACTCATCATCCACATCACAAAATCAAATCCCACCCCTACAGTTCTGTGACTTTCTATGGCCCTGTGACTTCCCTCTCCCCAGTTGGACTTGATCTGCCTTATATATTTTCTTTCTTTACCTGTCTTTTCCTGAGATGTTCTCTTTCGTGTCTTGTCTCTTCTCCCTCCTCTTGTCCTTTTCTCTGAATCCTTTAGAGGGCCTCTTTGTGTTGGAGAATTCAATGGGCAGCACAGGACTCTCTCTTACTCAGGCTTACCATGGGTGTATCTTCTATCTTCCTAGAACAAAACAGGGCTTTTTTTGTGAAGCATGTAGCCCCTCAGATCTGGAAAGTGTAATGAGAGAGGCAAGATGGTTTCTCCACAAATCAGCAACATGCTTTCTATTGGTGGCTTATCTATTTCAGTGTTTCTCTGAATTTGCCACTATCAGAGTGAGCAGAGTTCTTCTGGTAGTTTTTGATAGTTTTAAAACACACATTTCTTATATTCTTAATATTTTATAGTACATATTAGGATATGGATACATTAAAACATCTTGTATTGAAATAAAGAAAATTCTAGATCAGTTTATGGATTTCAAATGAAATTATTTGAAATTTCTACATTGAAAGGAACATAAAAAAAAGAGTCCAGAAGGAATTCCATGTAGCGATTAACATTTAACTCAGCCCATCAATATATTTGCTGTTTGATATATGTGCTATTTAAAATAGCACAGTGAACTTTTTTGGTGGGCCAGTTCCGGAATGCTAATTACCTTTTGTACCATCTGACTCAGAACTCAAAGTATATTTAGGCTATCAGAGACCTTAGCAGTCATGGAATCTAACTCTCTTAGTGTTCAGGTGGAGAAACTGGGAATGCAATTGGGTATGTTGAGCTAGTTAAAGGTAGAACTTGGACCAAAAAAATCTTACTGAAAGAATCATAATGCCAGTCGGGCGCAGTAGCGCACACCTGTAATCCCAGTGGCTCAGAAGACTGAGGCAAGAGGATCATGAGTTCAAAGCCAGCCTTAGCAAAAGCAAGGAGCTAAGCAACTCAGTGAGACCCTGTCTCTAAATAAAATACAAAATAGGGCTGAGGATGTAACTCAGTGGTCAAGTGCCCCTGAGTTCAATCACCAGTACAAAAAAAAAAAAAAGAAAGAAAGAAAGAAAGAAAGAAAGAAAGAAAGAAAGAAAGAAAGAAAAAAGAATCTTAATGCCAAGTTTCCTGTACCAAATTTCCTTTTGTACCCTGCAACTTATTGCTTAGATACGTTAGTGTCTTCTGGGGAAACTTTGGTATCTTTTGAGCTCACCTGATTGTAGGCTGTTGTGTCAAAGTAACATGTTATTTCTGGTGATTTTCTCATATAAGTCACCTAAAATTATTCCCAGCATGGAAGTTGAAGTGGCTGAAAAATTGTGCAGTCAGGATAGTCAGAGAAAACTGAATCATCCAAGTTCAGTTAGTTTGCATCTTATATTGCATGAGTAGACCAGAGCACACCAAAACATCGAGTTATTGGGTTGTATCTGGCAGAAGTCAATTTGACATCTCCACTTTGTTATTTCTAGCCATAGGAGCAATTTTATAACCATGCTATATCAATGGTCTTCAACTCTGTGGTTTCACGTTGAAACCCACCCATATAAAAATTAAATCAGAATCTCTGGAGGGGAGGATTGAGCATGGATATTTCAAAGCATCCAGTTTTCATAAATTCATTTAAAGGTTTTGCTAGTAATGAAATGTCATGGTAATTATGAAGCTCTTTAATATAAAAGGCACCTTTAATCGCTATACCAAAAAATGTAGGTGGTTATTGAACTGATTATAATCATAGAATAAAAGAGAGAGGTAAGTGCATCAATTTCAAATATCTTTAATTCCTTATGTAAGGGAATTCAGGCTCCCTTCTTTGACCCATATTAATTCATCTGAAAAATAAGAATAACAATGTTTGTCTTCCAAAATAATTATGAGAGCATTAAATGAGCCACATATTAATATGCCTTACATTGTTCCCATAGCAAATGCTCAATTGTTATTAGCTGTGATGAAGATGAGGAAGATGATTAATGCTGTAGCCTCTAGAAGTTAGATAACTTCCCATAGATGCATCTAATCAAGGCTTCAGTAAGGATTCCAACTTGTGACATTCACTTCTTAATTTAAAATACTCACCACCAGCTACAGCTCATTAGCAGAGAGCTAAAGCTAGTTCAAGGCTAGAGGAATGCCTGAGAGAAAAGAAATGTTGGTCCAGCATGAAGCAGTTTAAAATGAAATGGACTTATATATTGAGACACTGTCACAGAGAAAGTCAAAAAGCAGATTGTCACGTTTGACCTGTTAGCTAGAAAGCAAATAAGAACAGTAGAGACAGGGTCTTGGAGGTGACATTTTGCAGGTGTGATTGAGTGAGGGTCCTTGAAATTCAGGATAAATTATTTGAATTTCTACCCTCAGATGCAAGTTTTGAACACGTGTGCTCATATAATGTAATCATTTGAAGCCTTATCACACTTCAATTGAAAGTAATTTACAGCTATTTCCATTGAGAGTTTATCATGTACGACACTCTTTTAACAATATGAAATACTGTCTAATCACTATGGTTGCCATATCTAATGTTTCTTCTGCACATGATCCCATAAATTACTTTAATGGAGCAGTAATTTTCTCATATAAGTTTGCGATTTTGTGGCTAATCTTCCAAGAACATATGTTCACCAAGGACAGCACTCTGACTTACAGTGCAGGGTAATAACAAAGACCTACTTCAAGGCAGCCGTTTCCTTAGGACCCTTCTGAAGAACTCAGGAAATGGATGCAAACTTCATGGATCTGATAGTTAATTAGGAGACTGAGCATTCATTTCTGCTGCTTTTTATATGTAAAGGGTGCCAGCTATGGCCTTACAAGTTAGAGGCTGGCAGCCCCCTGCAGCTGTGCTCCTTACCCTTTCTAGGCTTTATTTCTCCATAGAGAATGAGCATCAGCACTGGCATGTTGTGCTGAGATACAGTACAGGATGTGCAGAGCTTTTTTGCTCTAGTAGAATCTTTTGTCTTTGTCTATGCTAATTGTAGCAAAGGCATGGCTCCTGCATGTTAGCAAGCCATCCCCTTGGGGGACATTTGGGAACTTTTTTTTTTGAACCATTGCAGTAGTCCTTAACTGAGACTACAATACCCCAGTTGTTACACCACCTTTCAGCAGGAGAAGGAGATGTCATGGCTCCTGTCCCCACCTTAGAACATGATTCACCATTCCTATTTGGTGAAGTAACAAACAGGAACATACTGAAACCTTTCATAAGTAATAAGGAAAAGTACAACAGAGTTTTAACATTCATATTGACGTCCAAGAGAGGCATCAGACATGAATCACAGATAATTAAATCCTCCTGCTCACAGCATTGAAGTGACACAGAACACTTTCAAAGACAGAAAAGGACTGATCTCTCCCTTTCTGATGTGTCTTCCTTAGGAACATGGAAAATGTTGTTTATAGTTTCTGTAAAATGCACTTTCTAAAATTTAGTAGTCAGAGAAGTAAATGTCCACTGTACATTGTACAAGGTAGAAAAATGCATGCATAAATGCATGTTTAATAAATGTGAAATAACATTGCAAAATAATATAACAGAATCTGAGAGACTTTAATCATGTGAGTTGATCATCAATCGGGGCAGAAGTATAATCAAGTTCATTACGTGCACAATGTGTATCTGTATCATTCTTTTTGTTCACTAATAACTTAATTTGGTACATTTCAAATCAGATTTATCTCCTTACTTCATTGTTCAAAAATGATAAATGCTTATAACATGAAATTTTCAAACTCCCAAAAGTATGTTTCCTAATATACTGCTAGATCAGAAACCTAAATAAGTTTTAGTAAATTCTAGTTCTAAACTAGAAAAGTTTCAGATGTAGGTCAATCAGTGTTTTTCACACATAGCCTAATGAGTTTCATCTATGTGTATGTAGTAACTATTTCTATGCTCCTAAAATTACTTTTATTTGAAGTTCCTGATACCTCATCCTTTAATAGTGTTGAGAACATCCCTACAGGCACACACCGGTAATCCCAGAAGCTCAGGAGGCTGAGGCAAGAAGATAGAGAGTTCAAAGCCAGTCTCAGCAAAAACAAGTTGCTAAGCAGCTCAGTGAGACCCTGCCTCTAAATAAAATACAAAATAGGGCTACATACACATGTAGATTATTTTCAGAAATATTCGTTTTGAGCTTTGTTTAACTAAAGGCAAAATATTTTATTTTGCAGGTTTCCCAAAACCTATTTTATATTTCTCATAAATTAGTAAGAAATGATTTGAAGGAATGAATGTCTGAGCATGCTTTTTATGACCCCTTCCTTAACAGTTATAGGAATCTCCCTCTTATTAAGACATCTGCCCCCGGCCATCAGCTACTGCTGCTCCTCTAGAGCAGAACTGATGGTCTATGCCAGTTACATAGGTCTCTGCTTTCATGAAATTTGATTTCTGCTTTCTCAAACTTTTGAATTCTGTAACAGCAAGGAGTTTGCACATGAATATAGAAAGCCTACACACCATTGTGACATCTGAATGTGGAGTGAGTAATGTACCTCACAGTGTTCAACCTTAAAAGTTATTTGACAAAGAACCTCCCACACTTGTGGCCAAGTTAAAATGAGCATTTAGAAAGAGCACTTCTCTGTCATCACCTTATTTATTTCAGGAGCAAAATGAAGTGAAGATAGACTTTTATATGGGTATCAGTTTATGTTTGTCACAGTAGCAGACACAGCTTCTGGCCCACGTACACTGATAACCACACTGAAAGGTAGAAAGAAATCAATGCCAGCCAAGAACATGGAGTTCTGGGTATGGAGATCACGGGGAATCTGGAAGATTCCTAAATGCTTCCAGAGGGTCGGCACTTGAGACACACCTAAGCCTATGGGGAGGGCTAGGCTACATGTGTATAGATCACCGTGTCACCGGAGGAAAGAAAAGACTCTGTGGCATGTAGAGGAAATCACTAATATTTGAGCAGTTTAGACAATGTTTATCAAAAGTGAGAAATCTATTTTCATTGAATAACAAACATAAAAATATATATTCAAATAGAAATGCACACATTGAAAGACATACACCAAGAGTAGCCAGAAGATTTGGGGAAGTTTTGTTGGAAATAGCCCAATTTCTTTACTTCATTTACTCTTTGTTCCATTAGGTTTTTTTTTTTTTTCCTACCAATGACAGTTTACTTTCACCTTCTTTTTAGTGACATAGTTGTAGGATATTGTCTCCAGAACATTCAGGAACACTGTTGTATAAAATTTCCTCAACAATCAACCTCTTTCATTTCCTCAGGAATGATGTCTCTCTTTCAGAGAATGTCTGTTCAGTGTAGAAAATGTTCTCCTCTGGGGAAGAAAGGGAAGATCTGGAATATTATATAGGCTGACAAGACTTTCCACTTTTTTTTTTGTGTAGCCTAGAATACACTAAATAGTTTAAAAATGGTATCAGGTTCAGAATAGCATAAAAACTAGAGAAAAAAAGAGCTTCCTTACACTCAGTTTTGTTTCTTGGAACAAATAATATAAATGATAAACTAAAGAACGTATGTGTGGGAACTTACGATACTGTGTCTGCTTGCACTAGTTTAAAATTTGCCAAGTCTTTTCATCAAATAAATTCAAGCAGCTTCCTGTGAAGATTGATAGGTAGTTAAACTGACCTTCGAAGTAGGTATGTAATTGCTGAACTTTTTTTTTTTAATTAAGGTGTGACAGCGTGATTGGAATTTTAATTCAATGAGTTAGATTGGGAGCCGCAGCTTTAAAAATACCTGTAGATTTTTGTTTCATGATTCTATTTTAAAATGTACTGAAAACTTAAACAGGTTTAATTACAGGCTTACTAATTTGCTTTTAGATATATTAAACATACGATTGAAGTATAACATTAACGTAATATTTAATCCTTGACTTGTTCTTCAAAATAAGCATCTGCTTTCCATTTTTGGAGGAAAAATGACTATTCTAGATTGATAGAGTGTTGACTTCTTTTCTCTACCATTAAATTTCATATAAACCACACATAGTTCAACCTTGAAAACGTGTCTCTAAATAAAAATGGTTTTCTTGAGATTTCTAGTATCTTCAGTATTCTTGCTTACAATTCAGAAATATACCCCACTTAGTTGCAATTTGGAAATATAAGGGGAAAAAATGAAATATCTACAGGCAGACTTCCATAAAATGTCAGGTGTAATTTCAATATGCAGAAAATGGTGATGATTTAAAACAAGTTATGGCTAGATATATGATTTGAACAATTGAGTAATTTAAAAGTGAACAACTTAATCAGTGCATTGAAAATTTGACAGTCTGAGCCCCCAAATAATAGATGTGTTCTAAACTCTATGGGCCCCCCAGGAACTGTGCTGCCCATTTGTTTAATTGGGTGTTGCTGCAGTAATGGTAGGCTTATTAGCTTTAACATACTTAAATTAATGTTCCTGGATGTCACCTCAGTTCTACACTAGCTCAACCATCTATATTAACCTAGCCTCGTATATCATCTACCTTCCATTTTTCACAAAGTGTGTGTGAGATCTCCACTTAACCTATTTTCATTTTGGAGGAGATTCCCACAATATTGTCAAATGTATAACCTTTTTCTGACATTCTTGCTATGATTCTTCATTAGAGCCAATAAGAAAATAAGACATTCTGGGCATGAGCATACTCTGGTTTTCATTCAAACTAGTTTTTGTACTAATAATGTTAACTATGCCCTTAGGCAAATGCTAATCTGGAACATTTTTTTTTTTTTCATTTTGGTGCTGTATGTGAATTCCAACATAGTATTTTGATGAGGAATTTGTTTAGTAACAATAATTTCACTGGCTTCCTGGCAATCTTTAGTAGTACAATGTCATCTATTCCTTCAAAAAACGTCTTAAGATATCAAAATATACTAGTTTTCCTAACCTCTACTCTATATTTGTTTGGTCAACACAAGCAAATCCATCACCTCCTTTATATCCATGCTCATCAATTTCTGACCAAGACCACTCTACCATCCAGTACCTCATTCTCCACACCATGATGATGGTAGGTGTAAGTTCTCACTCTTATCCACCAAACCAACAAGTTTTTGTCCATTGATTTTTTCCTTGAAAATGTGTTTGAAAAAATCAGACAGGATCTGATTATGGCTTGAAAGGCCAACCTAAATTTTAGTGGGGAAATTATAGACGAGAATTGATCACCCACCATCAATCATAAAGCACTGATCCAACATGTCAGATGAAGTGTGTGATAGAGGTCAATGGGTCCGGTCACAGGAATGGGTCAAAGGGCTGGGATAAAACAAATACTGTCCAGGATGGGACAGGAGAAAAAAAAAATGGCAGCCAGAGGAAACAGGAAGGAAAGACAGAGATCAAATTTAGAAGTAACTAGTATGACACACAAAAATGCAAAAGAAGACAAATTGCTTTGTGGATAAAATAATTAGGATTATGTTTTTATCACTGTGCAGAACTGGAAGGAAAAATATCCCGTTTTGTCCTTTCTTTTTGTGTGTCTCGCCCCTAATAATTTACCATTGCCTTGAGAATGAATTTTTATTTTCTCCTTTACATTTTCCCCCTTTTCATGTGTGCCCCTCCCAGTGTCCTAGGCCAATAGAGACACAGAGGGAGGAGGACAAAACTGATAGTTAAAATTTGACATGCACTGAAAATTTGACAGTCCAAGCCCTCAAATAATAGATGTGTTCTAAGCTCTATGGGCCCCCCTGAACTGTGCGGCACTATTGTGGCACTGTACTTGATCATATATCCCCATATTAATTGCAGAAAGCGTCTTAATGCTTTTGTTATTTCCTGAAAGATTATGAACTGAACTTTTAATATTTCTGTTTCAATCTTTGGAAAAACGATCTTTCACCCTCGCCCTAGCCATAAGCAGTGGCTAGCTAAGATGAGCTAGTCAGAACTGTGTTAATTTATTCCTCGAAAATCCTATCCAATACTGTATGAAAACAGGTTCTAAAGATAGGTTAATTTGAGTGCCAACTTCTGATAGTACATGAAACGGAATCTTTCCAAAACACTCACGGTGACTGCTCCATTCTTTCCTTAATAACCTAAAGTATATGTATTGCATTCTCTCGTCTCCCAGCACAAACTTCTTACTGTAGCAAATCACATTGAGCGTGGTCTCTCATCATGTCACTGAAACTAAAAAGAAAGTTACGTAATAAAAAAATTAATGAAATGTCCTTTTGTGGCCTGGACAATTTGGGTTAAAAAACAAGTCTCAACAAAAACAAACCCTGAATGGCTGAAACCAAGAAGGATGTCTTACCATGTTACTTAGGAGCTGTCATTATCCAATTTCTGCAAAACGAGATTTTCTATTTTTGTTGTTGGGCTCCAGCCAGGACTTTTGTTGCTTAGATAACACTTCTCACTGCATCAACAAATCAGAAAACTCAAATGCACAGGGTGTTTGTGTTAAAGAAAGGGGAAAAAAAATTCAGGTTTAGAAGTGAAGCATCAGCATTTATCTGAGCTTTCTAGAGGAAAAGCACAGTGACAAGGAACACCACCAGCAGGGAATGCACTTTAATGGGAACTAGGGGTAATTAAATGCAACATGTCAAAACACTTGAAAATAGGTTAAGTGTTCTAACAAAGAACAGACACCACATTCCAACCACTCATTCATTCAGTAGATGTCTATTAAGCGCTATTGACATTCAGTAGATGTCTATTCAGCCGCTATTAAGCACCAGTCACTCTGCTAGTTTTTTGAGAGCATTAGGGCAATAAGGTCAGCCTACACCTAAGCCTTTCTTTCAAGTTTACTCTATTCTGGATTTTTCTAGCACATATTAGAACCAGAAAACAATAAATACAGAAGAAGATCAATAGATCCTAAAAGAAGAAAACTTAGAAATGGAGAAGATAAAGTAGTTTTTATCCTCACATAGAATGTGTATGTGTGGTCAATCAGATATTTACTAAGAACTGCAAATTGATATTTGACCTCAGATTATTTGGAATTGTATGTAGTTTTGTTTTTGTTAATAGTTTGTAAAATGTATATAATTCCATTTTTTGAATTTATTTTTTGGTCAAATGTTATTTTATCAACTACAAAAACTATCCTAAAGTAGTGAAGGAAGCAGTACATTTTGACTGTCAATTTTCTTTAGAGAAAGCATGCAGAGGTTGGTGGTTATACAGGAATTAAGTTAACTTTGGCTTCCAGGGTTTCTGTACTGTAGCTGGTGGGTGGTGACAATCCTGATGGTCTCATTTGTGTATGAACTTGCCTTTACGTAGACCATATCATTTTTTTGTTTGTTGTTTATTTTGCAGTATTAAGGATTGAAGTCAGGAGTGCTCTACTACTGAGCTACATCCCTAGCCCTTTAAATTTATTTATTAAATTTTGAAACAGGGTCTCTCTAAGTTGCTGAGGCTGTCCTTGAACTTACAATCCTCCTGCATCAGCCTCCTAAGTAGCTGGGATTACAGGTGTGCCCCACCATGCCTGGGTAAACTGTGTCTCTTTACCTGTGGTTATCAGCAGATGTTGCTAATGGAGAAATTGTGGGACTCATACCTTATAAAGATATCTGTTTAAGCTGCCACAGGTAGTTATGTACTTACATCAGAAGGTATCAATAATAGTGTAGTAGCATCTTTCTGACCACCATCTGTAAACCATATTATCTGATTTCAGCCAAGGATTTTTTTATTTTTAGCAGATGGCAAAATTTTACTGGGAATTAAGTTTCCTATCAAGGATAAAACTAGATCATTCCCTTGGTGAGATCCTCATATTTAAAGAAAGCATCTTTTATAATCTAGCTCTAATTTTAATATTATAAACCCAATGGTGTGCAACAATAGCTATAAAAAATGTCAGCATTGTTGCAGCAATTTCATTTCTGATGATCCAAATATGAAGAAGTCTATGCCACTGAGTTTATTGTTACACATTTATGACATATAGTTATTTAAAATAGCTAAAATATTTAACAATGGAGAACATCTGTACAAGTTATAAGCTGTCTGGTAGATGTAATATGGGTAGAAGTTGTCTTAGTAGCTATTAAAATTATGTTTGTAATGCATGTATAATAATATATGAAATCTGCTGTAATGTTTAATATTATTATCATATAAAATTGCTTGACAGTACAGAGCTAAAATATGATTACAGAAAATGTACATTACAGAACCAGAAATAATTGCATCAAAATATTGATATCAGTTGCATCTGAAAATTGAGATGTTAAATCAGTTATCTTTTAAATCCTGATTATTACTTTACTTTATACAAGGAACATATTGTGGTATGTCCAATTGATAAATTCTCTCAATTATTTAGAAAATCCTATTTTCTGATTTATTATATGGCTGTGAGACTTTGCTTGTTTTATGTAAAATTTTTTATTTTCATCAAATTCTCAAATTAAAAAAAACAACAAAAGCCAGCCACCTTGCTTATTACATATAATTAATTAAGATTTGGGAGGACTTTATTTTAAGTTTGAAACTTACAAAACTTTTTTATTTATATATGAAGTTTCAATTATTTGGTAAAATTGTATGGAACATCATAGTATTGATTTTAACATTTTCATGTTGACTTACTGTCAACTTAAAGGTATTCTATAAGCTAGTAAAACATTGGGAAAAATTCCAGAAAATTACAGAAAAAAACTTTGTATGCACCATTTCATTTATATTTCAATGGAAAGTTAAATGATCAGTTCCAACACTCATTAATCTTATAATACCTTAAAGAAAAAATGATTAAAAGGAAAATTACATAAGTATCTATTACTATGTCACTGGGACTGTGCAGCCTCTCTGCATGTGATAAAATGGTCTTTGCTTTTGCTGACTCTTAATTGAATCTTGTTCATAAACATTTTGTCAGAAAGAAGAGTTAATGTCTAGCAGAAGAGCTATGAATTGTTTCTGGTATCCTGTTATATGCACTGGTATGAATGTTTTGCTTGTGTTATAACTACAAGTAGACATGAACTATATATTTTCCAAAGGAGATATTAATTGCTATTATACACAGATAGAAACCAGAGTAGACAGGTTACAAAAACTGCCTAAGTTCTCAATGTCAGAGATGGACAGACTGTCTTTAATGTGATCTCTTCTGTACGAATCCTTTGGTGTTGGTGCATTAATATGTTCATGGATTGTGTACTTACAAAAGTACAAGTCGTTCAGCTCTACAGTTAAAACAGTTTAGATATTTCAACTAAATTTATAATTTGTTACAAATGTCAGTTTACAATTATGTGACTTCCGTGTTTTTGAAGTGGATTAATTTTATTAACTTACTGCCCCATCCTATGGGAGCACGTCTTCAACATTTTGATATTCCAATTTTCACCATGCAATGCAAGGAGCTAGGTAAACAAGGCTCCATTTTGGTACTTAAGCAAGATATGTGAACATTACATAAAATACCTGAAATCTGCTTCTCTGAAAGAAAAGGGACTCTGCAAGGGATGAAATAAAGGAATGTGCTTATTCAGTGATCATTGTTTGTCTTCCCAGTGTTCTCCATAACTCAAAACTAGAGTGAACATATGACTGAAGATACCTGTCGATAAAGTTCAGGCATGTGGGCAGGAGTTTATAATGATCTTACTCTGATTTTCTCTAAATATGAAGACATCTGAAATCCCATTCTCTATTCCAGGGACATATTTAGTATTGTTCACTGACAGCATAATTTCTCCCTACCATCACATTTATTATTGTTTAATTAAATAGAGACAAGTCAAGTGGTTCAGAAAGAAACGAAGTAAATGAATCCCCATCAGTCTTTACATAATTAATGGTATTCCCCGTAGACTGCACAATTTATTAAATTGCTGAGCAGAACCACTTTAGATAAACATTTATGCATTCTGAGTGAAAGACTATTCTAGAAACTTCATAATGTTTGAAACAAAAATGAATCAATAGATTTTTTAAAAATTTAAATGTGACCATGTGTAGGAGTGGAAACTATTAATAACACCCTGTTACTTGTCTTTGCATTTAAGTACCTTTAATGCATTACTATAGCAATTTTGAAATTAAAATTACATGCAAACAATGTACTAAATTAAGGTATAAAAATAAAATACATAATACAGAAGGAGGACTTATTTATGGGGGAAAAACAATCCTACCCTTTAGACCATGCACTTTTTCCCTATGGAATAAATTACAAGTGAAATTTCACATTGCAATGGATCCAGCTGTGTGCACCATAATGAAGAAATATCTAACATTGCAACTTAGATCTTTCAAGAGACTTTATTTTTTAATATTTAAGGTGAATGAATAGATATGAGTGTCTGTGTGTGTGTGTGTGTATGCTTAAGAAATATCTTTTATATTTCTGGAGATTAAATGTTGCACAGGGAGTTCTATACAGGATAGCATAGCTGTGATTATTCCCCACAGGGCCACCAGCAAAGAAAAATAACCTGGAAAAAACAAGATATTATTTAGATCCACTAATAGAGAATCTAATGACCTTTACTTATTTTGTTATTTCCATTTGGTTTTAGCTAAGTTCTATTTTAGCATATTTTAAACATTGTTAACAACAGTATTTTTCAAGTCTGTGTTGCAAATTAAAATCATTGATGCAGATAAAAAAATACAAAATAGCTTTCTGTTGTGAATGTCACTTATAGCTGATACATGTTAAAGTGCTGAACTGCTCCAGCAAAGTTTTTAGTAGAAGAATGCATTAAGGAATTCAAGTAATTCAGCCAAAATTGCAACAATTAATCATTAGCCTTGAATAAATTCCTAGAGGAAAATAACACACTACATTGTGTTGAATGAAACCTATACATGAAATTATTTTCCATTTCTGAAATGTATTATTTCAAATATAATGAGAATTAGTGCCTCCATGACTCTCATATAATATCAAAGCTGTCGTTACTTGCTGTCAGGACAGAGTATTTCTGGGATACTATTAATCATAGTGAAGAAAGTAAAAATAGTTTTATGAAATATTCTAGACCCAAAAGGGAGGGCAGACATTAACTTCTTGTCTGATATATTGGGTACATTAATATACAATGCATCTTCTGTACTTGACCTTAAGTGTCAGGAATATAATGCACCATTTCTCTTTTCATAAGAAGTACTTTAAAGAGGTGTTCCTGGTCAACATTATTTTGGCCACAAGGTGAAAATGATGAAATACATTAAAACATTAAGTATAAAACTTATTAAAATACAATTTATGAGTCTATATGTATATGCTCCTCTGATCCTAGGTCTCGTCAATGAAACTTTCCCATGTAGATGAATCACCAACTTGGGGCAAAGGCTGCACAAAATGTGTTTCTATTTACATTTTCTTCCAATACATTGAGTTAATAGAACTGTTTATGTCTACAAACAAAATGCAAAATTAGAATTATTTCTTTTGTGCTATAGTTGTATAAATTTTTACTCACAAAGAAGATGTAAATCCTTAACAAATACAAGATATTCGTGTTAATGATCTCAAAGTAAGCAGTTCTTAAATATTCACCCTAAACCTGACCATAGCATTGCTGCCTGACGAAGCAGCGCTGATCCAGTCAATCACCAAAACATCAGACCTTCCCTCTGTCTTCCACAGGAAGCTTCCAGGGACACTTATCTTCTATATATTGTGACCCCATGTATCTACATGTGAACTTGGATTTTTAGTTTGTAGACCATTCTATAGCTGATAACACAGGGAAATCTATCATGTCATAAAATGGAGGGGAAATGGGTACTGAAATAAGACAGATTCCTTTAAACCCTAAGCAATTTTGTCTCTGGAGACTTAGTTTTCTCTAAATGGTTATGAAAATGCTTTCCATTCAAGGTAAAATGCTTTTCCATTCCATTCCTGAGTGTAAAGTAAGATTATTTAAATGATATTCCTGGTTTATTTATTTATTCCATAAATATTAGCTACCTTCTTTCAAATAACATCATATAAATAGCAGAATTTATACTAGGTTTTCATCTATTTTGCTTAACTTCCTTCTATTTTCTTCCTTTCATTTATCTACCCATGGTCAGATCATATAATATTTTTAGTTTACAATAATTGTTTTTCAAACATAGGAAATCATGTTTTAATTCATATATGCAAGGAGCATTTTTTTTGAATTATGGTTATCAGCAAAAACATGAGAGAGAAGTTGGGCGTGGTGGTCCGTGCCTGTGACCCCAGCTACTGGGAGACAGGGAGGAGAATGTCAAGTTGCAGACCAGCCTGGGCAATTTAATGAGACCCTATCTCAAAATAAAATAATAAAAAAAGTAGCTCAGTGGTAGAGTGCCTTTAGGTTCAATCCCTGTACAGAGAGAGAGACAGGGAGGAGAGGAGAGGAGGGAAAGGGGAAGGGAGGGGAAGGGAGGGGAGGGGAGGAGAAGACAGGCAGGACAGGTAGAGAAGGAGATGTTGGTTGCTTGGTTCTAAATAATAGATGAAGAGTCATTTAATAATAGTGATTAAAGCAGAAGTATGGATTATATAGTTCAAATCACTTTAAAATTTCTGATGGAACTCACAACATGAGAGCAAATAACTTGAGTGGGGGAAAATATTTTTTTAAACTTTAGGAAAAAATAAAGCCCAACACCATACTGTGCTAGATAATTTTCTATCTTAGAAATACTATTAGGAAATAAATTTAAATTAAAACAGAGATACAAATGTGTATTACATCAACTGAAAGATACATCACAATAACTTGTGCAATAGATATACAGATGATGCTTATAGTGAATTATTTCATTTATTTTATTTTATTTACCATTTGTTTGCATTTAAGAGACCTACTTCCACATGCTTTAAGCCACCAGGGAAGCCCCAGCCTGTCTTCTCCACAGCACTTCTACTGAGAAATTTGGCCCTCATGATTGTTAGTCTGCTTTGGGAGCTTTCCCTTCTCGAGAACTTTAGAGGAGCCCTAGAGAAGAAAGAAAAGTGCATACAGTATGGCGCAGCGGGTACCAGTGCTCACTTTCAGGCACGCAGGTAGGGCTATGTCTGCTCTAGGCACTAAAAGGGAACTGATTATCCTCACCAGTGAGTCAAGAGCAGCAGATCCTCTCCCAGGACTCAGCACACAACAGCTGCATCCAGAGGTGACTCTAGTCTCAATGGAAAGAGGTTGATTTTAATAAAAGCTAAAAACTAGGTTGATGGCATTGTGCACAAGTAATTCAATCAGCTTAGTCAAGTGCAGATTGAGAATAAAACACAGCCCTTGAGGATGAATAAAGTGAGGATTTAAAGGTGGAAAGTCAAATGAAAGAAGAATTTAATTTTCTAAATAAAAGTAAAAGGATTGAGAAGAAAGCTGTTAAAAAAAAGTACTTTAATGAGAAAGAATATTTGTATTTAGTTGTCAACTAACTTGACAAAGATCTCAGACAAGCAGAGTAACAAAGACCCTCAAATCTAGTCACTATTAGGAAGTGGAAATAATTATTTTTCCTTGGAAATTTTCTCAATTTATAATGATTTATTGGCTTGAGATTCACTTTCCCCTTTTTGAAGGTAGACCATGATTCATGGAACCATGTGCATCTTAGACAACATTATAAAGTCAGTATTGTATCTTGCACAGTGGTACACAGCTGCCAAATAATTTTTTGATGAATAATCAACACAAGCAATTAACTGAAGGGCTGTTTGAGGAATACAATCACGAATCTGTTTTAATTTAGAAAAAGTTATCACAATTCAGTAAACATGTAACTAGAACTTGAAGTTCCTAAGACCTATTCTTACTATTTCTCTTTAGCAGACTCATTTTGGGGTGAAAGGAAAGTGGCAACTGGGTGTCAGTATATATATATATATATATATATATATATATATATATATTTATATATATGCACACACACACACAAGCTAATGACAATTCAACTCTTCTAAGTCATAAATAAAAACTATTAAGCAGTGAAATATATTTTCTGTTTATGGAGTTATCAAAATTTGCATCTCAGATAATATATTTTCATTCTGTAAAAAAAATCTTATAAAGCATGATAAAAATTTCTATACTTCACTCTCCTCTCTCAAGAGAAATAAAGAAGACTAATTATTTATAGTTGAAGTAAGACTGATTAGTGTTGCTTGTTCCTATGACTAATTAATGAGGAAATGGCATGTCCTTACCCTTTGATTTGTTGCTGATTAATAAATCAATAAAGTATTACTGGAAGGGAAAAAAAAGAACAGAAACACTCATATAATGAGACGAGACTTGCCCTTTCTCACTCTCTGAATGCTCATGGTCACAAAAAAATCCACATCATAAATGAAATTAGCTGGGACCATTGCCAAACTTTTGAAAGAGGACTAGAATTGATGGCTCATGAAGATTAAATTATTCATTCACCCTGGAACATGAAACTCCAGGACAAAGTTGGGACACAGCCATTATGATTGGGACTTGTCATTGCTCTGGCTGCTGTGTTGCCTTCCTTAATAAATAGAAGTTTAAAACGTGAGATTTGTTATATCGCAGGTCAATTCTTTAGAAGATGCCTCAACCTAGTGTACACATTCGTGGTGCATTGAAGTCCGATACTGCTGAGAGTTTTTGTGTCGCTCTGTCCAAGACTATCTGAAGATATTATCTAGCTGTGAATAGGATCCTACATAATAGACATTAGCTACCTTTCAGTCTTTCCTGTAGTTTAGGTATGTCAACCACAAAATGAAGAAGTAGAGGCTTTGTAATGAATCCCTAAAACTCAACTCCTTTGAATGCCTCTCTCTGTAGGAAACATTATCACCATCTATTTGCCCAGAAATGAGCTATCAGGGAGGCCCAGAGACAGCCTTGGACTAGAAGCTGAAAAGCCTTTGGACTTCCCTCATCCCTTGACAAGTCACCTGCAAGTCTGCATGTTGGCAACTCTATGCCTGAGAGATTCTGGTCTCTCACTGGACTCATGGGAGAAGTCCATCACATTTGATTTCTACTTGACTTCTATCCTCCTGAATCATTCTGTAATTTCTTGCCATAAGCTGTCAAACCAACTAGCCCAATACCTAGGTAGTACACAAATCCCAGCTGTGTTCTGTGCCTATGGAGCAGATAAAGATTTTAGAACAGAAAAGCACGAGATTCCCAATTAACTTGGTTTGACGAAAGATCTGTTGCTTTTAGAACCTTCTGGACCTTCTGTGAAAGCTGAATCTTCCAACCACATCTTGGCCAAGTAGTTCATTTTACCCTGGTAGAGGCTTCAAAAACAGATAATTTTGGCCAAACTCCATTTTACTTTAGAAAGCCAATCCCTGTGTTCCACATAATTCATACTTGTCAACTGATGACAGATTTTAAATCACCATAGTTTCTGATTCTCAGCTATACTTTGTATAGTTGAGAATAGGTATATTTCTATTTGTGTGTATTTTTAAGAAACTTCAGATATTAAACTATAATAGCCTAGATTTTTTAAAATGATATCACTTTACTTTCAGATACCATTTCTCATCAGAATCTTAGTTATATTTAACTATTTTTACAGTATAAATCTAATATGATTTTAGCAAGTTACACAAACCAGAAAAATTAGATACATATATATGTGTGTTTATTGTTTATATATATACATATGTATATTGCTTATATACATATGTATATATATGTATACATAAACAATTTTTTAACATATATATGTCATAGGACCTTGGTGATTGGATGATGGCTGGTGTGCAGGGGTGAGATGAATTCACTAAGACAAAGAGCAGAAGTTAAGAGACTTTATTGGAGTAAGGTAAGGTGTGGGGTTGCATTGTAGATACCCACGGACAACACCCTGTGGACTCAGAGGAGATTTTGTTTTATATGCAGTTCTGAGTTTTTTGTTCACCTTTGGTGGACTTTTTACTAGGAGTGATTTATGCTAAGTGAGGAGTGATTGACAGATTCTGTGCCTTGCCCATAATGGCTATTGTCCATATGCTCAATGCTCACTCCTGGATTTTACATTAAATGTATGATGTGCAAGTAATATGTATGAGGTCTTAGTAGGGGATTCTCTCTTCTGGTTTATTATACATCAAAACTGGAGGTCCCTGTGCATGCTTTGCAGGATGGATGGGCAATATTTTTGAAAACAGGTTCTTAATGTTTGTTCTTCTGATAGCCACAGGGGGCAGGATGAATGGGAGGTCCTTAGCTTCAGGTCAGCTCTGCCAATCAAGGTGAGACATGGCCTGGCTCAAGGATCCCTAATCTATTCTGCCCATATACATATATATATACACATATATATATGTATATATATATATGTATATATAAATCATTTGTAGTCATAGTCATTCTATGACTAGTTATTTCAATGTACTTTATTAATAAACTTTAAAAAAGCTAGAACTTATGTCTTTATGTACACTGCAGTTCATAGCTATGTAAATAATACAAATGCCTGTATAATGTGTAATACACATTATATATATGTGTGTATATATATGTATATGTAGTACACAGACACACACACACCCTTGAAACCTCTTCCCCTAAGAACAATTCTGTAACAGCAAAATATTAACAAATAGTTAGTGCTGTTAGTTTTGAAATAGTAATTTACAAATTCTGAAGGGTATTGTCTCTAAACGTAGAATATGTCTTTATGTTTCTCCTACTAATCCTGAAGTGGCCAATCCAATTCAACATAACTACCCAAATTTCTGCTAGGATGTGATCCAAGCACCCTTCTAGAACTGTAATGTTTTGAGAAATACTCACTTTAAATTTTTGTGAGAATTATTACACACTCATCAAGACATGAACCCTGGAACAAAACTGTTACTGAAATTTGGGCTAGAAAAAAATTTAAGACAACTAAATGGAAATACCATAAAGCAAAAAGGATAACCTTGAAAGCACAGCATTATAACACTAATGTCACCCTGATAAAAAAGTGAGAACTTATTAATTTTTTCCTGGTGATGGTCATTGATTCTACATCATGGAAATGGTTGATTTAAAAATCTGATATCTGAGAGATTTTTTCCAACTTTCCTACTTTAGCTACAAAATTATACCTTTTTCAAAATTGCCTGAAGAACATTATCATCATCCTAATTTCAACCTGTAGTTTTTCAGATGTCTAAAGTTAAGGTCGACTTTATACAGAGTGACTGCTCTTTAGTCTCTAAGTAGCTTCCATAAAGTAGATGTACACAGCAGCTTTTATGGTGAATTCAATTGATATGTTTTTAGTTTTCATCATTTGATGGTAAGATCCCTAATATTTTTTATGTTAGTAAGTCCCATAACTGAAGCTGTGAATAAAAATTCACTTTGCCTTTTTTTTCTTTTTTTCCTCAAACAACATCCAGCTCTACATTTTCTCCCCTTATATACTGTATACCACTATTGATCTGGGAGGCTGGATTTCACATGAGGATAGTGGGATAGTGGACTAGTCCATAAGCATTTAGCTTTTTATGCTTGAACAAAATTATATGGAAATGAAATGACTACGAGATTAGACAAATGATATGTCACCGTGAAAAAACAAACTGCAGCAGTTTTGCCTGGTGCTGCTCTCACAGTGCCGCAGTGAACCTGGGCCCACTATCCCTTGATGACCAATGTTCTTCTGTCAGTCTTACAGTGGTTGATGGGGGTGATATGCTTTCCTGAGTAAGTCATTCTGATCATTATTTGTATTATTATATTGTTGTATTCTGGTAGACAGTGGGGGAAACTGATCAATAGTATATTATGATTTTCCTCTTATGATTCATATCACTTGCAAACCCCTTTAGATAGTAAGTACAGATGGTTAAATCTAATTTTATCAGGTAATCTGCACTGGATTGTCAAACTAAATACTCCTGGCTCATTATGGTCCATGCATCCTTATTGCAGTATTCTATTATTCCTAAATAAACGTCTTAATATATGGAGAACCTTTCTCTGTATATTATTTAGGTTGACAAGTATGAAACCTAAGTCTTAGTATTGAATATTCTCAGATTTAGCCCCTCTCCCTGTCCTCTCTAGTAGGGGATTTGAAAGGGATGTGTGGCCTCATCACAGAGAAGATCAAGGAGATGGACCAATTGCCATTTGAGCCCAGATAAGTTGCTGTTGCTGGTTTGGTCCCAAGGAGGGTGTTGGCAGTTGACTATGGAGGTTCAAGGGATCCAGACTCCTCCATGATCTTCCTGTTGTCATTTGCTTCTCAAGTATGTGAATGAGATCATTCTGAATAATGATCTAGTAGTACTCAAGCTTTCCAGAAATCCTCAGCCTGCAAGTCACAGCACCTCCCTTTGATACCTGGGCCCCACCCTGATGCTCAGGAGGTCTGATCATGGCTTCATTCAGTTTCCAAATGCATTACTTTCAGCTAGTCAATCTCTCATTTCCATGGCAACCTGTACAGCAGGCTCCTGAACCAGACTTGGAGACTGAGCCCATCCCCACCCCACTCCTATGAACTTCCAGACACTCTTGCCCCTCACTTTATAGAAGTGTCCTGAGTTATCCTGATACCTTCTCAGGCACTGTTTCTCCTAACTACGTTCAATTTTGCTTTCACTTTCTGACAGCAATTTTAGCCAGTGGGTGTGGCAGACAGCCAGGAGGTTACTCTCTTTCAGATCCCTGAAGGAGACAGGAGGCTGCACTCTCTTCTATGCAGCACTCACCTCTCCCTCAGCACAGCAGCAAGCAGCACCAAGCTACAATCCTCCACCACTCAAGTTCCTTCTCTCTGCTCTCTTTCCCCTGAGGGCAAGAAGGGATAGAAACCCTATTTCTTTAAGGTGAGGAAACTGAGACTGAGAAAAAAGATTGTCAAAATCAGGAGTTGAATTTAAAACTATAATTATTTTCACTCTATTATGATCTCAAACATAATAATTTATAATGGAATGAATTTGCAATATGAACAAATTAATGAGCATATGAGCTAAAATAGATTTCCAGATAAAAGGACTGTTTATCCTTGACAGTTCTCAAGAATTATGCAGGTCTCAGCTGGGCGCGGTGGTGCAAGCCTGTAATCCCAGCACTTAGCGAGGCTGAGACAGGAGAATCGCAAGTTCAAAGCCAGCCTCAGCAGCTCAGCTAGTTCAGTGAGACCCTGTCTCTACATAAAACACAAAATAGGGCTGAGGATGTGGCTCAGTGGTCGAGTGCCCCTGAGTTCAATCTCCAGTACCAAAAACAGAAGAAGAATTATGCAGGTCTCTTATCCATCCTAATGTCTCCCCTTGCTCTCCTCCGTCATGGCTTCACATGTATGAGATCATACTATAGTAAAAATAATTACAGTTTTAGATTCAACTACTGATTTTGATAATCTTTTTTCTTTTCTTTTTTTTTTTTAACAATATCTCTATTTACTTTTATGTGGTGCTGAGGATCGAATTCAGTGCCTCATGAGTGCAAGGCAAGCGCTCTACCACTGAGCCACAATCTCAGCCCACTGATAATCTTTTTTCTCAGTCTCAGTTTCCTCACCTTAAAAAATTAAATAAAGTAAAAATAAAAACTCCATCTCTGCAGGAAAAAACAAAAAAACAAAAAACAAAACAAAAGAAACCCTCTTTTTTCTCTCTTCTGGGTTATGTGATCTGGTTAGAAAGATTTTAGCATTTGATATGTAGTGCTGAATTAAAGGAATTTAAGAAATCATTTTCCAGTGGTAAAGCCTTTCTATTGCTGTGAGGCCTTGCTTTGATGCTCAAAGTCAACCAATGCCCTCTTTGCTCTAGGCAGAACAGATCTCTTCCTTCCCGGGGTAGTATGTTTCCTGGGGGCCTTGAAGGTGAATACCTTGGAGAGGAAAGACTTTCAGAGAAAAAATAAAAACGTATCATTCTCATATTTCCCTCAAATCACCCTTATGTGTTAAGTGCACACATGTAATATCTTCCTCAGGACTCACACTTTCTTAGGCAGAGAACAGTAGTCTTTATTGTGCAGGTGAAAACACAGAGGTTTGAAGGGTGTGGTGAACCTAGGCCAGGTAACACAGTGGCCATAGGCAGAGCAAGTTCTGAATGCAGACGTGAGAACCCCAGAGAACATATGCTCATCAATCTGGTAATGCCTTTTTGACAGCACTGATCTAGAATATCAGTTTGAGAAGTGCAGAAGTTAAAGTATTTCAAAACACTGACAGATTTGATCTGGGGGTGAGGGAGACGCAGTGGGAATCTGTATTTGAGAACACAACATTCAGGCATCTTGAGGAGCCCTCACCAGCCAGACCATGTGCAGTAAGTTTTCTTCTTTATGCAATTCTCACCAGTTGTCTAAAATGCTTTATTTCTCACCACAACAAGCAGGCACTGCACTCAGAAATATACAAAATCTCCCTGCCCTTTTACGTATATTTAAAATAGCAATTTAATTATTGATTTTATTCATTTAAAAAACCTGTTATATAGACAGAAATTTTGCTAAAATCACTTAGCAAATGATTTTTATAATTGAATTTTGGATAAAGTTCCTTTCATTTGGAAAATTCTCTATAAATATCAATATGTAGATTCCAGAGACTAATTTAATACTAAATTTCATTTCATTCTGTCTGCAGCAACAAAACACCCATAAACATTCTTCTTTAGAGTACATATATTAGTCTAGTAAACTCAAAGTCCCATGAAAACTAAGTGGCATCAATAAACCTGTACCCTTAAAATTACAAAGCTGATGAAGGCCAGAACAGGTAATCTGCCTTTTGACACTTTAACACTTTTCTCATTTTGAGCATGAGATGTTCAAGGTCATCATGAAAGACGCTCTAGAATTGACCAGAATATTTTGTGATAATATTTTCGAGTCTTTTTATGACTGATTAAATTTTCTTCCAGCAATAAAAGAACACATGTAATTGTGCTATGTATAGATCATTGAACTTGAGTTTGACCTTGAATGATGGGAAGGTTTCAAATTCATTGGGGTAATGAGAATGTAGATCAAATGGTCAGGAAGAAAGAGCTGGTATAGTTAGGAAATATAGATCACCCCCAAAAGTCTAGGGCATGGGACCCTCATAGACACAGATCAAATGTTCTTAATAAAGAATACTTGGTTTCTCTCTAGTGTATCGTATTCTTCTAGTTGAGTAAAATTGATTATTTGATGATGCCTGCTAATATCTCCCTCGTACTGAGGTTAACTGGAGCATTAGGTGGTATGATTGCTAGGCTGTCTTGTGTTCGACAGTGTTCTTCATTGTTCAGTGTTCTTCTCTTAAGGGTGTAGCACCCTGAACCGCTGGACAACTATTACAGAAGTGCCCGTGGAAAACACTGAATTTTATCAAGGACTGATTAATTTTTAAAGTACCTCCTTCTATAAATCTAAATTGCCATTCCCAGATTAATTTCATTTCAGCAGAGTTGTTTATGTGCATATAAAGGTATCATTTTTTAAAAATGAAAATTCCAATACATGTCCAACTTTGTTGGCAAACCTCAAAATTAAAAGGAAACTTTCTTTGTAATTTTAAATTATGCTTCCACAGTAGCCATAAATCTCAATGCAGTTTTCTGGGAATAAGCCACAGATATTGATCAATATCTTGGTCCTTTGCAGATAAGTTAAATATCATGGAAACATTAATATTGAAAACTAGATAGATAAAATTCTAAAACTTATTTTACTTGACCCAATGACACCAGCATCTTTCCTTTATGTAATGACACTGGAAAATGAAATCAAATGTCAGATTACTTCTAGCTACTTTAGTAGAGTATGTGACATTGTTGTATTTTGGACAATTCATAAATTAATTTATTCAAACAATAATGATAAAATTTAAACAATGTGACTAGTAGGACTATTCCAGTTTGTAGAATATTTTCCATCATAGAATATAAATTGAATAATCTTATTAAAGTTGAATAATCTTGGTTAAATATCTTAGTTTGTGACCTACATTCTCTAACTCAGAGATAAATATTAGCAATAAAGATTAATACCTTATAGTGGGCTGGGATTGTGGCTCAGTGGTAGAGCACTTGCCTTGCATGTGGGAGGCACTGGGTTTGATCCTCAGCACCGTATATAAATACATGAATAAATAAAGGTCAATCAACAACTAAAAAAAAAGATTAGTATCTCATAGTCTTTGTATCTGCATCTGTAAAGAGAACTTAATTCCACCTGTCATTCCACCTGTCAATCAATGCCAGAGTCAGATAAACTGGCCAATGAGATATCTTCAATGTTATTTCATGGAATACAAAGGATTTCATTTGTGAGGCCCATGGTACTGATTCTCCTGACTGTCTACAGTCAGTTGAATTCCACAGATTAAACTTTCTTTTTAAATTTATATCAGCTCAGTTTCCTCATCTGAAAACTGGCTACAAATTAATATTAGAAGGAAGATTTATTATAAAGCCAAAGAAGATTAAACTCAAGGCTCCATTTGCAAAAGCCCACACAACATACTCACATTGTTACCGTCCAAGGGCTCTTGGATTCCTTGTCACTGCTCAGCAAAGAATTGAAGAACAGGACACAAAGATATCAAGCAAGCAGGGAGATTTATTGTAAAAGCAACAGTGACATGCTTCTCCAAAGAGAAGGGGCCTCAGAGCCAGCAGTCTGGTGGGGAGGCTTTAGCTTGTTCTTTCTATGGTCCCTGGAATTTCCCTTTTCCTTATCTCCTCTTCTCTCCCTCATTTCAGTTTTTCTATTGGACCCCGACTTAGAAGCATGAATATGGAAGTGTCTGTCTCACTGGGTCCCCCACTTGTGTCCACTGAGCCATCTCATCAACAGGAAGCTGACCTCATTGGAGGACCTTCTCCACTTCCCTTTGGTCAGGACCTGCCCCTGACTTCTCACTCACCATCTTGCCCTGGTTGCTTAAGCCCTTCTACATCTGCCTTGTGATCACCAGATGTTTTTCCAAAAATCTGTTGAATTAAATAGTAATACGTTGAGGTCTCTGATATTCTACAAAGCCAGGCCCCACAAACCCAAATCTACTTCTATACATATTTCATAAGGATGCTGAGCAGTTGATGAGATCATGGGGAGCACTTTGCCCAACACTGTGTACAGTATGTGCTTAATATAAATCAGCATCATTTTAAGCACCCTTCAGTGTAGGGTCCATGAAACCCATGAGGCAACACGTTCCTTCCATACAGCAACTGTCACTGTATGTACCACCCAGCACTGTTTGCACTTCTATGCCTGGTTTTATTTATTTCCAGAAGGGAAAATCTGTGTTTATCTTGTCTTTCAACTCCAGTCACTAGTATGGTGCATGACACACTGAGACACTCAATAAATATTTATTATATCAATGAATATTAAACATGATTTAGCACTTCAGAATAATATTCAAATTATGAAATAAAATATGTTGAGAACCAACAGTTACTCTAGAAATGTTATTATCCCTGACTTGTGCAATTAATTCTAAAACTTATTTTTATAGTGTTCTTCAATCTGCAAAAATCTAACAAAAATGTGAGTCTTAATTTTTTGTAACATTTGGTTTTTTGTGAAGACTCGGGTTACTCCTACAAGAAATAAGCTATATTGCATTGACCCAGGAAAATATTATTAGTAGAAAAAATAACATTAAATATTCATATAAATAATTATTTTCTTCTAATTGACTTATCTGTTGTTCCTAAATGGGTTTAAATGATGATATTGGACTAACCCTATGTGACAACATCTGTTGCCTCTTCGTACCTCTCATTTGCTACTCTGTACATACACAAGAACATTCAGCTTAAGGTTACAGAAAATCTGCTTGGTTTGATAATGTCAACCTATCACATTTCGGTTAAGCAGACATCAAGTCAAATGATGCATGTCACAGAGGCATAAATATTATGTCCATGGAGAGCAGATTTCTAGCCATAAATGCATAGAATCTTCTGGCTTGTAAACTTGAAATACATGCTTAAATTTTGCCAGTGAGATGAAACTGATGTAAAAATAATACATATCAAATTATCCAATTTTTAACTTACTTGGAAACAAAACCTTTACAAAACGCGTTTCTTTTATTTTTTTATTTTTTGCATTAAGAAATGCCTTTGCCTTAAAGTTATTATCTTAACAACAACAACAAAGAAATCATCCTTCTATAAACATCATTTCCTTTAAGGACATCTTGAGCTAAAGATGTATCCTTTTATCTCAGGATTCTTTCAAAAATGAAATTAACTCATCCTTGTTCTCAGGGTTAGTTCAAGGTAATCTGAAACCATCATAAGCTGAAAATCATTACACAATTGAACTTCATCAAAGGAAAAGTTTTTCTGACAAAATTGCCATTTCATGGCATTGATCCAGGACCAATGTCATTCCAAGAAAGGATTTTCCTTGTGAAAATGGAAACCGTTTCCTTACATTGGGAAGGAACTTGATAAAACTTGTTAAAGTTCCATTATGGAATGCAACACCGTATTCACTGTTTCGGATCTTATAAAATATCTGGGATAAATGAGTTATGTGTAGAGGACACTTTATAAATGTTCACTAAGCAACGAAAATCGAGTGAGGAAGGCCACAGGACTTGGCAAGAGAGTGGTTCTCCCATTCTCTCCCTGTCCTGCGCTTTTAGCTGATATCACAGAGGCTTTGATAACAATGCTTCGTTTTACCATTTGAATAATGATTATCTTGAAAATGCGGATCCTCAGATGAAGATTCAGGTACAGGTAGTTCATCTGGGAGCTGCAGGAAACATCATAGGGATCCAGGGCTGTGAGATGGGGAAGGAGGACAGGAAGGGAAGGTGCCTTGTCAAAGCAGTGGGGATCAAGGGCAACTGGAGCTCAGCCCCTTGGGGACACTTGAGCCAGGCTGACATGGGTGCCTAGAAGCCATGTGACCTAGAGGACAAGGGGTGAGGGCAGCTCCACATCAACTCACGTTAGTCTGTGGGTGTTTCTATGGGGGTTGCTCCTATGAGTGTCAATTCCATGGCTTATCTAGGCTGACATGCAGGTGGCAAAGTGATCTTCTCTGACAAGAGTTCTGAGGAGAAATGCAGGGGCTGGCTGCCTTTCAGAAGTTCAGCAGTAGTAGGTGGAGCAGGTGACCAAGGTGTGGATAACACGAGTGGAGAACCATCAGCATCTGCCACGGCAGTGTTGACTCTTGACCATGTTTCTTGAATATGTTAAAGGCTTCTCTTTTTAATATTATGATGCTTCTCTTGTTCTAGACTAGTGACTAAAAAGAATTTTTTTAAAAAATATTTTTATATTTTGACAGAATCATTTTTTTTTTGGTACTGGGGATTGAACTCAGGGGCACTGACCACTGAGCCACATCCCCAGCCCTATTTTGTGTTTTATGTAGAGACAGGGTCTCACTGGGTTGCTTAGCACCTCACCATTGCTGAGGCTGACTTTGAACTCGCGATTCTCCTGTCTCAGCCTCCCTAAGTGCTGGGATTACAGGCTTGAGCCACAGTGCCCGGCTAGACAGAACCATTTTTTGACACAGCAGCTAGTTACTTCAAAAACCTGCCTCAGATCACCCTTATTTTCCTTTCAATGCCCTGAAACCACTGTTTCAGAAGCAATTGCAGCTCAGCCTGGTCCATCTTTTTTCTTCCAGACTGGTTCCAGTCTAACCTCCAAGCCAAGGCTGCTCAGACCCCAGACACCTCCTCTCACAGGACCCCCTGCTTATTCACTCCCTAGAGACTCTGTTTCCTTTCACTCAAAGCACAGACCAAGGGACTGCCTCCTACTTTGGAGTAAACACATGAAATCACAAGCTATCCAGTGACTCTCATCCCATAAAACAGCAGTTCCATTAAATTGTATTATGTAAAAATGGGATTTGTACTAGAGTTGTTTTATAAGAAGTTGATTTATATCGTCAACTGTTTCATTGAAAATCTGGACTGTGATGAGTCACCCATAAAACTGGCAGAATAAAACTTGGGGAGTGGCTGTTGTGAAGCTCTTCCAAGGCTCATAAACTGGGCTCTGTGCTTAACACTTTTGATACTGCTCACATGTTTTATCATAGGAACTTGAACCATCATCAATGCTACACTTTAATTTGATTTTTTTGGAGACTTTCATTTTTAACTTTCCTTCCTGGACCCCTGCCTGGTTTTTTATCTAAAAGGATGGGTAAACTTGACCTATTGTTCTTCTTCACATTGGATCAGAGAAGAATCCAAATAAATCTTATACTGTAACAGACAAGAAAGAGTGTAAAGATTCTCGAATAGGAACCTTGGCACTGTTGTGATCATATCAAAACAAAAGCTAGTATTTGCTGAATTTGTGTACTGTTTCAAACATCATGCTGACTGATGTCTCTATTCTCTGTCTTCATCGCCTCACTTACTCTTTGTGACCGTCCTGTGAAATGCTGCTGTAATGATCCTTATTGATTGAAGAGAAAACTGAGGCTCAGGGAAATGGAATAACTCTAGAAGTTCAGACTTGGGAATCAAGCTCAAGTTTCTCTACCAGAAAGTATGCTTTCAAGAGCTCCAATCTGTTGCCCTATGAAATAACATGTGTCCTTGTGAGAAACAAAAAAACAAAAAACAACAACTGAGATGCAATTAATCTTTGGTAGAAAATATCATCATTGTATTGCATCTGGGTGAGGGGTTGAGACTGATGGAAAGGAGCAGGAGAGAACCTTCTGGAGTGGGTGAAATGCAACATCATTACGAGAACATGGTGTTATAGACTGTGTGGGTGGATGCAGTGGTAACACCTAAGGTCCACATATTGAAGTGAATTATCCAGGCACATCTCCAGATGTACTGTTCCCCCATCTCCCTTCTGGTCACAGCTTCTGAGTGGAAGCAGCCAGTCCCTTACCTCACCTTGCCTTCCAAGTCTTCTGCTTTTGAAAAAGAAGGTTTCCTAGCACTTAAAATGTGACTCATGCAACCAAGGAACTGAACAACATAAATTTGATTCATTTTAAATTTAAACAGCTCTGTACCTAGTTAACATGCGAAACAACAAAAGTTTAAGAGAATGAGTCAGAAATCCACAGGGAGTGAGACAAATAATGGGAAACAAGAGCCCTGGTGGCATCGGATCTCTCTTTAAGGCCAACCCTGTCTCTGCCCTTCTTGTGATTTGAAAGTGTGAAGTAATAAACTGCACATGCCTCTATCTCTGCAAACAATTGGCCTCCAGAATTTTACTCATAAAAGTACTATTGATAAAGTAAAACAATCTTTGTACTATATCTGTGCAAAGGAGCATGAAATGGAGCTGCATGAGCTCAGGTAACACTTTAATGTAATTGTTTCCATTTCCCTAGAAACAAATAATGAGTAAATAAAAACAAACAGCTAATTATTGCAAACTTTTCCATCTTTTTAAGAATGGAGATCATATAAATTGACACAGCATTAGCACCTTCAGGCCACCAGGACAGGAGGAGGCGGAGGACTAGAAAATGAGGTTTCCTTTTTTCTAGAACTGACCACATCAATTTTCAGAATGCTCAGGTAATAATGTATCTTTAGGCATAAGTTTGCATAATTCATGACATGATGATGTTTTTGCCCCCTTGGATTACTAAAAGAAGCTTTTCAAGGAATGTTCTACCACATTGTGACCAATAAGGTCACAGTGAATGATATGGCATTCGCTAAAGTACTTTCCAGTCCTGTCTGATAGCGTCAGCCTAGTAGACTGGAATTGTTTTTACAATAGAAGCTATGATGATAAGACTAGTACTTTCTACAGATCATGGCTGATAGAATTTTAGACATGGAGGAAACCTCTGAGGCCATCTAGTACAGCCTTCTAATTTTACAGATGAAGAAACAAAAGCCCAAGAGAGGCAAAGTGATTTGCTCAAGGTGATGACATCTAATTAGTGGCCGAGCAGAGACAGGATCCCGGGTCTCCAAATTCCCAGAGATGGCTGTCAGTGAGCCAACACCAATACATCTTACAATTCTGACGTTTCCTCTTCCAGTGATATCTCAATTGTCATTTATATACTTTACAACTCTGTGAGAATTAACAACTTTCTTAAGATAAAATTTCACATATTTAAATGTTTTCTTTGTAGCTTGGGCATACAGCAACAGGGATATAAGGTGTTTATCATTGATGAATTCAAAAAACTAGGGATGCAATCTCAAAATATACTGGCTTCTAGTAACAATTTTAGATAGTTTTAACATCAATTTGTGCAAAGCAATTTGAAGTTGTTTTGTATTTGTAACCAATATTACCATTTAAAGTAGAATATTTGCAGGAAGAAGAATACTTGGCTTTGGATAGACCAGGTTCAAATCTCAACCACAACTGTTCCTTAACTGCTCAGGGCTTAGTTTGTTTTCAGAATAAAAATATTAAAGTTATATTATATTTACAAAGCAAACAGTATAGTGCTTGACATATAAAGTTAACAAATACATAATAAATTTAATAATTATTTTTGTTATATAATATGCTTTTACATTGGAGTCAATATTCTGATTAATTCTTACATCATTAAAGTAGTTAATAAAAATATCAATTAGATAACATAGAAGGTATAATTACATATGCATTCAGAGAACACGAGATTAGATTTCACTCTGTATTCTCACTGTGTTCTTCCTGGACTTTCAGTATTTTCCACAATTTAGGCCCACAGAGTGAACAACTTGGTACGTCATCTAAAGCTTATGTCTGAGGTTTGATTAGACATTGCCATTGGACCATATCTCCCCATGTCCCTACAAGTATTTTCTCCACAGAAGCTCTAGTTCTCCTTCCTACAACATGAGCACCTTTGGGACACTGGCACCTTTGGGATTCTTTCCTTTCCCTAGTCCTCACAATTTCCTTTCTTTGTGTCTTCCCTAATAAAGTTCACACATAGTTCAATAACTGAAACAATTCACACAGAGACCAAATATAATTATCCTGAGTCAGATCCTCAATCTGACCCTTAATCTGCTGGACATTAGAATTATTAGTAATCTTTACAGACCTGGAATCTGAATCTATAAGAATCAGTAACCTTTATTGAGACAAAATTACATGGAATTAAATATTTTCTTTATGATTCTATTTATTCTTCCCTTTTTTGTTACCAATCATACAAAGGGCCCAGTATCACCTACATAAAACCACAGGTACAATATTAAAAAAAGAGCATCAGTTTCATGAAAGCACTCAACACATAGGAGATTACTGAGTTACTGAGATAAAATAGAGTTTAATGCTGTGAGAGCACATTTAACACAATATTAATTTTAGAACAGCAAATTTCATTAGAATTTTAGATAACAATGCCTCCCCAAGGACTGTTTTCCCTGACATAACAAAGAAGAATTACACTTTGCTAGATGTACAAGTATTTTCCTCAATTTAATTCAAAGAATTTGAAAATTAAATTTTCATTGCATTTGAGGAATACAGCAATGCCTTTGTAATTGATATCTCCTTAGTGCCCAGTGTGCAGCCAGGTACATGATTTTTTTTCAACAACTTATAGAAGGAAGGAGGACAAAAGAGGGAAATAAGGGGATCTTTTTACAGCATGCCAAAAGACATAGGTAGGACCTTTATTTATGACTCTTAGCATTTGATTTCTATGCATAATGCAGTTTTTAATGCTTATGTTATCTAGAAGTGGTAATTAACAAGACATTTTTTCTTGATGTTACTTGCAGACGCTTCTAGGGTTGTAACACACATAAAACTATTTTCTAGATATCCACAGACTGGTAAGAGGACAGATTCATGAGTCGATTTTTCATTACTGTTATCAAAATACCTGAAAAGGAGAATTTAGAGGAGGAAAGGTTTATTCCAGACATAAGGTATAAGAGGTTCCATCAGTGGTTGGCCAGTTCCCTTGTTCTGTGCCATCATGGCAGAAGGGCAGGGTAAAGGAAAGCTGTTTGGTTTATGGTAGCCAGGAAAAGGAGAGAGAGAGAGAGAGTGTGTGAGGAACCAGAGTCAAGATATAATCCCCCAGGGTCCAACCCTAGGGATCTACTTCCTCCAGCCACACCCTGCCTGCTTATAGTTATAACACCCAGTAATCCATTAAATTATTAATTCATGACAAGATTAATCCACTGATGAGATTACAGCTCTCATTATCTAATCATTTTACCTCTGAGCATTGCTACATTGCCCAACATGAGCTCTTGGGTAAGACGCCTCATCTTCAAATCGTAAGGCTTGAATGAATGCTTTCCAAGTTTCTATAAACTTCTATAAGGATCATAGTCATATGCTATAGATAAATGAGGGAAAGAACCCAGAAAATGGTATTAGGGAAAATAAACTTGGAATTTCTTGAGCTAAATTTTGAATATATAGTAGGAATCTGATAGCTAAGTTAAAAAGAAAGCATAGCAGATGAAAAGAAGGCCAACTGGAATGGTGTGGTGATGCATCCCTGGACCTTTAGTTAGGATGTCTCAGGCACAGGCTTTGTGTGTGGGGTTACATGTGTATGCACGTGTCCATTGGTGTATATGAGTATGGGGTGGGGGAGAAGGCATGTGAGACAATGAGAATGAGGAGGTAAATTAGTCAACTTTCCATCGCTATAATGAAATACCTGTCACAGCCTATTTATGCAGTAAAAGAGGTTTACTTAGCTCACTATTTTGAAATTTTAAAGTCCAAGTTAAGACTGCTCCATTGGTTTAGCTTCTGGTGATGGTGACGATGGTGCACATAGTGGCGAGAGAGCATGTGGCAGCAGACAAGTTGATGGGTAGGGCCCCACAGCCACTTTAGAGAGCATGCCCCTAAGACATTAGGGTTTGTCACCAGTCAGCTTCTAAAAGTCCCTGGCACCTCCCAACAGTGCCACCTTAGCATAAAGACTTTAGTATATGGCCTTTTGTGGCACACTACCCATATCAGAGGACTTGGTCTAGGTAACAATAACAACTGGAACTACCTATAATGCTGTCTGGTGCTCACAACTTGCCAGGCACCAGCATTAACATTGTATACCCAACTCACTCATTTAGTGAAAACATGAACACACACACGCACCTGTGACCTCTAGGCCACAATGACAGCTCAGACATAGATGAGGTAGGCAGTTTGCCCTCCTCATGTAACTGGGAAGCAGCAGGGGAAAGAGTTGGAACCAGCCAGTCTGCGTACTCTCCATGCCACAGTGTCCAGACCACAGAGATACAAAAGATGCTAATCCCAACATTGGTCACATTTATCAGTGTCTAACTGGGAGGAAGTAAGCAGGGGAACTGCGATGACAGTTCTTCCTAGGAAGAGATTTTGTAGCTCAAGATGACAAAGAAAGGTCCTTGAAGAAACATTTCAAGAGGTAGAAGGAATATCAGGCCCCAGTCACTAACTTTGATGAGAACTGAGACAGGGAAGAGTCAGTAGCACTTTTGTGTCTACACAAAAGTGAACAAGTGAGAAGAAGTCTGGTTTTCTCACTGAACCTCCATGGATGCTTACTATAAGCCTGGGTGGAATACAGAGGGAGGCAATGTTCATGATCTTAGTGAGATAAACATTGCAGTTAAGAATATTGTCTTCACAGAGAGGTGGAAATAAGGGGCAGAGATGATCCAGACATATGTGCACCCTCCACTTGTATTTATGTTATAATGTTTCAAAGAAAGATGGACAAAGAAAGGAAATAAAATAGTGGTCCTAATAAAGAATCCTCATGAATAAAAAGAACAAATCTAGCCCTTATACTTAAGATTATTACCAAATAGAAATAGTACATAGCTGGGGTTGGGATTGTGGCTCAGTGGTAGAGCAATTGCCTCGCATGTGGGAGGCACTGGGTTCGATCCTCAGCACCACATATAAATAAATGAATAAATAAAGGTCAATCAACAACTTTAAAAATTAAAAAAAAAAAAGAAATAGTACATAGCTGGGCATGATGGTGCACACCTGTAATCCCAGTACCTTGGCAAGTTGAGATAGGAGAATTGCGAGTTCAAAGCCAGCCTAAGTAACTGTGAGGCACTAAGCAACTCAGTGAGATCCTGTCTCTACATAAAACACAAAATAGGGCTGGGGATGTGGCTCAGTGGTCGAGTACTCCTGAGTTCAATCCCTCGTACAAAAAGAAAGAAAGAAAGAAATAGTACAAAATATAACATGTATACATATCTTAAATTCAAAGACTGATTTGCATAATTTAGAATAGCTTGTGGGTAAAGATGATAGTAAACTCACTGAACATCTGGTAAACATTTAAAAACCATTTTCCTTCTATCAGTATCAGTAGCCAGAAAATAATATACTTTGGCACACATTGTTCTTTTGAACATTTACTTAGGGGCTGGTAAAATTCTATGCATGTCTTTATTTGGGGGCTCACTTTTTAAAAAGATATTTCTAATCAGAGCTTTCATGTAAGTGAGAAATGCCACTAAGTACACTCACTGTCAGGATCATGCCAAGGTCAGATGTGTTAGTCAGCTTTTGGTCATTGAACTAATACCTGACAAGAAAAACTTAGAGGAGGAAAAGTTCATTCTGACTAATGGTTTCAGAGGTTTCAGTCTGTGGTCAACTGGCTCCGTTGCTCTGGGCCTGAGGTGAAGGAGAGTATCATGGTGGGAAGATGTGGTGGGGGAGAGCTACCTGGCTCACGGTAGCCAGGGACACAGAGAGAGCACTGGTGAGGAGGAGGGGATGAAGCACAATCCCCAAGGGCAGGCCACTAGTGGCCTACATCCTCCAGCCATGCCCCATCTACCCGTAGTCACCACCCAGTGATCCCTTCAAATCATTAATCCATCACATGGATTAATCCACTGACGTGATCACAGCTCTCATAATCTAATCACTTCACCTCTGAACATTCCTTCATTTTCTAACACATAAGCTTTTCAGAGGATATCTCATATCCAAACCATAACATCAAACTTTCAGAAAATGTCCTCCATCTCTACTTGTTATATGACATCAGATTAAGGGGGAGCCATATGCTGGTCTGAAGATGAACAGCATGTTGTGGCATGTGATTCTGGTTTATTCTTACAAGATATTGTACTAACACTTTTATTTAACACAATAAAGATATCACATGTTCATCCAAACTTTAAGTTTTCTTGTAACATGTAATTAGTTTGATCTCAAGAAACAGTTTTATTTTTTATTTTTTATTTAATAACAACTGGACAATTTATCAGGCATGGTGGCTCATGCCTTTAATCCCAGCAGCTCATGAGGCTGAGGCAGGAAGATTATGAGTTCAAGGTCAGCCTCAGCAACTCAGCAACCCTGTTTCTAAATAAAATTTACAAAAGGGGTAGAGATATGCCTCTGTGGCTCAGTGGGTAAGCACCCCTTGGTTCAATTCCTGGTGCCAAAGAAAGAATAGTGGATAATTTATGCATATTTTTATTTCCATGGAGATTCCTCATCTCAGATAGAAAATAATTCACTAAGTGGGCTTTAAATTGATAGGTTTGTGTAATAATCCAAACATTCCCTTGTGCTGATGGCACTTTTTATTAGTGATTGATCTGGCTAGAAAAGAAAAAAATAAGGAATCCTATTACTGTATTTTTAAAATTATTAATTTTAAAAATAATAAAATTAATTATTTTATTATTAATAATTTTATTATTCCTAATAAAATTAATTAATTTCTGGCTAGAAAAGAAAAAAATAAGGAATCCTATTACTGTATTTTTAAAATTATTAGATGTAGAAAAAAGAATGTAAAAATATAAGAAAACTTTGTGAGAGAGAAAAATAAATGACTTTAAAAGGCATTTTGAAAGCTTACAATTACTTCAGTTATCTATCAATACTGTTTAAAGTTTACATCATGCTTTTAAACAAAATCAAAAACAATGAAATAAACCAAACAGACTTAGATAAAAATACAACTCCAAACACCCATGAGTAGTAAGTTTTTGAAAACAAATTGATCTAATAAAGTACACCAAATAATGGCAAATAAAAATAAATCTGCCTTCATTTGCAAGCTAGGTAGAGAAAGATGCTAGAAAATGGATAGTATCTGAGAAGAATTTTTTAAACTAACAAGCACAATTATTTTACTTATATAGACTCTTTAAATTGAAAAATTCCTTGTTAAAGGTCTATAACTGCAGGGAAATCTTGATTGCTGTTTATAAACCAAGTATCAGTGGAAATTCTAGAATTCATAGATACTTGAGACTCAGCATTTAGCTTGGGAACCAAAAGGAACTAAGTCTCTGAGTATCTATGACCAGCTCAGAAATTTCCTCCTGCATGCCTACTAAGTGCCTGGGAAATTAGAGCACTGGCAGTTCCCACACACTTTCAGGCCTTGTCTCTGGTGGAATGCGTGTTTCCTAACCTGCTATTGTCCTGTCCTGTCCCTTGTCCTCCCCTTGTGGGATGAGAACTGCAGCAGCATGCTGGTTCCTCTGAGGTGATGTTCCACCTCCTCATTCACTCATTCAATCTGGGTGTCACCGTTAGCCTGTCTCTGTGTGTGTGTGTGTGGGGGGGGGGGGTACTGAGGGTTGAACTCACAGGCATTCTACCTCTGAGCTATATCCTTGGCCCCTTTTATTTTATTTTGAGACAGAGTCTCTCTAAGTTGCCCAGGCTGGCCTCGTTCTCCCCAGTAGCTGGGATTCTAGGCCTGTGGTTCAAGACTGGCATGTTTTAAACAATTTTATGTAATCTACTCCAGATTGCGACCCTACTAAGACATTTGCCACTAGCTGAAATTCAGGGTTCTGTACTCCTCAGTACATAATAATAGTGCCATCCTTTTTAGCCAAGTTTAGGATAAAATTAAGATTGGCTAAGAAGGGTGGGGCTGGGTTATAAACAGGCTTTGGTCTGACCCCATTTCCCAGAACCAATCTTGAAATAGGAAATGTCTAGATAATTTTACTCTCATGCTGTGGAGATCCAACCTCACAGCTCCTCAATCTGCCTCAGACCTACTGAGGTTTCTAACCTCACCCAACACATGTCCTCCTTCCCCTCCTACTGGATTGAGGACTGAAGCAAAGTAAGGGAAAGGGGTACTTTTTGAGGAAGCATGGCGTTACAGGTAATTCAGAAAGCATGAAAGTCAGAGGGTAGTGCATGGCAGTTCAGGAGGGAGACCACATCACATTTGTGAACTGGAAACATCATCCTGGAAGCAGTGTGAATGGTAGTTGAGAGGTCACAGTAACATTGACTAAGACAGGAATGCAAATGAGGACATAATTAGTAGTAATCTTGATGAGAAATAATGAGAGGAAGTCTTGGCTGCAGTACAGTGAAGTAGTGAGGGATTGTGAATTGTTTTTTCATTTTCCACATTTTTCTATAATAAGCACACATTCATTTCATTATTTTAGGAAATGCTACTTTCGAAACGAAATATAGTCATACTCATTGAATTCTCTTGCTAGTTACTTAAACTAAATGGACGAAAAAGGCAGCCAACCAAACCATATCTGAAATCTGAGTCCAATTTTATAAAATATCCTTCATGGGCAGAGCTGGGCTTGGAAAGGGAGAAAAGAGAAAAAGGAGAAAAGAAAAACTACAGGAAGATAGACAAAAGCATTTCCTTGGTTGACTCTAGTTATGGATATTATAAGTAATTTGTATTTTCTTTCTTATTCTTTTCTAATACAGAAAATTCAATTCATGAGTATTTTTTTAGTAAGAAGGAAATCAAGTTTAAATCATTTAAAAAGTGTGCTGATGAGTTCCTAAGTCAAGTATTAATAAAAATAACCAGTAGAGGGCAGAGAGCAAGGATCAAAAAGGATCAAAATGGTAAAAGTTTGTGATTGTTGGCTATTCAGGGATGACACAGAGGGCAGAGGCATCTATGGCAGCTCTTAGATTTTTGGCGGATGACATGGCACAGCTTCTGAAGAAATCAGCAATACAGGAGAAAGTGTGGCATAAATTGCAGGTGAGCATTGCTGCTGCAGGTGAGCATTGCTGCTGCAGGTGGAGGGGAGGTTGGCTGTGACAGTATCCATTTTCAGGGGAGATATGGATTGTAACACTGATGTAGTTCAGAACTGTCATCCATCGTGACAGTAAGGAGAAAATTGACTTTATTTACTATTATTGTACATTTCCCACGATTCATATGCTCTGTCTTTGCACCAGAAGGGAACTGCTTGTCCATGTCAATGCTTGCATAGATAGGAAGCGTTGGAATTCCACAGGCTTCCTTTAGAGAAGGACAGAGCTCCAAGTGTAGGTTTGTTATGGTTCGGATATGAAGTGTCCCCAGTCTTCTGCGTTAATGTAGGAAGGCTCAGAGGGGAAACAACTAGATTATGAGAGCTGTAACGTAATTGAATAAATTGATGGGATGAAACTCTAGGCAGATCGTGCATGGCTATAAGAGGTGGGTCACTGGGGGGAAGTCCTGGAAGGGTTCACCTTCCCTATATCCCCTCTGCTCCCCTCTGCTCTCCTTTCCTTCCCCCTCCCCTCCTTCCTGGCTGCCATAAATGAAGGAGCAGGAGCGCTGCTCCACAATGCTCTTCTGCCAAGATGTTTTGCCTATCTTGGGCCCAGAGCAATGGACTCTGCCAATCATGGACTAAACCTCTGCAACCTGAAACCATGGACCGACAATAAACCTGTCCTCCCCTAAGTTGTCTTTGTCGGGTATTTTGGTCACAGAGATGGAAATCTCATTGACACAGTGCTCTAGCTGGAGAAAACAAAAAACAAAGCAGGAGATAACTGGATGCAGTGTCTGATGCAGGTGAGAGAAAGAATTAGAAGATAATAGTTTCAGAAGTAATTTAATAACATAAATGGCTTAAATAAAACACCCTCACTTTTCTAGGTGTCTGAGGCAACTGATTCCTTAATTTTATTGTTTCCAGTAATCTTATCTGTTGTATGTAGACAATGAAAGTACAAAACCCAGAGTTATAATAAAGATTAAATATATTAGTATATGACAAGGACATAAAAAACAGTCTTGATGAAAGCAAATATAAATGTTGGATAATATTATCTTTTCCCTTTATTTTTATTTTTATAAGCAGGCTTTTAATGCATTAGTATAGTATCAGTAATCTTTCTAAAAATCCAAATCTATTCAGTGTGAGTACTACAGCATTTTTCCTTTATGGAAATATTACCAACATTAATTCCTCTCATAGATAGATGTGATTCACACTTCATCTCTTATGCAATTTCCTTATTGTTTCATCATTTTCCTATGGCTCTATTCTATAAATAATGAATACAGCATTTTAATGATTCTTGTAAATATAGACCATATTTTTTTTGCTTATGGAGTGTAAGGAAAATTTTTATTCACAATATTTTATTTCTGTCATTGTACTTGAGATTAATGGCACAATTTCTCATCCACAAAGTTTATTGTGGATTGTAAAAATGAATTTGATCTCCTTTCTGATTGGTTGAGAAAAGGAGTTTAATCTTATGTAATTATTTTTAGGATCACACATGCATCAATATAATAAAACTATCTATTAGATCACTGAACCATTTCACACAATTTTAAAAAGATTAATATTCATACAAATTTATATCTTTCAGCCTATCTCCTCATAGTAGACTTTCTTAAAGAAAAACAGAAGGCTAGCCAACTGAAACACTCACCAATGGAAGTACTGAATAGGATTAATTCTGTGAATAGTCACATTATCACATTTTTACCCTCATCTCAATAAAAGGGCAGGTGATGAAATCCACAAAACATTCTGGGTTATAAGAGCAAGAATGTTAAAAAAAAAAAAAAAAAGGCCAAGGATATCTATCTATCTTACTTACTTGTTTGTCTTAAGCCATAACTTTTTCTTCAGAGAAAATCTTCCTCAAGGATCTGATTCTTCAGAAGGATAACTACTGCAGAGGACAGTCACTGGTATAGGGGTGGCAAATTCATGACCTGGTTCCCAAAGCCTTGCAGTGGCACCTCCCCTACTCCAGGTAGTGGTTTGAGTGACAGCATCCCCATCTAAACACTGCCTAGTAGAGAGACCTGGAGAAGCAGGGTTAGGGCCACAGCTGCCTGTGGTGATCTGATAGAATGCAGTGATGTGCTCTGTACCTACAGAAAGAATATGATACCTTTTCTTTTTATACAGTCTCAGTTGTGGAAGCTCCAGCTCCAGCTCCCAGCACTGCTACTGCTGCATTAGGTATTTATCTTTTGAAAGTAAATTTCCGTGTCAAGAATGTATTTTCAACCTGCAAAGATTTTCATTTTTAACATAGAAAAAAACTCACTCTGAAAATTAAAAAAATGAGACAAATACAGCCAAAAGTTAGTTTGTTTGTAGTTCCTACACTTTAACACCTTTTTTGTTTTTTTTTAAAAACCTACTTTTGAAAATTATTGCTGCCCACCCTTTATTCCTCTCACAAGGGAAATCCAATTCAACCTAATTCAGCAAGTAAAGGTTAAATATGAATATTTTTGATACGGTTCACTAAATCAGCAAGCATATGGCATCTCTCAGGTATTCCACAAAAATAAAGAAATAGAGGAATAAACACTTAGTAAATGGCAAAAGAAAAAAAAAAGGATAACAGGCATTTTTCCAAAAGAAGACCTTCATTGAAAACGAGATGTAATGAGTCTTCCTCAAATTTTATGAAATATTCCATTGAATTTTGATCTAATAAAAATTAAGATTAGACTTAACTGCATTAGAACTGGCAGGTCCTTCAAACAAAAGGATTGAATATAGGGACACTATTTCCTAAAACTAATGCAGGGAAGGGTATAAATTTTCCTGGAAGTGGAAATTTTGTTCTAATGAGGAAGTGTCACAGAGTTTCACTGTACTTCAGAGTATGCCTGGCAGGAACAGGCAGCCATCAATGTCCCTGAACAATCTCAAGGGCAAGCACGTTCTTGATGGAGAGTCATCTGGCACCTGCCTAGAAACTTTCCAATCCTATGTTAGAAACTTCTAGGAAATATCTCATCACATTTCTCCATGTTAATCAGCAATTTAAATTAGGTTGCATTTTATAGATAGGAAGTGTGTTTTAAATTTTCCTTCCTTGGAATAGAAGAAGAATGAAGAATGCAAATAAATGGAAAGGAAAATAATTGTAATAATTGTCTCTAACTGAGGAATAGAGCTTGTCTTTGGAATCATATAGCCCTGGCTTTGCATGCTAGCTCCAATATTTGTTATTTATATACATATGCACAAGTCATATAAAGTAATTCCCATATAGCTATGCAGTAGTGAAGTTTGAATATTTTAATATATTAATAAGAAAACACATTGGATATACCTTAAAGAGCCTAGAAGAATATCTGGAACAGTATGTGCATGTAATAATGAACAACTAGTGGGTTCTTTAAGCTCTTATGATTGCAAGAGACACAGATTCATCTAAGGTATCTCAGGTAATGGAGATACCCATGGATTAAGGAAAACAGAGCTCTCATTCTCTAATAGGTTTTGACGGAAATATGAAAATTGGGTGCATCTATATTTTGGTTCAGAAACTAGACAAAGCTAAAGTAATACTATTTATCAAATCTTCTTGGTGAGACCAGGAATGAACCTGTACTCTCTTCCTGCTGACAGGGGTTCCACTCCAGCTGTGCATCCACCGGTCCTGTATTTAGCAACCAGTCACCTCATCCTCTGGTTAATGCTTTTCAGCCTTGAAAATTTACTTACAGCATTTAATTGTCCACACATCTGCTGACTTTGAGAGAAGGCAAGGTACAGATATATGAATGTAGAAAGGAAGGAAAAGTTAAGTATAAACAGCGGAGACTATGTTCTTTTGCCTATTGACCAATCACCAGGTCAATGATTCTTTGTATCCTGTTTGGACTCCTCAAGACTGAATCTGATGGATTTTATTAACAACTAGCTTACTTTTGAGCAGAGCTCTTCACCTAGATACTAGGCTGAGCAGGTTGTAATTGCTCTGAGGGAGTTCATCTGGGATGGATGTGAAATCTTTTCATCACACACATATTTCTCAGTTTCACATTGAGATAGGATGGGCAGGGAGAGAGTTGGAGTAATGAACATATTTTGACTAGGCTGGAGGAACTTCCTGGAGAGGGGCTGCACATGTGGCATCTGCTATTAAGCTTGGCATTTTTAATAACTGTACCACAAAATGCCTTAGAACTAATTCAGTAAGAGGGCTAGTTGAAAACCAGAGTAAGCCATGAGAACAGTTATTTTCTAATTCCCAATTTTTTTCCAATAGCTTTAAAGTAAAATAATTGTCATTCTGTTGTGGTGTTTATGCCCAAACTAAGGTCCCAGAAAATAGAAAAGAATCTGACTGATCCTCACTCTGAGGGGATTCTGGACACAGACTTTCTACAGCTCTGAGTGTGAGTATGAGCTCCCAAGATTTAAATAATTGATTAAGGAAGTCAATTTCCCTCTTGAAAAGACTCACAGGAACTAAATTCAAAAAAATATGCATATATTTTTTAAAAGACAAAATATCAAGTTTAAATAAAAATACTCTCAACCTACATATGTATATATTTTTATTTTGTTTCTAAATTGATACATAAAATTGTATTTAACAACCTGTACTTTGGCAAGACTTGGACATTTTTCCCCCTGTGGAAAAAACAGGAAATACTATAAAAAACTAAATTAAAGGCTGCAGATTACTTGATGTGAAACTGAGAAATGTGTATAATTTTAAATATGTTGTCCACCAACCTGAGAGGACAACTGCTGAAAGATTCTTGAGTCCCTTCTTTCTCTGAGTCAGATATGCATCTCTGACATCAGCTCCTAAGAATGTGTTTTTTATAGGCTTCTGTTGATGAATACCGCTCATGCTGTTGAGTGCATTCTACATTATTTATATTACTACTTCAAATCAAGTCATAGACTTGTTTGAAAACTATTCTATCTTGTTAATGACTCTACACATTTATTCATTCATACATTCCAAAACTTATTTATTCATTCATACATTCCAAAACTTATTTATTCTGTACTTGCAATGTGTTTGGCCCCATAAGGACACTGGGGATCCCAGAGAAAATGCAGACAGCATTGCTTTTGCTAGGTGGGTCCTTAAAGTCCAGTAGGGGCAGATAGACAAGAGCCCAGTGAATTTCTCCATTCTTATGCTATTATATAATAATTAAAATGTAATCAAATTGAGGGTTATATGTTACTAAATTTAATTGAAATATTAGAATATATAATCCTGACTCATTCTGCAACCAATACTAGAAAAAAAATCCTACCAAATAAGTGTAATAAAATGGTTTTTTTTTTTTTTTTTTTTGGTACCGGGGATTGAACTCAGGGGCATTTGAACCCTGAGCCACATCCCCAGCCCTATTTTGTGTTTTATGTAGAGACAGGGTCTCACTGAGTTGCTTAGCGCCTCGCCATTGCTGAGGCTGGCTTTGAACTCGCGATTCTCCTGTCTCAGCCTCCCTAAGTGCTGGGATTACAAGCGTG
>CM053407.1:8739598-8847802 GCA_028644305.1 Xerus rutilus | reverse complement strand
GTAATAAAATGTTGTAAGCACCAACACAATAGGGTGTTCAAATTACCAAATTTGTCCAAGAAGAGTGGGTTTTTAATGTATCTGAGAATAGAGTTCAGAAAAGGAAAACCTTTCCATAGATTTGGCTCTTTCTTAGGAGGTGTATCTTAGAGTTTAATTCTCAGAATGTAACAATTGTCCATATCCTGACTATATATAAACAAAGGTGTTATAGTGTGAATGGACCGAGGCTCTTCAAAGCTAAGAGCAAGCCAGATGTTACTCTGAAACATGATAAAGCATGGAGTCACTAATAGAGAAATAGAAGCCTTTCAGATTATATATGGGAAATGTAATTAAATCTCAAAAACTTGAAAACTCACATTTCAGTTTCCATAGTGCCTACATTGGAAACTACCAGTAGCACTGCCATATATACTAGAGTTTCCTTCAGAAACTGAGCATTTTAGCCTCTGACTTGGGAAGGAGTCAGTTGTCCTTCCTTTTGCTTTCTTATTTAGCATGTCTGTGAGAACATTAAAACTAGTAAAGAATTGTATTTATTTCTAGGGGAGTTGGATCTATACATGATAAGCATTTGCAAACGTATGGACAAGCACCTCTTTCCATACAGTCTGTTTGTAGGGCAGCAAAAGTATAAATGGGAAGGAGAGAAGAAAAGCGATAGTGGACATGTGATTTCATGGAAGCACATTGAAACTGCTAGAAATGGAAACTATGTCCTAAAAGGTCGGAGATGGAAGCTATAAAAGAAATAAGGAGAAAACAGTAGAGAATCAAGACAATTTCATTTATTCTTCCTTCTTTTCTTCTTTCCCTTCTCTTTCCTCCTTCTCCTCCTCCTCCTTTGCTGCTTCTTCATTTGGGAATCTCAGAATTGTGGGTTGTAAGAGGGTGAGAAATTTTTCCAAACATGGTCTTTGCTCTCTGTTTAGGTCCCTGAAAAGTAGATGTAACACCCAAATGTCTCACTGATCTCACCACTGGCATTTATTTAGAGTGCAGGCTTCATTTGGCACTCGTGTGGAATCTGTCTGTGAGACAAGAACTCTAGGAGAGGAACTTTACCTGGCAGGGGAGTGGAGATGTGAGATGGAAAGGGAAGGCCATAAACAAAGCACTCTCAAGCCAGTTTCCAGTCTAAGGATCAGTGCCTTTATCCTGCTTGGAAATCGGGAATCCGTGGAAACTCAAGTTGTTTCCTCTGGGACACAGAGTTCTAGGGTATTTATACTCTGTTCTAATAGTTACTGCTGGTCATTATCTCACCTGTGGTGTCTCCAGGCTTACAGACAGAGTCACAGGGGAAAGTCTTCAACCAGTCAGAAACCAGGAGTGCAGTACAAAGAGATTTTCTACTGGGGAACTGGCAGAGCATCATGGTTCTGCTGTAAGCACAGAAAATCCTTTCCCCCCTCTTGTCTTTTTTATCCAAATCAGCAAAACATTTATCATACGGATGTTTGTATACCATTTTTGACTTACATTAATTATCCATCAACTGATTCACATGTTGTGTGAAAATTCACGCATGAGTGTGTGTGCATATTTGTAAAATGTCACTATTCCTGGTCTTCTATATTTGCGTAAACTCGAAATTCAGTCCATGTAATATGTCACTTTTTACTGACATCTCACAAAATAGTGTCATCTGGTATGAGCCAAAAAGCCAGCACTTTCTTTTACATGAGTGGTATTTTCATTAGTTAGATTTTCATTTTTGCTACTCAATGCTTGCTCAATAATTTTGCTGAGAACTAATTAGAATAAAGAGCCAAAAGGATCAGCATAGTTTCTCTGATGTAATGTACTGTTTTTTTAATTTGAGACTTTTTTTTATTTTATCATCTATGGGTTAATGCACTAAATAATGCAATATTTATTCATGTTATGTTAGCAGTGGAAAATGTGAGAGAGAAAAGTATTTATATGCAGTATCCTGCTTATATATTTAGACAAGTAAACTGGTAAATAAAGTTCTCATTTGTGGAGAAAATTGTCTTACATGAATTGATTAAAGGAAAGAAGGCTTTATTCTACACGCCTCCAGTAGGAACACTACAAACTTAGTCATATTTTAATCTCTTTTCTTTCTTTTTCTAAAACAAATAAATGTCCATATGACAACATATGAGCCTAGGTTCCATGGCATACTCATGAAAACATGGGAAATAGATCTTTGATGTAGATGTTCACATTTTCCTTTTAGAGGATCATAATTTATCACATAAATTAATAGTGTTTCTATTAATCTTTTATTTAATTAGTGAGAGCAGAAAATTTATCAAACTAATCAAACATTTCCTTCTCCGGGCAACTGGAGATGATGCTATAGAATTTCAATTCCGTATACCATATTAACTACCCTTAAGATAGGTGGCTTTATTAATATAATTGCACACTTATTAATTAACTAATTTGGTCTCTTGCATACTTTACTGTGTGATTGCTTATGTTTTCACCTCAGAGGAAGGAGTTTTTACCTCATGTCTGCAGAAAGTTGACAGATTTTTCTATTTCAGGATTGGACAATTAAATGTAGGACACAGTCAAGACAGAATATGAGGGAATTTGTTTCTGTATTCTCAACAATTAGGTGAATTGTCCAAAGGAAAAGTGTTAAGGCTGCTATATTTTGAATAAAAGAAGGGAGAGATGCAAAGCAAGATGGAGAAGGGCCATTTGATGCTCTTGGACTAGGATGATAAGAACCAGTGTTTTCCAAAATGGCAGCCACACACATTGCTGAACAAGAGGCTAGTCCTTGGAGGGGAGGCACTCTGGGCTTCTCTGACTTTGACTCTGGAACCCCAGCAAGGATCCCTGCAGACAGTGTTGATAGAAGGACGGATGCTGTCAAAGGAGCCACTACTTTGAACAAGCAAATAGCATCTCAGCAGAAGCAACTGACCAGCAGCCTGTTCAGCTTTACACATAAGGAGGCAAAGAGAGCCCTAAGAAATGAAAAGTATTGAGATCTGGCTAATTTCACTGGATGGGTAATTTGCACCAATAAACATGATTTAGGAAAAAATAATGCTATCTGATATACCTTGCATCTTGAGTGTACTGGAACAATTCATAAGTAATGTGATATTTACATATGATATGACTTAAAAAAGATAACAGTGAGTAATACCTCTTGTCCTAAAAGAGATAACAGTGAGTAATCCCTAACAAGTATCTGGAATAGCATTTTTCTAAAGCATGTACCAGGGACAACTAGGGCCATGACTTTCTGAGGTGAAACACATTTAAAAAATACCCATTTAGGGCTACTTAAAACCCTGTGACTCTCAAACATATTAGCCTATTCACAGTTCTGTGATAACCTGTGTTTACCAGTCTAACTTTCTTAAACCCAGAATTTTCCAGACTTATTTAATTATGAAAGTGCATTAACATTTCTGAGAAACAAATATACTTTGATAGTTACAGAAAAATAAATAGTTGCTCTCCAAAGTAATAGCATTCTATCAGTTTTAAATATAAATATCTTTTCTCCAAAAGCAATATTATGAGTATGATTCTTTTTAATTCTTAGGTTGATACACAAAAGGAAAGAAACATGAAATTTAACTCCACTACGATTCCCTTATATCCTACTCTGGCACAACAAAGATCCTAGATAGTGTTGCAAATATATATATATATATATATTTTTTTTTTCAGACTAACTGTTCTCTTAGTCAAGAACCAAGATTTCCCCAGCACTTAGGGAGGCTGAGACAGGAGAATCGTGAGTTCAAAGCCAACCTCAGCAACGGCGAGGTGCTAAGCAACTCAGGGAGACCCTGTCTCTATATAAAACACAAAATAGGGGTGGCGATGTGGCTCAGTGGTTCAGTGCCCCTGAGTTCAATCCCCAGTACCAAAAAAAAAAAAAAAAAAAAAAAAAAACCAAGATTACAGCTGCTCATCTTCAGAAAATAGGAATTGGTAATGAAGTATGGTTATTCAAAATGTGGCATCTAAATGGGTTTATAGAACAGCTAAATGAGTACGTAGATAATTACATCATTACACATTGTTTTATAACCATTAAAATGTTCATTCTATTTTGGCATTAAAAACCAAGGCATCGTGTGAAAACCTTGAGGGTGGAATGAGAACAGCAAAAATGTCAAAAGGTTGGAAAGTAGGGAATGAGAGAGAGAAAAAATGATAGGAGACAAAACCATGGATAAGTATTTTTAAAAACTTCTATAAGTACAGAAAGGATATTAGCTGATTGGCAATAAGCAGTTAGTGTCTTCCATTAGAGAGAAACAAAACAAGCCTGGGCCGCACCTGCAGCAGAAGGAATGCAATTTGCGTATGGTCAAGAAGAGTGACAGTGACAGAAGAGTGAAGCCAAGCCAACCAATGGTACCTCCTGGAAAATATTCTAGATTTAAGGTGAGCACGTGCCTGAGACAGTGGAGACAAAGTCACAGAATTATGAAAGGAGCAACAATGATTAAGTCTAAACTAATAATGCTGGAATACAGGTATTTTTAATTCTGTATTCTATTTCCAGTTCCAATGTCATTTTTCCCCTTGATGTTATTTTTATGCAGCACCAACTTGATGCATAAATGTTAGTAGTGCTCCTTGGTGACCTATTTCCAATTTGAAATTCTCTTTCTCCCTCTCTCTCTTTATTGTGGATATCAGACATTTAATGAGTCAAAACTAAAGTTTCCCATTACCCAACAAAATATAAAATGATTAAAATGCCAATAGCTTCACAGGACAGGTGGCCAGACAAGAATGACAGTCAACTCTAAGGCAGAGTTTTATCAAGTAAAATGTGAAGGTGTGTGAAGAGCCCCATAAAGTGCTCAAATGTGTACCCTTGAAGCAACCTTGCAAACACTCAGATTTCTTCCAACCTATCTCCAAGTTGTGTTTTCTTCTGTATGGACAAGACTTCAGGTCAGATGCCTAACTTTCAAATGCATATTGGAAGATCTGACTTAACCCTTAGGATCAAAATTGGTGAGCAGTTCATGAACCCACCATAGAAATAACATGCATCAGACAAATGCTAGAAACTCAAATCTCAAATTAACCCAAGTTATTCTTCAAACATTTGCCAAAATGAAAGGCTCTATGTTTGGGAAAAACATTCATGAACATTTCCTATAAGCTGTGAAGCAACAATTACGTGATCCAATGGCATCTATACAAAGATCTACATGATTTGTTATGCTTGACATATAATGCTGAGAGGCTTGAGTGGGGTAGAATCTCTTTCCAGGTTAATTCATTCATTCACATGTCTATTTTTAAATAAATGTTTATTGAGCCCTTATTCTCTATATCTCTTGGGAATTGTTATTATTTTTTCCAACAATAAAAACTTTTAACTATTGGGTTCTATACTGTCCCTTGGCTTCCAGAAAACCTCAACCTAAATTTATTGCCCAGTTACATAAATTAATCTATCAGGATAACTGAATGGATAAGAGTGCATCTCTATTTTACTCATAGTAGAATTTTATCTACATATTATTTTCTGAATTTCTTTTCTTTCCTTTTGTATACCTTTAACATTGTAAGCTACATTAAGCCTTTGAAGGAACAAAGTAGACCACAAGTCATTTATGAATAAATGGAAAATAAGTAATAAATAGGTACAATACAGAAAACTTAAGACCTTGAAAAAATATTAATTCATTTTTCAGAAAAAATTCCTCTGAGAAATATTAAGCATAGCCATGTGTACCAATCTATAAATCGTTAATGTTGCCTTTATTTATGTATATTAAACATATGTATATATTATTTATATTAACTCATTTCACAATAACCTTAGGATATAGACAAAGAAGGTACTAGTTTTCTTTAATTAAGATAAAAAAACTGAAACTAGGATATACCAAGATTTCAACCAAAGGCATTTATTGAACACCACATAAAGTGGTAAGTCTGTAAAATTTAGGGTTTTAAAACTGCTATTCTAATTGCATATGTCAAGAGTATCAAAAGAATGTTCAGAGACAAAGCATGTAAATATACATCTAGAATTCAAAACCTTTTGAGGTCTCCTCAGTCCACTACAATGAGGTGTGGCTGAAAACAAAAAAGTTTCAGGCAGACTTGATCCCTTGCAGAAACAGTGATTCATGTTGATGGGACTAAATTATTCTGCTTGGGCCATTACTTTAAAACTAAGATCTATTTACCCAGACAACTATAATTACTGTGTTCAGGGAAAAGCCCTTATGAGTGAATTTGGCTGTTTGCTTAATAGTAAGTTTTTCTTTCCTATTGTGACCAAATTATCTTGAAAACAGGCTGAACTCTTCACTAAGCTAACCTAACACAGTTCTGGAAAAACAATTGCTCATGTCATGAAGATGCCCAAGATGTTAATGTGACATTTTTTGGAACGATGGCCTTTTGCAAATCTTTTCCCCAATCTTAGAGAAAATTGTGAAATATGATTGTTATACATACAGAATAGAATCACATCCCATAATTTTCCTTGTATAATGAGACTAGTAGCATATTTTCAAGCAATCAAACTCTAAAATCAATCTATTACTCTAGGAAGAATCTCATGACATCTCTAAAATTTGAAACTATAAATAAAATATATGAAACGCCTGAAATAAGAGAGCAACCCTTGCAGGAAGCCTGCTGGACAGCAGTGTGGTTAGGTTTGTTCACTTAAAAATTCAGTGAAATGGGATTGAAATTTGACTTCATTGCTTAAAAACTAGATGACTTTGGGAAACTACTTAGCCTCTTTGAATGTCAGTTTCTTGAACCATAAACTGGGGATAATAGGAGAACACATCATGTGGGGTAGGAATCAGGTTTAATTCTAATAAAGCATCTAAAATGTATCACTCAGGGTTTTTGTAAGCATTCAGCCCAGTTGATCATTTTTATCCTTGGTTATACACAGAACATACTCAAAAATGTTTGCTAAATTGATTGAATATATCTTAAGTGTGATGTACAGATTCAATATAATTTTCTGTAATAATAGATTTAACAGAGATATTTAATATAAATGAATAAAAATATACATTAGGAATAAATTAACTTGTGGGTAGAACAAATAAAGAGAAACTAAGAGCTTAAAATTTATGAGTTGATCAATGAAATCCAAAACATGATAAGATGAGAAATTCCATTAATGTGTTTATTATTAACAAGTTATTGAGCATCTCTTAGCTTTGTGTGTGTGTGTGTCTGTGTGTGTGTGTAAGTTCTGAGGAACAAATGCAGAAGAGTGCTTTCCCTAGGGCAGAGAGGCATCTCAATTGCCCTCCTTTACCCTCTCGTGTTTACTGCTGCTGCGACCACTGGGACATAGGCACAGATGATGGTGCGTGGTCAGATTATGGTTTTACAAAAATCCAATGCATCCTAGGCCACAGAAATTATTTAAATAATGTTACATTGCTGGCATCAAGGCAAAGAAAGTAGCAAAGAAATATTTCAAAGTGTAGGGAATTCTAAATATAAAATAAATGTACTATTTGTAGAGTTGTGTTTCCATCCATGAATTGGATCAAAATAAGAGATACTTGATAACCTTCCTGATAGTCTCTATTTAGACTATGGCTCAAGGTTGATATAGAAAAGTTGTTCAAAGTTGACAAGAGTTATTCATCTAAAATTCCGTTATTCCAAACTCTCATACTGAAATTATGTGCTTCCCAAAGATATGATGGTTGCTATTTATCATTAACTTCACTTCCCATGGATAACTTGGAAACATCACAACCCCCAGAACTCTCTAACAGCATTTTTTTTTCACTGATCCACAAAATAGCTCTGGGAAATTTATTTTTGTTTTTAATCAAGGTTTATCAGCACTTAAAGTAGAATGTATTCAAGACGAAAACTTCTATGGTAAGGGTCTGAGAGTATAAGGATTCTATTAGAAAACGTTAGAAAATATATAAACGAAGAAAGAAAAATTCTAATGATTGCTGAAAAAAAAGTGAATTACATATCCTCACAAAATACCAATACATATAAGGAAAACTTTCAAAACAATATTAGCAACACAATATCTCTAGTAGTAAGAGGCAAACTGATATTTTTCACTTCAAATACCAAAACAACACTTTGTATGAAAGCTATGTGGACAGTGATTGTGGTTTTACATTTGTCAGAAGATAATTTTCTCCTCTAACTCCTCAAGATTATAACTTGAGAGGTTGGAGGCAATCGAACTGAAAGTCTACCAAAATCAAGTTCTAAACCAAAAATACGCTTAGGGAAGCAGGTAGTGAGGGGAAAAGCCCTCTAAAATGATGAATTCTCAGAGTACTGTGGCTTAAGACTTTGGGGACTTGTTACAACTGAAAAGCTACTCAGAAGAACTACGTAAGCTTTTATTAGTCATGGGCTTTGATCATGACCTTGTTGCTGAAGCAAACCAAACACAAACGTTAGTAGATTAGCCCATCACAAAATAGTGTTTCATAAAAATCAATCCATCATTAAGTAACTTTACAGAGTTTTCTCCTTTCATTTTCTTAGCTATATTATAGACTAACTTACTTAGAGGTGATGTTATCTTTAAATTAATAAATACAGATATGTGTTCCATGGTTAAAATCTACAAATTTTAACAATTTCTAACTATATAACAAATTTTGCTTATCTTGTTTTTTTCTATATTTAGTTAGATCAGTTTTATTTAATGAAACTCTTTCCTCTTTTAGTTTGTGACTTTCTCCCCCAATTTTAAACTTAATCTTCTCTCAAGAAAGGTGTTTAGCAATCTATTCCATTTTCTTTTGTTTTATAATTTGATATGTCATATTTAATTATTAAATCTGTGAAAGATTAATTTCCTCATTTATGTAAGATGAACATTATCAATGATTCTGAAATAAATGTCTCAGTTGTTCCATTTTATCTAATCTTTACATCTATTCATTGATCTATCAATCCACTTTTATTTATATAAATTCTTTGTAAATAATAATATATTTTTCCCCTACTGTTCATCCATTCTTGGGTTGGTACAAGACTGTTTCATTTATTTGATTGCTATATTTCTAGATATTTGCCCTTGGATAGGTCACTGATTTGAAAGGTAGTCAGGAAAGTGTTTTCAAAAGTGGGGAGGAAGAACATGGCTGTATGACTTGACCAATGAAATGGTTTGAAAATAAAAATATGGAGAACTTTTTGTGGTTTTTTGTTTGTTTTAAATGATATTACTACTCAAATATTAATATTTGTATTCAAACATCAGTTTTAAACATCAGTTATTACTATTTAAAATGATTTATTCCTTGGCAGAAACCGTGGATTTGGGGGTCAGATGATTTGAATCCAAATATGAAATTTTTAACTTAATGGCTTGATCATCCTCAATAAAACCACTCTCAAGTCCTTTCCCTTAAATGGAATGATTAATACCAATGTCACCAATTTATAATGAATCCTATAAGAAATCATAAAGAACCCAACATAGAATGTTACTAGTGCTTGGCAAACACAGTCAGTGTAATTATTGGGAACACTTCATTCTTATCATCCCTTTAAAATATTCTGGAGATCTTATTGTTTCTAGCATGGTTAAATACTTTACCTAGCTCCATTGCTCAAAAAATATTCTCTAAATCACTATCTTTCTGTATTTCTTAACAGAAAAGAGGTAATTTCTTTCTTCTTGCTTTGGGATGAATCTCAGAACACAGTTGCCATCTATCAAGTGTCTCCTACTCACTGGAAAGACAGCGTTCCCTGGCCTGTCATCTAGACCTGATGGCACGTGCCTTGGTGTTGAACATGGGGCCACAGGTTGGCTAACTCTAACACAGCTGTTGGGCATTATGTCCTGCTTCAAGGGCTTTATTTCTCATTTCGGTGTTGGTCCATTCGGGCAGCTACTGGAACAGGCTGTTTTCTTATTTCCACACAGGTATTTGAAAACCTGTCAGAGCAGTGTTTTCATTATACACTTTTCATTTTTATGCTGTCATCACTGAACAAGTTTATTTCAAAGCCTTTTGGGGGAAAATGACAAGAAACAGAGCATTTTATTTCCTCATCCTTTCATTAGATTAGAAACGTCAAGAAAGATTTAGATTCTATTTATTTTTATTAAAAGGATTGATAGATCTTTCTTAAAGGAAAAAATAGAAATTTTAATTTCAAATGCTGCTGGACTTGAAGATGTGCACACTAAGGCGCTCCTCAGTAAAAAGCTTTCTCTTGGTTATTTAGAAACTTACATTTCATTTTGAAACTACTGGCTGTGTTATTCTTTCAAAGTTATGAAATACTGTAGTTATTCATTCAGCAGCTACATAATGAAACCTCTTAGGTGTAGAAACCAAATTACTCCAAAGTAAACCTAAAACCTCATCATCAGGCTTACATTTTGGATTACAAATTATAGGTAACATATTTGACTGGAAAATTTCAGCAGCTGTTAAAAAAGAGAGTATGAGGGAATAGCTCAGTGCTAGAGCATCTGCCTACTATGCTGAAGACCCTGGTTTCATTGCCAGCACCACAAAAAGAAAAAACAGGGTAAAATGATAACACCTTTGACTGAGGCTTATTATGTGAGTTTGATCAATTGCCTTCCCCAGCCCTCCCCTTTCTTTCCCTGATCCCTTCCTCAACTCTGCTGGTCTCTCTTCTATTTTTATGAGGTCCCTTTTAACTCTTTCTACTGCCAACTCCACAGTCCCTGAAACCCTCTGACCTGTCCTTGGCTCTGTGTACTGGGGGCTGTGGCTTCTGTTTATCATATCACTATGCTCATCACCTCCCTGTGGTTCTAAGATGAATGATTTCACAGCCAGTTTCCAGCATGTCAGGCTCTCCTGGAACGCAGGGCCACAGAATTGGGTGAGGAGGTGTAGAGGTTGCCATGCCACTGGTCCTTTGAAGCTAATCGTATCTCAAACCCTCAAATACTTAAAATGAAGAGACATTGTGTTAATTCTAGATTCAGGGGATGACATTTATATGGGATTTACATAGCCTCACAACTATGTAAAAAGATGCAAAATTACTATGCATAGCATCTTATTGAAAGATTATAAGATCATAGTTCATTGAATTCAGGGTGACAACATAGCCATTATTTCCACAAAGTAAGAGTCCTTTAGTGTATTGTTTGCATTAGTGACAATCTTTCCACCTAGACTTCTGGGTTAATCATCTTTATTACATATAAATATAAAACCAGAATGTTATATAGAATATTATATCTGGTTTTTATGACTATCCAGTTATAGAAAATATGGAAATATCACAATGATGTAAAACATAAGCTTTCACATTATATAAATATATACAAATTTTTAAAATATTTCAACCATAAAAATATAATCAAATCATCCTGATTCATTGAAGTGTTTGCCTATAAAATGTTTAATTTTGTTATGTAAGTAAATTTTGTCCCAATTCTACAGAAATTACAACTTTATTATTATGAATATCAAATTTAGATATATCATCTTATTTGCATTTAAAAATTGTTCTAGTTTTACAGTATGGCATAACATTGAACATGTTTATCTTTTCTGTAGGGATAAATAAAAAAGATGAATTTTTTTTACATTTGTTAATTGCAAGCAAATTTTAAGGATTTTTCTTTTTGCCCTGTACTAATGCACATATGCATAATTATAAACTGAAAGCAGATATGGTGTCAAGATATGATTTTACCTGAAAGTTTTAATGTGTCTCTTTTCTCATATAATTTCATAATAATATAGTTAAGAATTAAGAATTATGAAATAAGAACTTTGAAGATTGATATTTCAAGTCATTTTATATAACAAAAAAAGTTATAAAACTTTAACTTTCTAGGAGTTTCTAACATAAATGTTGATTTTAATTTTGTATTTCTACTTTGAAAAATGGGGATGGAGGACAGTACCAATCTGAGGAGGAAGAAGCTAGGATGTTTAAGCTACAGGAACCACATTTTCAAACTTAATATTTCATTGTGGTTTCCACAGAATCATTCGAATCCAGCATGTGACTCAGAGCTTTAGACCTGGCATCACACATTTTCACATGACTTTAAATTTATGGAGAAAGTAAATATTCTGGAATCATTGGAAAGTGCAGCAGGTTGTTCTGTGTGATAGAAAAGGTCTGGGGCCTGCTGGAGGAGTACAGGAGCTGTTGTGTCGCAATAGCACACAATCTTCAAATCTCAGAGGCTTACAAAGAACAGCTGTTTCTTGCTCACAGCATGGCAGCGTGGGTTTGCCTTGGCTGGACTCAGTTTCACTTGGCTTCTGATTCCAAGCAGCAGAGCGAACAGGCAGCCGCTATCTTCATAGCTGAGAACATAACGGGAGAGAAAGAGGGGCTGAGCCAACACAAACTATCACATTTCAAGCCTCTGCTTCATCTTAGCAAATCTTAGGGACACTCGTACCCACATGACCATGCCCAAGTCAATGGGGACCAGATGCTTTCCCTTCCAATCAGTGAACAAGAAATTTCACGTGAGTGTGGTTGGTTTCCCATTAGGGGAAGGAGCAAAGAAACAGGAGCAGTAATCTAGTGCCCCAGATACAATGTACCCAAATTACCAGCTGTGGATTGGGTAACTTTCCAATGAGGACTTTACTGCATGGAGAGAGCCATGTGCTCTGGAAAGGAACACACAGGGGTGCTTGCCATTTCCTCTCGTCTTATCACACACCTCCATGAGCCTGCACACATGTATTTTTGCACTTGGAATGACATTTCTAATCACACTGCTTTTTTCCTAACCTGATAAATTTTATTCCTTTTCTAGATCAGTCCTTAGGCCACCTGCTGTAGGAGGGCATTCAGCAGGCACAATTCAGTCATCTCCTGCATCCCCACACACTCTGTGCATGATGTTGCGGTCACTCATATCTGACCCAGAATCACCTTTGCATGTCTGACCTTTCCTAGGTACACCCAAGTCTTCCACTTGCCCCAGGGAAAAACACCTTGAAGTGTCTCATTGTGAATTTCATTATGCATTCTAAAATGTTCTCAAGTGACTTGAATGGAAACCATAGTAGCCAAATTGAGGTATTACTGCATATTTTTCTTTTTTACCTTTAAGAAAAGTTGGATCTATTGGATGTAATTTCATGACTTGTTTAGATAGAATGGCTGACATTGATGTGCTAATTACAGAAATTAAAAGTAAGAAATAGCTTTGCGCAAATATTTTAAAAATGAAAACACAAAATGTATTTGAAACATAGTATTTGATTTTCTTCATATGCATACCATTATTTCCAGGGGTATTGACAAAATTCAAGAGCACTATACCTTTCCAACTAAATGGTAAAAATTAAAATCAAGCGTCTAAACTCCAAAGAATTTAACCTCTAAAGCTGTGGTTGCTTTTGTCCCAGGAGATTGGCACATCTTTTGTATTTAGTACACTCTTCCTAAAATATTTTGGAGTGAAAATCAGGCTTCAGAATGCACAAACAGAAATGTTATTATATTAAAGAAAAGAATCTTTGGGTTTTATTTTGTCTTATGAAATAGTTGGCATTATTTCACTGAAAAATCTGTAATCTGAAGTAGTGCTATATAACGATTGCATTTTGCAGGGACAGCATCACATTACCAAACAAAAATCAGATTATCAGCAGACCTAAGCAATGTATCTACAATTCTGGGTCTGAATTAGAAAGAAATCAGACAAGCAAAGTGATAGTTGGCTTCATATTTTCAAAATAGGTCTGCAATATGAGTAATTCAGGGAATCAGAGATGTTCATTTTCTGCAAAGTTTGGGAAGACATTGAATTATTTGCAATCTACATATAAGCTTTTAAAAGTTCTTCTAATATTCTGATGTTAATTGTAGAGTCACCTGTTAATAGTTGTGCTCTGTCACAAGCTAGAATTTAAGTATAAATGAAAAAAAGAGGAAAAAACAAAAAACAAAAACAAAACTTCTGAAAGTAAGTTGAATCATGCTTGATTAAAGTTGTTTGGTCTGACAAGCTCTCTATCAGCTAGGACCATGGAACCAAGATTTCAGAATTGGATTCCTCTCCATAGTAGAGGAAGGATACTTTTTTATTAACTTTTTTATCCTGAAATGTTTTTAGATTTGCAAAGACAGTTCAGAATTCCTACGTACCCTTCCTCCATCTTCTTCCTGTGTTAATACTGGACACAACTATGGTGTATTTCCCAAGCTATGAAATTAATACTATTAACTAAACAGTAGACTTTAATCAGATTCTACTAATTTCCACTAATGTCCTTTATTTGTTCCAGGATTCACATTTCATTTAGTTTTCATATCTCCTTTATCTCCTCCAATTTGTAACATTTTGTTGTTGTGTTTGTTTTTAATGTTATTTGAAGAGTACTTTTGTCTCATATTCTGCAATTTGTCTATGATATTTTGTGATTATCTCAGTCTGTGGATTCTTTGCACCACACCAAGGTTTATACAGTATCGTCGTGAATTTTTATCAGTGACATTAACTTAGATCACTTGGTTAAGGGGACGTCTGCCAGGACTCGGGTTTATGCAGTTACTGTTTATCTTTTTGTATTCTACTTACCAGAAGGCAGTCACTTAGCCAGGCCACACTCAGGGAAAGGGGAATTATTTTCACCTTCTCAGGGAAGAATTTTAGAGAATATGTGGATATATATTGAATCTATCACAGAAATTAATAAATACTTTGGGATAGGGCATTGAGCTTATGCAATTATCCTGTATCTCTAAGTTCTATCTACTAATTTTAACATTTAGCAGTGGATCTTGCTTACAGAGTTTAGTGTAATGTTCTTTGGTGATTTTCAGTTTTATTCATTCCTCCTTCATTTGTAATTTGGAATGCTTTATTAAGGAATATTTATCCCTTTTATCCCATTACTTAATTAACCATGTCATGTATTTCTGTCAATATAGACTCAGAATACTTGCTTTATTCTTTGTATAATAAATCATACTATCATTATTTTTTTCTCTCCCCTTACTCCAGGTTTGTGCAACAGGGATGCTTTAGTTTGGGTCTTGTGCTCTTTTGACATATGCCTATATATATATATATATATATATCATTATTTCTGGAATTATGATATCCTTCAAGTTTCTCTTATATTTTCAATAACAAACCATTGAATTACATTTTCAATAACAAACCATTGAATTAGTCACTTCTCCAAAGGAACCTTGGTTCTTTTTATTGAAAAGTGATAATTTAGAAGTCAAGAATTGAATGTTACTTCTACACTTTCTACTGAACCCCCTACTGCCTAGCTTTAGAATACACACACACACACATATACTGAATATATGTGTGTATGTATAAGCATTGAATTCTATTATACTTTGATTGGAATTCCATCTATGTTACCTATTAGTAGCATGGTATTTAAATATTCATCCTTGAATTTTCAGTTTGTCAATTGGAGATAGCCCTAACTACCTAATAAGGGTTTTGTGACTATTTCAATTAAAAAAGCATTTTAATTAAAGAGGCTTAGAATAGTTCTTAGCACATAAGTTCTTTTCAGAACTTGCTACTGCCTTGTTCAAAAAAATCCTACACAGAGTAAAGATGATAAAATGAAAGGAATACATGATGTAGATTTGGTAGCATTCCAAAGATGATGTCTTCTCAGATAGATCCAGATAAACAACACCTTACTGGGTAAGATAGATATTCAAGGCATTTTAGAAAAAGATGAGTGGAGCCAGGGAGGTCCATGCCAATACAGTGTACTCCACGTCTGAAGCTTAATTCAGTGCAGGAATAGAAAGCAGGGTCCACATCAGATGAATCCATCTTGCAAACACGGATCCAGAAAAGCAGCAGAAAGAAGAGAGAGAGAGAGAGAGAAAGAGAGGCGATGAGAACTTTTGAGTTCCAATGACTTGTCTGGTACAATACTTAGGCTACAATCACCAAATACAGGAAATCCATGAGTAGACCTTCTGCATGGTAATTGAAAAGGTGGTGACATCATTAGAAGAAACAGAGACAAATATACTTGTCTCTGTTTTAGCAAAACTTGTTTTGCTAAAAGAAAGAAATTGGAAGCCGGGCGCAGTAGCGCATGCCTGTAATCCCAGCACTTTGGGAGGCTGAGACAGGAGAATGGTGAGTTCAAAGCCAGCCTCAGCAACAGTGAGGCGCTAAGCAACTCAGTGAGACCCTGTCTCTACATAAAACACAAAATAGGGCTGGGGATGTGGCTCAGTGGTCGAGTACCCCGAGTTCAATCCCCAAAAAAAGAAAAAAATGAAAGAAAGAAAGAAAGAGAAAGAAAGAAACTGGAAACAATTTAAAATATTATACACACACCAGATTTCAAAGGACTGCATAATATCCAAGTGGGCATTTCGAGTAGAAAGTTGGAAAAATGATACTGAAGTGTGTGTTTGGTGGTGGTGGTGGTGGTTGTAGTGGTGGTGGGAATGGTAGAATAAATCAACTCTCAACCAGGTGAATACATTGTCACAACAATCACATGAGAGAACATGTTGACTTCCAGGAAGCCAGTGTTGTATAGTCGAAACAGCTAGGCAACAAGGAATTTTGTGATGAGTGATTTTAGGCTAAATGTCCCTGAGTAGTCATCTGTTCAATGTCCTTTCAACATTCTTCACAGAATTGTGAAGAATAAAAGACTACTTCAAGGGTTGACCTTACTTGTGTTTAGTAAGGACTCAATAAATTCAAAGTTTTCATTCTGCAGTTTAGGATTGTCAGTTAGTATACCAGATGAGGGGAATCATCAGTGACGAGCAATGGAGAGGCTGTCTTGACATTAGGTTAGGTAATGTAGAAATGTGAGCAGAGACTTACACTTCTTTGGCTTTCCTTAGTAAATATGTTACCTCAGACTCGATTTAGGATAAGATGTTGTCAATGACAAATTATTAGAAACGACATGCTGAGAGTTAAGAAAGCACCAGGGAACTTCGTAAGGAAGCCTAAAAGCAGGTCTCATGAATACCAGCCTGGAAAATGTGGAAGGCTAATTTGCTGTGCTGGCTGTGTTTAGAGGAAGCAGTACAAAGCTGTACTTGTGACCTAGGGTGGACACAACCTAGGAGACAGGTGGCCTGATGCAGCACGGAAGTGTGACAGCAACATTCCAAATGTTAACCTTGGCATTGCCCATTGTGAGGACAAGGTCCTGGATTCACCAGACAAATAAAAAGCATGCACTGGATAGAGGAGAACAATTAAAACAAGAAAGATGAGCCCGCCTCTGGGGAATTCCTCCTACTTTTGTCCCTTTTCTTTAGTTTTGACTATGAATAAATCTTGTTGCAAAAGAAAAGTCATTACTAATTGCATCAGCTGTGCATGAAAAGAGGAAAGCTAGTTCAATTTGTTGAACATCATTCAGCACAGAGGTGATGTGAAATATTCAATAAGGAAGGAATCTGTGCATAAAATATATAGGGGACCCCTGCCAGAAGCTGAGTTGGGCCACACGCCTTCCTGGCCTTTCCATTCCCACAACTTCAGCAGACAAGCATTCATTTCCAATTCCAAATCCTGTCTTGAGGTAAGTTCCTATTTCACTAGTAGTGGAAGAGGAGGGTTAGTTACATGGCTAGTTTCATTATGACTGAACACATTGATCTGAACATTGGAGACAATGTAGAGCAATCTGAGCATCTTATTTAATGACCATAAATTCTTAAATCTACAAAATGTCCATTCCAGGCAATTCCTAGAAAAACGGAAATAGGTGTGTTTTTTTTATGTTTTCTTTGCTCTTACTGGTCAGTCAAACATAAATACAGGTTGTATTTTGACTCTTCGAAAAAACATTTCTAGTCAAGACACTAAAAAAAACTAAAAGTATTGAATACACAAGATAAAACATTTCACAAAATAAGACTTTTTAGAATAGTAATTCAAACACAGCCATCATCAAGGTTGTATCTATATGTTAACATTAATAAAATGTCAATTAAGGAAAATATACAATAGAAAATAATGTAAGAAAACCTCTTAAGAACAGAACTAACTGAAATAACTTAAGAAACTTCCACAACAAAATCCCATGTCTTACTAGAGCACTGCAGTGCAGGTGTTTTCTTCAAGATCCAAAGTTTTAAATGAAATATGTAAAACTAAATAGAAAATAAACAGCATGCTAAAACTTGGAGGCTTCTATTTTATTTTGGTTTTGTTCAGCAGCCACCAACTAGTTTCCAATGCATCTAGTTACAGTCAACAGTTGTTCACCCTTCTTTCCCTTTATTTAAATACCAGCTTCTAAGATGCACAAATGTCTGGTAAAGATCATGTTGTTTCAAAAGAGATAAACCCATGATGGTTGGTTCCTGGAAACAAAAGACTGAGAAGGCTATAACAAGTATGTGGAGGAGGCCACCCTAGAAATCCAAGAATAAAGAATGAAGCCAGAAATTACTGGACCAGAGCTAAGAACATGAAAGATACAGAAACAAAGATGGCTAAGTATTATATCTCTGCTTCTTCCTTCTCATCTATGTGTCTTCTCTATTCCCTTACCTCTGCTGATAAAGCAGAGGGTCCTTGCACGTCTATTGTATTTATATCTGAGTGTACCTGACTTAGCAGCCTCAAAATCTGTCACATATTTACAAATGTGGAGCATTCAGGTCTCTTAGATTAAGTTCTTGAGGGGAACATTTGACCGAGCTGTGCCAGTCAAGTGCTATTTCAGTCTGGGAGAGAGAGGGCCAAGACAACAGAGGCTACATTTAGAAGTGGGCCGCAATTCTTCAGCCTACGCCAGAGGTTTAAAGTTCCAGTAGCCATCAGCATCAACAGAGGTCGTGATTTCTAACAAGTGTTCAGATGGTGGAATTTGCTGGTCCAGGGACCACACTTGAGAAGCACTATAGCTGTGCTCTTAGCCCTAATGGTTCTCAACAATAAGAAATGAGCAAATTTTTCAATAGGGTGTTGACTCTACTTTTCTTCTATGCAATTAAGTAGCTTTGATTACCTAGATATTTTTACACTGATTTGTTAAATTTACTGAAAAGTTAATATAGCCAAACAAAAAATGGTATGTATTAAAAAGTTGTTCCTTAATAAATGAAGTCCAGATATATTCTTGGATTCTAAGCCCAATAATACATTATCCAAAATACAGAAATACAATATTTAAAACAAATAACTATTTTACTAAATTATATAGAGTATAATCAAATTTTCACAACATATAACAGTTTATATTTTACAATGTATTCACTTTCCCAAGTATATGTACTTACCATATGTGCAATGTGGAAGGTAAAACAAAACAACTTGAATAAAGAGTTGGCCTTTTGAGATTTCCTTATCTGTACTTAGTTTCTCTTTATGAAGGAAGATTTCATGCCCATCTGGTCTTTAACCAAATATAAATTTTACTTGTTGCTGTATTTCAATGGTCATAATATTTTGAGAAACATAAACTCGCTAACCTGTTTTTTCTTAAAATCTAGTCCCACAGTAACATAGTCCCTGATAGACAAATGTAAATAATCACGAGGAACCTAGCACTTTATTTATAGATGAGACTTTCTTCTGACATTTTCCTAGTAGCATAATCTCAGATTATCTTGTTGCATAAATTATGAGATCATTACCATGGATATTTGATGAAAAATACAATTTCTTCATTAATGAAGACATATTTCTTCATTATTTCAAAATAGTTACTGAAATTCATAGCAAACACATCACTGAGAACATGATTTTGTTGCTCAGCATCACAACATTATGTGAAATGTTTTTCAAGTTTTGCATCCTCTTTGGCTCTGTCGCTACCGTTCAAGTCCCTCCTCTCTCAAATTCCTATCCCACCCCATCAGGGAGTGAAATTGTAATAAGTAATGTAGAATTTGCTAAGGTGTTATGAAGAAATGAAAAGGGGCATTTACACTACAAACTGCATGATTACAGTTAAATGTCCCCATGATCTATGTATGTAGCATCAGAATGTCCTTCCTCAATCAGCCACAAAACCACGCTAGGCTCAACATCTTCTCAGCCTTGCTCCTTCTTTCTCACATCATCACAGAACCTTAAATTTCTTCTTACTTGCATATCCTACCAACTTCACACCAGCTAAAACATTTTGGAAAACAGAAATTTAGTCTGGAGCTCAAAATCTTTCAGCTTAAGCCTAACCTGAGGAAGGCTGAATCCACCTTCTTACAAATAAAGTAAGTATTCTGTCTCAGTTTGAAACTGAAATTCATAATACCTAGACATACCTTCCCTAGAAGGTTTTGAATGGGATTTTATGGTTAAAAAAGCAATTTGAGCCCTTGATTCCATTGACAAAAAATAATTATACAATTGAACCAATCTATGATAAGCACCACTGAGAGACTGCAAGAATTTTTAAATATTCTACTGATTCACTTGCTAGAAAACACTATCAATAGTGTTTATGGCTGTATGTTATAATTCTGCTGGGAAGTACAAGACTCAGGAGAATGAGATTTTTCTGGTGGCCCTCTCCTGTCTTTGCCTCTGAGCTATTCCATTTTATCCCCTTTAGCATGTAATCTTAGCCAGTAATGTTTCTTTGCCACCTGTCATTATTAACAGACTGCCCCATGAAACAGCTTCTAATCGACAAGAACAATCCCTGGCTCTTGCATCCATCATTCTAGAGAAGTTACTGTGGAGACTTTCAGGACATCAGATGGTCCTCCTGCTAGACCGCTATGAAACCCTTGCCTCTCCACAGCTCATTGGAACATTCCTTTGCCGTCTTCTCTTTCCTGCCATTTTTGAAAAATGACTTGTACCAGCAGTGCTCTGGGTGAGGCTCTGCCCCCAGAAGCCTGTAGGAAATACACCTGAGCAAAGTGTTAGCTTTGTATGCTTTTCAAGTTACAAAGAGAAAAGACATATTTTCTTTTTGAATGTATATAATACTTTTCCAATCATACAACATCAAAAGGCTATGATAATAACAAGCAAGTGAGGAAACATTACATCAGTAATTATTTTTATGAAAAATTTTGCTAAACAGAAAACAGAACTCCTGATGGTACTTATCTTTAAATAACCTCATAATGCATAGAAGGTGTGTAAAAAAGAGCATGAAAACAGAGGAGAGTTAGGGTTTAAATATGATGTCGCTGTTTTAGTACATGCGGTAAGAAAAAATTGCTGCTTAGCTCTCTCCAGATAATCCACTTTCTCCCTGGAAGGTGTATTCCTTGATTTTCTAAATAAATATCTGCATCTCTAATATTAATAATGGTAATAAACATCTACTTTGGGCATTGTTTAAGAAATGCAACTTGACATTTCAGAAAATTAAGCATGAGTTAAGAGCATAGCATATGCTTTAAATATGCACTAAGTAGTTGGGAGTACAGGTGGGAGTCACCTTAACACTCTGATCCTAAGATCAGTAACAGTTGCTTAAATCTTCACCCTACTCTTGAAAAATTATTGAAATCTCCCATGTTTTAAATAATATCCAGGGTCTTCCCTGTCCCATTCATCTCTACCATGAACCTTTGTCCAACTAAACCAGTTTTTTCCTGATCGTTTGGTTCATAGACTTCCCTTGTGTTCGCTTGTTGAGTGCCTGTCAAAGCTGGCCCTTTTCCTATACTTTCACAAAATACCATTCCAACAAGGCAAAAGCAGTCTTGGGAAGAAAATGAAATGAGTAGAACAATGTAAACAACTCAAAATTAAATAATAATTCCAAGTGTCTTCTTTAAAATCCTTTTTCTCTTCTGACTTGTAAACTTTCTTTTCTTTCCCAACTTTTAACTGCATTTCCAATTTGTTTCTTCCACCTACAATCCTAACCTCTCAAGAGAAAAAAAATGAAAGAAAAATAATAGAAACATGTAGTCTTGGCATTTTTTTGAGGGGTGAGTATTTAATCAGAGCAGCTTAGCTTTCTCCAACCTCAGTAGGCAGATCAGACCTTGTATGTCCAAGGGGAACTTTGCAATTGTAATATGTAAAGGCCTGCCTGATTAACTATTCACATAGAAATTCACTTCTGGTAGTTTCCTAAGGATGGTAGACAAAGCAGAATAAGACTTCACTTTTCTAACTTAAATGAGAAAATCAAGAATGAGCCCAGAGATACAGTTTGGAATTGACAGACAATATTATAAAATAATATTTATGAAGTAAATTAGAGTCAAAGACAGACTTTGAAGAGAAAATATAAACAGACAAGAAAATATAATCAGACAAGTCTCAAAGTTTCTCCATATTAAAAGATAGGAAAATAAATGAAAGCCAAATAAATTACCTGAAAAGTAATTGCAATAACTGTGGATTTAGGGCAATTAACTAATTTACTGATAGAAAAAGTGCAGTGATGAACTATTTGCCTACCGTCACAGTTAGGAAGATTCTTTATCTAATGCTTTTGACTGAAAGATTGTGCCCTTAAAAGTACATCCGGCTGGGCATGGTGGTGCATGCCTATAATCCTAGCAGCTTTGGAGGCTGAGGCAGGAGTGTGGTGAGTTCAAAGGCAGCCTCAGAGAAAGTGAGGAGCTAAGCAACTCAGTGAGACCTTGTCTCTAAATAAAATACAAAATAGGGCTGGGGATGTGGCTCAGTGGTCGAGCGCCTCTGAGTTCAACCTCTGGTATCTATCTGCCTGTGCCACCCCCCTGCAAAAGTACATCAGGACCTCCCTAATACATCTCTCTCCTTTGCAGGATCAGAATTGAGAATCAATGAGTGAGAAAGTGGTTTCCCTGTGGGTAGTTACAATGTAAAGGAAACAACCCAAACTTTAAAAGATACTTATAGGAACAATTGACTGTGAGTTAACAAGAGAATAATTACTAGTGTTGCCAAATAGAATGAAGGTCTGTCCAGACTTTTTGGCAGAACTGATGGTAGAAGCAACAGACACAGAAGCAGAAATGGTTCAGGGGTTACCTGATGATCCTGGGGAGGAGAGCCTCAAATCATACAGGGCAGAAATGCAAGCCAAGTGAAGAAATAGCAGAGAAAAATCAAGAGAAACTCCAGAGGGGTCTGTTAGGGACAACACATTAGATATGGGAAAGACAAAGTCTGTGGAAGCTACAGAAAAGAGAGGTGAGGGCCATTCCATGCACGCAGGGGTTACAGGTGTGATGCTCCATTCCAGGCAGACAGAGATTTTCAAGTACGATGCTTCAGATGTGAGCCAGATGCCTCAGCTAGGGCAAAGGCCATACTGGTCATGATGTCATGAGGATGATCAGGTTGGAGTGAGACTGAGTAGCCACATTCCTCATGGGGTCACACAGCATACTCTGACTGTGTCTCAACACTTAGAGGCCGACAAGGGAAAAGACCAAAGGTAATGCAGTCATAATGGCTGTGTTTAAAGTGAACCTGGCTTGAGTGTATGAAGGCCAAGTGTTCAAAGCCAGGTTCTTCTTATGAGAGGTGTGTTGATATAAATAGATATTGCTATACACATATGTCAATTATACACATAGATATAATAAACATACCATATACATAAATGCGTATATTAATAGATAACATACATCACCTTCCAAGATTTTATAAAAGTGGAATTAAAAATTACAAATTGGCTTAGAACAAGATGATAAACTCACAGTTTGTTTTCAAAAGAATTAGAATTTATCAACCTGTGTTTTAAAACTTTTTAAAATGGACCATCATTTGGGTATATTTTCAACTGTAAAATAATGAGTTAGACATAATTTAATCAAATCCAACTTGCAGATGCCAACATCACTGTGTCATTTTAATGGGATGGTCAGTATTTTCATTGTTGTTTTGCTTTGTTTCTTCAAGGGAAGAGGAACCTCGTCTCTGTATTTTGAGAATGCTTACCCATTGGTTTTGGTAGTTTGGAAGGCCATATATGCCCCAAAAAACAAATATGGTCTCTCTGCCGACTGTGTGCATGTTGTCTTCATTTACTGATGGGGAAAGCAAGGGCAGAAGCTGCAGCTCGTGGATTCAGCTCAGCCAATCATTAGCATCAATCCAGGACCAACGAAGCAAGAAGAGAGCACCAGTAAAGGCTCTCCTCTGTACTGGCAATTCACAGTGGGGGTTGGAGACAAAGACAGAATCTATTGCAGCCTCCAGTGTTCAGTGTCTCCACTAGAAAATCTTTGCAGTCATGTTTTTATTTTGATTCTGGTTGTCTAGCCTTCCACAGCCTCTTCTGGTTTTCTAAGCTAGTGTTTGAAAACATCTAGCAAGTTCTATGAGCTAACGCAATTGGCTCTTAGGAAATCCCTTTCCTGTTCACATCCTCCAGAGTTAGTTCCTGTTGCTTTGATCTGAAAACCTCGACAAATACAACAGATAAGGTATAGCTTGGGACTATAACTTGATTTTTTCATTTCTGGAATGAAATTTAACTTGCGGAGAGACTGATGTTCTCTATCTCTTCGAAAATTGTTTTTGTTATAAGCTCTATTCATAAGTGAGTTGTTATGTTAAAGAGAAAAAAGATTTTAAATTGCTTCCTGCAACAGAATGTGAGGCAGTAAAAAGACCACTAAGCAGAGAAAACAAGACAATAGAAAGGAAAGCTCTAAAGAGAAGCTGATTGAGCTGGTATGAAAATATACAAACAGCACATGTGATAAGAAAGATGTCTTGACAGGAGAGAAAAAATGTCTATTTACTGCCATTCCCCCCACATCTCCACTCCAGTGCATCTAGATGCACTCCTTGAAGGATGCCCACAGTACTAGATCTTTTTGTTTTTCCTAATTGAGTGCAAAGATATTTTCAATAAAAGAGATTTTCACAAACTTGAACACAATGTAAAGTGCTAGATATTTAGGTATTTAAAACAAAATTAGAGGAGCCTGCACAAATAGAAATAGCTTTGTATAAAATAAAGAGAGTTGAGGAAGGTGGTGTAGAGAGGAGGAGAAGACCAGGAAGGAAGAGACAATGTTCATGTCCAGTGAGTCTGTTCTTGGAGGGCAATGCCTGGTGCTGCTTAATGTAAGCCTCCTTCTGATTACTCATCAAATAGACATTAAACTGTTAACCATCAAGTTTTATGGCAAATACTTGAATATCAGGTGATGTTATAAAGCTCTGAAACTTGCTTTAAATTAAGCAAATGGTGGAGAGAAAGCTAACCAATCAGAGGCCAGTTAGTTCTGTCCGTAATTTTTTCCATAGTTACATGTTCTTCTCCAGGTGGATTAAGACAGCTAAGAGTACCAACTGAGAACTTTACATCTCAAATATTATAGAAAAAATGCCAAATGCTATCACAACAGTCTGAATGTTTGTGTGCCCAGGAATCCATATGTTGAAATCTTGATCCTCACATGACAGTATTAGGAGGTACAAGTCATTGAGATGTGATTAGGTCATGAAAATACTCCCCTTGTAGAGAGCCATCTTGTCTCCTCCAGAATGTGTGGACTTGGGGAAGAGCCACCAGCTATGATCCAGGAAGTTTTCACCAAACTTGGAAGCCACTGGCACCTTGATCTTGAACTTGGCAATCTCTAAAACTATGAGAAATAAAATTATCTTTATTTCTAAATGACATACACTGTATTTGGCTGAAATAAGATGTTAGAATTTAAAACATTGTGTCATTTATCCATTTACTTCATGCTACTCCAGTGAAAAACACTGCATTCTTTCTTTGTTAAGTGTGTTGAGATTCTAACTTGTTCAGAGTGCTACCTAAACACACAGCAAGAAATTAAAACTCAGTCAAGTCCAAGTCTGGGGAATTTTTAACTCTTCCTAGTGTTACATAAATATCCAAAGATGCTCATATGATGCCCAGCGAACAGGAACAGTTGGACCCAGGCTATTAACCATAACTGCCTTTGCTCTTTGTGCCCAAAGGTAACATTGTTGAACCTAGTTCTCCACCATCTATTGAAACCCTGATACTCAAGGAAGAACTCAAAATCAGAGAACTTAATGACTATCTGTTATGTTGGTCCAATAGTCAGTTAACTAACCAGTTGGAGATGCCACAAATAGGTCAAATAAACCTGCACCAGGCATAGGAATTACATATAAACAAACAACAACAAAACCTGAGAGTAGCCTTGACTTGGGGAGACATGACTACCTTCTGCCTCAAGTTGAAAAACTTCCTCTTATAACACCTTTGAAGGTTCTCTTTCATCAATTTTTGCATCTCTTTCTCCATCTCCACTTCCAAGATGGCTCCAGAGTAGAGGTAGTCTGTCGAGACTGCAGTCCAGGGACACCCAGAGAAAGGGAGTTCAAGGAGACAACAGTTCATTTAATGCCTTTCTTGGAATAGAATTAAGGAAAATATAGCTCATGTTCTTTCAAGAGGGAACAAAAGACAAATTAATATTGCACTATATTATCTGCAAGTACATGCATTATTTACATGAACTGTCTTACTTGATTGATTGGGCAAAAGATTCACAAGAAGAAAATAGTTCAACAGCCACCTGTGTTTTGAGGGTGATATGCAGCTGAAATAACAGTGTAAAGAATTGCTGTGAAACTCTACAAGGCAATGAGAAAGGAAAAGCTTGATTTGAAGGCATCATATTTACTTAGTGATCAAATTCTTTATTCTATAATGGAGACACTTTCCAGCAGAGGACAACTAGGGGACAAAAACAGAGCATGAGAAGGGAAAATTTGGAAGTGATCCTGTCCTACAGAGAGGATAAGGGAGATCTTATGTAAGATGGCAAAGGTACCAGGTATTTATTAGGTTAGCTGATGCATGGCAGGAAAGGTTACCGAAGTGGTTGAAATTTTATTCCGAGCAACTGGTAATTTTGTTTTGGGGAAGTGATTCCAAATTATGTTGCGTAACTCATTGTTAAAGAAAACCATAGTACATTGATTTTGTGGTTTACTCTCAAAGTTTTTGTGTTAGAATTAAGTATCAAGGAGAAGAAAATCACAGTTCAAATAACAACCAAAATGATATACATATTAAGCAATCATTTAAATGATCTTGAAACTCATTGGTTTAATAATTGACCTAACTCTGTGCCATTTGCTGCTTGTATGTGTGGCTTGGACAGTCAGCTCTGTACAAGATGGATGCGAGGCAGCTGGCCTGGCCATCATGATGGGCATTCACCACTCTTCAGATGCTCTTTGGGGGAGTCCATCTATGCTTATATTCACCACTTTCAAATATTACAGTTTTGTTTTTGTGCTGCTGCTGCTGCTGCTGTAGAAAACAGGAGGCTCAAAATAAGCCATCTCTTCTGTTTTCCTCCCTGTCTTCTCTTTCAATGTGCATAGCTCCTACCTTATTCCAGGCTTCTGTCTTACCCTGGGTGGAACCAGTCCCCTAACCAGGCTTTTCTTGCTCTGTTCTGCCCAGGTCTCACTCCATGTTCAATGTTATCACTATGGTGTTTAAATTAGGAACCTAACCATGCCGTGCTCCTTCCCTGTTGCTTACAGTATAAAAGAAGGCATTTTTAGAATGAGCCAAACACTCCATATTCACACATCAATGATTATTGACCCTAAGCAGTTGGCACAGTGCCAATACATATCTCAATGAATGGATAACACAAAAGAAGTGGTGATTGGATACCCCCTCCACTGAATGAGATCCTGGTGTCCAGAAATAGATGAATTTGGTTTGCTTTTGTCAATTGTCTTAAAAATTTGCCTAGAATCTCTTCAATTTCATAGCTGTTTTGATTAGTCCATTGTGTATTGTTCAATTGCCTTAGTGATAATCAATAATAGTGGTATTGTTGGCTGTGATATATTAGAATGAAAGAATAATTTTCAAATGACTTTTCATATTTCCAAAATATGTTGCTTTGGAATCAGTTTCTGCAAAAGTCATTAGAATAGATTCATTTATGCAGAATTTCAAGACCAAAGATTATATGACGCTTAACTCTGACACACATTGAAAAATCGTCCTGTAGCAAAAGCACGTCAGTTCAGAATCAGATTATTCATGTTCTAATTACATTATAACACTTCATTTAATTGTCAAAAAGGAAAGCACATTGTTTCATACACAATGTAAATTTGGCTTTGTTAGCTTAAGAACCATGAAGAGTCAGCTATCAAAAAAAGAAAGTCAATCATTCAACAGATATTTTGGAACGCCAAAACTGTGGAAAACTCCGTCCTAAGTAAATAAATATATAGAGTTATAGGACTACAGATTAATGGAGAAAACGAATATGTAAACCATCAATGCATGTAAGTTAATTTAGAGTCAAATACAAGCATTATATTATGGTCTCCTTCAGGATCATCCTTTAGCGGTACTTGCTTATTAATTCTTTCTCAGAATGTGTTATCTTGTGATTTGCTTTTTAATCAATTTAGCAGACATCACAGGTACACAAAAGGAGTCTAACACCTTCCCTTTGCAAGATTTCTTTAAGCCCCATTTATTCATTGTGACCAAATTTATCATGGAATCTTCATCCTGAGAGCATCCAATTTCTGTGTGTTCCCTTTATTTCTTGGGTTCTAGCTACATCTCAGCAGTGACATATGACCCCTATAGGTTTTCACGTATGTCATGAACAAACACCAATTATTGTTTTTATGCATTTAATATTAGACTATCTAATTAGCAAGACAATTGAAAGAATTTTACCACTTGCTGTCATTAGTTCTTATCTAAATTGAATTAACTCTTCTGCTTCCAAGTCCCTAATAAAGAATGTAAAATGATCAAAACATTTTAATAAGCTTTTAGTTGTTTATGAAAGATAAGATTTTTATTCAATTAAACATTGAGAAAGAATTTGCTAAGACAACATGGAAACATACTTCCCAAGTATTATGTTAAAACTGTTCTGTTTTAGTTTATTTCTGGCTTTTCTTCTTCAGGGAGAACAATAAAATGAAATATACACATTAGCTTTTGTAATTTCAAAAATTTGAAATTTCTACCTCTAGAACTCTAATATTTAGAGTTCAAATTTTCACTCTTTGATATTTATTTCTTGATATTTTCTAACTTGTCACATTTATTCAGATTCATATTCATCTTCATGTTGGATGAACTGTTTTTACAATATAGGTAAAACCAAAGAAGTTCATAATTACTCAAAATATGGATTATCTAAGAATCAGTTTACATTCAAAAATATTCAAGTTTTTTATTGGCCATTGTATCTTCATCCTTTGCAGTCTTCAGAAAATTTGGTGTTAAGGAACAAACTGCATAAGACTAGGAAAGTGGTAGACTTAGGATTGCACAAAGCACGATTTATTGGGGACCTACTCACAGAAGTGTAGTCAAATGCAGCAGTAAAAACAGTGACTTCACAGGATTTAGGTCACAGAGAGGGGCTTAGACAGTGGTCAAGACAAAAGTGGCTTTCACCCGTGCTAGAAGGCCTCAAGCTGATGTCAACCCTGGGGGGGGGCACATTTTCTGTAGCACCGGGGTCCAGTGTTAAAGCTCCACACACCACCCTGATGGGCCCGTTTTCCTATAGGATCCTGGGAAACTGCCCGGAAAAGCAAACCAGGGTTACCCAGGGGCAAACATGGCAAGAGGGCTGTGGTCAGGACACACTGGATCTCTGCACCTACCAGCAAATACACTGAAGAGATGTTCCTTATGGACAAGTCAAAGAAAATCCAACTAACCTAACACTGTAGCACTATTATTCTCCTTTATTCAGTTGGCCAAGTTCTTAAAAAAAATGATTATATGCCATTGTTTACAAGAAGCTGGTCATCAAGCACCCTATTCACTGGTGGTAGAAGTGTAAGCACAGATTTTTCTGGAAGCTATAAAATGTCACACACTTAGCTGGGCAATTCCACTGTGAGTTAATTCTAACAAAGCAATGGTTTACTGCTAAGATTTTGGTGTGTCTTTCTGAGTGTGTTTATATGCCAATGTGTGTGTCTGTGCATGCACACACACACACATACATGTAGAGAAAAAGACAGAGGCAATGTAATGAGGACTTAATGGACTGAGAAAATAAAACAGTAGACAACATTGTTCAGATGCTCATTGATTGATTCCAGATAGGAGACAGGATGAGGTGGCAGCCGAGACCCATGGGAAATAAGACCTGAGGAACCTTATTTAGGTTATGGGAGATTCAAACTCTAAAAAGGCTAGTTAGAAAGAACAAATAGGCTAAACATAGAGAAAAGGAGGGCTGGGGAGTAATGGAGGATGTCCATGCAAAGCATGAACACACAGTCCCCGATGTAGGAGGAGTGCTGGACCACTGTCTGAGAGGCAGTTAGATATGGTGGCATGGGCAGGAGAGCCCCACAGAGGCCTGGGGGACTTGACAGTGGCAAAGCCACAGATGGCTCCTTTGGGTATTTTGAATAATAAATGCAAAAGTAATCACATGCAAAAAATAAATTCTTTCAGAACTCTTTGCTTGACACTATTCCGAAAATACCTCACGACTCTCTACCAGGCCATCACAGTTGCAGTACAAAATCACCCATAAATTATGCCTAAAGAAATGAGGGTGTTGTGTTCCATGGAGACTTTATTTACAAAAGCAGATTGCAGGATGGACTTGCCAATGCTTTGTCTAAAACATATCTCCGTGCAGGAGTTGACCGTAGCTAGCCAAAGCCTTCACTCTCATTGGCTGTTTTAAACTCATGCTTGAATTATCCTTACATATATTTTTAGAACAATAAATTTACTTCCTATTTATAAGAAAATAGGTGAAAGATCAACTATTTCATGGTCAAGGGACCTGGATTTTAGATAAGCTTCCATTGGAACTATCTAGATGAATACTGTTAGCTCCCTTCTCTGTGACTCATCTTTAATCTTCACAGGTTAAAACAAGAATGAAAGATACATGTTAATGCTATAAAAACTGTACTATTCTAACATAGGAAACTATTATCATTTGCAATACAATCAGAAAATGTATTTCAATCCCCATATGCAAGACATTGGCATGATATATACAGTCCCCATCTCATAAGAGTTGTAAGATGGTAACATATATGAAGTGCTTAGCATCAGCACCTGGCATACAGTGCCGGCTCAACCAATGCTAGATAATTCTATTAATTTTTAAAAGCCCATTAAAATAGTCAAGTGCTTCTGACATATACCACCCGAAGCAACAAGATCAAGCTATTTCAAGTCAAGGATGAGGCTGGCCATGTTAGCCAGGAGAAGGACTGCACAGCCACATACCTTTCATGATAGTCTCCCCTGGTTGCTTTGCAAATGGTGTAAGGAAAGGGTATTGATAATTGCTGCAGAGGCCAGTGACTGTGAAGCTGAGTTTTCAGATGAACATCAGGGGAGGGCTTGCATTCTTCTGTGACTTAGAAGCCAGAGCCCAGAATAAAAGGAAGGCATCCATCTGAGTTTATGGTAACACAAACATAAAGAGGCCAGATGAGGCGGCATAACCACCCTGGGGCAGCTTTAAATGAAACTGCAGATGTACTCATCAGCCCTTTGGAGGAACATTTGCCCCTATTTGTTCAGTATGTGCAGTTTGTTCACCAGACCAGGGAATGCCTGGCTATTATGTGATTCCACACCATTAAAGTGCTTCAAGCCACCCAGGAGGGGCAGGGCAAGCAGTCAGTTTTCCATGGATGAGGAAGAATTTAATGAGGGACAAAGGTGTGTGCAGGTGCAATTCTGACACATTTCTAAGTAAATACGCAAAAACCCTCAGTGGTCAGATGTGTGTTCACCTGAAGGAAAAGCACTCCCTACATTAGTCCACCTAGGTTTTAAGCGCAGTGGGCTAGTTTTCTGTTTAATTTTAGCTCTTTTAAACAGTAAATCTTCCTGTGAAATCAGTGGGAGCTTACCTTGATGCCATTTATCAAGTGTTCTTGAAACATGGACCTTTGTCTGGTATACCTGCTATCTGCAAGCAATGATAATTATGCTTTTAACATTTATTGAGGCATATATTTTGCAATTTTAAATTCCAGGCATTCATGAATTTGTGTTTTTGATATAGCACATTATAAAGCCTGAATGTGAGGCTAAATTTTGCATGCATTGGGTCAAACACTGGATACAGGTGTCCACTTAATGTAAAATTCTGTCTTATTCAACATTAAATAGACATAATTGTTCATATTGCCCATTTGTCATATTCATAGTCATTATCTCAAAATGCAGGGCACTCACCATTTATGAAGTTTTATTTTTATCCTTTGGCTGTAGATTTTTTTCAGAAATGATGTTACAAATAATGACAACATGATATATTGGCCACACACAAATTGAAGAAGGATTCAAACTCTGATCTTCTGATTCTGAACACTTTATTTTTAATGGTATTTATTATTTTTTAATACAGAATGAAAATTTAATACATAAATTAAAATACTGAAAACAGAAGAGAGTTAATATAGACTGATACAAATATGGAGGAAGGTAAGTTTTGTGAGAAGTCTGCTAAAGCTGAAAGCTGAAGCAGACATGCACACAGGTATATATGCTTCTAAAGGAAAATACCTAAATGATGCTATCTTTTACACCCCTTTCTTCTAGATAAGTGCAAAAAAATTCTGTAACTCCAAAAAGGGTTTTCTATCAGGAATATAAGAGCCAAATTCATTTGGCACACAGCATTATTCAACTGCAATGCTCCTATTCTGGAAAATTGGCAGTGGATCCAGGAGGTAAACCAAATAAGATGGTAGGTGTTGGTTGATATGAGCCCTCATATCCTCCTACTTAAGGACACACATCCATTTGCCACCAAAAGAAGGATGTGATGTGCTCATACGGCTTGTTGTAGCAGTGGGGGCTTTACATTTCCCATTCTTACCCAATTTAGTAATTCAGAATGCATGAACTACACTTAGGGTAAAAGATCTCGACAGGAAGCAATTTGCTTTCCAAGGGACATTTAGCAATCAATATCTACAGGCATTTTTGTTTGTCCTAAGGATGGGGTATGTGCTACCAGCACCTGGTAGGTCAAAGCCATGGGTGTTGCTAAATATTCTACAAAGCACAAGACAGCCCCCAATATCAAAGAATTCTCTTGAGAAGATATCAAGCAGAAATGAAAGCAAACAAAACATACCCTCAAAGTCTAATAAGTACATTGGAATTAATGGTAACAATTTGCAGTGGTAACTAGTACTGTCAAGTGGACTGAGACCTACTAGAGAGTCTATTTCTTCCTTTTAGAAACACTACATAAGAAGCTGAATTAGAATCAGATATGTATTTGCTAAGCAAATAGTTAGTTCTAGAGAAAATAGTGAGATAACCATCATAGAACCTATCATAATTGACAATTTGTGTGTGTGTATGATATATTGATATATTCCTCCTCTTTAAGTCTAAGAACTCCATAATGACATGTAAATTGTTTCAAGGTTCATTATCCTAACCCAAAGTGTTTAACTATGTAGGCCAGCATGTACTAGGCATTGATACTATTTACTAAACCAATATGTGAATGAATTTCTAACATTTCAGTTTGACTATCTTGTATGTGCAAGGTACTATTCTATTCATTAGAGTCGCAAACATAAGAAGACAGTCCCTATTTATGAGGAAGCCCGTGCATTCTGGTGGACAAGATGGACCACCGCCTCTTATTTCAAGCTGCCCAAACCCTAGCCCTTTCTAAAGGAAGTAATTCTGCCAACAGGCAACACTGGAGAGCTCAGAATCAGCAGCCATATTGTTACCATGTCATCCTGTGCTTTGGTCATTCCTTTATTGGTGCCTAAGAATGATTCTTTTATTGGTGCATAATGGTTTTATTGTGGCATGTTTCAACACGCACATAACAACCATATTTGAATGAACTGGGTGAAGATGATGTGAATCAAGAACCAGAAGCATCCTATGATCTAATCTTGAGCAAAAAGTTGGATGATAACAAATCAGATTCCCGTTCTTTGGTATCGGAACAAAAATACCAAGGAAATGAAGTGTAAAAATTTTTTTAAAATGCCTTAGTGTTTTAAATGATGACCTTACCCCCAAAAGATATCTACCTAGCACTTGTGAATATGTCCTTATTGGGAAAACGTCTTTGTAGAGATAATTAAGTGTAAGAATCAGAGATGAGATCATCCTGGATTAACTGAGTGGGTCCTAAATCCAAGGGTACATGTTCTTATAAGACACAGAAAGGTCAAAAATACATAGGAGAGACTTTAGTAGGGTAGAGGCAGAGATTGAGGTGATGATGTAACCTAAGCTGAGGAAAGGAGGAAGGAAAGGGGAGGAAAGTGAAGGAAGAAAGGGAGGGAAGGAGGGAGGAAGGGAGGGAGGAAAGAGGAAGGAAGGAAGGAAGAGAGGGAGGGAGGGAGAGAGAGAGGGAAAGAAAGGCAAGCCCTTCCCTAGAGCCTTCAAAGGCAGTGTGGTCCTGCCAACATCTTGATTTTGGACCTTGGGCTGTGAGAAGAGACATTTCTAGTGTTTTAAGCCACTAACTTTGTGGCAATTTGCTACGGAGCTCAGGAAACTAATACAAATGCCCAGTGAGGAGTAATTTGATGGAGTAAAGTCATAAAGGCGATGGTGTGCTGATGTTACAAGGAAGCTGCAACTGCATAAGCAAAAAGCTTTTCAGTAGAGAAATAAACACAGTCTGGAGGGAAATACTGATCAAGTCAGTGGTAAGAGAAAAACGTTATTGGATCATGGAGAGGAGCCTTTTCTTCTCAATGGTTAAGTTCTGGGGAAAGATGTGCAGATTCCTGTCCTTGATAATCTTGCTGATGTGGAAGAAACTTCCCTCCCTGCTAATCCTTCAAGAATCCAGGATTCTTTGGAAGCTTACAGTTTGTTTATTCTTACAGGGAAATTATTATTATTGCCTATTCGTATAGCATTTTGCAAAGAAATGGAAAATTGTAGAAAAAGTGATGAGTGTCATAGCAAGAATCAAATACGGGGTTCTAAGGCGACACAAAGACGGTCCAGCTCGAAATGCTATGGGAAATTCTTGGATGAAATTATTAAATTACTTCTGGCACATGTTGAAATTGACACAGGTACGTTTTACCTAACTAATAAGAAAAGGAAGCATAACACAAACCATTAAAAAAGAAAGAAAAAAGTCTAAAGCAGAGAAACATAGAAACATTTGGTGCTCTAGTTCAGATCAGTTTGAGTGTGCCCCAAGGCTTTATGTGTTGCAATGTAATCCCCATTGTGAGAGATTCAGAGGGTGGCAATTTAATCTGACCAATGTTCAGAGCTGTGGCCCCCAGGAAGTGATTAGAATTAGATAAGGTCTTGAGGGTGGAGCCCTCAGGATTGGATCCTGATGGCTTTATAAGAGGAGGAAGAGAGGGGAATGAGTCCACTTACACACACACACACACACACACAGCCCACACACCTGCTTCCTGTCTCTTTCCATGTGATGTTCTTCAAGGGTTAGCACCCTATCAACAATGAGGCCGTCACCAGATGTAGCCCTTTGACCTTGGGTGTACAGAACTTTGAACCAAAATATACCTCCTTTCCAAATAGAGTTATCCAGTCTGTGATATCCAGTGATCATCAAGGAAAAGTGGACTAGTGCATTGGGGGTATTGTCTTGTTACTTAGGGGCATCAGGCTATGAACACAGGAGGGAGATGTACAAGCAAAGCAGGTTAGAAGATCTGTCTCCAGTAGGGGTTTTTGGCTCCAGCATAAGCAACCTTCTGATGCTACTGATGCAGCTATGGATTCACATGGGCAACTGTAGCCTACTCTCATGAGATTGATTGGAGGTTAGTAAGTCAAGACATGTCGTATGCATCCATATTTGTATTAATATCTATAGCTGAACTTACATTTAAGTTGAATGATTTGGCCCTTCTTCCTGTGGCTGATACAATTTACTGCACTTATGATTTTTCTGATAAACTTTACATTTGAAATTCTGGGTGTCTTAGAATATAGGAAGATAAAACTCTATTCTTTTCCAATAGAATTTTAGTTGACACCTTTTATTTGTCCTCATTGTAAAGATGACTCATTGGATTAGAAATCAAAAGAGAAAAATTTAAGAAAATTTGTTTAAATAATCTAATAAAGCAGATATGTCCTACCACACTCCCTCTGATTAAAAACAAAAACTGTTTTCTCTTTAATCTCTTCAGCCAAATATTTATTATGTGCCTACTCTGCCCATCGCTGTGCTCTTCACTTGACATGAAAAGGTAGCTAAAAGAGCACCATCCTGCATGAATAAATTCATAATTTTGTGTGTTTTGAAGAAATCACTTTTCCTGACAGTTTGAGTAAAAAATAGAAAATAGTGATTGATTAACCTTGCTTTGTGGTGATGCAGAAATTCAATAAATTGAGAATGTGCAGTGAAATGAATATAAGAAATTGAAGTATCTAATATTACTTGTTGGTGTCCAAGGTATTATTAATCCATTTTTTGTTGCTATAACAAATTATCTGAGGCAGGCTACTTTATTAAAAAAACATTTTGGCTCATGGTGAAAGCCTTCTTGCTGACAGTCCTAGGGCAACTCAGGGCATCACATGACAAGAGAAAGGAAAAGTGCAGGGGTGTATGTCTCTTTTCTTTTTTTGTTTTTCTTCTGGTACTGGGGATTGAACCCAGGGGTGCTTTACCACTGAGCTCCATCCCCAGCCTTATTTATTTATTTATTTATTTATTGAGACAAGTTCTCACTAAGTTGCTGGGGCTGGCCTCCAAATAACAATACTCCTGCCTCTACGTCCTAAGCCTCTAGGATCACTGGCATGCACTACCACTCCCAGACTCTTTGGTACAATGCCACCAAGACCCAATCATGGGGCCTCTGCTCCAATGATCTTATCTAACCCTAATCATTTTCCTAAGGCCTGACTTCTAAATAGCATAATCTGATTAAGTTTCCACCATCTTAATATTATAGCATAGACATCAGGATGAAATTCCTGGTTTGAGTTTGAGGGAGGGGCAACCAGAGCTCTTACTTCCATTAAGTGCTGAAAATAACCACCATGTTGCAAAGGATTAATGAAGGCTACCTTGCTTTTGTCCAGCACTGAGGTGGGTTTCCACCAGCACATCTGGGATAGAAATTTCAATAAGGTGGCATAATGCAAAGGAACAAGTCATTAAAATAACTGCAGAACCCTGATCTTCAGCATTGGACTGTCCAAAGATGCCAGGGACAGAGGTTGGAGCATGGAGTAGCTTCACACATCTCAAAATCAATAATTCCCTCCATTTTATAAGTAGGAGAGTACAGATTTACCTGTTCATAGATATTGACCAGAGCAGTGCTTAATTATGATGAATTACAAACAACATCCATGTTCACTAGTAAGTGTTTTGTAATAATTCATCATTGTTCGGAAATAATGAGTTGGATCTCGAAAGACCACAAAAAAGAAATGAATAAACTTAAGCTATTACAATAACAGAAGACATAAGATTTTTACAAAAATACAAATATCTGGAGAAATGGAAACCAAAGATGTTAACCTCTGGAGAATTTGTAAAGAAGAATTTTAATTTTTAAATTACAAATTTCTGTGTTATTTTAGGTATTTATCTGCTTTTGTAAAAAACACCAAACAGTTAAACACATTTGTATAGTCTGTTTGTCCTTTTTTTTTGTCTTTCTACTTTTATTTAGAATATTTAGATAATGTTCATTTCTTGGCTGTATATTTCATTTTACTCTCTCATCCGTCCATTCTTTTATAAACACCACACTGTTAAATTCTGTCATTGAAATATAGTTAATATTCTGCAGAGCTAACTCCCCATCTTATTTTTACATGTGAAAGTTGTGTATGTTCTGTAATGTTTATGTTAATGTGATTCAATTACTTAAAAAAGATTAAGTTTTTTTATGCCAAGCAAATAAAAAAATCAAAAGTTTTATAACTGAACTTGAACTGTATTAATTCATTTATATCTATTTTTTTCTGTAAAAGCAATTGCTCTTAATAAAAAATTTTAGAAAATTCTGGAACTCCCAACTGCAGCTGCCATGTAAAATACATAAAAGACAATAGATGAGAAAGTACCTTTAAAGAATACTTCATGTAAATGGATGTTATAATTTCTGTCTGTACTGTTATTCAGAGTGAGCTTTAACTGAAGTGAGCAAAGGAGACTTCATTTTCCTCCTCACTGTTTTCTCTCCTGTCCCTTATAACTGTCTTTTTTTAAAAAAATTTTTCTGGAGATCAATGCCCTGCCTTACTTTCTTTCTGTCATCAACCCTTGTCCTTGGACCCTAAGGCCAGGTATAAAGTTCCTGTGTTGTAATCAACCTTTTCACTGCTGTGACTGAAAAACCTGACAGGAACAATTTTAAGGAGGAAAAGTTCATTTGGTGGCTTACAGTTTCAGAAGTCTCAGTCCATGGAGAGCTGCTCCATTTCTTGGGGCTTGAGGTGAGGCAGGACATCATGGCAGAGGAGTGAGGTGGAGGGAGGTGGCTCAGGGCATGATCAGAAGCAGAGAGACAGATCTCTACTCACCCATACAAAACATAAACCCCAAGGATACTCCCCCAGAGACCCACCTCCTACAGCCACATCCTACCTGCCTTTGGCTACCACTCAGTTAATCTCATCAGGGGATTAATTCACTGATTATGTTAAAGCTCTCATAATCCAATCACTTCTCCTCCAAACCTTCTTGCACTGTCTTATATGAGCTTTTGGGGGACACCTCACATCCAAACCATAACATGCTATCTCCCCTCAATCCACATGACTTCTCTCACCTTATCTTGCACCCACATAGATTCGGTACTAGGTTGACCTTTATCCCAGAGTCTGAGCCAGAGTGATTCTAAATTCTGTATGCACATTAACATCATTTGGAGAGATATATTTACAAATGTTGCCAGCTTTCTGTTTTATCCACTGCCCCACTCTACTACCCCTGGATTCTGATCTCATTTGTTTGGGACATGGTCCAAGCATAGCCATTTCCTAAGATCCTAGAGTGTGTGGAGACCCACTCAGCTTTACCAACTTCTGACCTAATCCCATGGACACAATTCTATTCTCTGCATCATGCTCACTTCAAGGATGGAGAGCTCTGTGCTTATCCGTGGATGACCAGATAAAGGGTCTCTGACTTAGGAATCTTCTGCCAATGAAAGACCATACAGAATTGGCTGAGGACTTTGAAATTTCCTGAAGTGTCTATCACACTCCTGGAAATCTTGGCCATCTATGTCCTCATGGGGAGGAGAGTTACCAAGGGAAGGATACTGTCTACAGAAAGAAGAAGGTGATTCAACATGGACTGTACCTGCTCACAGTGCTGTGCCAGGAATTTTAGGTTGTGTGAGCCAAAATACTACGTATTTTTCTGTGTCAGCTCAGGTTTAATTTTCTTGTAACCTAAGAGCATTCTAACCAACAGAGATTTCCCTCACACTGAGGTGGAAAAAATGGATATAGCTTAATATGATCCTATAGCCAGAAATATTTCCATTTTAATAAAGGTTGAGTAGCTTCCTATTAAAGAATAAATCTTTCTGGTAGGATTTCAGGCATCAGCAAACCGATGAGGGAGAGATGTTACTTTGTTGGCATTACCAAAATCAGTTTTGTATAATTCAACATTTAACAAAAATATATTAAAATAGAAGGACTCTGATTTATATCTCAGAGCTTTCATTTACTGACTATGTGATTGCAGTTGAATTAGCAAATTCCTTTAGGTTTCTTTACTTGTAAAGGGTAACATATATCATAGGATTGTAGTGAGGGTAAAATGAAATAATATGCATAAAATTTCTTAATACAGTGGCTGCAATGTGAATAAGGAAGGGACATTCTGTTGTACTGTGGAGGAAGGTGTGTGTTACAATGCACCTGTATGCTTTTTGCCTTTCTGTAAGAGACTTATGTGTCTTAGAGTCTAAAAGCAAAGTAGCTGGGGAAAAAAGAACATTACTGGATGTGAGTACTTGCATCAGTGCTTACCTAGTTGATCAGTACTTTTACTTGATAACTTATAAATCTGTGAATAAAAGCTAATTTGTATAGACTCATCAAAGCTTCTGACATTTGAATGGTCCTACCCTATCCTTGATTTCTAACCTGTGACCTCTCATTTGTACCTCTTGACCACAAAGTAGCGGCTAACAAAGATGAAGGAGAAAGGTCTTAGATCTCCAAAGCAGAGCTAGATCTTCTGATACTGCAGATGCTGCCTGTGCACCCACGAATGTGACTTTGTCTATCTCCCCTTGTGGTGTGAAATGACTAAGTGCAGGTGGAGCCTGCTTGCCTTACCAACACTTTGAATGACGATAAAACAGGTAAAGCAAAATCCAACCCAAAACTCACAGGATCCAGGAAAAAGATTCAGTGAGGTACATTTATACTATTTGATTGATATTAATGGAATTTTAAAAATTGAGTTTATGATTTGGAGGATCATTCATGAGTCTGTTCTCAGGAGACCAATTGATAAGGAACTATTTATCAGTAAGTTCCTGAGATATGAGGAATTTTATATCAGAGGAAGATTTGTCTTGTGGTTAAAGATAGATACACTTCTAAAATGAACTATTATGTTATCTGTGAATCATGGTTACTTTGGTCATATTTTTAAAACAAAATATGACCTGAAAATAGGTGAGAATGTTGTAAGTATTAAAATGCCTCCAAAATGTCCAAACCATACACGGCTGCACGTTAGGACTTTCCTATGCTGTGTTACATGGTTTAACTTGGTGCATGGTTCTAATGATCAATTCTGATATTAAAACTTTATTTTTTAAAATCATACATGATTCTAAAAGTAGAATATCAAATTCTCAAATTATTTCTGGAATACTGTGTGCTTAGTACTATTGATTATTAATGAGATACTTAACAGTGCTTGCAGGATTATGGGTAAACATGGATCACCTGGGCTCCCTATCACATATCACATGAGATTTGACTTTTTCATTCTTTTAAATATATGCCAACACAAATATCTAACTCTGAAGATATTTAAAATATATGTCCCCTAAGCTAATACTTTATAAGTTTAAAGTCATTTTTCATAATTTGGCTTTACTGTGAAATAAGCATCAAATGTATATTTGAAAGTTTTAAGTGAGTATCATCTCATAAGTGAGGTATATAATAAAAAAATCAAGACATTTCAAAAGTCTTTTCAACTCAACTTTGTTTATGAATGAGATAAAAATGATCATGTGAAAAAATGTGGATCTGTAATTTTAAATAAATTAGGATACATTTATTTGTTTTATTAGCAATCCTTAGATTTACTTGGGAAATACTCCCCAACATCAGGGAGCTATCAGGGTGAGGAATACCAAGGATGGGAAGACAAATTTAAACCTTCTATTTTTTTTATTTTTATCTAAAATCTTTGAAATGAATTAAGCTTCCTTCTTACTTAATGTATGGGCAGACATGAAGAATGTATGGAAGACAGACTTCATCCACATACACATGGGCATATTTTGCAGAGAATGCCAAGATTTCCTAGGGAAAAGAGGAGGTGGACCAACAATGCATTTATCTATTAAGGCTACAAAAATGAAAAAGGGCTGAAGGACATTCTTCCAAAGAAATTTTACAATAAGTTTTCCACTGAAAGTGCAAACACAACAAGAAAATGGCAGAGTTCCAATACAAACTCTTTTTTGGCCACAGTATGAGATAAAAATCAATGATGATTTAATCTCATCTGAAAAGAAATTGGCCAAGAGATTAAGAAAAAAGTATTCAGAGAGCAATTCAAATGTGAATGAATCTGTTACTGTTAATAATAAGCCTGACTTTGTATGTACATTATTGATACTCACATGATCATAGTTTTTCTTGTAGACACTTTTTTTTTTTTTTGAGGGAGGGTACCAGGGATTGAACTCAGGGGGACTGGGCCATTGGGCCACATCCCCAGTCCTATTTGTTATTTTTATTTAGAGACAAGGTCTCAATGAGCTGCTTAGAGGCTTGCTTTTGCTGAGGCTGGCTTTGAACTTGCGATCCTCCTGCCTCAGCCTCCCAAGCTGCTGGGATTATAGGCACACCCGGAGATACTTTGAGTTTTAAAGTGACATATTTGGATGCAAACTCAAAATTATTGTATTCATAGGGTTTCGTGATGCATAGTATTTGAAGATTACTGTTGATGGTTTGGATCTTAAAGGTTTCCCAAAAGCCCATATGGTAAAGATTTGATCACTAGCCTGTGTTGCTGTTTGGAGGTGGTGGAACCTTTAAAGGCAAAGCCTAGGGCCCTAGGGACTTGCCATTGAAAGGGATGTTGGGATCCCCAACCCTGCCTCTCTCTGCTTCTTAGTGCTTTGAAGTGAGCTGTTTGTCTCCACCTAGAGCTACCACTGGCAGACATGACATCCTGCCTTGCCCAAGCCTAAAAACAATGGAGGGCAACCACTGAGACCGACAGTCAAATTAAACTTTTCCTCCTTTAAAGTTGATTTATCTGGGGTATTTTTCAGTGCTAGAAATCTGCCTCTAAATGGGTGATGTAAGGAAAAATACTATTCAAATGATTTCCCCTGGTTACTACAATAAACCAAGAGCATTTATGTACCTTTTATAATTTATCAACAATCTTTTCAAATATATTAAATATTAACTTAAAGCCTGTTGGGGTTGATGGTATTTCCCTCCATTTTATGAATGAATATACAAGATTTAGAAAGACCACAGCTTTTCCTGGAGCATGAATAATACACTGCACAGCCAGCCATAAACTGCTTCTAGATCTTCTGGTTTCAACTTCTGTATTCTTCTAGCTTCCAGTTTTCCTTGTAAACAAACTACCAACAAACTAAAACCAAATTTGGTTAATTGAAAGCCAAGATGCCAAAACAAAGTCCTTGTATTATCTGATGTTCTCCATTTTTACTTTTTAAAAGTAATTGAAATGTCAATATTGTATCGACAGTAAATTTACCAGTCTTTCAGAGAGATTAACCTTCTTAAAGAACATTCAAGTCATCCAATGGAAGGGTCCCGATGGGGTTTGACTGCTCCATTTATCACCAAACAAGCAGACAAGTAATAATGCCTCACATCTTCTGAGCAGGTACTCATTTGTGCCATCTGGACTAGCAAATGATTTCTCTCCTGTTTCTACTCCCTTCCCATTGACAGGTGCTATGGATGACACTTGTGGTTTGATGGCTCACTGCTGCGTTGTATTAGCAAGTACTTCACACTTGGTTTCCCAGTGAAGCTCATCCAATACTTTTTCCCTCATGGTCAGATTCTCTGCAGCTTTTCCCACTGCAAGTCAAGTACTGTAGACATGTCTTGGAAATTGACATGAAAGGTATTCAGCTCACTTCTCTGTCATAAGTACTATAGATTAATTTTTGCAAAGGGAAGTGTAATTAGCAGATTTAAAGTTTTATCTTTTCCTTAAACAAAACAGAATTAAAACAATGATCTCGAATGTGCTTTGAAAACAGGTGTGATATAAATCCTTAACTAATTAACTTTGAATATCATAAGTGCATGCACATTTCACCTTTATTCTTTAACATGGGAAACTACCTGATCAATACTTAATATACAGAAACAACTGAATCAGGCATAGTGAATTTGACCAACATTGATCTTCTGTATTAGTGAAAATTGTAAAATTTGCACAGTATAGAGAAGATATTAAGAAGTCAAGCATTTGTCGATAAAATGAGTCTGTGAGGAAAAAAGAACTTAGCTTTCCCTTTAGGAGTGGGAATGTCATAGTTTATATAGTTAAGTTCAGTAATGGAATAGAGCCTACCTTACGCTGACCATATTAAGGCTTTTTTCTCCTGGAAACTCCAAATTAACCCCTTCAGAAATTAATCTACCCCATATGCTAAGGATGTTTTGCTCTTTGCCCCCCCCCCAAGGTAGGGTTTCTCAAGTGCTTAGTTTATAGGGAAACTAGTTCATGATCACTTACATTTGAAAAAAACCTGGGTAATGAAGTAGAGAAAGCATGGGATTTTGAATTAGAAGGAACAATTATGAATCTCATCTTAATCCCTAACTTCGTCAGCTGGGAAAACTATCTGCTTTATCTTTATCTGTGTTTCTTCATCTGTAAAATGGAAATGATGATAACTTGTTTAATTTTGAGATTTCATTGACTTGGCATAAAACCTTCATCATAAGGACTGTGTCCATCAACATGTTTTAGACTCTGTAAAGCTGGGTAGTGGTAAATCCATCAGGTTAGAGGTCGCTTGTTCATACTGTCTTCGCAATAGTGATTTCTCAGGAACCAACCATTCTAACATCCTCCCCCCGTCTTTTTTTTTTTTTTTTTTTGGTGTCTCCCCATGTAATTTCCCAGATCATTAAGAACTTTGCTTCTTTCAACACTTACCATCTTTAAATTCAGCCAGGGTGATCTTTTCAACATAAAAATGTGATTGTGTCATTCCTAGTTAAAAACTTTTGAATGACTTTCTATTGTTCCTGGTATAGAAGCCCAAATCCTGCCCTGTGGGATCCTGTCTGTACAGAAACAGAGCAATGACTCCTGCTCATGCTACTGTCCACCTCCCCCACTGTGCATGCCAAGTGTCCTGCAGTCTCTACCTAATGCGTGTCTTTAAACCTAAACGTAATCATCAGAGGGACAACAGGACAGGAAACTTTGTTCTCTATGATATGCAGATGCTAACACACAACAAGGGGCGGGAAAGAATAGAAGTTCAATGGATTAGACAAAGAGGAATGAAGGGAAGGGAAGAGGATGGGAATAGGAAAGACAATGGAATGAATCTGACTTAACTTTCCTATGTCCATACATGAATATACCACAGTGAATCCCACCGTTGTGTATATCCGCAAGACTGGGAGCCTAATTAGAATAAGACATTCTCCATGTTTGTATAAGTATGTCAAAATAGACTCTACTGTCTTGTAAAACTAAAAAGAACAAATAAAAAAACATTTGGTTGATGAGAACATCTATCTGAAGCAGACAGAAAAATGCCAATAGTAGCATTAATTATGGCTAAGAGTCACACAAAAACAATTAAAACGTGTGAATTTAGAAAAACAAAGGAGACAGAAGGGAACATCTCTGTTGTTGCCACTTTTTCTAAAGAATAAATTGTTTTCACATTTTTTTTTCCTTTCTAAAAACTAACAAAATTTGATCTTCTCAAAGATGGCAGTGGAGGGGCTGGATCGTACTTCTGAAATTCATGTGAGATCAATTTGTGTGGCATAAGATCAATTTAATTTTTACATTGGGAAATATCTCTTCAAAGTAGGTGTCCCCACTAGGACGTGGAATTGCGTGAGAAGACGAGCTTGGCAAAGTTGGGCTGTATGTAGGCAAGTGCCCAGAGGCAGAGAAGTGACAGAACTTAACAGGGGCCTGGGGGACAAATTCTCCCCAGTGTCCTCAAGATGTTTTAGTTTCATTCTACAATCCCTGTTTGCACAGATAGGAGCTCATTTTTGACTCATCCTTACTTCCTGGTTGATCTCAGGTAGCACTGAATGCTGCAGGATGGAGCTATCAACAGGTGCTCATCTTTGTCTGAGGTCAAGACTTTCCACCATATCCCCTCAATTTGCACAAGTCAGATGGGGCCTGGATGAGAAGATGACATGTATGCTCATTTGCTCATACGGAGTTGACAGGACAGGAATCTTAAGAGCTAATTCTAAGTTCATCCAAATTTTGTTGCTTTGATAAAAGGAGTTGCTCATGTAGAAAGGACAAAAACAATCAGGTTTGAATCTTAGAATTCTAATTATATGTAAAGAAGTTAACATTACCTTACCTGGCATCAGATACATGTACTTTTTTTTAAAAGCGTGTGTTAGTTTTTCATCACCGTGGACATAAAACCTGACAAGAATAACTTAGAGGAGGAAAAGTTCATTTGTCTCATGGTTTCTGAGGCTTAGTTCATGGTCAGGTGAGCCCATTGCCCTGGGCCCAAGGTGGGCAGCACATCATGGCCAAAGGGCATGGTGGAGGTGTTCTGCTCTACCCATGGAGCCAGGAAGCTGAGAGAGGAAGGGGAAGGGACCCAAGGGAAGATGCACTCTTCCAGGGCACACCAAGCTCCTCCAGCCAAGCTCCAACTGCCTGTAGTTATCATCCAGTTAGTCCATTCAAATTAGGATGGATGGATCTCACAGCCAAATCCAAATACTCCTGCCATTAACACAGAAATTATGGGAGGGACACCTTATATCCAAACCATGAGAAGTGTTGCTTGTACTGAAGTAGAAGTACGAAAAATAGATTTCTAAATATTTAAAAATATATTAAATTTTTGCTCCATGTCATAGAAAAGTTATTCCTATACACTTAATCCACTGATAAAGAATTCATATTTTCTTGCCTGTAATATTACTGAGCATGTCAATCTTAGAATATATAGAAAAATTAATTAATTTTGCTGATTTTAGATTTTGCATTTGAGAAATTAGATATTTTAAATGATATACTTATTGACTGACTGAAGTTACAAAATATCCAGAAAGATCAAGATGCTGTATGTTAGAAATTATTAAATCAAGAAATTATAAATGTTAATGTGCTTCATAGTACCATGAAACACTTAAGTAGTCTTATCTGCCCACAATGTAAAGGCAAATAGTAGAGTGAAATTCATACATCTTATGTCCTAAGTGTTACCATCGCTCAGCCAAGTAACAGTGGATGTAGCATTAGAAGAAAAGGCTACTCATTTCATTAACCTTGGTGAATATTTCTGCCTTCTCCAAAAAAAGCAAACTTAAATGAACAAAATGAGACAGATATTTGTGTTTATAGAGCATTAATTAGTGGTATGAAGTATTAATTTAGTTGGAAAAAAGAAATATATTAAAAATATAGGATGCAGAGAGTTGCATGTAGGCAGATGACTTTATCCATGCATGGGAATAAAATAGACAATAAAAATGTTGACTATCCTTCATTTTCCTTGTCCTCAATATATTGTTTTTTTGTCTTGATTAGTTATTTTCTTTTATAATCTAGAATCAATTATAGAAAGGAATAAAGAGGTGTGTCTTCGCTGAGGCTCATTATTTATGGTGGTGTAAAACATCAAGTACAACTCAAACTAAGCCTGCTTCCTACATAGGGGCTTATTTTATTGAAAATCATATTTGCCCTATTTCTTCATTTTTATCTATGTACTTTTTTTTTACTAGGAAAAGGAAAGTTTCAGATCACCAATTTGTTTTTACATAAAAGTTTTCAGGATAGTAATTTTCTCATTTTGTATTCTAGAACAGAAGCGTGTGAAGGAGAGATACAAATCTTAGTTCAAAATATTGTTGTGTTGAATATCCTGAGACAGGGATTGTCAATTTCACTATTTCTGATGCTTACTTTGTGTTTTGCAATGGAACATGGAGCTGCTACTCTTTTTTTTCTTCTTTTTCTTTTGTTTTTATTATTTTAACAAACAGATATTTTAATGCCATTGAACTGGAAAAATTGATGGCAGAATAAAATAAGAAAAATAAAAATTTTATTTTTTCCTTTGTTCAAAGAAAAACCTTAAAACATTTAAACTGAAGTAACTAGTGATTATACATGTAACCTCATAGGTATATTTAGGGGGAGGAGACTGAGTGGAGTCATAGGGGAATGTCCTTAGGGCTTCCATAGTGAAGTACCGTTACAGGGAGCCCCAGATGTTACCAAGTTCAACTCTCCAACTGGAACATAAATCCCATTGAACTCCAAGTGCAGTAAATGCTTCCCTAATTTTAGTCAAATGATACTTCCTTGAGGACAGAATTCAGAAATACTTCTGCAGGCCACCACCACTGAGTAAACCCACTTAGTGAGAAGCTTGTCTGCTGATTCACGATTTTCAAGCATGGCAAAGCTGTTCCTATATTGGTGTTATTTATTTATGAGTGCATTGAAAACACTTTAAATTTAAATTAGTATCACTAATTACTTAGTTAAGATGCTCTGTTGCCTACTTTCTTCTGAGAAAATACACAAGTATCTCTACTCTTGAAGTCAATTGTAGGGAGACCAAGTATTTTGGAATCAGAGATAAACTAGGTATGAAACAATGTGTGTGTTCTTGGGTAGCTTCTACCTCATCTAAGCCCCAAGTTCTTCATTTATTACATAAGAAGGTTAGACTACTGACCTGACTTTAATTGCACGTTTAAATTAAAACATTCAGTCTCCTTATGTTGCCCCCAGTATACTTGAAAGTCTACATTGCAGTATCAGTGCCAAGAATATTGCTACAGCAGAGTAAAGCAACAAAGTACCGGCACTGGTTTTGTTGGTGCATGATAGTAGACTTAGCTCTGAAAACTGTTTTCCTTACCCGGCTTTTTAAATGGAGGCAGCAGGAATTACAATAGAGTTCCCTTGCTGACTATAAAATGTTCTGTTTTATTCTGCTTTTCTCCATTTCCTAGAATCAGTTCCATCAATTTTGAGCTAAGTATACTAAGACGACAAATGATGAATGTGGTTTTGTGAAATAAAAACTTAACAATACTTCCTTAATATTTTTCTTTCAAATAGGTCTGTGAACCTTCAGAGGATAGGGGAATATTTTGTCATGAAAAATAGAAATCATATAAGATATTATTCCCTCTGTTAACACTATGAATCAAGGAGGGAAAAACTACAGCCCTCATATAACTGGGAACTGTTTTTGTTCATCGTTGAGCTAAAAATGGCTTTTACATGTTGAAATCATGGAGTAAATAAAAGGAGCATAATGTTTCATAACACACGAAAACTATATAAAGTTCATGTTTCAGTGTTCATCAAATTTCATTGGAAAAAAAAATGCCCATTTGTTTATGTGTTATCTATGCTATTCTGGGAGAATTGAATGGCTGCTGTAGAGAAATGTATGGCCTGCAAAGCTTAAAATATTTGCTACTCAGTCTTTTATAGAAAAAGTTTGCTGAACCATGCTCAACAAACAGCTGAGGAGAGGGACTGGGCCCCAAATACTTGGCACACAGATCGACATGTGGTGAGTACAGGTAGAAAGAATGTACACAACTATTTTCCCATTTTAAAAATAACCAAATATTTATAAATTTTAAAAAGTCAATAAAATTGGATTCCATCAAAACAAAGAAAATTACTGATATATATGTATGTGTGTGTGTTCAGCACAATCATGCATATATATATATATGTATGTATATATATGATCAACACAATCATGCATTTTAAAATTCATAATACCACAAACAGGAATTCACAGAAGAAAACTTGAGGCTTATGAGACTATATCCAGTGAAAATTCCATCAGCACCCTTTTCTTCTTTTTGAAATTGCTCAGTTTTAGAACTGACTGAATTATCTTTCATCTTTCTTACTGAAGATGGAGAAGAAAATGTGTTACATTATTAATAGTTTGACCTAGATATCAATGATTGTTTATTGATTGTTTTAAGTCCAGAATGGGATAGTAACATGAAACTATCAGTAAATATAAAATGCCTAATGGAACACCTCCTTATATGGAGGTATTGCTTCTGGAAAGGACTTCTAATATTTATTTGTCTGTCATTATTTACAACCTAAATATCCTAGTACTTTTGATTTATGGACCATGAATTTTCCCTAAGAAAAAATGTAACTCCAAATCCATCCCTCTATCTCTTATTTACAGTCTATAGAATTTTGACAAATAAAGGTATGTGGCTTTTGATCCTAGCATTTTATTTTGTTTCGTTTATTCCTTTATATTTCATTTGGTTTGGTTTAGAGTCTGCAGTTTCTTTTCTCATTCCTCCATTTTCTCTAATGTAAAAACAATTACTAGTGATATATTTCAAATATGGAAGGGAAAACATGACTTCAAAAGTATTTAAAAGGCAAAAAATATCAACACAGTGAGCTTTCAAAATGAGAAAATCCTTCGTTTTGAAATAGATTTCTCCCTGCCTCTCCTTTAAACCAACAGAAATATTTCATAATGTTCACATGCGGCAACTACAGACTTGTTCTAGAAGTGGTCAGTGGTTGAGTTTCTGGGAAAACTTCTACCACACCTTTGAAGAGAGGGAGAAATTCAGCCCTGTAAGAAACTAGCCTCTCTCCCAAGCTTTCTAGACCGAGCTTTCCCTCTGGCTTGTGATTAGAGCCGACTGACAGTTCAGCATCATCACAAAGGACAGACATTCTTTTAAAACATGGGTTAATGGCTTCGTAAATTTCCTGCCTTAAGCAAAATTGAATTACACACTTAGCCATTCATCTAAAGCATCCTTAACAATGGAAAGCTCACAATATACCCAGAATTAAGAAATTCAAATAACTTTTATTTTGCCCCAGAGTGTGCAAAGGATTAATTAGATGAAGGAGATCTGGACTCTGCCTGTGGGAAGTGGGCCTGGAGCAGAAGAGGTGACTCACAGCTTGACTAGCCCTTCAGCAGGAAGGGTCACTTCATAGGCCAGTGCCAGTTGAACCACCTCCACCACCTGCTTGCTAATGGGAAGCATATGTGTTTATCTTAACTAGCACAAAGATGTGTGTCTCTAAGCTTGTCTGCATCCTAGATACATAGTCTCCTTACAATACATTCCTTATGTAACCCAGAACATTAACTTCATTTATAATGCCATTCGTTTAAGTTCTATGAGATCATGATGATTTTATTAATGAGTTTATCATTAGACACTTTTTAGTATACCATCCAATATCAAAGACTGACCCTTAGAGAATTCACTTCATTTAAGGTGAAAGTACTTATCATTTCATACTCTATTCCTCCAAGTTTTGAGTTGATTCTAGAATGTTCTCAGTCATATTATTAATTTTAAGTACACTTTGGGACTGTGAGTTGTTAGAATAGTAGTTTTTGTTTGCCAAAGATTTTCAACTGAAAGAAATCATTGTTGAGGGATTATATGCTTTCCATTTATTACTTTTAGCCCTGAATCAATCAAATTATATGTTAAAGAGATTTTTAAATCTTTTTTGGCCATGAATACTTAGCTATTGTCAAATAGCTAAATAACAATGAAAATGTTACTAAACAAGACCCATTTTATGTACCTCACAGTACGCCAATTACTGAAATGAGTTTTCAAAGGGGAAAGAGCTTATTCATGATGTAGTCAAATTTTAGAAGATGAGAAGTCCAATTTTCAAATCTGTCTCCTCAAGGATAAAGTTTAGAGTTTTTATGGGACCAAAAACGTGGAGTAGGCTGGGTGTGGTGGCGCACGCCTGTAATCCCAGAACTTAGGGAGGCTGAGACAGGAGAATCGCGAGTTCAAAGCCAGGCTCAGCAATGACGAGGTGCTAAGCACCTCAGTGAGACCCTGTCTCTACATAAAACACAAAATAGGGCTGGGGATGTGGCTCAGTGATCAGGTGCCCCTGAGTTCAATCCCTGGTACCAAAAAAAAAAAAAAAAATGTGGGGTAGGAAAAGGTGACTGGAGTCAGGGAAGAGTGACTATCACTTGCTTGCCCTCCATTATTCTACACACAGTGGCTTTGCCCTATTACTTAGTCTAGTTCCATTAACAGAATGAACAATGCAAATTAGTTTGGCCCCCTACTTTAGTATAGATTATAAACCTTCAATAACAGCCTGCCTGTCATTCTGTCACTCAAATCTGAAGTATCACAATCTTGATGAGATCAAAAGTACACAGTTGAAGTTGTGAATAATACACATATATGTGTGTGTGTGTGTGTATGTGTGTATATATATAATTTTTTAGATGTTTATATAAAAATTTTAAGTTCAGTTTTTCAGAAGATTAAAAAGCCTAATTATTTTTGGAAAGTAGATGAGCAAAGTACTGGGTTCTTTTGGATAAATATTAAAGTAGATAATAGCACCATTGAGTACTTCTTTCTAAATACATCCCCAAAATATTATTTTAATATTAATAGAAAGAATAGAACTAATGTTTTTATATTACCTTTTTTTAGTATGATAAAAGTCAAGTAGTAAAAAGCAATTTAATTCCTGGCTGTTTATTCAATTATTTTTCTTTAATGAATTTTTTTATATCACATGTTCACTATAACATTTCTCAACATTCATAAAATAGTATATAGAGAAAAATATTTCACTGAAGGTCCTTGGCTGATAAATGTGTGTCTTTTATTTATATTCAGAGCTGTGTGTGCATGAGTGTTATTTTTATTAAAAAGGAGGTATCTTTTATTTTTTCAGATTATCATCAAGGATATTAAATTTTATTGATCTAATCAAGTTGGCTATATATTTTAATTCCATTTTATAGTCATTTTGGGAGACTAGACTCAGAAAAAGAAAGTTAGAAAACCAGAGGATTGAACAAAATAGAAACATAAAAGCCTAGGAAATAAAATTGAAAGAGGAGAAAGGTGTAGGGCAATGCAGAAACTGACAAGTACAGGAAAAATAAAGGCATATAAATACATACAAAACTAGAATAATACTAGAAAAAGAAAAAATAGGTAGATGGCAGAAAAAAGATTTGATATATATTTTATGGATTGCATTTAGTTAATAAGCGTAAGAGAGTAATGTTTTTTAAATGCCTTCTCTTTGAAATGCTTAGTGGTCATTATTGACAAATTTTAGATTGTTCTAAGGTTTGAATTATATGTTGTTCTACACTTATAAGCATATCTATATGAGCACACTCTCTCTGCTGGAACCTACTGAAAGCTGTGTCTGGCTCCAGATTTCCAGGTTAACACTACAGACAACATCCTCAAACATTCATGCAGATGTGTGTGCCTGGTACACACAAATGATGAAAACTTTATTGTACTAACTTGTCCCACAAGCAAATGCAATTTTTGGAGATATGCCTGGGTCAGCCTCTTGGTGCTTGACATGAAAGAGGAGATGCTGTGGCCATAGAAGAAAGGAAAGGATGCTCCTTCCATGACACGGGGAAAGGAAATTGGAGTTTCTTGCTGAAAACAAGAGATAGGGAAGAGCCACAGGAGTGAAGACAAGGGAAAGATAGAGTCTGGGACTTGGTGAAGAGTCATTGTTTGCCAGTTGAATGTATTTGCCTTGCTGTTATTGAGTCATTATCCTGTATTTCTTCACAAATCCTACAAAACAGTCTGCACTGTTCCCGAGTGTTTGGAGCAAGAGGATTATTTTTTACAGTGCTGACAGACTCAAGCAAACAAGGAGTTTGAACACTACCTTAGTTACAAAACATCCTCCAAAAATTCAGGAAAAGTTTAGAGAGGTACGTGACACTTGTAATCTGTAGAATTTGGAGGTGCCTGTAGGGTCTTTGACAGTTTTGCCTAAATTTTTGTGGAGTGGGGGCCAAGTGATTACACAAATTTCTTTCCAGATGTAGGATCATCAAGCTATTTAGAGTTTCACTTTGTTTTTACCTCTCTTGAATTTCTTTCTCACGACCTGGGCCCAGATGTTGGAACACAGCATGTGTTTCTAAAGCATGTTTCTAAATGTGTGTTGAACATGGAGGACAGTTGGTTGGACAGGTCTGCTCTTAAACAAGTCTGTTTGGACAGTGCATAAAGAGAAATAAGAGCAGTGGCAAGGCTACCTCTTGAAAAAGAGTGATAAATTGGTTACCCTGAGTAGGGACTGCATGGCCCTGGAGAGTCTACCTGCCCTGAGGTTTCATGCCATCAACTCACTCTAGCCTCAGGTGGATTTCTTGACCTTGTAGTTCCCATGAAACATAGATAATAATAGATTCTACTCACAAATTGTAATGCATTTAAATAAATATTGCATACAGTCTGCTTAGCAAAGTCCTGTGTGAAAAATGACATGGTAGTATTGTCAATATTATTATTAAATAGTATAATATAATATCTTGAAAACAGTAGGAATTTAGAATCTAGTGTATTCCACAAATATGGAAGGGATACAACTTAATTTACACCTTAAAGAATGCAAACCTTTTGTATAGGAGAGGGAAGTAAAACCTTGATCTAAAAGTAAGGAAAAACACACAAAGATGTAGGAGTTACCATATGGCATGTGTAGTGGAGGAAGCTACCTGATGAGAATTTAGGTAGGGATAAGGTTGAGATGGCAGGAAACAAGACCAGGTGTCAAGAATTGGGTCTAGGATATGACAGAACTTGAACTTCAGAGGAATGTTAGCTCAATATGACAGGTCAGAATTAACTCTTTCACATTTTGAAATATGAAAGTATTATAAGCTAGTGGTTTTGGAAAGTGTAATCAATTTTTTTATGCAAGAGGGACTGGAATTCAAAGAGACTTCAAGAAGACCAGAAGGCCCTAGAGTTACAGAGTGGGGAAAAGAAGACATGGGTAATTTTGGCTGAAATAAAACAAACTTTTATGTAAAGTTATTAGACAATAACAAAGAATATGTAAGAATTTAGAGAAATCAAAAAACAAGATAGCTGTAAAACTAGAAGAGAAAAGCCTATGGTTCATCCATAAAGTTAAATTAATTGCCCTTCATTGACTATGGAAGGATTTTAGGATTACCTAATAAATATTTTTTTATGTTATGGAAATGAAAGCAGTTTTGCGAGATTAACCAATGGGAAATTACACTCTGGCATGAACTATAGGGCCAATACTTGAAGCATTAAGAGAGAGAACATTAAACTAAATAGATATAATTTTGAGGGTTCCACTACATTAAAGTTTAAGAACAGCTTACTAGAAACATCCAGATTAGAGGGTGCCATATTGTATAAAATTTTTACCCTCTTAATATTAGGAATGCCATGGCTGCTTGATTTTTAAGAGGAAAAATAACCAGAGCTTTTCTAAGTTGGTCATATAGTTTGACATTTTATTAAAAAAAAAAAACGAATTTATTTTTTTAGACCCTGTTCTCATCTATTGCAAGATAGAGTTTAAAATCCTGTGAAGTTTCACACACAGCCTCATATGACATCAAGAAAGAAATCAAAATAGATTTTATTGAAAGATACCAGAAGTGTACATCATTGGCATTCAACAATGTAGCTATCATAATTGTACACTGATGTTAGCTCTGAGTTCCCCAACAGTTAAGACAAAAAGAGAAATATATTGTAATATGGCTTTTATCATGTCTTTAAAAAAAATCATTGAAACTTGAGAGACTTGTATGCTTATGTTCAAATGCTAAGGTTTATTATTCAACATGACAGATGATTAAGTTGAATTTTATAGACATGCTATTTAAGAACAAAATTTGCTTTCATTCTGTGTAAAACTAAAAAGGCTGTACTACAGTGTGGACATTCTGTAAGAGAATAGAAGAGAATAGAAAACCTAAAATTCTAGGTCAACAAAACCAAAGTAGATATTATATATAATTATACTATTTAAGGTTAGTCATGATAAATTTTAATGACATTTCCAAAACTTATTGCACTCTATGCAGCTTAATTTGAAAGACTGTAAAATTAACTCAGGATTAATTTGGAAATGCAAAAAAAGATCTCTGCCACACTCTCTTTTCCAGTCAATTATTTGTCTTCTTTTTATTTGAGAAGATCTACAGGGTTCATTTTAAACATACTGATTGTTTGCAATGTCTCAAGTTGTGTAATGTCAAAATAAACACACAACCATCTCCAACGGTGCCAAAACCTTTCAGGAAGGGACAAGCATGAAGGCAGAGGGTACAGATTGTGTGCTAGGCATGTATGAGTCAAGAAAATCAGTGTGTTAGTAGGCCAGAGGCTATTGCTGGTCAATCCTTGTCAATTAAGAAAGAGGTTCCAGTTACGCTTTGAGTCCCTTCCTCTCTTCATTTCCAGCAATTTCCAATTTGGGCAAGCACTCAGGGCTTGGCAGAGGGATTTTTCCCTTTCACTTGTTTTGAGAAACTAATGAGAGACTATTTTCCACAAAGATAGAAGATATTGCCCCGAGTGGCTTGGAAGAGGCTAACTTGGTAACTGGTTAATTTATGGAGCATGGCAAAGGCACAGTCATAAAATGACCGTACAAGTGTCTTCTGAAAAACTAAGAGTTTAAGCAATAGCAAAGAATTTTCTTTGCTACATTACAGAAGGAGTTAAATTTTAAAATAACACACACACACACACACACACACACACACACAGCCTTTTATTTTTTAGTTCCAGATAACATATGTTTGCTTTGTTGTTTTCTATGGATATTTTTGGGGGAGGAGTACTGGGGATTAAACCCGAGGAAACTCTACCACTGAGCTGCATCTTTTTTTTTTTTTTTTTTTTTTTTGAGACAGGGTCTTGAACTTGCTGGTCTTGAACTTGCAATCCCCCTGCATTGGCCTCCTTAGTCACTGGGATTACAGATGTGAGCCACTGTGCAGCTACCCATGGGTAATTTTAAAGCAGTTTTATAGGCTCAAATTCTGTATCCATGAAATTGAAAAAGCAATATTTATTAATAAAATTATCAATTAAATTTGTTTAAAAGGTTTATGTGTATGTTCACTCATTTACTTATTCCCTTAACATCTTTAAAACTACTATATGGCAAAAATATAAATAACTGACATACATAGTATTTACTATATTCCAGAGACAGCATTCAGTACCTTACAGATGTTAACACATTCAACGTTCGCAAGGAGTTTTTAATTCTCTCAAAATGATGAAAGGGAAAATGAGGCCCAAAGAAGCTAAGCACTTTGGGCTTCCATGGCTATCAAATACTGGAGCTTGGACTTGAAGGTAATTAGACATAAGAAGCAGAACTTGTATGAAGCTGTATGACAGACTGCTTCTTGGGTCCCAAATGATGAGCTGAGAATACAGTGTGTCCCAAATTGCACAGCGACAGCCCTAAGACCATGAATGTAGACATCGCCTTCACCTCCATCTTACTATTAATATTTTTATTGTAATTATTTCACTGTCTTAGCCTGGCACTCTCTGTTACTAGCAATTTATCTCTGGAGACACATTTCTCAACAGGTGAAAATGCTCCTCTCCATGTAGATAGGACCTTCACAATGCATTTTTTATTCAGTAGTCATCAATTTTCTGCCATATGGCAGGCACTATTCTTGGCTGGTCTTGCCCTCAAGAGTTTTAGCTTCTAAACGTATAAACAGGTAAGTGAATTATTTTACTTAAAGTAATGGGCACTGAAATCATGGTATTTAAGATTCAGAAATGAGAGCTGCAGAGTCCCTGAGTGTGTGCATGAGGGTATTATGAGATGCGTGGGTGGGGATCCCCGGGGGGCTTGAAGTGATCAAGAAGGACAGGAGTCAGGAAAGAAGAGAATAGGAGATGAAACTAACGAGTAATGTTAAAATCTTTTTACTGCCAAATGTAAAGAATAATTGAGAAGATAATACAATAAACCCTCATGTACTTCTCACCTGTTCCAAACAGTTATCAACAATTTGCTAATCTCAAATCATATACATTTCCTCAATTAAAACATATTTTAAAGTAGATACAAAGCCCTCTTCTGTATGATCTACCCTATTAAAATTTAAAGGTAGAATACAGCAATGCTAACCATAGGCATAATATTGCAGAACAGATTTCTAGAGAACTTATTCTTCTTGCATTACTGAAACCTCACCCCTTCACAGCAAACATCAGGCTATCTCCTCTCCCCATAGTGTTTACTGGGCTTCATTTTGAAAAGTGGCTCTACGGAGGAGAACTAGGTAGTGAGAAGGAACATCTTTGTCACTCTTGGAAGTGACGGAAGGTTTTGTTTTGATCAAGATAACCTGAAACTATTTCTCTACCCACCATTGAAACCATGAATGCTTTTCCTGTTTTCACTGCAGAGCGAGCCATGGTGGGAGACTTCCTGGGCCTGCAGTTTGTGGGATTTGTTTGGACAGTGCAGATGAGCTGCACGTGTTTGTGTGGATGGTGCCCTGAGGAAGGGCTCCTGGCTTGGGGTGTATGTGTGAACTGAAAGCAACAGAAGCCTACTCCTAAAGGAGCACAAGAGGGGTATTTTTTTTTCCTAATTTCTAGTAAAGCATCTTAGAGGCCAGTAGTCTTGACCGCAGCAATTGGATCCCAGATCTATTTCATGGGTTTTGTGATCATCACACTGATTTTAAATCAGCCTTCTGGTAATAGAAGAGAAATCTACTTTAACAATTTGAACTAAGTTGAAAGGTATTTTCTTAGCTGTTCTTGCAATGTAAACTGTGGCAGAGTGCTAGTGCAAATATGTCATTGTGTAGTGACTGTGCAAATTCCTTTTCTGTATAATTATCTTACACAATATTGATAGTACTACACAGTGTGTCAGAAATTAGGCTTGGTATTTTTAATGCAAAAATGAGTAAACACTAATCAGAATGCCAGCATGTACAACATCTTTGAATGAAAATACCACGTTCAAGCAGCTCTTTGAGTTCTTTTTGTACATGGCCTGAATAGTTAACAAGATAAATATTAGCAGAATTTTCCTACTGACATTTAATTAAAATGAAATTACCTATTATTGTTCCCTACTACACAGAAACTATTTTTTATGTTGATAGTGTTCTAATATTATGTTAAGCTTACATTGAGTTTATACCAGTGTTTTTATGAGTCAAACTATTTCTGATTACCTGATTTTTTTAAAAGCCAAGGAATAAATACTCCTGCACTGTTTTTGGGTAAAACCCATTTTCCTGTACTTTGAAGAGTTATAGGTAAAACTCAGGTAATTCAGTCTAACGGGAACCGCACACTATTTTCTTCACCTATCCCTTTTGGCTTCTTTAGGTATGTTGATGCTTTTAATGTGTCCTGTGTCCATTGATAACTTATTAGTTGAGACAGCACTGAGATTAATTTTTCACTATTGATGTCTCTGTCTGGTCTTCCATTGCGTTATTGTTGTTGTGATTATTTTTATGTATTACAATCAAGGTAGCCATTCATAGTATAGCAGTTACATTTGTAGTCTGTTCATTCATCTGTCCGTCCATCCATCCATCCATCCTCCCATCCATCCATCCATTCATCAACTCATCCATTTTGCACTGTGGATTTCCATGGAAGATAATTGGAGTTAAGTATCATAAATTTCTATTTTGCCGATAGCAATGCAAACTGCTTCACATGCAATTCAGAAATTCAAGATGCTTGGCATTTACCAGCTGCTTCTAGTGACTATTGTAAGAGAGCATAATACTCTATAAAACCACTCTGGCAGAAATGGTTTTTTAAAAAATTTTCGTTCTAAGGAAACACCACTCAATCAATACAGTCAAACAGAAAGAATTGTTAGTGATTTACATTGTCCTCGACTTTTTAAGTTAAACAGATGAGCTCACTGTGACCCTGAAGTCTATATACTGTCACATTGATTTAAAAAATGAATGCAATGTGTGTACTCTAATAAATGTGATTTTGAATTTAACTATAAACTTTTTCCCCTTTAAAGATATGTTCTCTTTAGTTGGACAAATAAAGGCAAAGCAATAGAGTTCCTTTTAACTCAGACCCAAGTTTGAATACTCAGGTCTGGGTTTGTAACAGATTCATTCAACTTAAAAGCAAGTGACAAGTTCTTTTCTACACAGCAAAAAGCTAAAACAGAAAATAAGCATCACTAAATTTTCCATTGTGAGGAATCACCATATCATTGATTCCAGTGATTGCTTCTTATGACCAAGCAACATAATTTGCTTAGAGATTATTAGATTTTATAAGAAGGAAAGTAAAACATACAAATAACAGTGTATTTATTTGTGAAGTAGCATCTACCAAACTTGGAAGAAAAAGGAAAGACATTCAACTTATATCATATGTAAATCACTACACCAGTGAATTGATTAAAAGCTGGTTGATATTCTGTATTGTAAGTTCTTAGAAGGATATTCAGTGAGAGGCTAGAGTATCATTTTTCCGTGACGCAGCCTATTTAGAGTTTATCTGAAAGAGGCAGTGAGCAACCAATTAGCTGTCAGTGCTTTAAAACCACCTTGTGAGCTATTTTAAGATTTGGGATTAGACAGGCATGTTGATGCACATCTATAATCCCAGCTACTCTGGAGGCTGAGGCAGGAGGATTGCATATTTGAGTCCAGCATCTTGAAGTAAGTCAAAAGAAGCCAGGATACAATTATGTTCTTATCGCAGCATCCTCAGGCAGATTCCTGAAAGTTTTGACATTAATTTACTACAGAAGACATAAAATGAGGTGATTATGAATGTTAGAGACCTGTGGTTACAAATGAGGGTTTGTTGATGAGGAGCATTGGATTTAATCCCAGAATACCCTGCAAATGTTTTTGCAGTAGAGCTTTAGTGGGTTGGGCATTTTTGACTTATGTTTATTTACAGTTTGTTTATACATTTGTTTTTTAATTAGCAATGCTGCAATCTACAAATGTTGCTTTATGCTATCAATTATGAGTAGCCTTAGGTTAATTGCTATATTTAATTTCCTATTACAGCTACAGCGTCTCATGACTTAGAATTGCCTTAGAATGTAATAATTCTAGCTACAAAAGGAAATAGATTGAAATGGGCCAGACAGAAATTTATATGTTTTCTCTTTATATAAATAGAAAAACAACAAAAAAGTACTTGTAATTTGAGATATTGCTGCCCGTTTGAAATAATAAACAACCTCTAAATTAAGAAGTAACTCTTTATTTCTCTTAGTTCTCCCAAATGAAAAAAAAAGAAAACTACAGTCGGAAGATATATGATCATTTGTCTCTTGGTTTAATTTCAGACAATGCCTTTTAATCTTTTTATTTCACTTTAAGTTAAAGAGACCATTTGCCTTCCATATTAATTGTGTTTATCAAGTGATCTGTATTTATTTATAATAATGATGCATCTCTAAAGCCCCCTTTCCCCTATATACTTCATTACTTTACAACATTTTTTTATTATCACTATTATTTTAATTTTCCAGTAAAAGAGATAAAGCCCAGTGCTTGACAGTTGAGGAACTTGCAGGAGGGGAAAGAGTGTGAACTACTGAATCAAGGTCTGATTGCCTCCGCAGAGCTGCTGTGCCAAGCTGCACCCTGGGCTTTCATTGGCACTCCGCCTTTGGGGCTTCTGATGGGTCAAGAAGAGACAGAACAGGGGTCATATTGGTTATCTAGATAGAAGACTGAACCCAAAATGTAGTGTGGGAATAAGGAGCACCAAAGGATGGGAAAAGATAGATTATAAAAAAATAAAAAGAAATCTATCAGCAATCGACCTGTAATTGGAGATCACCTTTACATAACCATGTTTGGCATTGGGAAGGTGCTTGACTCTGCTGGGGACCATGCTTCACATGTCAGTGAGCTGGGAAGCTCCAAGCATAGCAGGATGCTATGTGTTTGGAAGAGCTTTCTCTATGACAGAAATTAGAAATGTGTTCAGGGAAATGTTCTTCAGAAAAACTGCTCCAACCACTGAATGATATCCCTGTTTCCCCAAAGATCTCTCCAAAAACTTTAACTCCATTTTAACAATAAGAGTGGCACTGCTTTTTTTTGTGTGTGTGATCTGTTTTTCTATTGACTATTGACTCACTCAAGAAGGGGCAATGGAGGAAGGTCACCAAATCACCAAATCTTGTGGCACACGGCCTTGTTCAAGTGGACATCCCTTGGTTCATTCCACTGTGCTTGCAATCCACTTGAACTAGCCTCTCTGAAGCAGACAATTCTGTTATTTACCTCGTATCATTGTGAATGATCACCTTTCTGTCCCATATGGTTTGAAGACTGATACACGTTTACATTTTGCTAGACATGTATTCATATTAATTTTAATCTTAGGTTGTCTTAATGTTTGAATTTCCTTTAAATACAGGTTACTGTAGAAATGTAATATGTTCAAAACTAGAATGTAACAGCTGACGCTAAGAATCACTAGCAAAATATAGAATTGTTCAAACAACATGAATGAAAAGGTGATCATATAGACTAAGCTCTGATACATGTTCTCAAGTGGTATACATCTGATATGCTGCCTGGTTTTGTTTATTTATTTATGTTTGTATTTGTTCAGGTCTTTCTGAGAATCTGGACATTTTGACTAATGTCAAGCCTAAAAAGAAGCAAGTCCCTTTTTTGCCTGTGTGTTGTGGTTGTGCCTGGGATATTTTCTTTCTTCCTTTACTGTCTTTCTCTTTTCTGGAAATCCATTTGGATAGCTCTTTCCAGAGTTGCACCTTATTCTAGTAAACAGGTACTTATCCCATGATCTGCAATGTATAGATTTCTTCCCAAATGGCCAGAAATAAAATTAAGCTATTCAGTTCTCATGGAAGACTCTAAATTTCTTCATTTTTTCCACAATAAGTTTACAACCAAGTGGTTCTTAATTGTTTCTTCTGTGCTGGACCAAAACACGCCATGCACACCAGCTGACAGAACTTCCAGAAGTTCCAGCCAGGAGGGACACATGTCATCTTTCTTCCCTGAAAGAGCACATAGTAGATGAATGCAAAACAATATAATGTTGCCTTTTGAGGTGTTTTCTCCATAAAAGGAGGAATTGAACATTTTTATCATGGTCCTTGGTATAAAACGGTAATTACCATATTATGAAATTGGTAGCAAGACAGATCCTTGTTTTATATATTGTTCTATGTTAATTGCATTTTTCACATTAAAACAAATGAAACATTGAAGTGCTGAGAAATCTTTGAAAATGTCAAAACCATGCACTCTCATCTCAAAGCAGTCTTGTCCTTACAGATGATCTCATTTCCTGCAACTTCACTGTCAATATGCTATGCTGGCCAATAATGTGGGAAAAGTACCAATAAAAAATTAAAACTGTAATGCAAGATTCCAAAAATCACTAGACTCCTGCTGCACCTTTTATCCATGAAAGGAAAACAGAGGTGTTACTCAATCTTCAGAATAAGCTTTTAGGTTGATTTAATGCCTTCTTTCCTGATTATAAATGTTCTCTGTTTAGAGAACAAACATCATACGCAAAATGCAGGTATTCAGAAAAGAAAAATCACTTGTTTCAAGAGAGAAAATGTAGAGAAAAACCATTATGATGCTAAATTGTAGAAAGCAGAATAAGAGTGAGGCAGAAGGAGAGAGTGTACCATTTTTTTTTATACATTTGGTAATAAATGAGGTCCCCCAATCTTAAAATTTACAGATAGAAATATATATGTTGTTATTTATATATGAATATGTATAATCTGTTTATATACAAATCTATATATCCTGCTTTATATATATATAAATATTTATCCTGTCATTTAATTTTACATTTTAGGACTCTGGGGCACAAAAGTTAAACTTGCCCAGTCAAAGGTCTAAATGTCATAGAGGTGGGAGCATGCAACCTTGTTCTGGAGGTATGGAACTTGAATGTCTCACTCTGATGCTTCTCCATGATAAGGTGTGATATCACAGAACCATCTTTATCCATCTTATCTTTATGTCAAGTCCTTAAGAGAGAACCGCTTCCACATATAGCTCACACACAAATGGATTCACCAAGGTGTGCATGCTTAAAACATCAATAAGAAAGTATTTTCTGCCTCTGGTAATAAAGCAAGGCTAAAATATATCTAGAACACATAGCAGCCTCCAGTGGGATGTGTGGGTGCTATGGTTCAGGTGTGGCATGAGTGTCCTCCAAGGGTCCATTGTGATCCAAATCTTGGTCTCTAGAGTGATGCTGTTGGGAGATAAGAGAACTTTTGTGTGTGTGTGTTGGTTGGTGGCTGGGGCAGGCATAGTGGAAGATCCTTAGGTTGCTGCAACTTGAGGTATTTCTCATGTGACCACTTTGGGAGTTCTCAAGAAAAAGTTGTTATAGAGAGAGCAAGGCTGGCTCTACTCATACTCTTTCTCTCTGATCTTGTTTGAGATGTGACTGCTCGCTCCTATACATGACCATGATATGCCACCATCTGCTTTACTCACCAGAGGCCCAACAAATGGGGCCATCCTATCTTAGTGAACCCCCCAAACTGTGAGCTAACTAAACCTCTTTCTCTTTTTAAGTATACTGTCTCAGGTATTTAGTTATAGGAATGAAAAGCTGCCTAATACAGTGGGTTCATTTTTTTACTCACTAGTTTTACTCAACACATGAAATTCTTCTTTATAATCCTTCCTTTTGTAACTAAAAGGTTCAATTTTCAGAAATGCCATTTTAATATGCAAAAATATTTGGAGAAAGTAATTCTATTGTTTCAGCAAAGTTAATAGACCTCTGAGACTTCATGATGATAGGGACACATGGGAATAAAGGGAGAGCAATGCAACCAAGACAGTGTGCTCTGGAGGAAAGAGGCAAACTGGACACCTTCATTTCTTAATTTGCTTAAGGTCAGTACTAATGGCTACAATGCAATCGGTATCCAAATTACACACATTTTAGGACTTGTCATTGATAGCTACTGACAATATTCATGTGTTTGGATCACTGGGTTTATTTCTTTTTTGTAGCTCAACACAGTGCCCTACAGTAGTACCCAGCTTTGGATTTGGGCAATTGAGATGGCCAGGCCAACATGTGTACTGTCAGATAAACAGCCTGGCTTCCTTCACAGGAAAGAATTTTCCTTCCCAAGTTTTAGCAGACCATCCCATAGCTAACTCTGACATGTGAATGTTGGTAGGACCTCAGCTGGCCTCTTAGAGATTTGTGTGATGTTTAGGGACATTTTTATGATTTTAGAAACACAGTATTTCCTTTGGAAATATCAGTTATCCAAACATTGAAGAAAGGCTTTTCTCCCAAACTAGAGCACTGTCACTTGTATCCTGGAATGATCTCATCCATGTGTGTAGTATCCAAATGAAATACTCAAATGTGAATTTGGGAAATCTACTGGATCCTCTTTTATTTTCAGAGACTTTTCCATTTGTCTTTGAATAATATTGACAGTGTGCTCTTCCTTTTGCTTCTAGTGGCCTTGACAGTAACTGGCACTCAGCAGGGCTTCACTCAGTGTGTGTTGAATAAGTTGGTGAGAGTGTGATGGAGGGCATGGATGCAAAGACTGGTAATAATCAGAAGGCACTCAGGACACTGTGGCCATTAAGTCATGGAATGGAAAATTCCATTCCAGTGGATAGTTGATCATAAGTTGATATTCATAAAGAGTGTGAACTAGAAATCAGGAGATATGAACTTACTTTGATGAGCATTGAAAAAAAAATGAAAACGAACCACCTTCAGTGTTTTCTTGCAAAATGTTTGCTCTGATCTCTCTAATGTTTCAAATAATATAGCATCATCAGCATCATCGGGGATTTAGAGATTAAGGACTCTGATATGCCATCTAATCATACATATTTCTGCACATCTGGGAAGCTTTCAAAAAATCCCCTATATGTGACCTAAAGTCCTAAGATGGGACATAGAAGAGCTCTTCCTTCTTTGAGAAATAGGATAAATATCAGAACAGCCTCTTGAGCAAAGTACGCAGAGTCCAGTTGCATGTTACCATGAATGTCTAAATGGATTGTTAAGAATGTCATTTTTTCTTTTCATTAATTGTGGTTTGTTGAAAGGTTCTTTGTCTAAGTCCTGCCTAGTCTAGTGATTGTAATTCATAGGGAAAAAAGGGGAGGAAAATCTTTTGAGCCCTGTCTCTTGGTATTCTGCAATAATTTCTCCTTGAGATCAAAAGACTCAGAGTATAATGCTGACCCAAAAGAGGCTGTGGTACTGATTTTGACAGTGACCATGACAACGTGGAAGAATGCCCCTTGCAATATGTGCATGAAAATGACAAAATCAAAACCAAAAAATAAAACTGTCAGAATGCTTTCCTGCTAAGCGTCCTTATATCTATAAATAGCACAAATGGATCCGTTAATAGTATATCTATACATAGGCTCAAAATATCATCCACAGTACATATCCATGGTAGACTCACAAATGGCATCATCCTCAAGAGGAGATACTGTTCCCTTGAAGAGAAACTTCAATCCAAGCATGTTCCTCAGAAGATATTAAAGTAGATGTTTGTTAAAGATAAGCCCAAAGGAATCTTGTACCCATTCACGAATCGGAAAACTACTGAAGATAACTAGAATTTTACCAACACAGAATTCCTCACTTCATAATGAAGGTATCACTTCTTTTTTTTTAAATAGCTTTTTAGTTGTTGATGGACCTTTATTTTATTTATTTACTTATATGTGATACTGAGAATCAAACCCAGTGACTCACACATGCTAGGCAAGTTCTCTACCACTGAGCCACAACTCCAGCCCCAAGGTTGGGGTTCTTGACCTGGTATTTTTCCATATACCCCTTGACCCTATGTGACTTATGAATTTAATGAAGTTAAAAGTAACCAAAAGATTAAAATGTTTGTCTCTGTAAATTTAAAGCAAATATACTAAATATGCTAGACTTATACTTACCTTTCTGGCAAAAAACACCTAGAATGTCAAACCTACCCTATCAGTATTACTGAATATTGCCTTTCCTTTTTCCTGTTTTAAAATTACTGCTATAATTATCTTTATAATTCCTATTTAGAATCCAGACACCCTCTATCCTCCCAAACAAAGGTCACCTAAGTATGGAGGTGAACACGAGATAAGACCAGCACACAGTGGGCCTTCCTTATTTCCTTCTACATCTTTCCATTTCAATTTCTCTGTCTGACCTAGTTTTAATAAAAAGTCTCTAAAATTTGTGTATTGAGTCAAGCAATATACATGATATGTGCATAGTTCAGGTAATAATAACTAACTTCAAGGTCAAACACTACTTGAATGAGAATATTAGACATATTTATTAAGGTGTTGTTTGGTATGCATCAAGCCACAAATGGAGACTTCTTTATCAACCTTCAGAAATGCTCAGACTTGAAAAACCATGACATTATTTTTATGTGTATGTTGATTAACCTCTGGAGGTTATATTCTGGCTAAATGGTTTTAAGACCTAAATTAATGATGGTCTACAAGTTACATAATTAAGTGCTCAAGGCCATGCTCAGATGTGACAGATTGTACAAATAGTCTCACTTTTCTGTTCTCAAAATCCTATTTTATTAAAGTTCATGTGCACACACCCTCACCCTGGCGCATGCACACATGCCTACCTGATAATGAAGAGTTATACATATTTTAAAAGACACCAGTAGAAAGAAACATGCAGTAGTTTTTCACACATTTGCACACACAGGATTCAGAAAATTAACAAACTAATATTTCTGTGTGTTTTTGGAAAGTCCTCAAAAAGAATTAATGCAATCTGTTCCAAAGTTCTGGAGCCAGCCTGCATATTGACTCCTTGAGTGCTCCTGTCTCTGTTTCTCATCAGAGAGGGGAGGAATCTGTTGCGTGACAGTGAGTGTCATCTGCTGATAGCAAATTAATTCAAACTGCCTTCAATCCGTGTAGGACAAGACTGTCATGTGCCTCTTGGTATTATCCTTGGTGTTATAAATTGAAGGATTTCAGCATTTATTATCCCATTTACAGTTTTGTATATGTTGATGACACATCATAGCCACAAGGAGCTATTAAATTGTGCAGAGCAGGTGCTTACGCAAATCAAACCTTTGTCACAAATAGTAAAAGCCCCATGGATTAGAAGAGCAGTGATATTTTTTACATATTTAACTTATGACAGCCTAAACAGCACTGCTTGCAGCCAAGTTACAAAACTATTTTATTATCCACTTCATGATATAGCCAGCTTGATACAAAGCATGTTGTTCAAACATAAAGAGTAAGTCTCCGCCTGTGGGTACCTGATGCCTGTTGGCTGTCCAGCTTTCTTACAGGTGGGAAGCCACACTCCATTGATCATATTCTTGTTTAGATGTCAAGCACATAGAATAAAATCTTGTCTGGACTATGCATACAGGTAGTGTGCTGTATCACTTTACCCTAGCAAAGAGAATAAAAATGGAAGAACTCCTTGAACAATATGTACAACTGTGATGCCACTCATGTGAATACTAAAATTTGACACAGTAGTAATGAAGATGGTAAAATCTCACTGGGATGAAGTGGTCAGGGGAGATATTCCACTATTCTCTAAAATTAATTCTTCAAGGGTATTTGGAAGAAATAAATGCATTGAATATTTATGGAACTCCTTGGTTCCATTCCTTTGAGTTCAGTCTACATAAAATCTCCACTTAAGGGCAATCTGAGCTAGTCCAATAATAGAGGGTAACATCAACAATAAGCTTTAAACCCTTTTGTATACATGGAGTGACTATGTTAGCTAAACACTAATTTTGAAAACTTTCACATCAGGTAGATGGCAGAAGACACCACTTAAGAATTCAAAGCAGTTGTATATCTAGTTGCACAAAACAATGAAACTTTGATAAATACAAATTTTCTTCTATTCATTTTGTATAATTTCACAACTATGAAAAAATACAGCTTCTGAGATACTTCAAATCAAATTAATTTTTTATGAAAGCCCCATGTCTGACTGATAGTTATCTAGCAAGAAGTCCATTCATATTTTCATTGCTTATCAACAAATGAGGAGACTGTAAATGCTCAATGCATTTTGAAGGTCAATTTTTATGGTTGCATAATTTTAAACTAGCTTAATCCTCAGTGGCTTTTGTAATAAAAAGGAATGAATTAATGGCCTCTTAACTACAGTGAACTTTTGATATGGAAGCAAAAAGAATATTAAGTGTGCCCTGGCTTAAGTGAGAAGATTAAGAGCTTTATTTCATGAAATAAATTGGGCAGGACCCAAGTTTCAAGACCACTGCACTGATATGCATGATATCAGAAAGGGTGATGTAAAGAGAGGTAGAGAACTTGACTTTAGTAGAAGGAGGCCTACCATGGTGTGGTACCTGTTAAAAAAGGAGACTTCACCCCAGCCTGCAGCAACCTCAGGTCTGTGCCATTCCAAAGAACTGTTCTTAGTCTAAGCTAATCTCCAACACATCAAATGCTTTCTTATTGAGATATTGTTGAAAAAATTATGTTTTGAGTGTACCAAGTGATATGCTGATATACTTATAGATAATGAAAATATTACCACAAGTTAATTAATGTACCCATAAAGTCAAACAGTTAGCATTTATTTTTTATGGTTAGAAAAACATTTTGGAGGTACTCTCAGCAAATTTCAAAAGAATAATTTTGTATATGGCTGTTAACCACAGGCACTATCATATATGTGGTCTTCAGAGTTTATAAATCTTATAAATGAAAGTTAGACCCTCTCACCAGTGTCTCCACTTTCCCCTCAACTCCCAATTTCACATAATCACAATTTTAGTGTCTATCACATATGAGTTCAACTTATTTTTAGATTCCACATCTTGGGGATATCATTCAATATTTGTCTTTCTATGACTAGCATCTTTCACTTACCAAAATGTTCTCTAGGTTCGCCCATGCTATTGTAAATGATCAGTTTTCGTTATTTTGGCAGTGGGTAATGTTTCACTCTGTATAGACCACATTTTCTATACCCATTCATCAGATGATGGGCACATTGGTTGTATTTATCTCTTGGTTTTTATGAGTACATGCTGCAGTGAACTTGGAAATGAAAGTATCTTTTGTAGATAATGGATTTATTTCCTTTGGCTCTAAACCCAAAAATGGGATTGCTAGGTCATATGGTAATTTCATGTTTAATTTTGTGATAAAATTTTAAAATAATTCTCTATACTGGATGTACCAGTTTACATTCCCATCAGCATGGGCCAGGGTTCCCTTCTAGTCACATCCTTATCAACATTTGTAACCTTTTGACTTTGATAACAACCCTCCTAACAGGTCTAGGGTGATACTACATGTGGTTTGATTTGCTTTTCACCTATAGTAAGAAGATGTTTTTGCCTTGACAGAATTGGCAGAGCATTTTTTTTAAAAGACTTTTGTCCAACCCATCATGTTCCAAAAAAGACATTATGTGCCCCAAATTGGGCATGACAAATTGGGCAAACACTCTTCTTCTTTCCTTTCCCTTTTTATTTATGCTCTCGTCTGCACATAAAGAGACTGGCCGCATATATAGATCTCTGCCTGGTATTTCCTTGAGTGTGAATGTATGTCTTAGTCATTTTTTAAATTTGAGGAGTCCAGTACATAGGCACACCTATAATCCAGTGGTTTGGGAGGCTGAGGCAGAGGATAGCAAGTTCAAAGCCAGCCTCAGCAACTTAAGCCTAGCAAGGCCTTAAGTATCTTAATTAGACCTGCCTCAAAATAAAAGATACAGCAATAGAAAGGGCTGGGGATGTTGCTCCATGGTTAAGCACCCCTGGGTCCAATCAATCCCGGGTACCATAAACAAACAAACTAATTAATTAATTAATTAATTCATACTTACAAGCTCTAATTTGGTTTCATGTCCTCATGTGTCTTTATCAATGATTTTGTTAGCCTCTCTCACTTAAAAACTGTAGGTTTTATTTTTATTTTTGTTACTGTAGTTACTCTACTGTTTTGTTATATGCCAAATTCTATGATATTTTATGCCAGTTGTATTTGTACCAAGCAAATTTTCATTTTAACATAATGTTATCACTACAATACTTTCTACATGACCTCCTTCTCTGACCCCAGGTTCTGCCTGAATCCACTGTACATACAACTGTGAAACCAAATATCCCTAATTATCTCTCTGCTTAAGCATTCTGTAACAATCTTCCATTTCTTATTGCACCAAGGTGGAAGTTTTTTCTTAAATTTTACATCTTCCATAATTCAGCTGTACACTCTACTTTAAATCTATTTTCCAGATAGAACTTCTCAGTTGTTGATTTGATAGTTACTTTCATCAGTAAGATGCCAAGGACTGTTTGAGAGTCTGGAAACATTGCCCAATAGGCATATCTTTCTCGAATATGGTGGAGTGAGTGGTTAAAACGATTTCTTTTGTCACAGAGAACACAAGCAAATGAATTTATAAAAAATTATAATATGCCAAATGCCAATAAATGCTATGAAGAAAAATACAATATGATAAAAAGACAGAGAATAATTAGGATGGGGAATGCTATGTCTTGTAGAGTTGTCAAAGAACTGATCCCTTATTCAAGAGAGAAACTACACATGTACCTGGTTTCTAAATTTTCCATTAAACCAGAATAGGAAGACTAAAAACTCTAGAGTACACTGGGTTGTTGGAAGAAAAGCAAAAGAAAAAAAGAAAATAAAAAGAAAAAGTGAAATAGTGGTATAGGTTAGAGTATTAGCAGCAAAGGTAGAAGGAAATGTTAAATACAGCTTCGATTTTTTGATCCATCTATCATCACATTTCTACTCTACAGTACGTGTTTAGGCCAGTCCTGGATTTTCATCATTCCAATTCAATTACCCAAGTAATTGTGCTGCCAATTTCTAGAGAAGAGTAATAATACATTTAGGTAATTTCATGATCTAAAACATAACAAACTAACTACCAGATACGAGAAAGGATCCGGTCTTTCTCAATAACCAAGTATTCTAGAAATTATTATGGATAAAATGAATAAATTTATTTTTTAAAGTATATTCCATTTCTCCAGCAGAGTGGATTTGGTTGTTTCTGTTATTCAGAAGATGGACTCAAGCTCGGAGTAAGCAGAAAAGGCCTTTGATGACCAGATCGGAGTGAGGGCTGGAAAGTCCTTTTCTCAGGCGCAGATCTGCCGTCTCACTGGTCATGACCTCCTTGTCTATCCAAGGGGCAGCTCTTGCTACCGGGCCCCTCCACATCGCTTGGGCTCCCTGTAGATGGTGGACTCTGGGCAGTCAGACCTCTTTGGTTGTTATCTGTCACACTGATGACAATAATGTATTGAGGATATGCACCATGGTTTTATATTTATTCAAGAAGTTAAACATTTTACAAAGAATTTGAAAAAAAACAGGTTATTATGTATTTTTAAAAATATTTTTTTAAACCAGGAGCAGTGGTGCATGCCTCAATCCTAGAAACTTGAGGGAAGAAGATCATAAGTTCCAGACCAGTATCAACTACTCAGCTATATTCTGCCTTCAAATAAAAAATAAAAAGGGCTTGAGATGTAACTCAGGGGCAAAGCACAGCTTTATTCAATCCCCAGAACTGAAAATAACAAGCAAAATTTAAAAAAAAATTTCATACAAAGCCTAAAACTAATTTTTTTCTCAGTTTTTCATATATATATATATATAAACCATATATAACCATATATATATATGAACCCAAATGTACACACACATCTCACTGGTAAATATGGTATTTGAATTTTTAAAAAAATGTAGTCATATTTGTTTACTGACTGCCTAAGTGATTCAAAATGTTAATCTTATAATCAGATGCATATTTTCATTTTGGGATTTCTTTATTTTATAAATATTTGCTAAAATATGAATAGAGGAAAACTGTAATAAACTTTTATGTATTCACACTGTTGCTCTCTGCTGCAAAACAAAATTGGAAACATCAGGAAATCGATAGCCTAAAGGAAAATTTAAATTAATTATGATGTCTTAAATATTTTGTGAGGAGTAATGACCCTGAAAATGTATGCCCTTTGTTGCAGTGACTTTGAACCAACTGTTCATTTTATTTAATAACTTCGTATTTATCTACTCCATCAGAAATCAGCAGCTACCCTTCAAAATGTCACATATTCAATTATCTCCAAGTGTGAATTATCAAGAGATCTGAGAGAAATTTCCAAACAGAAAGCAACATCTGAGAAAGAGTCAAAGTGAAATGTGAATAGAGGCTTTCATTATTTGTTAACAATGATCACTTGAGAATTAATTATACTAACATGTTTCATGGTGAAGTAAACAATAACTATCATTAAGCATGAAAATAATTATTCAGTGGTACTTTTTGGACACAAGATTCTTTCCTTATTCATTATGAAACATATTCCTAACCCAGTGAGTGTCATTAGTTATGCATGCCCAAATATACCATGAGAGGTAACTGAGGAATGTACTGTAGTGCTCCAGAGGGAACAGAGGTAAATTTACCATGGAAAAGAATAGATTATGCCAACGTGAAACTTCCTTAAAGTGGAGGAGATGCAGCTACACTCCCAGTGTTGATGGAGGATCAGATGTTGGTTGTGCTTTGCATTTTCAAAGAATTTTTATTGATCGAAACTATAGGTAAGGATACAGTACACAGAGTGGTTAACTTTGGCCATAGCAATCTGGATATCAGAGTAGATGCACATGCCTAAGCTCTCCTGCCTTGAAAAAAGTGTACATTGGTTAAATATAACTTCTAAGAACATGCTATATATTTGATTTCTTACTGAGTATTTGTTTTCTGTGGTGCAAAAATATGTTTTTAAAGTTCAAATCAACATTTCTCTTAGTAATCATATTAATATCAATTAGGAGATTTTTATTTATGGCAATTGCTGCTAAAACAAGAACAACAACAACAACTAAATGTGTCACGACACAAACATGATAGAGAATTGTTCTTGGTCACTTAGAATGTTGTGTTCCTGGTTGGTAACTCTTTTCAAAAGAATAAATTAGAGATCCTGGTTCCTTTCCCTGATGTCTATGCTATCCTCTACCATCAACATGGCTATCTTGATGAGGATTGTAACAGGTGAAGAATCATAGCTGGAGACTTTACATGGGTCCATCCTAGAAGAGATGCATTTCAAACTCAGTCACATGACCATAATGCTTAATTGCTCCGAGACTCAGGGAATGGAATGAAAATGCATGCCTGGGAAGAAGATAAAATGGGTTTGATGAATGGGTAGCCTGTCTCTGATGCTGCAGAGGAAGCCAGTTTCTTTAAAATCCTGAGTCTAACAAAAAGAACGTGGATACAAGCATAGAGAAGCCCAGAGGTCCTGCACCAGGCTCACTGAAGCCTTTCACCAGGCTCCAATGCTCAAGGATTCTCTGTGAGATTCCTGTAGAACTAAAGCCTATCCATTGCTAGCTCCCCTCCTGCTCTCTCAGGGCACATGTAACCACTTGACCATTTGAAAAATAGAAGATTGTGGACGGTGTGTGCCATTTGTTGTGTATTGTATGCAACTTTGCCTTATCCAAAAGATCTTCCAGTCTCTTGGTACTGACATTGCTTAAAGGATCAGGCAAGGGACGACTGCAGAGGGAATGATGGTTCACCTCCCCCTAGCAGATTCTGACATGGCAGAGGACCTGGCTGCGTGTTGGTGGATGTGCTCATACCCTACCCATGATCAATGTTATCCTCCGTGGCTTCTCTGCACATGGCAGACTAATGTTTTATCACCTCTAGCCCTGCATCTCTTCTATTCAAAAGTTACACAGGATTCAAATCCTTACTGATTACACCCCAAAAACTCTCCTCTTGCATAACTTGAACTACAGTCAGTGTCTCTATTTTCTTTGCCCATGATATGCGAGCTCCTATTAAACTATAAGGACAAGGGTTATTAGACTTTCATTTTTGCCTCCCTAGCACCAAGTAAAAGGACTAGGAAAGGGCAGATGCTTGGAAACTATTGCTAAATCATTTGAAGTTTCCCCACTGACTATGCTGACCTGTTCTGTTCTGAAATTCACATTAAAATTCCAATTTTGAGAGTTTGAATTAGGACAAAAATGAACTATATTCAATGCTTTCATTGTAATGTTATTTATGAGGGCATACACAGTTTCCAGAACTCATCCATCTGTACACTGGAAATGGATGCATCTTATTTATGTAAATTATGCCTCAATAAATTTAGTTTAAAATATAACTACCGAAGTGTTAAATGAATGGGAAAATATTTCCCTTGGGATCCTTGCTATTGAGTTGACAACCCAAACCAGGCAGTAGCAGAGTCTTTGCCCTCCCTGTCTCCACTACCAGAGGAGACAGCATTGGATTTTCCCTGGAAGAGTCCTTGGGACTGGTGTTCTGTCTACAGAGTTATTGTTGAATCCCATTCAGTCTATTTTAGTCCTCCTTGTAGAGAAACATCTCATAGAACAAAATACTTATCCTTTATTGCCCTTCTTTAATTTTTAAAGTTTCCACTATTCTAACCTAGCTGCCACTTCTTCTCAATGATTTGCTCCCACAAGTGGATCATAGTGAACCTCCACATACACATATAACCAGTGTCTCTTCCTCCATGGGCAGGGAGCTCAAAATTAAGTGTGCAAACAGTGTGGTGTTCTCGGCGGCCTGGGGGCTGGACTCTGTTTGTTGAGACAAGGAATATAAAATTAGAAGTATAAAATTTCTTACAATACAACATTCATGGACAATGAGGCAAATAATCCAAACAAATGCATTAAACTTGGAGATTTATGTTTCTTTGCCCTAACAACTGTAGGTAATGTGCCAGAAATGCTTACATGGAAGTACTCTGTTTGAAAACATGACTTTCTCTTTTCACCTAGAACTTTCTGTATATAAGTTTAACTCAAATAGATTATAAAATTTTAGAAAATACCATTAAAAAACATTTTCAGGCCCTAGGACTTGGTGAAATATTCCTAGATTTGAATCCAAAAGCATGAGGCCATAAAAAAATAAATCAATCAGTTGAATTTTATTCAAACCAAAACCAAATTCATCCAGAGAAATCAAAGCTTATGTCCACACAAAAGTATGTATATGGTTGTCCATAAAAGTTATATTTTTAATAGTCCCATACTGGAAATACTCAAAATACCCGCCTCAATAGGCTAAGTAGATTGTGATATTTCTATGGTATGGAATGCTACCCAGCAAGAAACAAAACAAAACAGAACAAAGAAACAAACTCTGAGAAGAGACAACAACTTGAATGGTTCTCATGGACATGATACTGAGTGAAAAAAGCCAGTCTCAAAGGTCACACACTGCATGGTTCTGCTCTGTGACCTTGGAATGACAATTACAAGGACTGGAAGCACATCAGTGATTGTCATGGGTTGTGGTGGAAGGACATGTCTGTATGGGGCAAGCACAATGGAAATCTTTGTTCCTTACCTGACTTTTGCTAGTCGGTGGCTATAGACTCCCCATGTGATAAGATGGCAGAGAATCATACACATAATCTGTACCAGTGTCAACTTCCTGGTTTAGAGAGTGCAATACAGTTATGTAAAATGAAAGCACTTGGGAAACTAGGTGAAAGGCACACAGGATCAACCTCATTGTCTCTGCAAGTATTTGTGAATGTAAAATTATTTCAGAATTTTAAAAATTAAAAATAAAGCATAAATGTTACCACTTACACAAATGGATTATTTACTTACTGCTGGGATACACAAAAATTGAGGTTATATTGATTTCATAGTTCTTCTCATGCAGGTTGTTAAACAGGTTCTAACACACAAAAATTATTTACAGAGCTTTTTAAAAAGTAAGAATACTATTAGTCTTAAGGAGGACTAAATCTCAATAAGTAAGTACAAAGCTAATTAAAGCAGAACTAATCTTTAATTATCCCACCTTAGAAAGCACAAGATTAGTATTTTATTTATTAGTCTACTTAAAATATTTAAAAGAATTTTTATACAGTATGTGAAAGCACACCTATGCACACTGGTACCTTATATATTTTATTTTGTTGTATTAAAACAACAAAACTGGGGCTGGGGTTGTGGCTCAGCAGTTGAGCGCTTGCCTTGCATGCACGAGGCACTGGGTTCGATCCTCAGCACCACATAAAATAAATAAAGATATAAAAAAAATAATAGCACATCATTTAAAAAAACAACAACAAAACTGCAAAAGTCAAAGAGAGTGTTTGACATTTGGAAACAGAAATTAAGATGGCCCATGCCTTTAGCAAAATGTTGAGACTTTTTCAGGTAACCTATAACCCAAAAAACTTTTGTTTGCTCTTCAATCCCTTTCACCATTTTGTTCACATGTGAGAAAGTAATGAAGGAGGAAGGAGAAGAGAGTAAGAAAGGGAGAGAAGAGAGACAGAGGTGGAGGCAAGAGGAGAGGGAGGGGAAGAGAGAGAGCGATTTCTAGGACAGCAGAGGTGATGGCAATAGATACTAGTCCAAAGTACTCACCTATAGTTCTATAATTCTGGCATTTTCCATTAATGTACTTGGTAGAAAATGAGAAAAAAAAATCAATCACTGGATCTAAGGATATATGGTTAATAAAGACTTTCCTTTATGTGTGAATGTTTAGCTACCGCAAATGGAAACCTGAGCATGTCTAAAGATAACATTGGTTCTCCTCAAAGAGCCATTAATCTGATGTTTATCAACATAGAGAGTAAAGTTATTATTGAGTCTGATGAAGACCAATGGGTGATTATTTCTAGTCCACTTCATTCTGGAAAAGATTAGAAGGGATTTCTAGTGCACGCTGAGCAGCCTCCTGTTCCTTCTGGAAAGCTCTCCCCCCTCTTCCAGGCTTCTACCCCACTCTACCTGGAGCCCCTTCCCCCCCCCCAGGCCTCAGGGTTGCGCTGGGCTATGTTTACCTTTTCTCACTCCTTTGGTGGAGACGACTGTTTTATTCTCTGCTCCCAGAGTGCACAAAACTTCTTTGACCATGTTTCTCTCATTATTTTATTATCACTCTCTCCTATCTTTAAGAAAATAGTCCATAAGGAAAGAATGTCAATATATTTGTATCCATAGAATCTAGTATAATGTTGTGTGCATACATATACATATGCTTATACATACATGCACACACTAATGTACTATATCATGTATGTATATAGAATGCTCTCTAAGAGGAATGAGTTCCTGCTTTTGAGATACCTGAAAATTCTCTTTCAATGTGATCAAACCGAAAATTGTGTTTACTTAGGCTTTGAGGGTCTTTCTATGGTACATAAAGCTATTTCATGGTGCTACATCCTATGATAATTTTAATATTCTCAAATCATCCCAAAATAAGTTTCATATGCCCATTATTTAGTGGATGTGGAGAATCTTTGTTTTGAGAATCTTTGATAATGTTATATGAGTACTGTGTGTTTGCATATTGTTTTTTTATATTCTATTAATAACATCTTTGAAAACATATGTGAGTTGGGATCTTTTGGTGATATAAATTTTCTTCTCTATTTGCATCATTCAGGGACATATCCTAAAGTAGACATACCTGGAGGTATTGGGAAATATCTTAGGACTGTAAGGAAATTATGAATGTATAAATGGGGATGTAGCCAGAGCCACAGCACCAAACCCTTATTGGAGCCCCAGTTACAAACAGTTTCAGATAGAATTTACCCTTTTGATGGAATGTAGGTTCCCTTTATCAGACTAAAGAAGACAAATGGCAAAGTCAAACAAACCTTTTTCATAAAAGGCCTCTAAATGCTTGAAATAATATACATAAAGTTGCAAAGAGAGAACTCATCACGTGGCAAAGATAATCCTAACTAGGGAAACTGGATTTCGTTTTGTAGAGGTGGGGTGGGTTAGTTTGTTGGTTTTTATTTTTGTCAAGCAAACTTGGCTTTTGTAGCATGCCTGAGACTATTTTTTTTTAGGTATTTACTATGCTATATTTTTTAAAAATTTATTTATTTAAATGCATTTCGAGTCATAGTACATATATAAAGCTCAATTTTCCATCTCTCTGGTTACAAACAAGATAGAGTCACACCATTTGTGTCTTCATACATGCACCGAGGGTAGTGATATCCATTTCATTCGACCAGTTTTGATACTGCCATTTCCCCTTCCCTCCCTCACCTCCCTCCCATCCGAAGTTCCTCCATTTCTCCCATGCTCCCCACCCTCACCCCGCTTATGTCTCAGTATCCACTAATCAGAGAGAATATTTGGCATTTGGTTTTTTGGGATTGGCTTACTTCACTTAGCATGATGTCCTACAATTCCATCCATTTACCTGCAAAAGCCATAATTTTATTATCTTTTATTGCTGAATAATATTCCATTGTGTATATATACCACAGTTTCTTTATCCACGCATCTATTGAAGGGCATCTAGGTTGCTTCCACAGTTTAGCAATTGTGAATTGTGCTGCTATAAACATTGCAGTGGTTGCTTTACTGTAGTGTGCTGTTTTTAAGTCTTTAGGGTATAGGCTGAGAGTGGGATAGCTGGGTTAAATGGTGGTTCTGTTCCAAGTTTTTTAAGGTATCTCCATACTGCTTCTCAGATACCAGTTTGTAGTCCCACCAGCAATGTTTGAGTGTGCCTTTTTCTCCACATCCTTGCCAGCACTTATTGTTGCTTGTATTTTGGATAGCTGCCATTCTGACTGGGGTGAGATGAAATCTTACAATAGTTTTCATTTGCATTTCTGTAATTGCTAGAGATGTTAAACATTTCTTCATATATTTGTTTATTGATTGTACATCTTCTTCTGAGAAGTTTCTATTCAGCTCCTTAGCCCATTTATTGATTGGGTTGTTTGTTTTTTACTTTGTCACATATTTGCACATGAAAACTAAGTTGAAGTAAAGGATATTTTTTTTCATAGTAATTACATCACTACCTTATCTTTGAAATAACATATTATTTTGATATTTGATATTTGAGAATATCAAAACTCAAATGAACAGATAAGTTACAAGATACTCAGTTTAATGTGAATTTCAGAAGAACAATAAAAATATTTTTGGCATAAGTATGTACCAAATATTGGTTGGATTAATATTATAATAAAATAAAAATAATTGTTATTTATCTGAAATTCAATTTTAAATGGACAGTCTGTATTTTTATTTGCCAACCAGGAACCATACCAAAACCAATCTGTGGCTACCAAATTTTAGAGATAAAATTTTTGTGATAATGCCCCAAGGAAGCAGAATTGGGTCTATTAACACACTTTTTTCTTTTCTTGACAGATATTAACCTTATAGATTGGTTTCAGAGATGTCACTGAATCATGTTTTATGAATTTTGGGTAGGCAAATCTTTGCTAAAATAAGATTTAATTCTGTGCCTTAATGTTTTATTGATAATAATATAAAAGTGATAATAAAAGATTATTTCATTTTTGCAAAAGGCAATTGAAGAGACTGATTGGTGTCTTGCCAGAAAATCTGCCAGAGTTTAGTGCACCACGAAGAAAGTATCTTTCAGGATTACCTATTGAACTTCCTTCAATCATCAAGAACAATTTTAGATCACAGCATCTCACCTTTGGCCTTTCCAGGAGGAGGGGGCTGAGTTCAGTTAGTGACTAAAATTAACTTACCATCTTTTTGTTTAAATATTTAAGAGAGCTCCAATTACTCCAATTATTATTTTCATTTTAACTGTCTTATTTTGTCTACCATTATTCTAAGTTTGATATAAAGTAATCGAGTTATCAGTAATTAATGAAGTAATGCTGACTTGAATAATATGCAGAATATAAAATTTGTTACATAAGAAATTTTATAAGAAAGTTGGTAGATTATGCAGAAATTATAGGTCTTAAATCTAACAATTTTAATCAAATTATTTTAGTATTTTTATTAAAGTTGAAAGGTTGAGTGAACATCATAAGTGCTTCTAATATACTGAACACTTGGAACAATTTTAATTAATTTATATATATACATACATATTATCAGAAATGAAATATCAATGCATGCAATGTATTAGCATGATGAACATAAGAAAATGAGGGAATTTTGAGCAGTAATAATTTTGGTATACAAGTAAAACAGTTTTATTACTGATAACAAAATGTATTTCTACAAAAGAAAGGATTTTAACAACAAATTTACTTTTTAAAATGTTAGAAAGCAGCTTGTAGAAAAGCAGCTTTAGAGTTTAATTCTATGGTTAATTTTGAAAAACAAAAAGACATAAAAAACAAAAACAACAAAAAAAGTCTTGCTAAATTGCCTAGCAAATGTTCATTTTAAGGTACCTTATTCTGCCTAGTGATTCATAGTTTGAAGTTTTCTGTCCATGTCTGATTGCATTTTGATCCTCAGAGCATCATTTGTGGAAGGCATCATTATTCATTTCTTCAGATGGAGGTTAATTTTTTTTCAAAGAGCCATTTCAGCCTGTTTTTGAATTTCTATATTTTCAGCAATTATTCTCAATGTGTATAAGACACTGAATTTTGGTTCTGAAGCACGTTTTTCCTTTACTAGATTGTCTTCAAACAATGTAATCTAAAACTCTTCGTCACTCAGGTACAGTTGTACTGTGCTTGCCGTCTTCTGAGCATGTGCTGACCACCAGAGACCAGCTGTAAAACATTCAGAGCATGTGAATTTATGGAAGTTCGTTCCCCAGAGACAAGAGTGGAGTACTCTTTTCACTCTTAGGAGTCAAACGGTTAGAGTAGTATTTGAAGAAGGTAGTGAATCTCGTGTTTACCAACATGCTACAGGCACTATTCAAACGATGGCTAGCCCTAATTGCAAAGTCAGATTTCAGGACCAACATCAAAGCCTTCTCTTTAAAAATACCTCAGAAGCAATGCTCTCTCTAGCCCCGGGGACACAATGGGATTGAAGAGCACAGACATCAAGAACACTAAACCCAAAATTGCTTTAGAAGAGGCAACTTCAAACACGATGAAATTATGGACTGTGAATTTATTTTGCTCATATATTTGATTATAAGCATGTCAAATATGATATCACTTAATTAAAGGTAAACTCTTCTGAGATTAAACACAAATTCTAGGTATTAGAAAGTCTGTAATTTAATAGGCTAGATGTTTTTCCTCTTCATATTGCATAAAATGAGGGGAATCTACCAAATAATAACATCTCAGATTTGATTAATACTGTGCTAAGTAGAATCCTAAATTCAGGTTTGCAGCTCTTTTGTTCTGTTTATCTCTCTTTGCTGCTTGTGCTAATTGCTGCGACATCTCAATTGTTTTATACTTATTGCATCATTTTAGGGTAAGGTATTACTTCTTCATTTATTCTTCATTTGAAATATTCTTTTGTCTCTTTTTTCTTGTTCATTTTTGAAATTTAACTTGAGAATTACCATGTCAAATCCCATTCCCAGCAGCCCTTCACCCTACAAAACATGAAGTTGCATGAGAAGCATGACTGACTGGCATTTTCCAAAGTTAGGATCTAGAGACATAGGATGTCTTTCCATTTATTGGAATTCTATTTTATGGTATTAGGACAAAAGCTTTCCTGTTGTTTTTTTCCTTACTGTGGATTACATATCTTTCTTGCTAATTTTGTTCTGTTACAAATTGTTATTTTCTCTCCTTGTGGCTAAAAGATGGACAATACATTGTGTAAGGTTTTTCCTGAGAATAAGCAGATTCAAGTTGTGGTAAATATGTTACTCATTGCTTATTTGGAAGGTATGACTGAGAATACTCCAAACTCTGGCCAGACTAGAAATCTGCAACTAAACATGAATATATGAATGATTTAATTTCACACTTGTTTCCTCATTTATTTTAAAAAAGAGCCATGCTCAGCATATTACAGATTGTGCCCATCAGATCTAAAACCTTAAATGCACAAGTGTGTTTGGCTCACACTTGATATCTTCGGTCTTGCTACAGTGGTATTCAGTGGGACTTAACTGCTCTCCTCTATTAAAGCTGTTCATGCAAATTCTGTAAAGTGACTTTTCAAGTGTTTTTAAAAGATATGTTTAACCTGACTTAACTATTGCACAATGTATACATATATCCAAACATTACATGGTATACCATTAATATGAATACTTTTATGTGTTTTATATATCAGTTAAAATTAATGTCAAGTTTAAAAAGTTCAAAACATTAAATAATTACCAATTAAAATCAAATTTTTGGAAGAGATGAAAGGAATTTGCAGTCATATTTGAAGAACTTTTCTTTGACAGTTGCTTAATATGTGCTGTGAAAAGAAAAAAGTAAGTAATGGAGAAATTCTGATATAATAGATTTTTAAATTGCCTGAAAGACAATTTCAAAATTTAAATTACCCCATTTATACAGAAAATTTGATATTCTAGGACTAATGGCTAATTTTGACAGAATAGAAGCAAGTAAAAAATTGATTCAGACAAATGATAGTTATGCTTCATGTCTCTAAATAACTGGTAAACGAGGCTAAATACTTTAAACTACTTATTGAAAGTCTACAAAACTCTTCAAAGGAACAAATTTAGAGATGAAAAATAAATTACAATTTTTGTGAATAAGTTGTACAAGTGATCCTATTGAAATCATGGCCTACATAAACATTTTCTCTATTATATTTTTTCTGTAGATTTTATATTTTCTTTAGTTTTCAAAACATTTTTGTAGATGTATTCCTTGTCTAATCAGAAAAAAAAAAACAAGAAAAGATTAAAAATATAAGAAGGAAGAGGCTGAAGAATATGTTCTTATGTAAGCCTTAAAGAACAGGGTTTTTCTACTATTCAATTTCAAATTCTTAAAACTGTTTCCTTTGCAATAATCCCTCACTATAATCCCCCACTGAAGGGAAGTTTTCAGACTGAAGACTCCACATGGGCCCAGTCAGAGATCAAGCCCACAGTGGGCTCCAAATTGTCTTTGCTGGAATGCAAATTCCATAATATTATCTTCATTAGTGTAAATTGTCCTTACTATGACAAATATTTGATAGTCTAAGAGATAGTGTTGAAAAGTAGAGCTTATTTAAGAAAAATTATTGAAGTAGAACTAGTTATTTTCATATATGTTAAACTGATATTTTCAATAAACCTTATATAAGGCTGGTACATGTTCACTATACCACGCTCTTTGTTGGACCAAAGAATATGAACCTCCACCAGGGGAGTTTAAGCCATTGACTTCAACTGCTACACACCTTAAGAGCATTTAGAGAAAACACAAGAAAGTTACTAGAAATTTGAGTGAAAATAATATTTGTAATTAGGAATGTGAAAGTCTGGCATTAATTAACTTCAAAAAGAAATACTAGAACAGTCTGGAGAGTAATCTGCATGAAACATTATAATACAAGGTCAGTGAACAGCTGCTTCCCCATTTTTATGCTTTAATGCTCCTAACCGAAATGGATTTAGAATTTATCCAAGTCTGCGTTCTTCAGATGCAGACTGTTTAGAAAAGGAGGTAAGCGTTCTTCCTAGCTGGCTGGCTGGAGGTAGGCCTGGGCATCATGGGCTTGGTATGGACCAGACGGTAAGATATGGAGATGATAAATGGCCATGAAGATATACCGTGTTCCAACAATGGTACTGATTTTTGATGCCATATGCATGACAACATTTATTTTCATGTTACATTTTTTAATAGCTGTGCATTTATTTTTCCTCCTTTACTTATACAAGTGGAGAAGTAAGGTGAAAGGAAGAACTCAGGCAAAGAGATTGATTTTAAGGGCATGTTCGGGTTTTCTGGTTTAATTATAGAGGTTGGCTGAAGGCATTTGAGAAGTCTGTGGAGATACCTAGGATGTTGACATCTCTTCCCAGTTTTCATACCACCCTTTTCTCACTATTTGTGTAGCACAAATTGTGGTGTTAAGAAGAGAGACACACCCCCTTATCCACTCGCTGATATTATACCCATAAACAACCCAAGAAGTCCTAAGTGCCCATTGCCCTAGCATGTCATTGACAAGGCCAGCATGTCCCCTTGGAACCAGTCACTTGCTTTGCCCACTCTATTTGGCTTCCAGTAAGCAATTCAAGCATCACAATTTGCACCACCAGAGTTTCACAAAATGTCTGCCAATTGTTCCGTGAACAAAAGGTAAACCAAACGAAAATGGTGTTTTGCTTTAGACACTAAATTAGAAGAGAAATGAAACACTTTCCTAGTGGAAAGGCAGAAGAGAAGAAGGCAAGGAACAACATATAAAAGAAACTACCTGAAAGCGAGCCTCACCCAGCTGATGACATCGTGCACACAGTGAATAATAAATAGTGCAGGTTTATTGAGTGCTCGCTAAAACCAAAGCATTTCTTTTCCCCCTTTGACAGGTTATCTTTTTTTTTAATTTGGGGGAATCTCTTTTAGGCAAGGAGGAAAGGAAAAGATGAAAAATATGCCTCAGTACCAAGAAACATCACTAGCACGTGGAGAGGGAGTCTAATATCCCTACAGTTGGCCCAAAGTCACATGTTGGAGCACTCTGTCTTACTACAATGGAAAGATTTTATAGCGTGTTTGGGAATCTAGACTGTGGAAAAAACCCACTTTGGTCACTTGACTTGCTTATTTCATCATTTTGAATGCTATACTTTAAAAAACATGGGGTAGATGAGGAAAACCAAAAGATATGGAAGCTAGAAATGAAACAGAACATACATACACATCAGAGACTGCTGCAAGGAAAGAACAGAGAGCACCAGGAGGTACTCCCAGTCTTAAGTCAGACATACCACAGGTCCTTTGCTCCCTGCTAGCAAAGATGTGGCTGAGCCAGAATCTAGAGTCACATATTTCTGAAATCAGAAGGGCATCGAGGTCATTTTGTCAAGCTTTGAGTCTTTATTATCTCACAGCTCCTATTTACTGGTGATACCCTGAAATATCTCTCCTGGATTGGCAATCAGAGCTCTTTGAAATGGTGGCAATAAGTGATTTTTCTCTATTAAATTTCCAAGACAGAATTGGTTTTTCTTCTTTGTTTCATGTAGACTATTGTATGTCCACAAGAGAAAGTTATTTAAACTTGAACTTCAGAGATCCTAATAAATCTATAGCTAAAGCACTTATTACCAGATGAGAGATGCTTATCTATAATTTTGTGGGAATGAACAAAAACCTGTGGTTCTTTAGAGTTAGTCCAGTAAACCCTGAAGGAGAGGAATTGTGGTTGCTAAAATCATTAATCGAGTATCAAGATACAGGATTATTTTTCCCAGTGACTCAATGGATATGGAGCAACAGAAATACTGACTTGAACAAAATTTTCACATAAAATATTAATTAAAATTAAAACCACCTAAGATTCTAAATATCCCTTCAAAAAATACTTTAATATTTTCTGAAATGTAAATTAATTTGCAATTCACTGGTTCAGAAGTCTTCTGAAAACTTTCCTTGGAATGAAAAATTCAGTGTTACGGTTTGCATCTTAGATATCTCCTAAAGACCCATAAGCTAATGGCTAGGTTGGGAACCTGTGACACTATTGGGAAGTGGTGGAACTGGTAGAAGGTGAGTCTCAGCTCAAGGAAGTTAGGTCACTGGGGCATATCTTCAAAGGGGATATTTGGACCTGTACCTCCTCTTTCCCCAAAGAGGTGAACAGACCTCCTCTGCCATTCACCCCTGTGATGATGTCTTGTCCCACCATAGGCCCAAAGCAACAGGACCAGGCAACCATGGACTAAAACTTCTGAAACTATGAACCAATATAAACTCTTGCTTCAAGTTCATTCATTTCAGTTATTTGTTACAGCGGTGAAAAGCTGACGACACACTCATTTTCTATTTATGCGTTTCAGTGTCATGGAATATGTTGAAGTTACACAGTACTTAAATTACATGTTTGTTTTCATTTAGAGACATTTTTGATATATTCAAATTATCTATTTTTCACCTAGTAACAATAGGAATATTAACAGATTGTTTTTTGCATCTCGTCTTGTTTGTACCAAACAAAATGGGTGTTAATATAGGTGTTAATCAAGATAAGACTTAAATTTTTATGTTTTTCTGAACATGAACATACATGCACAGACACACACCCATATAAACACATGTATATATCACTTATATATAATGAAATTTTCAAGTACAAAAAATAAACGAATGAAATGAATATCTATACATCCATCCAGTTTTTCAAATAATTTTGAATCCACTCTCCTAAGGTTTTATTATCATTTTAATAGAGAAACTTTAAATACAGAAGAGCTTAAAATCAGAATGCATTCATTGCCAAAAGGCCTGAATCTGTATTTAAAGGATTCATCTGATAAGGTCAGGCGCGTCAAAGATAATCTCCCCATCGAGTAGTTTAGAATTAGTTGATGAAGGTTCCAAATTATATTTAATAAATTTCTTCCCTTTTGCCAAAGTCTGTTCTCTAGATTATAGTAGCAGGTTCTACCAGTAACCAAGGTAGAAGTGGGTGGGCAACAGGACCCCACCTAAGTGTGGGAACCAAGGATGACAATCATGGATGGCATCAGAGAATTCTCTCTACCACACAAGGACTAACTCAACACTTTTTACCCTAAATAGTATCCCTCATTACTGCTTACTTTTGTTTTTTTCTGAAATGCATGTCACATAATGAAGAAAAAGCAAAGCTAATTGCAAAGTTACACACATATGAAAATTTTCGAGTATGTGAAAGGAAGACTTTGGATCAAAACAAATGAGATATTAAAATGAATTTACTTGAAAAGTAGAATTTGACGTAAGAACTGACACACGCACGCCCACACCCACAAAAACACAATGTGAAGAAAAACTGGCAATGTTTGTTTTAAGGAAACAGTGAAAACTTATCAACATAGTCCAGTTTGCTCTCATCGAAGTGTTGATTTTTGTTTTTACGTTTGCTTTTATAAAAGAATATTCAATTTTTAAGAAATTCAAGACAGTACAAATGATTCATATTTAACTTGCATTAAAGTCACATTAATTTAGTGATGCCTTTTTATCCTTAGAATGCTATCATTGTAAGAAGGAAATTGTTAATGATATTTTAGGAAGTTGGTCTATCTCATTAAACTCCTTTACTAAACCTCTTTAATTATTTAAAAAACATCTTACTTCAAATTGTGACTGTTCAGTTAATCTTTTATTATGACATGAAAACTTGATTTCTACTTAACATTTTAATATTATGCTTTTAAGAAGTTGAGTGGATCCCAAATTATTTTGTCATGGCCAAAAGAATTTTCTAAGTCCTTCTGAGCTTTATTATGGTGACATAAACAAGGAAGGACTTTATTGTCTAAAATGGCATTACTGATTTTTTGCTCTGGGATATATGATGTCAATCACTATTTTTCCTCTTCATCCCCCTGTGAAAGCTACTGGAAAGTCTGTGTCATGTTTTCAGGCTTTAGCCCATGTTCATTTATTTGGTGGAATTAAAACAGTTTGCTAAATATTGGTCTGTTTGTGCCAACACATAGCCATTATAGAGAGAGAAAAGTCAGGCTTCCAAAAGTTAAACCTCTTTTCAAGGTTGCAGTGCTAGGAGATGATAGAGTTGGAGGTCAAAATATGGTCAGAATCCATATTTTTGATTAGCTATTTTTTCTTTACATTGAATAGCAGTATTGTTTTTGTATTTCTCTATATTTACACTTTGCACATTTCTCATTATGTAACAGCACCACAGATTTTCAATTTAAATACTTTATTATGGTTTTAATTTTTCTTATAAACATAACTAGAATTGTGAAGAAATTTGCAAAACGATACTTTTTAAGTAATTTTAAAAGTGTTCCTTTCAAAATAGTCTCAGATCTTACCCATATATTCCAATAGTGCTGTAATTATTTAAAATATAATTGAAATTATTTTCTGAAAAATTATCTGTTTAATCTGTGTCATATGTATTTTATTATTGTAAGCATATAAAATCTTCATTACTTAAGATTGGATTTTTTTTTACAATTAGACTAAAGGACAATAAAAATAGATATGATATATAAGATATATGATCAAGCTCAGTAATAAATACCTTTTCTCTCAAAACTCTTTCATAATAATTAGTACATGGTTTATTTCTTTAATGTTGCAATGAGTATATAAAATCAATAAAATGGCTATAAAACTATCCTCATCTTCGAGAGATTCATTAAAAACAATGATAATTTAGAAAAAAATCTATATAGCCTTATAGTTTCAATTACCATAATTTTAAACATGAAAAGTACTATAATTTAATATACTTTGAAGTTTATATTTTTAAAAATCTTACTTAAATTATACTTTTCACCATATGTTTATTAATGCTGCTCTGAAACTCAACTACTCCCCCACCAAATCTTTCAAAGATCAATATGAATGTCTAATCTATGAATGCTTAAATTGTATAACTAGTTCATTCCCATAAATCTTTAAATTTGATTTTCTTTGGGATCAGTGTTTTAATTTAAATTTTTAGCCATTATTTTCAAATGAAAATTCACTTGAATAAATCAAGTTTTTGACCCTTCCAAAAATTTCATAATTATTGAATAGTCACACCTTATATATAGTCAGTGGATCTTCCATATCTCCTTAAAGGTTTCTTTTTCCTGTCAAATATTATTTTCTATTTAAGCTTTGTGTAGATGCATATGTGTACATACCATTAAAAGGAATTGGACCTCACACAAATCTAGTATTGTTTTTTTCACTGAAATTTCTTGCTGCACATCTTATGTTGAATTGATATCCTTGCACCCTCCATTCTAAAAGCAATCATTAGAGAGCTTGAACAAATTATCATATTGCCCATTTATTTGCATCTTTTTCTTTATAGTTTGACTTTTTACTGATTACTATTGAAGAATAGCACTGTGCTTAGCTAATGAACCAGATCCTTTCTTCTCTTTTATATATTATAATGTAACTCCTGCAAGTCTCTAGAGCTCTCAATTTCTCTGCCTTGAGAATTCCATCTGCATACAAATATGTTTTAAGTAATCTTCAAAAATAACAACAACCTCAACCATCAAACTCCCTTGATTCCTTTCTTACTGAAGATAGCATCTTATGTCTTCGCAAAATTTACAACAAAGATTTTCTCCAAACCCATTGGAATTTATGGTTTTAATTCCTTCTATCTCTTTTTAAATTCATTCCATTTAAGTTTACACATCCAACTTTCTATAAAACTGTTGTCTTGAGGGGTGAAATTGATCAAATCATGTTACTTGCATGTAACATGATTACATGTCACAATGAAAGCCACTGTTCTGTGTAATTAATGTGCACCAATGACCTTGTTTTCCATTGTTCTTGTCAATGCTGCAGGTATCAATGTCTCTTCCTCCTTGAGTGCAAGGTTAAGTACTCTGCTTTTTGACTCATCAACAGTACTTGACATGATTGGTCATTTTTTTCACCCTTGAAATACCTTTTGCTCTTGGTTTTGGACATTGGGTCTTGATTTTCCTCTTACAACATGAATCATTTCCTCTTATTCTTTTCCTAGGGTCTTTACCTTCAAATTACCTTTTATGTCAAGACTTATACTTCTTTTTCCACAGATTATGGTCTATGTTTTTAAAAGTCATCCACAGCTGGTAATGATGCCCAAATTTATGTCTCTACCGCTGCCTTCCCTGGAAAGTTGAGACTGGTCTTCTAAATGCCTTTATGACATTGCCATTCATAGAGACCATTATGAATGGGCATTATGGGAATCTGAGTCATGAGTGTTCAACCCAATGACCTGCTTTAAAACTGTTTTAGTAAAACTAAGCATAGCAGACAAGCTACTTGGCAACTTGTATCTCGAAAGTAGGGTATATACCCACACAGGGCTGCATTGGAATTTGCAAACTCCATTGACCATTACGGCCTTTTAAAATAATAATGATAGTAGACTCTTCTATTAGGCAGAGTTATAATTGTTGGTATCTCTGAATGAGAAAACATAAGAATCAGAAGTTGATTTAAATTAATTTACAATTAAAATATGTACCAATTGCATGTGTTTAAAAATGTTGCTAGTCAGAACAGTTAATAGTAATTAATATTAGCTAATTTGTGTTAAGCTTGTTATACACACTGCTGATTTCATTTGAGGAAACTGAGATTGTGTCTACAAGTTGAGTAACTAGCCAATGTACACAGTTAGTAGCTGTTAATCTAGAGTGTGCATCCAGGTATCCATGTCTGTCTGACTTCAAAACCCTAGCTTCTAATGATTCTGCTAAGAGAGCTGGATAGAGAGATAGATGGGATAGAGAAAGAGAGGGTGTGTGAAGAAGAAGAGAGAGGTGTTTGGGCTCTACCTAGCACCTTCAATCTCTCAGTGCTATGATTCTAGACAGGAACAGAAAGAACATTTGTGAAGAATTTTCCAACTTCATTAAGTCCTGGTACTGATTGAAGTAAATTTATACTCCATACAATAAGCCTGCAGCCTAATAAGACTCTGCTGCATGTTTAGATAGCTCTAGTTCCCTCAGAACCACAGAGGATTGTTTTCAGGACCCTCTCCAGCATCCCAAAACCTGATGATGCTCAAATCCCTTACATAAAAAAGCAAGATGTTTTGCATATAGCCTATGAGCATCCTCTCATAAACTTTAAGTAATCTCCAGATTATGTGTAGTGCTGAACTCCATGTAAATGTTTTTCATTTATTTGTATGTGGTGCCGAGGATCAAACCCAGTGCCTCACACATGCAAGGCAAGCACTCTGCCACTGAGCTACAGCCCCAGCCCCTCCATGTAAATGTCGTATAAGTAGATGTAGATGTCGTTTATGTCGTGCCTTGCGTGGGTCTGCTGACGAGCTGGGGTCCTGGGGGCGAAGCTGTGGGGTGGACAGTGGCGGAGTCATTCACCCAGACACTGGGGGTTAGGTAAAACTGCTCTAGGGGAAGGAGATGCAGAAACAGTTAATTTCAGGAAGTGTAACAGTTTATATAGGGTCCTCGGACCAATCATGGCCCTGAGGTTACAGCCAATGGGGTATTGCTCTGTGTCAGGTGCTCAGCCAATCAGCATGGGGTGAGGAAAGGGGAGAGGAGGCGCTGAAGTTATGGAGAGAGCTCCTATATTAGCTGTTATACTGTATTGTTTAGGGGATGGTGACAAGGAAAGTCTGTACATGTTCAGTACACATGTAATTTTCTCCTAATATTTTTTTGCTCTGCACTTTGGATCCATGGATGCAGAATCTGTAGATACAGAGGGCCTACTGTGCTCTTGCACAGGGAAAGATCGACACTAGGTGTAAGAAAAAACCCTCCTTTTGTCTAATTTTTGCTAATTACCTATGTGACCTTGGACAAGCCACTAAGAGCTTTATGTTCTATATATAGCTCAATATTCCCAGCTTGCTCCACTTCACAGGGGTTTAAAAGATGTAATGAAACTATACTTTGAAAATATGGAAATATAAGGCATTTTAATTGCTATCATTGTAAATAAAGGCAAGTTTTGTTCTTCAGTTCCAGTTTTCTTATTCTTAAAGGATTAGATGATACTTTTATATTGAATAGGCAACCTGGTGTCTTTGATTCAATTTCAAATCATTAAGGAGAGGAAAGAAATTGAGCTGTGCCTTGGGGCATGTTCTGGCAAAATAAAACGGCATGATTTCAATGGAGTAAGAAGGAAAATATGAGGCACGTCAATGACATAAATCTGTATTTAGAATATAGAATAGGATGTGCACTAGCCATGGACTTGTCCTACTTGGCAGTAGATGCTAGTATACACAGTTAGCTGAATGTGTAAGGTTTTTTTGCATATTCAAGTGTACAGTATAAAGCGGATCTCAAAAGATATGCATGATTACTAAAAATAAGTAAAATGTGCTTGTAGTTTTAAATATTTTTCTTCCTTTGTTCAGAATCTATACACATTAACTCAAATTAACCTTATGAACAATTGGCTTTTCTTCAACTATTCCTTAATTCTGTGCTCACAGAGAAGAAAACAAAATGCATTTTATGCTGTACACTTAAACAAGATGATAATTTAAATATGCAGAAGCTTGATTTAGGCCATAGCAAGAGCACACAAATTATTTTTTGTTTAATAGATTTATGTCTAATTAGCTGACCGACGGGGGGCTGGTGTTGATAGTGCCAGATATCTGAAGTAAATGTTATTTAACAGCATGAGGCTCCAATAATGCAGAAGCAACCTTCTAGGCATTATTTCATCCAAGTTCACAAAGACCCCCATGGTGGCACCTCTGCATTATTTAAAATCAGTTAATCATGTGCCTCATAGGTGTTGGGCACTTTTCAAAATGTTCTTTGATGATGAGCTCTTTGTCTCTGCATTGTGGTAAAAAAAAAAATCTCTCCCACCATCTGTAAAATGCTCAAAGATTCCATAAGAAAACAATTCAGGCATCCCCTGCTCCCTATTTAATCCCCACTGAAATAAAAGTAGATTCCATAATTCCATTAACTTTCATAGTCTACATTACATTTGTCAAATACCTTTTCATTTTACTTTTTTCTTTTTTTGCTCATGTCTTACTTGAGCAGTTTTTAACTCTGAGTGAATTAGTTAATATAACAGTAACCAGAAGAGAAATATCTGTTCATCAAAAGGGCACTTTTTGCTGCTTTTTGTGTTCTTTCATGGAAGACCTTGCTCAATATGTTTTATAAGTGCTGATCTCATCTTTGTGCACAACACAATGCTAAAGAATGTGTACCTACCTTGCACAGCAAAATAACAGATTGAAATCCTTACCTGCATATTTCAAACAAGAGAGACAATGCTTTCTAGCTCAAAATATTAATTACAGAAACATGTAATTAGTATACTCATGAAGGATCTCGTCACACATGTATGCACATCATAGAGTTCTGAAACTCAGGCAGCATCCTGTGTTCTAGGCAGCCCTCTCCCTAGGCATCAGATGTAGACTAAAGTTCTACATGATTGTTTGAAGATGTGCAGCAGGACATTCTGGGCTTGTGAGCCTTCAAGTTGATAATTCTAACTATCTCTGCATTTGCAATGAAAGCTCCCTCATGGCTAACCTGTAAGAAGATGGTTACTACCCCTTAGCCTCCCCCTGAAAGATCCCTGCAGTGGTTCCTCTTTATTCCATGGCCCCATTACTTACTAACTCATAACCTCAACGTTTCTGCAAACACTCTTAGCCTTAGCATTCAGGGAGCATTAGTTCTTCTTCCTAGTTGTAACTATGAGAACATTCTCTCTTAGAAACATTTATGGGAGTGGGACCATCTTTTCCTATAGGACGTTGACTGACAGGGGTTTCAACTTCACTAAACATCAGCAAGCCTCTTCTGTATGCATGTATATGTGCACACAGACACACACACACACACACACACACACACACACTCACATACTTTCTTCAAACATTTACAATTACAATTTCGACATTTAAGAGCTCCTGTGAGTGGCAACCCTGGAGCCTACAGTGCGTGATTTCTCCAGATCTTCTTTTAAGGTCACAACTTAGGCAGAGAACACAGTTCTTCCAGATGCTCCCTGTTCTCATCAAGCAGAATGATTCCTGCAAAATCAACCGTTCCCAACCTGCAATGAGGGACATCATCACATCTTGTCGATGTAAGCAGAACTGAGTTCTTCAGAATCCAGGTTGACTGAGGATCAGACACTTAGGCTCAGTTTGGGAAAGGATTAATATTAAAGGGTCATAGATCTGTGGAGTCAACTGAAAGATCAAATAAAATCATTATGAATGCCCAGAAAAGATAATATTAATATGTATAGAGAGTTTTGATAACAGCTAAAAATGGTTGATTAGAATTTATTATTGTAGAATGTTAACCAATTTTAAAGGAGTGACCTTTTTGTTGATAATTAAAAAAAGTAAAATAACGATGCTTCACTTGATCACTAAATTTAAAATAAAGTGAACTTGAAGTCATTTTAGGTTAAACAATAGATTCTGCAAATGAATAAAGGGAAGTCAACAGTTTGTTCGCTGGAGAAGGGTGCTGGAGCAGGGAGTTCTGGGGCCATGTCTCCACAGATGAGGAAAATCAGATGCTTGGTGAATCTCCTCAGCTCAGATGCCAACAAAGGCCACGAGTCACTACATCCAGTCTGGGGAGCACCTGGTGTTATTTTCCCTTTGTTGTGGCTGATTTCAATTAAAAAGACTATTTTATAGTAGAAGGAAGCTGCTGCCCCATTTATTTTGATTAAAGCACGTGAAGAATACTTAAATCAAAGGGCTGAACCCATAATTTAGAGAGAAAATGGATTTTCAGAAGTAAATGTGTGAGGTGGGACACATGCCATTGTAATTCAGCAGAAGGCACAGAAATGCCACCAGGTAGCACTGAAATTGTGTTTATGGTAAGGCTGGGCAATGGAGGGAACATGCTCAGGCCTTCCAGAATGTTTTCATCCACACACCGGGAACAGATGTGAGGACTGTGAGCAAGTTACTTTCATCTCTGTCATCTCCTCTGGGGATAGAACATGGTTGGGTTCCATGATCTCTAAGGTTGATCCAACTTCTCAGCGCTGTGTTCTAACTCTTGAATTTGTTGTACTCAAAAGAGCATTGCAATGAACAAACTATCTACTGTCTCTTATGACTTCAAAGCCTTTGTCCAGTGGGAGATTCTCCTGACTCATCCAGCTACCACTCATTAGTAGATTGAAACCACTATAGGGCTTTATGTATTTTGGGTAGCCATAATATTCCTATGAGGAATTCAGTGTTTCTTTTGCTAAGATATTCTGACATTTTCATAGGGTCTGATAAATAACAGGTAAGTATGAATCTTGTTACAATAGCACAGCTTTTGAACTTAAATTCTGCTAAACGTATTCCAGATGATTTTTAAGAGCTTGTCTCTGAATTCATATGGATGGGTGCACGTGCACACATGTGAAGTGTACAGAGTTTGCAGCTGTGATAGAGTTGTGATATCTCAAATAGATTCAGTGATCTCAATATTCTTCTAAACCAGAGGACAGTACTGTGACCTGGCTGATCCCTTTGATTTCCAAATGTGAAAAGGCTTCTCCCTGCTGAAAGATTCCAAATGATCTTAGGATAAAGGACAAAAGGCTTCTAATTGAATAAAAGTCACCTCAGTCCTTGAAATCTGTTAGCTTCTATAGGGTCTATGTCCCATTTCTTCCTCTGACCCAATCTCAGCTCCAGCCATCCTGACCTACTTTCACATGCCTGGCTTCTCTGGTATCTTCTCAGTGTTAAGCCTTTGCAGCCTGGATCTCCTTTGACAGAAAAGCCCTTCCCTGCCTCACCACAAGTCAAGGCCTTTTCATTTTTCAGATTGCAGCTAAGAAAGATCAGTTTTCAGTGAAAGGGATAATAATTGTCTCATAATATTAGTTCTGCATTTGACCACAGAGAAGAAGACTTATGATTTTAATTCACTCATTCATTCATATTTATTGAGACTCTGCTGCTGTATAAAAATGCCACAGAGGACCATAAAGAGATGTGGTACACACACACACACACACACACACACACACAATAATAATAATAATAATAAAGAGCAGCATGTGGTAGATCCAAGTGCTATGTGGGTTTGGGAAAGAGTGTGATCACATTTTGTTGAATTTGGAAATCAAATTTTTTTATTGTTCTACATAAAACTTGACTAATTGCATTGGCCCAAAGGACTTTTAGCTCTGGAAGGCACCCTTCAGGCTGCTCTAAGGTGACTGGCCAGGGATCAAGTGAGATCTTAGACCCTCGAGTTCTAAATCAGTTGAAACTGTTCCACTGCCTTCGTGTGGTTCAAAAAAATTTGAAAGCCACAGATGTTTGCTACTGGGATAATAGCATGTTATGACAATAAGAGATATTCTCAAGGTGATTTTTCACTTTCAAAGAAATTGGTTGATAACAAATGAAGCCTTTCAAATTTGCAGCAGCGTTTGTTCCCCAGGTCACTGAAGTGAAAAAGTGATTCATCAATTCACAGTCATGCATGAGGCCAAGGCAATTCAGGACAACACACACCTTGCAGGTGCATTAATTATTTTTATTTCCTTTGCTTTAGTCAAATTGCACAGAACAAGTATTCTTTGGAAATCATAACACTGATCTTCAACAATGTCTCCATGCCCTCTGTTAACTGCAAACATATCAATATTTTGCGGCAAGAGTCCTGGTTTTTGAGCTGGAGGAAAAGGCGTTGAGCTTAAGGACTACAAGTTCCTGAAATCCCTATGGGACAAAAAACTGACATCTTAACTACAGCTCTTGTCTCTTTTTTCACTTTAATATGTGTTATAGCACATGATTTAAGCTACTTTCGATTTCTCTTAATCCTGCTTTGTTTTGAGCTAAACTAACTACACTTCTCTAGGATTCAAGTGCTCACTGTATGAGGTAAATTAACTCTTCCAGTGCTCTGGGGTACCAATTAATGCCCCAGAGGAGGTAAATTGCTAAATGGTGCCCTGCTGGTCTGGAAGACTGAATTTTCCTCAAATGGTTCTGTTGCTCTCTGGCACAGAGTAGATTACTCCTGATGGTTCTCTGTAGGACAGGATCCATTCTTAAATGAGAAATTAGACTCTATCTGATTAGCAAGTGAAGGCATCAGTAATGAAAGACAAGTCTATAGCTGTGCCCTGAGCATGCCTGGTCCTGTCTGATCTTGGAAGCCAAGGAGAATTAGAATTGTGTAAGCATAAGTGAGAACCTACCTGATGGTTGGATTTTTGGAATCTTCTATCATTTTTTGGAAGCATGGACTATTTGTGGGGGTACACAAACATTTCACAAACAGTATTTATTCTTTCATTTATTAAAAAATACATAAATAAATACACATGATGCAAAAGACTTTCAGTCCAGCATCCTTTGCAAATGAATTTTTGTGTGGCTGAATATTTTCTCTTTTCAAAAAAAAAAAAAAAAACCCAACTATTTTGAGTGGGAGCAAAAGTTGATTTTTATTTTTGCTTAAAATTTTTTTCCAAGTAGTAGTTTTGGTTGTGGCAAAATACAAAATATGATATACATAACATGAAATTTACCATGTTAGCCATTTTTGAATGCACTGTTCTGTGACTTCATGTATAATCATATTGCTGTGCTTTCCTGGTAGAGCTGGAGCTCTTTCAACCTGTAGACATTGGTCCTCCTTATATTTATGAAAATTCTCTTCTAGCATATCTTAACTTTTTGTTTGATTCCATTTGTTGCAAGTGTTAAGACTTCATTGCTTTTATAAGGTACTTTTTTTAAACTTTTTTTTTTTAGTTGTAGATGGTCACACTACCTTTATTTATTTATTTATTTATATGTGGTGCTGAGAATCGAACCCAGTGCCCCACACATGCTAAGCAAGTGCTCTACCACTGAGCCACAATGCCAGGCCCTATAAGGTACTTTTTTGATGAATATAACTATTCTGAATTTTTGCTCTACATTAAGGTAAAAACTACTTTTCTTTTCCTTCATTGGTTCATTATCATGAAGTTTTGATAGCCTATTAAGTTTGAGGGACTGTACAATGAAGAGAAAGACAAGACCCCTCTTGAACTTTATAATAGAGAAGAACAAAAACAAAACCATACAAATAATTATTCAATTATAGTAAGTGCTACAAGAAAAACAAGTCAGGGTTCAAAATAGATAATAATGGGGTGAGGGGAGCAGCTACACTGTAAGATCAATCAATCAATCAATCTATCCATCCATCTTTTACTTATATAGGTGTCATCCATCTTTTCAAAGTTGTGCATAAGCATCATAAAATAAAACTGAAATTCATGTGAATAAATCTTTACAGGGAAAGCTATGTTAGAGAGAACATCCAGGACTAAGCCCTGAATGACCTCAATCATGGAGACGGAGAAGGGAAACGGTTAGGGGAGACAGAAAATTCAGCAGGTCAGAAATAAGGAGAAACTCAGGGAGAAGAGGTGACATAGAACTAAGCTAAGGGAGCGTCCTAGGGCAAGAGGGGAGTAAAACCTCACAGGTGTCCTTAAATTTTCACAAAGTAGTGTCACAGAAAACCAGCAGGTGGGGACAAAGGGAATGAGAGAGAAAGAGAGAGAGTACGTAGCCAGTTCTTTAGATTTCTGTGTGTGATGTAGTTGTGGAGAGAAATGGTCAAAGGAGAACACACGTGTGGACAGGGAAGTAGAACGCACGTGGAGGCTCATGGCAGGAGAAGGGCCATCAGGGACTCGGAGGAGAAAGTGATCCTGAGACTGGTCAATATAGAGACCTCCTGGAGAGACAAAGCACAAGGATCCTGAGAAGAAGTGAGAGGTTTAGGCTTTGGTGGAGGAGGGCCTGTCAATGCTTATCATGAAGAAGAGAGGACCCTGCACAGGTAGCACAGAACTTTGGCCAGTGAATTCTTGCTCTGTCTTCCAGAAAAGCACGAATAATGAGAAAATGTTAGCATTGTTTATAGTGAGCCACACTCTGTGCTCAATGTTTTGCATATGCTATTTTAATTAAGATTTAAACATTTCCGAGTCAGTATTTTTAATTAACAGCCAATGGAACTCAGACTCAAAGGAATAGAGTGACTTGCCCCAGTTCACAATCTGCTGATTGCTGGAGCTGAAATTTGAAAGTAATTTGCCCGATGTCAAAGCCTGAATATAGATCTGGAAATTTATTTAGTCATTAACAAGTAAGTAAGTGGTGAAGCCCAGAGACCCAAACCAGCCTCGTCACTTACACATACACGACTGCCACCAGGTCTTAGTGTACAACACAAATCTCTAACTGGCCCTGTGTTCTTTTTACTATATCTTTTTCTCAATTGTGTTAGGGGCAGGAAGCTTTTTATATTAAAATAAGTGATTATTGATTATAAACACTGTTCACTGAAAATTTAGTGATAAGCAGGGGAGGAAACTATAATGATTAAAATCATGCGAATCAGATATACTTGTTTTTCCAGAGAGAAAATAGTCAAAGAAGTCTTCATATGACTACTGTAGATTTTTCTAGTAAGAATTCCAAGTATATACAATCAGAAAAAGATTTTTCCAAGTGCTTGATTTGTTTTTAATTGGAATGCTAAGATGATTAGTCAGTCTGATTATGGAAGAAAACAATGCTATGAATCATGTAAAGTTTTTCTGAAATTGCACACGCCACGGAAACTTTTGGATAAGGAATTTATGTTTACCTTTATTTTTATGATGAAAACTTTCAAAAACCTTTCTTCTCGTTTTTTGAAAGCTACAGTGCATCATTGTTATCTGTAGTCACCCTACTGTGTAATGCATACCAGCATGTCCTGCTCCTTGATCAGATTCTCCCAGCCTCTAGTAACCACCATTCCATGTTCAATTTTTAAGAGACTAACATTTTTAGATTCCACATGCATAAGGTTATCTCTTGCTTTTTCCCGTGCCTGATTTATTTCACTTAACAAAATGATCTCAAATTTTGTCTGTATTGTAATTAATGACAGGATTTCATTCTTTTTTGGTGGCTGAATAGCATTCCATTGTGTATCCGTGTCACATTTTCTTTATCCATTCATCAGTTGATGGACATTTAGGTTGTTGCCATTTCTTAGCTATTGAGATCAATGCTACAATGAAGGAACATAGAGGTATATGTAATATTTTTATCTTCCTTCAGTAAATATGCCCAGCTGGAGGATTGCTGGATTACATGGTGGTTCTATGTTTGATTTTTTGAGGAACTGCTGTACTGTCTTCCATGATGGACAAAGGCTCCCTTTTCTCCACATTCTCACTTTCTTATCCTTTGTCTTCCTGCTAATTGTCATTTTCACCAGAATGAGGTGATACCTCATGGTGGTTTTGATTGGCATTTCCCTGATGATTACTGATGTTGAGCATTTCTTCATCTTGTGTTTGCCATTTGTTGTCTTCTTTTACGAAATGTTTATTTGGATCTATTGCTTAATTTCTAATCAGGTTATTTGTCTTTTTACTATGGTGCTTTTGTTGTTTCCTACATTTCCTGGATATAAACCTCTTATCTGATGTAGTCTGCAATTTAGGGGAAGCTTAAAAGTATTAACAAGTATGAATTAAGGTAGCGACAATTTTTCAAATGTTATTTGTGTAGTTTTCAATATTTCTTCTCAATATCATAAAGATTTCTAATCTAATTTTAATAAAGGCTTGTCAAATTTAAAAAGTATTACCATAAAATTCTAAGAAAAAGTTTTCTCCATATTAAAAGGAAACTATATGTCCTCCATTCATTGTATCATTTGTTGTATCATCTTGCTAATATGGCATCCTAAATATTTTTTGCTTTCTTCTCTTTTTTCCAATTGCCTAAAATGCACCACTACATATAAACATGTTTTTTTTTTCTCTAGCCATCATATGTTATTTTAGCCAATTTCATGTAGAGTGTAAATAACCCAGTACAGGTGCAACCAGACAGCACCTGAGTTCAGATCCTACTGACTGCACATCTCCCTAAAGATCCTCAGAAGGTCTCACAGGATCAAGCACCTGTTGCTCAAAATAGTGGCCAGTGTGATACTGCGAGTTATATTGGTTTCACTTAATCCTGTTAATTTTCTCATTCATTTCTTAACATTCATTCTGGGATGATATTATCAAGTAAACAAGGAGCATGATGCAGGCTAAGACATGACAATTGTTACTTTTCTATCTACAAAAACATACAGGGAAAATATATGCATCTTTAATTTTCATGTGCAAGTATTCAAATGAATATTTTTAATCAAAATGTTCAAAACATACACAAGATTTTATTTCAATGTTTTTCAACTACTTATTTAGATTTGTGATTTCATTAGATAGATGCTTTAGAATGCTCAAGATCTTGGAATTTGCTTCATTCCACAAAAATGAAAATATGAACTACAGTATGTAACATAAATCAGTTACATTTTGATGTTTAAATAAATAACATGATCAACTGTAACTCGCATTAGATTTTGGGATGATTTTTTGATATCTCACATTAGACATGAAGAAATTTCTATTAATTTAATAAGCTAACATTACATCAAACAGGCTGCTTTCATTAGAAGTAGAATTTAGAGACAACTTACAAAATTATTATTTGAAGTTGGGCTAAGAATGAACATAAGCCAAGAAACAAATTAGTCTTCATTCATTACTATCTATTAAACATCTACGTGTACTTTTTCTTGAATTGAGTAACAAAGTGGTAATTCCTAATTATACTAAATAGAGGAATTCTTATGGCCTAAATCAACGCTATAGGTTAACAGGAGAATGGACACTGATGGCATCTGTAATAATGGACATGCCCTTACTTTTACTTCAGTTGTTTTCATATTCTGAAAATGTCTGAGCCTGACCAGAGAAGAACAATAATAGATTTAGACAGACAGACAGATGCAAAAGGAGTATGGATATAAATATACAAGTATTTGCATACTGGTGGTCATTCACATATATACAAATGAGATGACATATATTCTTTTAGACAATCATTTTCTTTTATATAATAAAAACATATTTCTGTGACATAGAAAGAAATTAGAGTTGATAATTTTTTCTTTCATGTATTGTTTTTTGGGGGGTACCAGGGATTGAACTCAGGGGTACTCGACCACTGAGCCGCATCCCCAGCCCTATTTTGTGTTTTACATAGAGACAGGGTCTCACTGAGTTGCTTAGTGCCTCGCCGTTGCTGAAGCTGGCTTTGAACTAGCGATCTGCTGTCTCAGCCTCCCTAAGTGCTGGGATTACAGGTGTGCACCACCACGCCTGGCTCATGCAATTTTTATCCACAATATTTTCTGTGATTTCTCAACATGTTGGTAAACATTTTGTCACTGTGACCAAAATACATGACAAGAACAACGTAGAGGAAGAAAAGTTTATTTTTGGCTCCTGGTTTCAGAGGTTTCAGTTCATGGTCACCCGGATCAATTGCTTTGGTCCTGAGGTGAGAAGTATATCATGGGATAAAGGAGTGGGAGAGGAAAACTTCTCTGCTCATGACAGCCAAGATGCAGAGGGAGCAGAAGGAATCAGAGACAAGAGAGTCCTCTGGTGATGTACTTCCTCCAACAATGCCCTACCTGCCCAGAGTTTCCATCTCATCTCAGTAGTCCATTCAAATTATTAATCCATCAAATTAGAGCCCTTATGATCTAATCACTGCCCAATATCCCACCTCTGTACAGTGTTGTACTGGGGGCCAACTTTTCAACACATGAGCTTCTTGGAGACATTCCATATCTGAACCCTAACACTAAATGCCAGAATAATGAATTCAATTATATTTTTTCAATGTACTCCTGGAAATATTTTTTGTGATAAAGCATAAGTAATTAAAGTATTAAGTACTTCAATAATTATTATTAAAATCTATATGTCCAGACATGATAAATCAATTGTTTTTAAATCACAAGAAAGGAATCTTGTATCACATTATCCTTTAAATAATAAGAAACAAACTTACGAATACCATTAAAAATTCAAAGAAATTACCTCCGCAAAAGGAATTTTTGACATTGGATGATGGATCTGAGCAGACCAAAGAGATTTAGGAAACTGGCCTTTCATGTGTAGTTATGTATTCAGTTTGTCCATCCACCATGAGCTCCACCTGCTTCAGAGATAGTGGCCATCATTTATTTATCTGCAAAGAGACTAGAGTCTGAGTTGATCTTCATTTCAGTCATGCACTGAATGTAAGAATTGTGAAAAGCAATTTGGAGCCAAGACACATCCTTTTTCTGAGAAAGAAGTTGTACATTGCGGGGAACTGGAGTCTTGCTGCTCAGATCTACTCTTGGAGAATAACATAAAATGCATCAGAAACCTCCTAGTCCATTTTTAGACAGATGTGGACATTGTGTCAGATCAAATCATGAAAGGAAATCTGACATAGTCTTCTCAATTGTATCTTCTCATGAAAGACCACAGTTAATTTTTTCTAAATGTAGCATATAAAGATAGCTGTTTTGAGAACTTCCAGTTAAATTATAGCATCGTATGAGATCCAGAGAAACAAACAAAATATTCCCATCTCTGCCAAAGTTTTGGAGAGGAGTGTGTAATTTCTTTCTTTAGCCATGCTAATTAATCAATAATGACTGATGCTCATGAATGCTCACAGTAATGGAAAGCAGTATTGCCACATGCTTTATATAATTTAGCTCTCATAAAATGTCATACACTAATTTTAGGCTAAATAACCTATTCATTTAACTTGTAAGTAGCAGAACCAATTCAGTTATGCATTTAATTCTGTGCCTATATGATTAAAAAAAAAAGACAAACATATGTAAGCCTTTGGTATATATAAGTATATATATATATATATATATATGTGTGTATATATATATATAAGTATATAAAAAATTCTTTAGTAAAAGTTTAAAAGGCTGTTCAAGATACTTACCATAGATAAAACTATATATTATGGTGGATAGAGAGATGGAAAAGAGGTTATTAGCTATAAGGAAGTTTGCAATCTACTAATGGGAATAAATCAAATACACCTGTGCACACTATTTATCTACAAAGAGACTGGAGTCTGAGTTGATCTTCAGATGATCTCCATTTCACTCTTCCTATTAGTATAAGCTTAACATTTTACAAAGTTCTTTTGGAGATTTTAATTTAATTTTATTGGGTTATTTTTATAACTAATATATTTCTATTAGTCTATTCTATACATAACTCATATCCTTTTTTCACTTTCTGATATAGTCCATTAAAATTTTTAAATTAATAGATATTTATTACCTCTTCCTCAGTATTAACAAAATTTTATGTATAATGTATTTTAATGTCTAGATGGCTGTTTCAATAAAGTATGTGATGAAATAATCTTATGACGCACTATGATCTAAACATTGGCTTGGTACAGGCTTCTTAGAGGAAGCAAAGTAAGGGCTCTCTGGTCAAAATCCTCTACTCTCACTTTGCACTTCTCTTATCAGATAAGTGAGAAGTCTCTTCTCTATCAGAGGTGAAACCTGCCATTTCTCTGAATCCTCTCCTATGTTGTGCTCTCAGGTACATCTCCACATTAGGTACACTTTTCTCTTCTGCATCCCCAGTGGCTCCATTTCTCTCCTTAGCATATAGGTAGGCTCTGTCTTTACATAACTTAATGGGTGTGTATATAATAAGAGCCTCCCTTACCACTCAGAGTTGCTGCTTCAATCAAAAACAAAGCATCAATGGATGCTGGAGAGCTTTAGAACAGTATGAACCTTACAGGGTGCAACTGTAAGGTGGCATTGCCTTTCATTGAAATCAATGTCTTCAGGGCTCTTCAGTTTTCATAAACAAGCCATTTTTCTATGCCCAGTATTGCTGATTTGTGCAGCTTTCCATTTAACTGGAACAAGAATTGCTAGATTTCATTGTTAGGGAGTATAATATCAAATACACTGCTATTCAATTCTTCAGTGGAAAAAAATAATGCCCAAAGGTCCTTGCCTGAAGGATGTACCATTCTTCCAAACTGCTAGACACTCTAAATGGTGGTATTGGTTTAAATTACACATTAATAAAACCTAAAATCCATCATATTTATTTTACTATATGATATTTTTTAATTTTCTACAATAACTTTGGAATGATGAAGAACGTTGTATTTTAAAAAAGCTTTCTGTTACTATGTCTCTTTCTAAAGTAAGGGAAGCTTTTACTATATTATACACCATTTACTTCAATGAAAAGATCCCAGTATCCCTTTAGAAAATTTCAGGAAAACTCTTGTTATCACTGATTTGTATAAAAGTCATGGCCTCACAGTCAAATGAAAGGCATGTTTAGGTTCCAGCACTTCAAATAATACAGATTTTGTGGAATAAATTTTCATTCATTTTTCTAAATTAGCCTCTCTCTTGACTGTAGTTTACTTCCCAATTCTAATTTTACTTTTGTATAGCTTTCCTTTACTGACATTACTTTTAATGTGCATGTATGTGCACATGCACCTGTGCCTTAAGGTAGCATATGCATAACCATTTGATAGCATAACCATTTGATGGTTAAACATCAGACAGCTGTGGGAGGACAGTGAGAAATCTCACTCCTACCTCTGAACACAAAATCCCAGTCCTCTCTCCCAGAGGCAATCACTGCATGGATAAAATGATACTATTAAATCATTTTCTTTTGTGATGGACAGGCATTGTCTGATATTCTGTGTAATCATTATGGTTTCAAGAAATAAAATTCAAAAGTTTGCAACTGTATCTATGGGTTATGTCCTAACACATTACATAGATGGTATTCACATTCTTTTTTCTTTTTTAAAAATATTTTTTTAGTTGTAGATGGACACAATATCTTTATTTATTTATTTATATGTGGTGCTGAGGATCGAACCCAGTGCCTCACAAGTGCAAGGCAAGTGCTCTACCACTGAGCCACAACCCCAGCCTGGTATTCACATTCTTTATTTGGATAGATGATACATATCTCCAACAAGTTAGAGGAATTTGCTTCATATAAAATACATAGAAGTTCCTGTTACTACATTTTCTCATTAAAATAATTTAAAAATCTTTTACCTAACTAGATGCTCAAAATAGAAATTATATTTTAAATTAACATTTACCCTCATGTGTGTGTGATAGAGCATAGATTTAAAAGCTGCATGCATTTCTGTATCTATAATCTGCTCTTTACTTATACTCCTTATTGGCTAATGGTTATTTTTTAATTGGTTTTGAACCCTTTTCTTATTAAGAAAATAAAGTTTTTGCAACATCTCATATGTTTACAACTTACTGTTTAACTTAATTTATAGTACTTTGACATCCACAAATTGCAAACATTTATTCTTTTTATCAATATTGCCTTTTTAGCATTTGGATCTGTAGCAGTAACTTAGAAAAGTTTCACCTAAACCAAAATTTTCATTTATATTTATTTATTGCCATATCTAATTTTTGCTGAAGCTGAGATTAATTCTGAATTAAGGGGGAATGTGAAGCTCCAACTTTGCTTCTCTATCTTGCTGCTCTTTTTTTTTTATCAAGATTGTTATCCAGATATGTAAAGTTTATTTATAATGAATATGTTTTATCTTAACCTTAAATGTCTTTGTTTATTTACTAAGTAAATAAATGTTCATGAATTTCATCATCTTTTGCATTTTATATTTTATATCACCTCTCTATTCAGACACCAGCATCAAATGTAATGTGAAAATAGGTTTAATATTTGGTAGAAGTAATCAGTTTTATTAATTTTTCTTTTATTTTTTTTGAGATAGTCTTGTTGAGTTGCTCAGGATGGGCTTGAACTCTTGATCTTATAGACTCAACCTCCTAAATAGCTGAGATTACAGGTGTAGCACCACAAGGCCCTGTCCTTGATTTTTTGTTACGTTCTCCATGTGAATTTTAATGGTAGTTTGCCTGGTTTCAAATAAATAAATAAATAAATAAATAAATAAATAAATTCCACAAAGACAGAAGAACTCTACAATATATGAATGGGAAAGGTATACATTTATAGAATAATTTGCTGATAGTTATAATCCCTATGATATTAAATCTTACCCAAAGTGTACAAATGTCAATTTTTTCAAATATTTTTGTATGTGCCTCAATAAAGTTTTAAGATTTCTTTATATATATATATATATATATAGCACATTTTTCTTAAATTTAAAACTTGAAAATTGAGATATAATGTAAATATAATTTCCCTAAATTATGTTACAAAACTAAATTGCTTGCATATGATAGCTAATACTTTTTAATTATTTTAATTTTATATTAACCATCCACACTGGATTCACTGATAAGATGCAACAACAATTTCCAAGAATCTCTGGGTTTTCAGAGTAGGTAATCATACTGTTATTATCATCATAGTTTTACAATTTGGCTTCACTCATTTTCTGGTGTACTGATCCTATGTCATCTTTTTTGCCTATCTGTATTAAAATATCACCCTTACCAAAATGTTATGTAAAAGTTAATGGTGGACTTTTAATAGTAATGCTTTTGTTACTTTGACAAAATACAGTGTTAAAGTGCAACTATAACATACATGTAGTTTATTTTCATTTTTAGCATATGTTAAATATTTTACAATGTTGTACATAACATTATTAATTTTATATCCTTTGAAACAAAACTCCATACAGGAAAGTCTTAAATATGCTACTCTCCTAATTAGAAAAGTCAGAGATTGAGAATGAGAAAGATAATTGTTAAGAAGACCTACCTATATTTATAGGGACAATAGACCGTTCCAAGTTTTTTAAGGAATCTCCATACTGCTTTCCAGATTGGTTGCCCCAGTTTACAGTCCCACCAGCAATGTTTGAGTGTACCTTTTTCACCACATCCTCGCCAGCATTTATTGTTGCTGGTATTTTGGATAGCTGCCATTCTGACTGGGGTGAGATGAAATCTGAGAGTAGTTTTGATTTGTATTTCTCTAATGGCTAGAGATGTTGGACATTTCTTCATATATTTGTTTATTGATTGTATATCTTCTTCTGAGAGGTTTCTATTCAGCTCCTTAGCCTATTTAGTGAGCGGGTTGGTTGTTTTTTTGGTATTAAGTTTTTTGAGTTCTTTATATATCCTGGAGATCAGTGCTCTATCTAATGTGCGTGTGGCAAAAATTTGCTCCCAGAATGTAGACTCCCTGTTCACCTGATTAATAGTTTCTTTTGCTGAGAAGAAGCTTTTTGTTTAAATTAGTCCCATTTATTGATTCTTGCTTTTATTTCTTGCACTTCAGGAGTCTTGCTAAGGAAGTCAGGGCCTAATCCAACATGATGAAGATTTGGGCCTACGTTCTCCTCAATTAGACGCAGGGTCTCTGGTCTAATTCCTAGGTCTTTGATCCACTTTGAGTTAAGTTTTGTGCATGATGAGAGATAGGCGTTTAGTTTCATTTTGCTGCATATGGATTTCCAGTTTTCTCAGCACCATTTGTTGAAAAGGCTATCTTTTCTCCAATGTATGTTTTTGGTACCTTTGTCTAGTATGAGATAGCTGTATTTATGTGCATTACTCTCTGTGTCTTCTATTCTGTACCATTGGTCTGTATGTCTATTTTGATGCCAATACCATGCCGTTTTGGTTACTATAGCTTTGTGGATGCAAATTAGGGACAGAATAAGTGGAAAGAATAGATATTAAAATCAATCTTACCTGAAAAGCACCTTTAAAAGTCCATTTTTAGTGCTCCCAGTACTCACTTCTATGCTGACCATATCTTTATGGTGAA
>CM053407.1:8697100-8739098 GCA_028644305.1 Xerus rutilus | reverse complement strand
GGTGTCTTGTTTACTTTGGGGATTCTCTAATGGAGCCTCCCTAACACAATTTACCATAGGACACTACATCCTCCAGTGGAGCTGAAAGCCATGCAGGGGTCTCATGGGTTTATTTTGTTGTCTCCTGACACTCGCTCCATTCTCTGGACTGTTTTTACATCGATGTGGTTGACAGGCAATGTTGTCTGATCGATTTTTTTTTTCAGGTTAGCATTATAGAAAATAATTTTTTCTGGGTAGCTAATATATTAAAATTTACCAAATAAATACGAACACTTAAAAATAGAGCATTTAAAAATAGCCAGAAATCTAAGTATATTTGCATTTAGTTTTTACTTTTTGTACAGAGATACATGAACATTCAGTGGTAGTCTAATTTTGTTAACATTCTTTGTTCACAAAGAAGCAGAATTTATTGTTAAGAGGTACTCTGTGATATGGTGTCAGTGACTTTGTTTTTTCAGATGTTTTCAAAGCCTGTTTATTGCTGCTTTATTCAAAGGAGTTGATGGATGCTGTCTGAGCTAATCTGGCTGACCCTTGGCAATTTATGTCTGGAGAAATGAGATTTAGGACCAGGGCTAGTACTTCATGTGGACTGCCAAGGGCATTGGGATGGCACTTCTGAGGCTAGTCAGGTGTACATCAGCTTATCTGAAATTGCATCTGTACTACCTAACTGGGGTAATAAACATGGAGATCTGCTGTGGAAGTCGTCACGGAATAAACAAGTACTGGGGGCAGGTAGGCAACTAAACATTAGCTCTTAAATAATATTGTACCAGATTTAAAAGATCCATAGAGGATAAGATACAGACTAAGTCTGTTCATAATTAGATTGGATTATATAGAAGAATGTTTTTCTGTCTTTTTTTCCTGCACCCAGAGCTTGAGAATAATTTCCATACTTTATACATATAGTGATGGAATCCTTCTGGGAGATTGAAATTTCTGATAGAATACATTCCTTATTACTATTAGAAGTTACAGTGTTTGAACTTGACCTGTGTATGCTTTCATGAAGGGTTTTGTGAATATGATGTGACTGAAGGAGGTAAATTAAGAGATTTAAGCTCAAAGGTTATTTCTACTTTTTTATTATTTATGTCTTGTGTCCCCATCAGTAACAAAAATGTCTACTTTAAGTCTCAGGAAAAAAAAACAAAAAACAAAACTATAAATGCTTTATCTACCTAAAGACAAGTATAGTTATTCAGCACAGTGGCTTGTGGTACTTTTATCACTTTTTTATAGCTGAGGAATGTGGGAGATAGAGGTGGTAAGGGACTGTGAAAGTCAGTATCCATCACTGTTATGAACTACCTAAGGTAAGCTACTTCTGAAGAGAAGAAGTTTATTTAGCTCACAGTTTTAGAGGTTCAAAGTTCAAGATTGGGAGGCTGCCTTGTTTCAGCCTCTAGTGAGAGCCCAGTGGCAGATGGCATCATATCATGGTGAGGCTTGTGAGAGGAAGCAGCATTTGCCAAACAGGAAGTCAGAGAGAGGGAGAAAAAGGGCAAGTCTCCTTCCTTTTATAACAACGCTCTCATGAGAACTACCAAAGGACCACACAAGAAATGCCTTAATCCCTTTCAAGAGCACACCCTTAGCCACATCACATTGGGCCTCACCTCTGTCTCCAATGTCACCACCCTGAGGACCTATGTTATAACCCGTGGACCCTTGGGGGACATTCAAGCCACACCTAACAGAGGTGGAGGAGGGGTTAATTCAGAGAGTCCAACACCAAGATCTTTTCTACTTTGTCACATGCAGAGGGAAGGAGACATTTTTTTTTAATTTGTTGTTTTATACACCTCATATTTTGCAGGCATTTCTGGGTACACAGAATATACTCAAGACATAGTCATGCTAAACATTGTCTCCTTAGAGCTCTCCTTCTGAGGACCTGAGGAAGGCAGGGCCTCACAGTCCCCCTCCAATATCTCTCATCTCTAAGGACAGGCATTAGAATTGAACAAATGATATCCTTTCTTTTGGGGCTCATTATTCTAAATTGGATGAGATTAATGACAGTACATATCAATATGACAGCTAATGGTTACATTTGATGTAAATAATTGCATTAATAAATTCATAAATAGCATCATAATGATAAATGAAACGCGTAGAAAAGCAAAATAGAAACAAAATGAAAGATGGTATAGATAGATAGACACAGACAGACAGACAGCTAGATATGTGGTTATACCATAAGCAAAGTGGAAAAAGAATAGCTCAAATAAGTTGAAGGACAATTCAGCAGAGAAACCTTCCTAGAAGATTTTAATTTGACTCACTCTGTGAATCGGGGAATATTATCACTTTCAGTATTCTTGCAAGGTTCAGACAAGTTAATATTCCTGAATATTATTGACACAGAATAAATGCTCATTATCTTCAAGTAATATACTTTCCTCTTTTAGTTACTGTCCTGACACCAGATAAGTCATTTATTCAAAAATAGTATAGTATGTATTAAGTATATCTGTTGCTCAGGTTTCTGGGGAAAAAATAATATTCGTCTAGACAATTTCTATTTTCTTAATACTTTAAAGGAATATTTCAGGAGTTGGGCACAGTTACAAATGCCTATAATCCCAGCAGCTCAGGAAGCTGAGGCAGGAGGATCTTAAGTTCAAAGCCAGTCTTAGCAAATTAATGAGGCCTTAAGCAACCTTGTCTCAAAATAAAAAAATAAGAAATATAAAGAGCTTGGGATGTTGCTTGTTGCTTAGTAGTAAAATACCCCTGAGTGTGATCCAGGTATTAAAAAAAAAATCATGAAATACATTTTCTTTTCTTTTTTGTTACTGGAGCCTCAGCCAGAGGTTTTACTGTGGGCAAATCAGGTCTTCTTATCCATGGTCTCTTGAGTCTAATTAACTTAACAAGAAATGATGATGAATCAAGAAAGGAATTTATCCTTGGTATAGCCAAACTATACTGAAAATCTAGAAATCTGTTTTTCTGGCTTGTCTAGAAATCTGGCTTCCCAGTACAGGCGACAGCTTTAGGATTATAAGGGAAGGAATACAGTGGGGTGTCAGGAGGTACGCATATACATAGCAATTTGGGCTGTAGGGTTCTGCCAACACAGAGGTATGCATTTGGTCAGCTTTGTGTCACTGTGAACAAAAGACCTGACAAGTACAACCTAAAGGAGGAAAAGTTTATTTTTGTTCACAGTTTCAGAAGTCTCAGTCCATAGACAGCCCACTCCATAGCTCTGGGCCCAAGGTGAATCAGAACATAATGGCAGAAGGGAATGGTGGAGGAAAAGAGCTCTGGACATGCAACAGGAAGCGGAGTGCTTTGCTCACTAGGGACAAAATACATACCCAAAAGCACGACTCCAGTGACCTACCTCCTCCAGCCATACCCCATCTGCCTACAGTTCTTGCCCAGTTAATCCATGTCAGGCTACAACCACATGAGTTATTTCACCTCTGAAGTTTCTTGCATCTTCTCACACATGAGCTTTTGGGTGACATTTCATATCCAGACCATGAAATATGCATGTTACAAGGCTGATTCTATGGCTCATGGGCACCAGGGTTTGGGTGGCTGGGGGGAGCACTTTCAACTTCCAGCATGGGATGAAGCTGGAGGAAAAAAATCAATTTAAAGAGAACAGATTTAAAAATGGAGTTTGAAAAATGACTCTGTGCTTTTTTAATTCCCCCAATTTTAAAGAAGCATCTGCTACACTTTTAGAAAAAAAATACTATATATATATATATATATATACACACACACGTAATTTTAATAATTGCAACATTTCAATAATTTTCCTAACATGCATATTTCAAAGTTTTCAATGTTTCATTTAATAAAAAAATTTAAATTTAATTATGTGGTATTTTAAAATAAGATATGGAGCAAGAAAACAAAACCAAACATCTGGTGGTTTTTTTTTTTTTAAAGGAACCATGTGGTTTGGTTTTTATTTTCTAATTTTAATTAGTATTACTGAATCATTAATTGTAGGTTAGAATTATAAAACACTATCAAAGGTACTTACAGCATATTATAATTAGGGTTTATTTGATTAGGCAATTATAAGAAAATGAACCCTTTTTCCTGTGTGAACAATGAAGTCAGTTAAAATGTTTTGTGGCACTAATGTGATAATAACAATGCTACAGAATTATAAGTAGCATTATTATTGCAAAATCATTTTCTCAAATTCTGGAAATTATCCCTTTTGTATTGGAGTTCCAGTGGTTTTAGAGAATGTAAAAATATGTATCTCCTGGAAAATATAGACCTCATCTCCTCTATCTGTATTGGCAAGAAAAATATTTAAAGTTTGACTACCTATCAGGAAACTGGAATTTATGGGAAGGAAATATAGGAATGAATGTTTTAATTTGCTTGATAGGTAATAACAAAAAAATATTTTAATTTGCAATTATGCTTTTAATATATTCATAAATAAAATGTTTTCTAATTCTTATCTAAGATCATAACAAGCTACTTCTGAGACATCGACTTTATTGCAGCTTTTCGAATAACATCATATGTTATTTCTCACAATTTATGATAAATTTCCAAATGATATTTATATTTGAACATTTATTTGAGCTCTGTTGTTTCATTTTCCTATTAGAATGGACTACTAGCTGGGAGTTCACTGTAAAGTGTATTTATCCTCTCTGAAAAATTTAGACCTTTTGACTTTAATAATATTTTAAACTGATTCTGGATCCATCTTGTCTTGATTGGTGTACACACTTCCACATGTCATGGCAGAGGCCTTGACTTTTCTGCTACTTGCAAGTAGATTCTTTTGCAGATTTACATAAATACATTTCCCAGAGACCACATTTACAACATTTATTCTCGATAGCAGTGATCTTTGGCATTTAACACACTGTAGTTACCTGCATTCAGGAAGATATTGCTGATGGCCTGTCATTCCTCCTGCTTAGATGTCACTCAAAGGGTTATTTGCTATTTTAATATGTAAGAATCTAAAACAGTAAGGTCAGTTAACCCAAGAGGGCCACAGGATGAATCAGGTTCAAATGAAAGTTTCACGTGAGAGGAAAGCAAGCTATTATTGAAGATGGAAATGTGGAGTTAGCATTATTTATTGCTGATTATCCATACTCCCAATGTTTCCAGGGCCTTCAGTGATGGTGAAATGTATATTTTCAAAATACCTGGAAATACATACCCCTCTCCATTGAGATATAATACCAATACATCTTACATTAGCCATGCCAGTGTATAAATTGAAACCACCTACTCTTGTAAAAACACAAGTCCTAAAGGGAAAGCAAAATTTGAGAGCAGTTTGGACTAGCCCAGGTGTCTTATCTGGCAGTGTGTTAAGATTAATTTAACATACTTAAATTTTACAAACTTTTGTTTTACATACTAGCCTCTTCCACTGCATTTTAGCTGAATATAAAATTAGCAAGCTTAACACTGTGTTGGTAAGCAGCCAGTGAGAATTATCTCTCATCTCTGTAGTAAGCCTAGCTAGGTTTAGGTATGTCTTATGCTGTCTGAATGTTGAAGTCTCTCCTTCCAGAGAACAATTTACTCAGGTTTCTGTATAGAAAATTAATCCTAGTTACTTTGATAAAGCATTTATTTCACATTTTAAACTTTGGGGTCAGCCAGGAATCAGAGAAGCCAAAAATTAACAATTTTCTCATACATTTAAACATTATATAAAACTGATTTCTTCCTAAAATATTTGGATAATTATTTAATGAAGATTACCTGAGGTTTCTATTTTCTATCCTGTTGTCATTCTATATGCAAATCAATTGCCTTGAATGCTATTTTTTTCTCTATTGAAATTTGACTCACCTGTTCATTGGTAGAGATTTTCATATAGACAGCAGAATGCATTTTTATCCTTATTATTTCCATCTCAGATTCACTTAACTAAGAAGAGAAATACATTATTTCCTTACCTCTTTGGGGATGGCCCTCTTGTCACACCACCTTTGTTTACATAGCATGGTGTATTACAGGTAGATCTTCTGAGAAAACTGAAGTGGCCACCTTCAATTCCAGTACAGGCAGGAAGAGAAAGCCCAGCTCCGGGAAGAGAGTTCTTTCCTTTGTATTTTCCCAGGCATATAGATGGTTCTATGAACCTTCCTCCAGACCACCCAGTGAGCCAGCAATCTCAGCCATGACTCTCACAGCCAGTCATTGAGACCTCTACAAAGAAAACTTGGATTTGTGCGGTAAGTTGATTAGAGAAAAATGACTCTCAAGCATATGAATGGTTGGGAGGCAATAAACTATGAACGCAGACCCCCGAATTAACTTTTCTCACTGGATATTCTTCTGGTCCTTTGTTTCTGCTGTAGCGAAGAAAATTCAGGTGGGATAAATAGAGATGAGAACTTGATGCACTTATGTTCAGGTTGTTTCACTTCATTCTTGTCAGCAAACGTATTGAGATCTAAGGATGCCATCTACTTAGTAAAATTAGTGAGATCTATGGGGTGTAGCCTTTGAGAAGGACTTAATTTCCATTTGTGCAGAACAGCTGCTGAGAATTGTTAGGAAAGGCACACATAAAACATACAGAGTGGGAGGTTACAATTTTTTCCCCCAAGGCCTAGAATTATAACTAACCCAAATAATAAGCCAACACTGTGGATATTACATTTGGGTAAGGGCCTATTTGAACATTTGGTTGATTGTGACCTCAGCAACCCTATTAGGACACAGAAAAAATGAGGTGAGAATAAATAAGGGATTTCAAGAGCTGAAGGCTTCGGGACTTTCAGGCACAGAAATCTGAGTATCTTTGCAGAAACACTGTAAAGATTCTTAGATTAATAAAGACATTCTGTCCTCACAAAGGATGATCAACAAATTCTAAGAAACTGACCATTCTGTTTAAACCAATAGTGAACTAGCACAAACTCAAATGATTTTAACAAGTTGGTATTATTTGGTATTAATTATAAACAAATACATCAGAGAGTATTCTGTCTTCCATAAAATATTTAAGAAGTCAGAAATAGGTCTATAGGTGAAGAAAAAAACCAGCACTACCTAAATTTCATTACACACCTGGGCATGCTTTGAAAAATTCCATTTTGTAGCCTTGTGGAGTCTATACAACTTTCATGATGTTTCCTATATGTAACTCCTGTTGCACAATTAGCAGCTAGAAATCACTTTGCAAAATAAAAGGGAGGGGTCATATTTGTTGCCAAGACAGTAGGGCAGACAGGAACTAAAATTCAGCATATCCATTTTCGCTTGAAATGGCCAAAAACAAGACAAGTAATAGAGCTGGTGGCAGGGGAAAAAAGACAGAAGTCAGTGGGTTAGGAAGAAGAAAGCAAATATGCTCAACTTGAGTGGTTCAATGAGCTGGACTGAAGAAGTCTCTCATGCTATTCCATTTTTTCTTGGCACAATAGTTTGGAGTATTTATTTGGTACTCAATTCATCTGTTCCTTGGCACACTTGCAGTATGGTTGATATGGTAGCAACCATATTCTCAGACATATGAATAATGTGTTCTAATAAATAGCATCTTTATAGCGTACATTCTTACTAATAGATTCGGATGATACATTAAGTACATCATATTTGCTTTACTTTTGTTTTTCTTTTTCCATTTTCTTTTAGCTTCACTTTCATTATGTGAAAGGGTATGAGCTATGTTCTCTCCTTTAAGTTGATTTGAATTTCTGCTCAGCAGAAAAACTATTTAGGCAAAAACAGTGTAATTTAGAGGCTATTTTTTCTTTTTGACTCTCCCCCAATGAAATTTTATTGCATCACCACCAAATATAAACCCCAATACTGTTTTGTGTGGAAAAAAAAAAGTTTCCTATTGTAATTGGTCATAGCATAAAGTTGGTATTTAGAAAATGTATTTCTCATATTTACAGCTATAATATAAAAAGCATAAAATCTAAAATATGACAATGTGCTTTATTTTCCCAACTAAGCACATGATATATATGTATTACTATTACAAATAAATGTAGAGGTGAATTTTCCTTGGAAGTTGGAGATCTGCCATAAAATATGTTCAAATAAAATGATCTTTTATATAATTTACTTTGGGCAGCTCTAGTACTTACATTCTTAATAGAGGAGTATGTGTTTATTTCATATTGTTAATATCTGCAATAAACCTTCAAATTGCCAGCTATTTTATTGATACTGTGTTTTGTAGAGCACCATCAACATGCAGATACTTAACTTGTGCATCATCTGTTCCCTTATGTATTTGAGCTAAAATGGCAATATGAATTTGAACTTCAATTGTTAAGTCCTTATTTTTCTCAGTACCAGATGGGTCAGAGACACTCTCCCTTTCATAGTGAAGGAATCACATACTGAGGAGGGTCCCTCCAGAGTCAGATATACCCACTGTCCTTTATACCACTCTAAAATAAGATGCAGCTTAATCATACTCATATAAACTTATTCACAGAAGTGATTATCTATATTAACATAATGCAATTTGATAAGTTTACAGGAGCAATGTGCACTGAGCTTTAGAATTGTTCTTGCAGAACTTAAAAGTTCTCATATATGTATGTATATATATATATATATATGCATCAACTTATATAATCATAAAAATAAGGAAAAGATGTTGAAGAGGTAAAATTGCTGAATTTGCCAACAAAATGCAAAATTTTTTATTTAAAACTTTGGAAAGATTAATAGTTAATTTAAATTGTTATTATAATTGAAATTCTTGAACACTACATGGATTTGAATTCTTGAATTTAATTTACTTAACCAAATGTTGCTCTAGATCCTATAATTATAGTTTATAGTAACAAATTTTGTTTTTTGATGTTTATATTATTTGAATTGCAGTATTATTGAAGAATCATTTATTTATTAACAGTTCTTCCATGCAATGAATTAGTGACCTGGTAGAACTCTTATGTTTTGTGTGTCTTAAGAACATTACCAGTACTTTAAAGTATGAATATTGAATGGTATCTAAATTTGTAATTTTTCCATTACATGCATTCATGATTTTTTGTAAGTGTGTGACCAGAGAGTTTTGTCAATTCATATTATGATTTTATTTATACAATATTTATCTGTAATATTTTTATAATAGTATGAATTAAATGAATAGAATTTTTCAAAAATTAATTATAAACTTTTCAGCATTTTCAATCATGAAACTCATAAAATAATATCCTTGACTTGAGTAATTACCAGTAGCATTTATATTCACACTCAGATGGAATGATTATATCTTAGTCCAACAAGTTTTAGTACTACTGTAAGTGGGTAACTTTCTATTATTTTATTACAATTATGAGAATTGTGACAAGTTATAGAAGTTATATAGTATTAGGTTGATGTTTCTTATGACTCTTGTCCATTTGTAATAAAACTCTGAAACACACCAATTTGGATAATGTAATTTTACTTTTTAATTTTGATGGGTTTCTTCTAGTTAATACATTTACTTTTGGAAGGAATTGATCATTAATAAACTGAAATATTGTCATTAGCCTAATTAAATATATTTTGATAATAATGTATCTTAAAATGACATAATACACACAAAAAAATCATTAAGAAAAAATTTCACATAATAAGAACCCCAAAAGAAAGATTCTAAATCTAATTTGAATTCTACTTAATATTCAGCATTATTGTATTAGACTACTGGACAAAGACTCTAAAACAAACAAATCTTCTCAAACATTGGACTGGAACAGAGACGTAGCACTACTTCCACTGAGATACATGAATTCTCAGTTTTGCAGGGCCAAGAACATAGTTCTGACTCTGAATCTTTGGCTTTAATAGAACAAACAAAAAACATCCTCTTGGCTTTAGTAGCCTGAAAATAAGGAGATTCAAAATAAATATGCTTTGAAGAGGTCTTTCTCTGGAGGGTTCTTACTTGCACGGTGTTAGTGCTTCACTAGTGCTTATGAACTGAATTAGATGGAAGATGCATCGACCTGGGCACTACTTGGAACCACTCCTTCTCAATTGACCTCCTTCAATGCAATTTTTTACTCCAACCAGAGAGATCTCTTTGAAATGTAAATCAACCTGCTAAATTTTTTTTTCTTTCCTCTTTCTTTCTTAATAGTTATCATTGATATCAGAATAAAGACCAATGTTTTTAGAGTACCTACTGCCCCATTTTCCCTGCTTTGCTGGTCATTTTTTTTTTTTTGTACAAGGGACTGAACTCAGGGGCACTCGACCACTGAGCCAATTACTCAGACCTATTTTGTGTTTTATGTAGAGACAGGGTCTCACTGAGTTGCTTAGCGCCTCACCATTGCTGAGGCTGGCTTTGAACTGGTGATTCTCCTGTCTCAGCCTCCTGAAGTGCCGGGATTACAGGCATGCGCCACCACACTGGCTGGTCATTCTTGACCTTTCCCTTCCCGTTTCCATCAGTGTAGGCCCTCATCTTCTTCCCTTTGACATTCCATGTTTCTATCTTCCTTGGCCTTTTGCGGGCATCTGTCTTATGCTTCAAAGACTCACCAATCTTCTCTGCTTCATTAAATTTAATTATCATTCCTGTCTGAAATGAATTCAGTGACGTCGTTTCAAAAGGTGTATGAAATTTGAACCAATTAGTGCTTTCCACCAGAAAATGAATACTAAATATCTAAAAGAATCAGTTGCTTTGTGAGGTAAATAGTAATATGTTTTAGACTTTATGAATAAAAAACAATAAAAAATCACTTAAAACCAGTTATATGAAATGACCTAAAAACAACCAAAAAATTTTAGAAAGAAAACATGGATTTGTAATAGAATTTTAGTTGCAATAAAGTAATGGTTTAAGTTTTAGAGATAAAGTCTAAATATTTAATAGTTTAATGCATGCTTAATATAGCACAGAGTAACAAGTGATTATATCATTCAGGAAGTGACATAGAAAATATTCAACTAATTGGATTTTCTGGACATCTTGTCTTTAAGTAGCAGATATATCTATTTGTTATATAAATGTTATATAAAATGCCTTTTCGCAAAACTGAGTCATGATTGAATCATGTTAGTTTTATTGATTTTTCTCTCCTTCCTAAAGGTAATATCTTGCTTATGTTCAAATACAAATCACTGCATCTTCCTCTGCAAAGGCCTTTAATTCTTATCTTTTTGAAATTGGTATACAATTATATGAAATAATGGAATTGATTGTGATATATTTACATATGCACATAACAAAATGAGGTCGATATCATTGCCAAGTACATCCCTTTTCTGTCCTCTCCTCCCTCCCCTAAAATCCCTATCCTCTACTCTATTAGATCTTTCTTCTGATTTTATGGAATCCTCTTTCCCCTTTTTTTCCTTTCTAGCTTCTGCCCAGGAGAGATACCATGACCATCAACTCTGATTTTTCATTACTGTTTCAATCTCACAGGTTTTCTGTGCCATCTTGGCTCAATTTTAGTAGTTTGTGCATGTCTAGAAAATTTTCCATTTCTTCTAGATTTATCCATTAGTAGGAATGTAAATTTTCAAAATAGTCCCTAAGGATCCTCATTTTCAGTGATGTCTGTGGTGATATTACTTTTTTCATTTCTAATTTTATTAATTTGGATCTTATTTCACATTCTTTTGGCTGGTTTGTCTAAAAATTTATCAATCTTGCTTATGTCTTTGAAGAACTGATTCCTTGCTCTATTAACTATTTCATTAATTTTGGCTGTTATTTATTTCCTTCCTTATACTGGTTTTAGAATTGTTTTGTTCTTGTTTTCTAGGACATTACTATGCATTATTAGGTTGTTTATTTGGCATCTTTCTGAATTTTCTGTGTTATGTAGGCACTCATGGCTACAATTTTTTCTCTGAGAAGTACATTCATAGTTTTCCAGAGATTCTGGTATGTTGTATTTCTATTCTTATTTGATCCTAAGAATTTTTAAATTTCTCCCCTGATTTCTTCTATAACCAATTCATTGTACAAAAGTTTATTATCCATGTGTTTATTATCCAGTTCAGTATCCATGTGTTTCCAAAGCTTTTACAGTTTTTCTTCCTATTTCTAAATTCATTCATTATGATCTGATAAGATGCAAGGAGTTATATTAATTTTCTTGCATTTGTTTAGTGACCTAAAATATGATTTGTTTTGGAGAAAGTTTCACCAGAAACTGAAAAGAAAATGAATCTAGCTGAAATTGCATGAAATATTCTATATGTGTTTGTTAGGTCTATTTGATTTATAATTTTTTAGGCCTAAATTGTCTTTACTGAATTTGTGTCTAGATGACCTACCCATTGGTGACAAAAGTGTATTGAAATCACCTAGTATTATTGCACTGGGGTCTAAGTCTTAATGTCAAGTAGTTGTTCTTTATTTTTTGCCTTTTGTTTTTAATGTAACTTGGAACACTAATCTTTGGGACATAAATATTTGTAATCATTATATATTTTTTGGATCATTTTCTTTAGCAGTATGAAGTGACTTTATCTTTTTAAATTAATTTGGGTTGAAGTCTCTTTTGTTAGATATGAGAAGAGTTATTCCTGCTTCATTAACTTGCATGGATATCATTTTCTATCCTGTCACTTTTAGACTGTGGATGTCTTTGCCTGTGAGGTAAGACTCCTGTAGACAGCATATAGTTGGATCTTGTCTTTTAATCCACTATGTCAGTCTATGTCTTTTAGTTGGAGAATTGAGACCATTTACAGTTAGTGTTACTATAGAGAGATGCTTCTTATTTCTTGTCATTTTTATTTATTCATAATGTTTAGTTTGCTTAACTACTCTTCTAATGAAATTTATACTTCTCAAGCTCTGGTGTTTATTTTTAACTTCTTCAGTGTGGAGCATGTCTTTAAGTACTTTCCATATTGTTAGCTTAGTAGTAATGAATTCTTTTAGTTTATGCCTATCTAAGAAGGCTTTTTATTCCTCCTTCAGTTCTGAGGAATTGCTTTGTTAGATATGGCAATTTTGGTTGGTGTTTATTTTCCTTCAAGGCTTTTAGCACATTGTTCCTAGACATCCTGAATTTTAGATTTTCTATTGAGAAATCATATCTTATTTTAAATAGTTAACTCTAAATGTGACCTGGCATTCTTCTCCTTTTTCTGTATATTGGCATTTATCTATAATGTGTCATGGAGAGTTTCTTTGTTGTTTTTTTAAATTTTTATCTTCTCTGTTTGGGTATCTAAATACCTCTTTATTTAGATATCCATCTCATTCCCAAGCTTTGTAAGATTTTCTCCTACTATTTCACTGAAAAGGTTATCAATGTCATTAGCATGTATATATATTCTATCTTTTATTTCAGTAGTTCTTTGGCTTGATCTCTTAATGTTCTTCAAGTGCTTTTGTATATTATGATCATAGTTTCTGGTTTATTTTTTCCATTTATTGCTGAGTGTGCAAGTTCTTATAGTTTATCTTAAAACTTAAAATTCTCTCTTTTATGTGATCTAATCTATTAGACTGTCAACTGAATTTTTTGATTTATTGAGTCTTTCCAAGATTTCTGTTTTTTTCAGAATCTCTCTCTCTCTAATAAAATGTTTTTTCACATTCTGAATTTTCTTCCTCAGTTAATTTCTTAGATTTTCTTTTAATCTATTGACAATTTTAACAATCAAAATTTTAAAATTCTTTTCATGGGATCTCAGCCACTTTGGTACCAGAGGGCTTAGTTGTTGGAAGGTCACAAACTTTTGGAGGCATCTTGTTTCCTTGTTTTTTCATGCATCTTGCATTTCTACACCAAGATTTGCCAATCTGCTAGAAAAGATCTCTATTCTGCTTGCATATGAATGTCTCTTTAGTAAGCTGCTTTCATTTTACTTTATGTTCCAAACCAGAGTTATATATTCATGACAGTAGAACCAGTCAATGTTTGCATGGTGCTTTGGTTAAACCCTAAGACTAATTTAAGGGAGATGATGACCACCTCTAATTTTGATTCCTTGAGAGCAAACCATATACTAATTTTCCATAAAGAATTACTGAAAATTTTCTCCATATCTTGAATAGTCCAGAAGTGGAGAGGGAGAATACTACTTTGTAAGAGGCCAAAAATTAGTCTTAAAGAAAATATAATTGATTTACTATGAAAGGAATAAAAATAATAAAGAAAAAGAAGAGACATAAGAGGAAAAAAGAGAAAGAACAAAACAAGGAGAGAGAGGACAGAGAGGTAGAAGTCAAAAAAGTGAGTAGAGGGGAAATAAAGGGTTATAGTATAGAAAAAAGAAAGAAGAAAGGGATAGAAAGAATAAATAAAGTTAACATATTACCATGGAGAAAATAGCAACATCCAAAAACCACAAGAATAACCCACACACATGCAAACCAAACAAAACCAGAAAGAACAACAATAACAAACAAACAAGAAAATAAAATGGAGTAAAACAGTGAGAGGGAGACATGAAAAAGCAATAAATGAGAAAAGAGAGGGAGAGAATACATAAAGGAAGAAGAAGAAATAAATAAATAATAAAGAAATAAAGACATTTTTAAAAATAAATAAATAAATAATTGATATATTCCAGCATTTAAAAAGTAATAATAAAGTAAAGCTGAGTGTTGCAGAATATGCCTGCAACCTCATCTATTTGGAAGACAGAGGCAGGAGGATTTCAAGGCAGAGACCCACCATGGCAGACCAGGGAGACTCTTTCAAAACAAAAACTGAACAGCAAGAGAGGGAAGAACAGTAGAGCAAATGCCTTCAGTGGCACATTAAAACATTCAACAGAGCCTTATCTAAAAGTGGATTAAGGAATACCATGTCAAACAGTGGGGGAGATCTGTCAAGCCAATACAGAAGGTAATAGCAGTGAAATAAGAAAGCCTAACATTGAAAAGTCAACAATTGTTCCTTGCCGATATGTTTGAGATGGAGTCTATTCTTCCTATTCTTCCTGTGTCTTCCTGCTTTGGATTATGCCAAATATTGGGAGGTGGCTTAGATGCTTAAGTCTTGACTGCATAACCTCTGAGTATGTCTGGGTGTGGAGACAACTGCCTCGGCCCTCTGAGCTCTATATTTAATTCTTTTCCTGTCAAGTTTCAACTTTTGTTTCAAATGCTTCCCCAAACTTAGCTTCTCCTGCATCTCCACATAGACTTCCACTCACCCAACTCTGGTTTGAGCCTGTGCAGTTCCAGTGTGCTGTAGTATTCCTGGGTGCTAAAAAGCTCCTAGGAAGGCTAGAGGGAACCACCTGAGTGAGTTCAGTCATGTCACCAGAAGTTTTTCACTAGAATTGTTATTATCTTTGACAAACTGCTCCTAAGCAATTACTTGGGTCAAGATGATGGAGCAGAAATGGACACAGACCAAGAATTACAGTTTTTACATACTTGACATTTAACATTACAAGGTCTCAGTCCTGTCAAAAGAGGTTGGGAGGGTAGATGAGATGACTTTCAAGGCTCCTTCTGACTTTGTATGTCTCCTGTATTCCTTCCTAAGACTCTGATGAACACCTCATCTGTAAAAAAGTTGTAGCTGGAAGGGGCTCCACAATCAAGGATCTTACATGTTTTAAGTGAATTATTCATACTGATCTCACTTTTTTGTCTGGTTTGTGCTCTGGACATTTTCATATTGTTTTCATCCATGCTAAATATTCAGAATGATTTTTATATCATCATCAATGTTATTTCTAAGAATGAGGCTAGACAAATTATACATGGAAACATTTATATTTGTCAATAAAGTTTTGTTGAAATACAGCCACACTCATTTTCTTACTATTATCTCTGGATATTTTTATGTTACAGGATAAACTGACTGATTAGTCATAACCAAGCCTCTGAGGACACAGTCCCAAATATTTGCTGTCTGGCTATTTACAGAAAACATTCATTGATGTCTGCCCTAGAAAACCACAATAAAGCACCATTAATCTGTAAATTAATGTTATTGGAACTTCAGTAGATGCATTAAATTATCTCTAAGATATTAATTTTTTCCTAGTTGAAATTTTGTTCTTTTGACCAGTATCTCCCTAATCCACCACCATCAAATTGTCTGCTTTTTTTAGTTGGATTTTTCTTAGATGCATAAATGAAATCATATGGTGTCTGCCTTGCAAATGCCTGGCTTAGTTCACTTAAGGAAATGCTCATCAGTTTCATCCATGTTGTTGCAAATAATAGAATTTCCTTCTTTTTGATGTCTGTATATATGTGTGTGTGTGTGTGTGTGTGTGTGTGAATATATGTATATGTATATGTATATATGTATATATATATGTCTATATATATGTCTATATATATATCACATTTTCTTTATCCATTCGCTTGTTGATAGGTACTTAAGTTGATTTCACATCTCAATTGTTGTGAATAATGCTACATGGGAATCTATTATATATTACATTGACTATAGTTCAAGAGATCTGTTCTACATCATGGTAACCATAGTTAATAATGATATATTATAAAGTTAAAAAGTGTTGATAGATTTTAAGTGTTCTCACCACACATAAAAAATGATGGACACGTGAGGTAATGTATATGCTTTGTTGTTCTTATTACTTTGGGTCTAAAAACCAGCAGTTTGGTTTATCCATTTCACAACATAAACACATATCAATACATCATGGTATCATGTTGTATACCATAAGTGCAATTTTTATGTATCCATTTAAAAATATATTTTTATAAAAATAGTTAACAAGGGCTGGGGATATAGATTAGTTGGTAGAGTGCTTGCCTTGTGCACACAGGGACCTGGGTTCAATGCCCAGCACCAAAAAAAAAAAAAAAAAAAAGTTAACAATACATTGTTCCTGGTATGTCATGTCAAGATTTGTAAAAATGAATATAAAAATTGCCACATACCAAAGGCTGTGCAATAGGTATGTAGAGCATGTATAAGGGGATATGGTAGTCATGTAGTCACTAAAGAGAGTGACAGTTCGGTTTGTAAAGTATTTGAATACCCCCAAATTTGTTATTTTGAAGTGTTTGTGAGGAAAACAAAGCAGCCACTTTCCCACTGGCCAGCAGCTAGTGACCCAGCCAGTGGGGAGACTTGGAGTCAGCACAACTTATACCTGCAGATCTCTAATCTCCAAACCAGAGATTTGCAGTGTGTATAGAGGTGTGTGTATAGAGGTCTGGAACATATCTTAGGTGAAAGAACGATTTGGCTTGAGTATATGCTTTGTTGTTCTTATTACTTTGGGTCTAAAAACCAGCAAGAGAGTCTCAGGAAGAGTAATTCTTGGATTGGTTGAATTCAGGGATGTCAGGTCAGAGAATCCAGAACAAGGTGGAGATTAGATTTCCTCCAAGCCCATATGTGACAGCCATTCCACCATGCATCATATCCACCCGGCCATGTGTTCCTTCACCACTTGTGAGATTTATGTAGCATTCCTCCCTCCAAGCACTCACGATCTGTAGTGGAGAAGTTTAAAGTTACTGCTGCAATCTCTTTTAGTTTCATATTAAAGCAGTAGTGCCTTATCTGTGAGGCGGAGCTGTAAGTGACTGTGATGTCTTGCCTAGAATTAATTCACTGGTTATAGCCAGCTGACATAGAAGTAGAGTTTGCCAGTTTATAAAGCTGGTGAATTGTCTGGGCCTCTTCAAACGTTACTGTGAAGTCTTAAAGCTTTAAGATGAAGGATTTTAGCTTAGTTGTAGAGTATACCTAAACCCCTGGATGAATGCTCTACTTTTATTTCTCCCTCATGAAAATGAATACATGTTCAACATCAAGTCAGGCAGATTTTCAGATTCCAAACATTTGAAAAGGGAGACTCCTTATTTTGAATAGGAATAAGGTTTCTTGTTGACAAAGCCAGCTACCACGTAAACTGAGTTTTAGAGCAAAAACCAAAATATCAATTATTGCAAGTAATATTAAAAGCAGCAAAATGTAGCCATATAGTGGTAAAGGATGGGACTTCTCTAGAAGATAAATTGAAAAGGACTTCCTGATCACCTGCTCTTTTTCCTTAACACACCTGAAAGCTGCAGGGAAAAAATGGTGTAAAGGCAAAGGAGGGGCCTCCCAGCCTCGTGGGGTGGGAGGAGGTCTGAAGGTCACGGGGCTCTTTGCTTTGCTGCATTCTATCCAGACCATCCCTTTTCACTTCTTCGAGTTGTGCTTTCCACTTGGACTTAGGAGGTGCTCTTGTGCATGTCTTAAAGTCTCAAAAGGGACGTTTTTTTTTTTTTTAAAGAAGTTTAGTTTTTCTGAGAAAAATAAAGTGAAAAGTTGAATAAGGAGACATGACACATTGCTGGAAGCAGGTTATCTTCTATTTCTGGGGGAAGAACACTATAAACAAAGCCCTGGATCAGCTGTGAAGGTCAAAAATATCTGCAATCTGGTTACAATTTCACAGCATCTTCTTTGAGTGATCTCATCATGGTACATATTAATTTCTTCTTTTTCCTCTTCCTCCCCTCCTCCTCCTCCACACTTCCTCTTCCTCTTCCTCTCTTCCTTCTTTCTGTCCTCTTCCTCCTTGGAAAACACTTGGAAGAGGGGGAGGGATAGGAGGGGGGCTGTGCCCGAAGTGTGTGGTTGCAGGTACAGCCTGCGTGCCCAGGAGATGCTTTTGTGGCGTTCCAGCTACAGGCAAAGGGGATGGTGCTTTCTAGGGCCTGGGAACAGGATAACTGGAAAGGCAAACCAAGAAGAGAGAAGGGCACTTACAAAATCCTTCATTCTGCTGCTATCAGCAATACACTGAAGCAAATATCCTTCTGTGCCTTTCTAGAATAAATTACTGTAGGCTTTCTATCCTGCTATCATTATGATTATTATTTTCTCATTTGGGGGGCAGTGGGGATGGAGCCCAGGGCTTCAGGTATCCCAGGCAATCTCTCTATTACTGAGCCACACCCCCACATCCTGTTTTTGTTTTTTACATAAACACAATTTGAAAGAAATTAAATCATAAAATTCTTTGGGGGAATTGGGTGGAAGGAAAGGGGAATTACAGGGAAATATTGGCAAGGATGCCATACTGATTAACACTTGGAAAAAGCAATATAGGAGCCCCTCGGCAGCAAAGGGCAGAGGCTGTCTGGCTTATGTTACAAGTCCCTGTGCCTGGTGAAGCATGGTAGTTTCCAGCAGTGCTTCCACTGGAAAAATCACAACTGACAGCCTCAGTGCCCCAGGAACAAAGCACTGGGGTCCGTGAAGAAACTAGCTGCTCTTGTGAGCTTCAGAGCAAAATGAGAATATCACTGCTGGAAGAGTGGTAGATTTCAAAATGAGCTTTTATTTGTGTTTCTCTGGTATTTCCACCTTCAAGTGTACTAACTTTGATTACACTGTGTTTTGCTACAATATTAGAAATCAATTCCAAACACGTTATACTTTTATTTCAAACTAATTGGATAGTATGCATTAAAAATTTTTAATTTATACTTACAAATATATTACAACTAATAACATGAAACTCTACTGGCATTTATTGGAAAGAGAAAAATTAAGTGCAATGTTTAATAAACTGTTTGAAAATTGTAACTATTACCTTAACACAACTCACTCTGGTTTCTGTTATAGGTACATTGGTACATTTTGTATTTGGCTCACGTGCTTTAACATTTCTTAATTCATGTACATTTCTTTTTAGATTTGAGGGAAAACCTCTACATCTTATCTTCCTTATAAGTCTAGAATACCACATAAAATATTTGTGCAATGAAAGACATGGTATTTCTCATTTTAGTCATCTTTTAAATATTTTCAATAAAAAAATAAATAATATTGATATATGTAGAAACAGGGAAAATCCTAAAACTAAAATAAAATAGTTCTCATTTGTTAGGGAGTAAAAAAAAAATTGCCTTTCAGTTGGAAATAATGCCTGTGCATCCACCTCAACAAATAATTTCACAATTTCAAGGCCCTCTACCAAATTCTATTTTAAAGAACAGTCATTTTGTGATAGTTTATAAAATAAAAGGACTTTGAACTCACATAAAAGTACTTGCTAGTAACAAAGTATCACTGAAAAACTATCCATTATATTATTTGCAATACTATTTATTACAGCTTTAAAAATGAAAATTTCCTCTTCTTTCATATACAGAATTTCCACTGGCTTTCATCTCATTGCATATAATGCAGCATAACCCACATTTGCAAAATTTGGCAATGTTACTGTATTCTCAACACTAAAATACTAAAATATGTATGCATAATAAATTGTTAAGAATAAAAATGTGAAGGATATATATACAAACATACAAATTTAATTTCTAGTTTCATTTTAGGAATTTCCATGAGGCTAATTATGAAAAGCAAGCAAGCAAATAAAACCAAGCACACACTCCAGCCATTCAACTTGCAAACACCAAGTCTCACAAAGGCAAAGACAGGGGTTCAGTGGTTACTCTTTTGTGGGTGTAGTGCCTCCATGTATCAGGGTTCCCTTAGTCAAAACTAACTATCTTTCTAGTATACTTCCACCTGTTTTAAGTTCTTACCTCATTTGGTTTGCCACTTCTGTTTTAGATGTGAACACAAAGATGAATCCATTGTCCACTTTTCATCCTGTCTTTAAAGTCCATAACATTTCTGCACTGAAAAATGATACAATAAGGCAAAACTCACAAAACCTTCCAAATGAGACTGATCGTTCCTTAAATATTATGTGGCATTCTACTCTCTGATCTTAGAAACTCTAAGTGAGAGATAACTTGTTTCTATCCTAAAATGTTATGCAAGAGACTCCCTCTCCATGTATACAGTAGGTTTGACATTTGCTAGGAATTAGGGGACAGCAAAGGAGAAAGAATTCTTAACTGTGTCTGCTCGTATTTAACTACCCGACGGCCCTTTAATTCTTGTCCATCCTTTATTCTACTAAAACTGTCATTGTACCAAAAGATAGATCTGTGTAAAAATCTCTGTACTGTCAAAAGGGAAAGCTGCATGGGGAACCTGGTAAGACTCTGTGTCAGTTTTCTACTTGACTTATAGTTATTTCACTAACTAGTTATCTTTTCCACATCTATTGTGACTGGAGAATGAGATGTAGCAGCAATCTTTGTGCAGTGCCATTTGTAAACTAAGTTTATGTTATAGATTTGCATGTTAAGTACCTCTCTGGTAAGAGGCCCTCTCAGAGACAGCATGTTTATGCCACCATTTGTGTTTAAATTGGAATTCTAAAGCAGACCCAAGTTAAACATAAAGATGACTTTAGATCTTTGTCTTTCGTCTCTACTTGACATTGGAGTTTTTATTTTCTGTGTGTATGTATCTCTGTGTGTGTGTGTGTGTGTGTGTGTGTGTTTTGCCATAATTAGCAACATAATCCATGATCATTTTGAATCATCCTTTTTTTATTGTGTCCATTGTTTGGAGAATTTGTGTGTTTGGTATTGTTATCAAATGTACATATTCAAAAGGCATGACTGATTAAAATGATAAGATCTGGAGTTTAAAATTATGCCTCAAAGACAATCTAGTATATAAGATTATATATACAGAGCATAGGCCATGCAGTTATTTATTAGATACACGGTCATTATGGTCATTAACATCCTAGTCAGAAGTTGTTATCTGTGTGTTCATTTAGCACATAGATGCCGAGCATGTTCTGAGCAGCAGGTATAACAGTAGGCTATTAGGTGCAGTCTTGCACATGATGCTCAAGTGGTTACCTTCTAGTGGGAGACAGGAAAGACACAAACACATAAATGAGCTGGAAAATGTGAACTTACAAAAGCACATGGACCAGTGGATGCAGAATTTGGTCCCACCTTTCTGTCATCTAGCTTCTCAGACACTCATCTTTGTCTGTGAAATGATATAAGAGTATGTCACCTGCCTGATTCACAGGACAATAAAACCCAAAGTGCTACCTTGAAGCTGGAGCCAAAAGTCCCAAGCTTGAGCCCTATGTGCAGGAGCCATTTTGGCCTGGATTTCTCTCCAGTTGCTCTGACTCCTAGTATCTATTTCACTCTGCACAAAGCTATTCAGTTGCAGGACACATCCTAGCACTGACTTACACCCCTTCCTGTAGAAGTCTTTAAAGGAATTTTTAGATTAGAAAATTAAATCATAAATATTTTGAAGTAGAAAGGGAAGAAAAATAAATAAATTATGAAATCTCTACACATCTTTTACAATCTAAGTTTTCCTCCCTAGAGGAAATTACTAACAGTTGTTGATTTTTCATTTTTCTATGTATTTTCTAAAGACTTGTATAAACAGAAAATACAGTGTTCTGTGACATTTTTTTAATGCTAGTTGGTCTTAAAAATACACATTTTTTCCTTATTAAGTACTCAGATTTTCTGATTTATATACAGGAAGAATCTTCCTTTAAAACACTTTTACCTACTCCTTACCTGCAACTCACAAGACACCAATGTTATATAAAATAATATAATACTTCCCATAAGATATTGCTGTGGATTGAAGTATGTCCTATATCAACATGGGATCCTTGTCCTAGTACCTGTGAATATGGTTCTGAGATGAAGTCATTAGGGCAGGCCCTAAAGCAATATGATTGGTGTACTCATAAAAGGAAACCTTAGACACAGAGACACACGTACAAAGCGAAGACAACATGAAAAGACACAGGGTGAAGACAGCAATCTCCAAGCCAAAGAACGCCTGAAAATACCAGAGGGTAGAAGAGAGGCATAGGAAAGGGGTCCTTCACTATGACCGGAAGGAGCAACCCTACCAGTACCTTGATTTTGTACTTACACACCCCTAGAACTGTAGGATAATTAATTTTGGTTGCATAAAGCATCTGTATTTGGCTACAGCTTCTCCAGGGAACTGATCCCTAATGTACATGTAACAGGGGTCCACTTTACACTTTGAATATAACCTTTGCTGCTCTGCCACTGCAAGTTAATTTTAAAATGGATATGTTTCTTTCTCTTCCTCTTCCCCTGCTCCTCCCTAATCTCTCCCCCTCCCTAATCTCAGGGAAACGGGATTAGTTTTCTTCTCCATTTTAAGTAGATTTATCTGTCCTTGAGCACACACCCACCATAGGAAAGAAGTAATCCATACTTTGAGGATGGTACTAGAAGATCTTTAGAAAAGACCATCTCCTGGACATCATTACCCTAGGTACATGTATGAAGACACGAAATGGTGTGACTCTATCTTGTTTGCAACCAGAGAGATGGAAAATTGAGCTCTATATATGTACTATGACTTGAAATGCATTAAAAAATAAATATTAAAAAAAGAAAGATAGAAGAAAAGACCATCTCCAAAATTAACAAGTGAATTGCAACTTCAACAGAGAATGGCCTTTGAATCTTCTCTTTAAAAGCCACCCCCCTCACCCCCTTTCCTGCTTATGGGCAGAATCACAGCCTCTGGGACAGGAATCCTCTGTGTTTCTCCTTTGCTATCAAAGCAATAAAATTTCTTTTGCTTTTTCTCAAAACAATGTCCTCATTGTTGAATTGGCATCAGGCACTAGGACCAAGCTTTTGGTAACCTATGGAGTGGTCATTTTAATTCTAGTTATTGTCAGAAAACAAAACACAGTGACCAGTAATGCCATAATGATTACATTCCTGTCGGACAGGTTGTTTTATACACTGATTTTCTTTAAAAAAACAAAATCCCTGAAGTCTATATATTTTATGCCTCAGATAACTATGGCATGTGTCTTTTGGAATCTGTATGTAAGGGTTGGCATAATATTGATGAGGTTTTAGATAGATTTAAGGAAATGTCTGTATACATGCTGCATGCAGAGAGCTCCAAAGAGGATTCCTCATTACCACAGACAGACACTCACGGTTTCCTATTTGACAAATGTGTTTTCCTTTGGGCTAGCCTCTAGGAATAGTTGTGGGAAAAGAGAGAGTGACGCTCTGCTCAGTAGCTTTTTCATAGCTTGCTGCAGTTCAGAGGCATTTCAGAGACATCTGCACAATAAGGAAAAGGAAATCGAGGCATGTCTGTAGTTTTCTCTTTTCACTGATTGTAACTTTCACACTTGACTTCGAATTGCTAAAAACAAACAAACAAACAACAACAACAAAACCTCAGTAAACTTGTCTAGGACTCAGCTACTGGCATCTCACCGTCAATTTTAAAGTTTTTCAAGTGCTCTTTTAATTAAAATAAAAAGCTAAATCTCACTCTCTCACTTCCTGATGTGTATGTAATATCTTTCCCCCCTGTCTTGGCTATCTTCAACAGATTATTGAAGAAAGATGTAATAATGTATTTGCATTTTTAAAAAGTGAGAAAATTTTTCTCAACCTAATTATTAATATCTCAATATTGAGGTGAAAATTTTTATTTAGAGTTTCATAGCCACATTAATTTGTAGGCAGAAACCTAGAAAAAACAGTATGCTTGCTAGCAGAAAATTATCACATTTAATAGGACCTTCATTGTCCATTTTCCCATCCCAAATAATTGTCCACTCTCTAACAGTCCTCATGAGCAACGATTCATTTTTCCATTGAATGTTCTTATTGATAGGGAACTCCTAAAACTGCTTGATCCATTTTACAGCAGCTTAAAAAGTGTGAAACCTGTTTGTAATGGAATAATTACACTGTTTTGTATAAGGTACATCATGAGGGTAGAAACTGTCACTGGAGTTCATTGTTTTATTTTTTGGTCAAAGGGCACCACTAGCCATCTATAGGCATTCATGTATCTTTGGGGATTAGTGAAGGAAGTAAAAAAAAAAAATGCTGGGAAGCTTTTATATTGGCATGTTGAGAATGCCCTGATAGCCATTTTCTGCTTGTGATCACACACACACATCAACTTTCACTATGCAAAGATTTTCTACCTTTATGTGAAGGATTTATGGGGGGAAAATGGACTTCAAGATGAAAAGGCAATCATAGGTATAGAGTTGAAACAGTATCATGACAAGAAGAGTAAAAATGAGGTAACCAAGTTTGAATTTATAGAACTTCTATAAGAAGGGTCATTTGTTACATCTCCTTCTAAAGCAATGGGACTTTAAAATGTAATTTGTCTCGTTATTGACTATACTTCTCTTTTCTCAAGTATGTACATCATGCTGTTGACAAAGAATTACAATAAGCTATCCCAATAGTGCAATTTGGCTATCAATTGTATTATTAAACAGGTATGGAGAAATAATGAAGCATAATACTAGCATGAAAAATTTAAAACCAAATCCCATGGTTCTTACTTAATGAGATTTGAATCCATTGATTGGTTATAATGATTAGTTAAAGTAATATTAATATGTACATATCCAAAAGCTTTCATAGCAAACACCATTAATTAAAATTCAATTTGAATTTTACGATCATTATAAATAATATTTAATGTAGAATATTAAGAAAATAATCATTTAAATATTTAAATGGTCTTATACATGTTAGTATTCTAAATATTTTAAGTAGTTTATTATCTAAATATTTTAAATTTTTAATTGATAAGAAATTTTAGAATATTTTATATATCACCTAAATGTATTAAGTCAAATCACTCTTTATAAAAACATACACATAAAAAGTACACATGCTATACATATGTATACATATACACATTTGAAGTCAGTTAGACTTCAAATATACATATGTATATATAATGAAGCTTCTCCCTGCTCCAAGTACCCAGTCTCCTTCTATATATGAAGCTAGATCATCAAATTCTTTCCTATCACTTCTAAAATTTCCCACTATACACACTCAGATACCTAGTGTGTGTGTGTGTGTGTGTGTGTGTGTGTGCATGTGGGTGCATATGAGTAGATAAATTTATATAAACAGATTTAAGTTGATATTTTGCTTTTTACATAATATTGATTGTTTTGCAGAAGAGTTTCAATATTTTTTCCTATTATCACTTATATTCTAATTCTTATAAGAATAAGTAGACTTACAATGTATAAGACAAAAATATCCATTAAGTTCTTATTTTTGAGCTAGTCCTACTATGTCTATTCAAAAAAGTATCTTTATTTGCCCCTTAACAATTAATTATTATACTGTAAGACATAAGGAATGAAATGTAAGTGAAAATCACTTAAGTATTTTTCTATCTTTAACAATAGTATCTTATTCATAGAAAAAAAAACAATACTAGAATTGTTTTTGATTTCCTGAGAAGTACACTTAATGTTGGTTATTTAATGTTTGCAGTTAAAATCTTTTCATGTGTATTTTCTGTCCTCACTATTTTATAGCCTTTCCTTTCAAGTCTCTCATCTCCTGGACAGCTTTCCTTATTATACTTCACATTTTCATTTCTTTATTTTCTCTTGGGAAGGAAGAACAGCCATGCACAAAATGATATTTTTAACTCTGCATCCTTCAAATATTTGGTGCATGCTATAATTACAGTAGAGACCAAACTCTATGAGTAGATTCTTTGTTTCCTTTGCTGCTTTGATCATGTTTATTTTTCTGTAAAAATGAATAGTACATCCTTTGTTCTCAAGAATTTTGTGAGTAATACATAGAGCCTTATCATTAATCAACTCTGTGGAGAAATATGGTAGAGTTAAAAGTCCCAGTGGAATATGCCAACAGCTTTAGGGGTGGGCTTCCAAGAGAGAAAGACTGGAGACGTGAGTGAGTGATCCCAAGTTTTCCACGATTGAGCACCTCACTTACAAATCTAGAATATTCGAGTTCTAGTTTTTAGCCACCACTCAATTTGCATCTCTCCAAAGGGAAAACAAGCTGCACATGAAGTATGGTGGAAACCCTCCTTCACACTATCTGGGTCATCTTGCTTGGCCTCCCATGTCTCCAAGCAGGTCTTGTCTTAGAAGAGTGACATTTATGTATAATGCAGTCATTTTTCTCAGCAATACTTAAACACATAGAAACAATGGAAGCAAAAATTAGAGAAAGCATCTCTTCTCCATTTTACTCTCAGGAGAAATTGCACAGCATCGTAAGAGCACAGATTAAAGTCAGACAAGCCTTGGATGAAAGCCAGATAATACAGCTATTAAACATGTGATCTTACCCAAGTTTCTTGACGTTTCTGAGCTTTGTTATGCATTTTGTACCATGGAGATGATGTTACATGGCTCAGATATTCTTCTGAGCATTAAATGATCTAATATCTCTGAATGACTCAGAATTTTCAATGAACGTTAGTACTTTGTTCAAGGAGAACTTGGGGGCAATTTCATGAAGTACTCTCAATCTGTAGTAGTAAAATAAAGACATTCAACGTCAATGTTGATCTAAAATTACTGAATAACTATACTCCATGGGATCTGTCTGCATCAGATTCTCAATGAAGTTGAATTGAGTTATTTGAGATCACCAAGATTTTCTATGCCCCAGTTCCCTGCGAGTCAGTAGAAATCACAGGACTCAGCATATAGTTATCCTAACTGCTGTGATTTATTATAGCAAAGGGATACCAAATAAAATCAACCAAGGGAAAAGCTGCATAGAACAAAGTCCAGAGAAAACTAGGTGTAAAATTCTAAGAATCTTCCCCTTTAAAAGGCACTTAATTCCTCCAGCAGTGAGTTACTACAAAATAAATGAATTGTCTGTCAGGGAATACTGATGGGGACCAGAAGTCCAAGGTTTTTATCATGGATCACTGAGAATCTTTTGCCTAGCACTTGCTAAATTTTCATATTATCCAAAGAAAAGCAGATACATAGCATATACAGTATAGTTTGTACACTTGAGTCATAGTAGACTCCTCTTACCATTTACAATTTTATATAAATGTGGGGAAGTGTTTACCCTTACGTTCCTTAATGCCAGCTGAGTACTATCCTTGCAAGGATAACAGTTCCTGGGATAAAAGTTTTAATCCCACATGTCAACTTGTTTCTGCACAAACTTGTTTGTGAAAGAATCAAACTAGTGTGGACCAACATTAACAGTCAATACCATTTAAAGAGGAGTTGTGCTTAAGCTGCCATTGCAATATTGTCTATAAACAACTGCTACAAATACTTCAGACTCATTGAAAAGAGTTTTACAAGTCAAGGTTTATATTTATCAGGAGTGCACAACCAAATACATTTATAACTTACATATTAATATTAATCAGTAGCAGAAAACCAAATCCAGCCAGTAAAATGTGATATGTTGATAGGGCAAGTATTACATCCATAAGTACAACACTGGAAAAAAATTCAACAAAACCAAAATTGATACAACAAATCCAAAAGCATGCTTTCTCCAAAAGGTTTCTTGCCTATTTTTTTCTTTTTAATTTTTGAAAGTAAAATTTATGGCTTTCACATTATTTTTGTGTCCAGATGAGCTTTGGATATTAGAATGTCCTCAGACTTTCTTATGACTTTTGGCTACTACTTCTTTTGATAATCTACTGTTGTGCTATTTTGATGATTAAGAAACATCTCTCTTTAATAGAAGAAAAGCTTGTATTACTTTCCCATCATTCATCACTAGAAGAAAATCAAAATCCTTGCAGAAAAGTGGAAAATGCCCAAAGTTCCTTTTTCCATTTCTTCTCACAAAAACTTTCTTCCAATAAAAATAAAGAATTGGCTAGCAGGCATTTTCTGAGCAATTGGCATTGATAGAGATGATAAAAGTGAAACATCTTCGAGGCTGTGGTCCCTTCTCCTCCATCTATATATTTTAGGGCATAAATGATTACTTTCACAGAGGGAGACATTCATGGTGGGGGCTGCTCTGCTTTCCTAGGCTGTTGAAGAGCTTTGTCCCTGAAGGTGTTTGTGCATCTGGAGACCTTTTCAAATGCTGAGGGAATGCCAGGACCACCACAAGAATAAGTACTGACTGACATTGTTGAAGGTGTGACACATGCCAAGCTCTGCTCAAGTGTTTGTTGCGTGGACTGTCATTGAACTCTGTTAATGAACCATATGAGGTAGGATTATATTGGAATATAATCCTACCACATATATATATCCTACCACACACACACACACACACACACACACACACACACACATATATATATATATATATATATGGAACATAATATATTCCATATAATTCCATATATTATATTGGAATATAATCCTTCCACATATTAAGGATGAAGAAGGTGCAGGCACTGGGCAGACCAATGCATGCTGGCACCCAGGCTATACTACCACCTCAGCCTGATTCCTGCCCCGGTGCTGTGTGTGCTCCCCTGTGCAGGCAGGGCCATGGCTCAGTGTGTTTACATTCATAGTTCTCTTCATACAGATGCACACAGGCCAACACATATTTTAAATTATTTTAAATGAGGGGATCATCAATCAGGCAAATCCATTGAAAGACAAAATGTATTTCAGTAACTTATATCAATACTGCTCTAAAAACGCCAGACTTACAGAACTAGAGAATAAAATGCTCCTTACCCATGGATGAGGATTGGGGAACTGCTGATCAAACGGCAAAAAATTTCAGGTAGGAGCAATAAGTTCAAAGATCTATTGTACGTCATGGTGACCACACTTAATTACCATACATCGTACATTTTGAAATGTGCTAAGAGACTAGACTGTATGTGTTTTCGTCACAAAAATAATATGTATGTGAAGGAATGCATATTTTACATGACATGATTTAGTCATTCTACAATGTAACGCCAATCTTAAAACATAAAGATATGTGACTTGCTTGTCAATGACATGAACCTGCTTATATTCCAATACTGATCTAAAAGTTTCTCATTTCACTCCTAAAATGCAAACAAAACAAAACTCACATTCTAGATAAGTGCTTTCACGTACGAAATATCTGAAAAGTTAACATTGTTTTTCAGAAAGAAAGCAAAATTACTCTTAATGATAATTAAAAAGTTTACATATGGCTGAGTGCTATAGCACATGCCTGTAGTCCCAGCAACTCCAGAGGCTAAGGCAGCAGGATCACAAGTTCAAGTCCAGTCTGGGCAACTTAGCAAGACCTTGACTCAAAATAAAAAAATAAAAAGGGTTAGGGATGTGGCTCAGTGATTAAGTGACCCTGGATTCCATTCCTAGTACCAAAAAGAAGAAGAAAAACTTTACATATATACACATCTTTAAATATGTACTTCGTCAGTTTCACCTCCAAGCCATATTTATTTTTTTTACTTAAAAACAAGCAGTATTATATTCCTTAGTGAAAATGGTTAGATTCTATGGCATCCAGACCAGAGGCAAACAGTTTTGGTAAATGGCAATCACATTTTCAAAGTCTTCAGTATCCAAGCCAGGCACTGTGGTGCACGCTTGTAATTCCAGCAGCTCGGGAGGCTGAGGGAGGAGGATCACAAGTTCAAAGCCAGTCTCAGCAAAAGGGAGGCGCTAAGCAACTCAGTGAGACCCTGTCTCTAAATTAAAATATAAACAAGGTCTGGGGATGTGGCTCAGTGGTCAAGTGCCCCTGAGTTCAATCCCCAGCACCCGTCCCCTGAAAAAAGAACATCAGGATACAAAATATTTCCAACATAACCACTCAACACTGTCATTGTAGACAATATGTAATATGTAAATAAATAAATGTGGTTGAACTTCATTTTATTTACAGATGCTAAAATTTGAATTGCATAAAATATCACATACCACAAAATTATATTCTTTTGATTTTTTCTAGTCATTAAAAATATTCTTTGCTCAAGTATATTACAAATTTAAACCCCTGAGTAGGAGTCACAGTTGGTGGTTTTTTGGGACTGGTTTATTTGACTTAGCCTGACAGTTTCCAGATTCATCCATTTGCTGGCAAATGTCAGAAAGCCATTCTTCTTTATGGCTAAATAGTATTCCATTGTGTATATATAACACATTTTCATTATCCATTCATCTGTTGAAGGGCATCTAGGTTGGTTCCAAAGTTTGGATATTGTGAATTGAGCTGCAATAAATGTTGATGTGGCTGTGTCACTGTAGCATTCTGTTTTTAACTCCTTTGGATATATACAGAGAAGTGGTATAACCATGTCAAATGGTGGGATTCCTAGATTTTTGAGGAATCTTTATACTGTTTTCCATAGTGGTTGCACCAATTTTCAGTCCCACCTAACAATGTATAAGTGTACCGTTTTCCCCACATCCTCATCAACATTGATTGTTACTTATATTCTTGGAAATTGCCATTCTGACTGGACTGATGTGAAATCATGTGTAGTTTTAACTTGCATTTCTCTAATTGCTAGAGATGTTTAACATTTTTTTCATGTATTTGTTGACCATTTGTATTTCCTTCTTTTGAGAACTGTCATGTTTAGTTCCTTTGCCCATTTATTGATTTGATTATTTGTTTTTTGGCATTAAGCTTTTTGAGTTCTTTGTATATTCTTGAAATTAATTATCTGAGGTGCAAATGACAAAGATCTTCTCCCATTCTGTAGGCTCTCTTTTCAAGCTCTTGATTGTTTCCTTTGCTGTGAGGAAGCTTTTAAATTTGATATTATAACATTTACTGATTTTCAATTTTGCTTCCTGTGCTTGTTGAGGAAGGAGGTTCCTAAGCCGACATGTTGGAGTGTTGGGAGTATATTTTCTTCTAGTAGGTGCAAGATTTCAGTTCTAATACCTAGATCTTTGATCAACTTTGAGTTAAGTTTTGTGCAGGGTGAGAGATAGGGATTCATTCAACTATATATGGATTTCCAGTTTTCCTAGCATCATTTGTTGAAGAGGTTATTATTTCTCCAGTGTATGTTTTCAGCACCTTTGTCTAGTACAAGATAACTGCAGTTATGTGTTTGTCTCTGTGTTTTCTATTTTTTTCCATTAGTCTTCATGCTTGTTTTGGTATGAGTACCATTCTGTTTGTGTTATTGTAGCTCTGTAGTATAATTTAAAGACTGCTTTTTCTACTTTTATGGAGAACATCATTGGAATTTTAATAGAAATTGCATTAAATCTGTATAGCACTTTTGCCTATCAGAACATAGGAGATCTTTTTCATCTTCTAAAGTCTTCTTCAATTTCTTCTTTCTTTAGCATTGTGTAGTTTTCATTGTGGAAGTATTTCACCTCTTTTGTTAGATTGACTCCCAAATATTTTACTTTTTGAGGCTGCTATGAAGGTATAGTTTTTCTAATTTCTCTTTCAGCTGATTCATCATTGTTGTATAAGAATGCAATTGATTTATGGGTGTTGATTTTATATCCTGCTACTTTTCTGAATTTTTTTATGAATTCCAGAAGTTTTTTGAGTTATTTAATCTAATCTTAAAGTTCCAGAACTTTTTTGAGTTATTTAATCTAATCTGCCAGTCTATGTCTTTTGATAGATGAGTTTAGGCCATCTACATTTGATGTTATTTTTGAGATATGATTTTTATTCCCTGTCATTTTGATTTATTTCTAGCTTTTAATTTGTATTAGTTTCTCCTTTGTTTGACTATTCTTCCAGTGTAGTTTCTCCCTCTAGTGGTTTTCAATTTTATTTTTCATTTATTTTTCATGAAATATTTTATTGAGTATGTTTTGTAGGGCAGGCTTTCTAGTTATAAATTATTTTAACCTTGGTTGTCATGGAAGTTTTCTATTTCATCTTCAAATATGAAGCTTAATTTTGCTGAGCATAATTTTTTTTTTTTTTTGGTACTAGGGGCACTTGACCACTGAACCACATCCCCAACCCTTTTATATATTATATTAAAGATAGAGTATCGCTGAGTTGCTTAGTGTCCTGTTTAGTTGCTGAAGCTGAGTTTGAACTCAAGATCCTCTTGGCTCAGCCTCTCAAGTTGCTGGGATTATAGGCATGCACCACCACTCCTGGCTTGGGCATAGTATTCTTGGCTGGCATCTATTTTCTTTCAGATGCTTAGCATATATTATTCCAAAACCTCCTAGCTTTGAAGGTGAGGGTTGGGAAATAAGCTGAGATCCTGATTAGTTTACCTATATACGTGATCGGTCATTTTTCTCTAGCAGTCTCTAAAACTCTATACTTACTCTGGATGTTAGGCATTTTCATAATAATTTGCCTTGGTGTGAGTCTGTTGTAATTTTGTATGTTTAGAGTTCTGTAAGCCTCCTGTATTTTATTTTCCATTTTATTCTTAAGATTTGGCAGATGTTCTGATGGTTATTTAATTGAAAAGATTGTGTATTCCTTTAGTTTGTGTTTCCAAGCCTCCATCTATCCTGATAAATGCTAAATTTGCTCTTTTCAAGTTACCCTAAATTTTATGAAAATTCTGTTCTTGGACTTTTAACATTGTTTCTCCATGGCAAACTTTATTTTGAAGATTAAATACCTTCCAAATGGTCTAGTCTGCTGGTGATATTTTCCATTGAATTTTTTATTTAGTTTATGTTTTGTTCATTTTAAGGATTTCCATTTGGTTCTTTTACAGAATCTTTCTTTATTGAAGTGATTTTTGCTTCCTGTGTTTTCTCTCTGATTTTACTCCTTAAATTTTCCTTTACCTTACACATCAGTTTAACTATGAACTTCCTAAACTCCTTCTCTGAAATTTCCTCCATTGTGCTATCAATGGGTTCTGTTAGTGAGGTATTTTGGTTTATTTGGGATGATTTATTACCTTTCTTTTTTATTTTCTTTGTGTGTCTACTCATTCATTAGTGTGAGTCTGGGGCAGCAGAGCATCTACCCTGTCAACTTCTGGCATTCCTGAAGGTTTATTGTACTTCACGGTTTAGGGTGAGACAAATAATAACAACCAATGCAAACAATATATACCATTAAAATAAATACTTAATTCCTATTATGACATCTACAATGTGAATTGGCACTATAAACAGAAATGATTTGGTAAGCAATTGCCAAGAGTAAAAAACTATAATATTGCAAAAGCATCTGCTACCTTAAAAGGTGAACAGGGAGAATTCAGAAGAGATCTAGGATGCCATGATTTTGAAGGAGGAGAAGAGGATATACAGCTAAAAGTTTAAAGGAAGTGTTAAAAAGAGAATAATAGAATTTGGCTGTCAGCAAAATAAAAAAGAATCAAGAGAAATAGACAAGTGAAAAACAATATGATACAAACCAAAATATATACAAATAAAAAACTCTAGCTCTTAAAAGACAGTCATGAGAAATAACTTCCTTTAAGAAATGCTAGAAATTAGAAAAATTAAACAGATATGTATATACTCAAATGTCCATGGACCTTTTAGCACACAATCAAAAAATTAAATTTAATTAAATTAAAAAGATTTTTAAAATAAAAATTAAAAATAAGTTTCTTGATGAAAAATTAAGGAATTGTTTCAGTTGTGGTGGTCAAAAATTGTCAGTGATATATATGTCAATTGTCTATTTCCAAGTGTCTTTCTTTCCATTTTTTCCTGAAGTACAGATTGTGCATGAGAGTAATAGCTGCAGGCTGTCACAACTTCCTCTTTTTGTGTTGTTCCTCAAGTTGCTGGTTGGAGTTCAAAAAATCTTGGCTGGCCTTCTTGGGCAGTATGAGGTGGGGAGGGGGCATGATGGAAAGTATTGTCTGCACCACTCTCAGAGTTCTGAGAGAGGAGTTCCCAGAGGCAGAGCTCCTGGAGGCAGGGCAACTGGTCTGAGGATTTTAAATCTGCACACCTTCAGAGCCAGAAACTGAAGATTGATGCTGGGAGTCTATACCTCCGGAGTCTCCTTTGGGTCCCACTCACACTGCAGAGGAGTCAATGCTTAGTCCTCTCTGTCACCGGTGAATTCCATCTTTCTTGGCCTCCTGGGCTCCTTCTCTAAGTACACACTCACTTCCACCTCAGCTGGTCCTGTGAACTGCCAGACTCAATGAGTGAGGGGAATTCAGGATCCCTTGGGTCGGAGTGTCTTGTATTCCCCTGGGTAATACTCTCTCCACATCTGAATTTCTTCTTCTTCTTTTTTTTTTTTTGGCATACTCTGAGTTGCCTCGTGGTCCTTTGTCCCGCACTCACTGGCCTCCATAGCACAGCTTGAGAGGGAGTTGCCATCTGCCTTGGCTCTCCATGGACAGCCAGGAGATGCCCAGTATCTTTTCCACAGGAGAATATAGTGTAGCTTACCTACAGGCTCATTCCAACAATGTCTTTGATCTTTAATTTCTCCATACCAAGACATGCCATCGTACCATCCGGAATTTGGCTTTTCTTAGTCCTCCTCTCTGGTTTGCCTCTGCAGATTTGCTCCTGTGGCACTGGTGCTGGTGATTTTTTTTTAAATTTTATTCTAACCAAGCTTCTGAGACCCTAAGCTGTTCTGAAAGTCCTGTATTAAATCCCAGTAAAGTCCATCTTTTTTATCCACCCCACTGAGAATTTGTTTTATTCAATTTCCTAGTCTCATGCCAGGGTGCTGTTTGGAAAGCACCCTCCTCTACTCTGTCATCTTCCCATCCTCCTGAGACTAGTCTTTCTTAATGTCAGTAAAATATTTTCTAAGGTAAAGGTAGTTTTAAAATTTATACCACCCATAATATAATATGCCTTTTATTTGATGATTTTGTATCAAAACTTTCATAGAAGTAAGCAAAAATGATTGAATCAATACCTAAGCAAATGCAGTCATTCTCTTTATTCTCAAAAAGCTCTAACAGATATCCATTGATGTTGCATTATTTACCCAGGTCTCAGAAAAATTGATCTTCATGGTGTCTGTGCACCTCAGTGCTTATGATTCTAAAATATTATTGTGCCTACAGTTGACATTTAATTGACTCTTAATGGAAAAACAGAGTGGTTGCCAATTATTTGCATCCTCTTACTACAATAGTTAAATTTTAATCAAAGAACTGCCTGTTTTAAAATTTTCCAAATACCAATACCAATAAACTAAATACTGATAAACTGAAAGATATTCCAAATAGCAATAAACTAAAGATTAATTTTGCATGTTGTTAATAATAAAAACATTTGGAACATCATATGATCAAGAAGCTGAGATAATAAAATTTAATCAACATCATCCCATTCCAAAAAAGGTATTTAACAAGTTTAGTTAATTTGTTCATCCTTAATATGGGGAATAGTAAATGTTCTGTTAGGGTCTTTTGAATATTAAAAATGTTTTAGAAAACATGTTATTTCTAGTTTTGAAGACTGTTCAGAATAACTGTAAGTTTCTTTTTTATATTAGCAAAGAAATAGTTCAGTTTTGGATGTTGCATTTTAAGAGAAAACTCCTCATGTAGCACGAGGAAATGGAAAGTGTACACTGGACGGAAGTCAAGGCCCCAGTGCTTGTGCCACAGAAATGCCAAATCCAGGTAATATGCAGATTCCAGTAGGATTTTCATTTTCATGAAATCCAAAAGAATCAGAAAAATATTGATTACACTCTTCTGCTCTAGTAACAATATGGGTAGAAATATCTTCCAATATGGCTTAAAATTAATCACACATCTTCTTAAGCATCTTCAGTATGTAAAATTCAACAACAACTCTAATTATTAAAGAATATTCCATTGATCTAATTTAAGTATGTGGTCCCAAATCTTCCATTTGTTGATTTTTAGCTTTGCCCTTTGGAGTAACTATGCCCAGAACTACTTTCTTTTGTACATAAATTGCTTTGGTTATTCCTCATCAGATATAATTTGTTTTTAACTATAATGACTGCAACCAACATTGGTAAAGTGGGTAGTATTTGCCAGACATAACTCTATATGCTTGATGTGAATTTTTATAACAGAATGAGGAAACAGTTATAAAATTTAATGCTTATACAAAATTGCATAGCTAGTTGGTAAGTTACAGAAATATTTAATACTTGGAACAAAATCTCATGTTTAGTGTTGAGCTCTAGGCTAATGTGTTTATGTTTTTGCTGTATTAAACACAGTCATTGGATCATATCCATATAACTCTAAATTCTTTAAAAATAACTTTCCCAGGATTAGAAAAATATTATTACACTCAACATTCCTTTTTCCTCACTCTTTGGACTCACTCTGTGCACAGGAAAAAGAAATGTACAATCACTAATGGTGGCCAGAACAGCCCTTTCTCGTGGTGGTTCTCCTGAAGAGTCATTAAGAGCAGGAAACCACAAGAAATGGCTTCTTACAAAAATGATTACAACAAAGAAATTATCATAAACAAAATAAATTTACTTCCAATATGTGTGTATGTATGAAAAAGAAAGCCATTTAAATCAGATGGCATTTCCTGCTAAGTAGTTATTGAGCAAAGAGACTTGCTTTTATAGTTTTTCAGAGAACATCTTGCTATGAATTATCTTGAGTCATGTTCACTATTTTTACATATTATAAAGGTTAAGGCATTGTTTTTCTTTCTTGTGGCAGCAAGTTCAAGAGAACAAATGAATATGTTCTGTATTTGTTGATCATCCCACACTATTTTTTCCTAGATTAAAATTTTATTATCATAAAACACTGTGAATGTATAAACTATGGAACCAAAATTTATATCAGATGCTCTTTAGTGATTTTTTTAAAAAGTCAGTCTTTTTCAAATAATTTTGTGGTCTGTCTTGGTGGAAGGACCTTGGCGCCATAGGAAATGAGAGTTCTACCCAACTCTGCTGCTGAGTGTCCTTTGTCATCATTTGTAAAGTGATGGCAGGTGGTTTCATGGCCACGAAGGGTTCATTTGGTTCTTAACTTGTACTGTTAGATAAACTTTGTTGTTTCTTTCTTCCTTCTAAAGTGTGAAGAGAAAAACTGAAATGCTACTTGAAATTGTGGATCACCTGTCTTCTCTACTATAGTTGCCGGTGTTAGTCTCATAGGAATCTGAGCTCCAGGCTCTTGAGGCTGGAGCGCGGCTGTGGCGCAGGTGCATCTCCTAAGCCACCATCCTTCCAGAGCCTGCACCCCTCTCTACAGAAACCAGAGCTAATGAAAACAAAAATCGGCTCGACTCTCAAACAATTTTGTTTGAAGCTGCTGAATTTTCTTTCTTCCTATACTAGGAAGTAGCTTGCACGACCAAAACGGCTGTCCTCTATAGTAATTGTTTTTGTTCTGAGTGCAAAGTATTTGGCCAGCCCAGAACATAGGGTGATTAATGATCCCAATATCCATGTACTCTCTGCTAAATTGAATTTAGCGTCTTTGCTACAGGTGATCACTGGAGCCTTTGTAGACACAGAAAGAAATCAAATTAATAATTAAAAACAGAACAGCTACCTGGTGGTCTCTTTTAACTTAATTTGTTTAGGGTCAAGTCCATGCGTTCTAATTGAAAACTCCATTCCAGTGATTCCGACGCGATGCTCGGGGAATGGAGAGTGGGCCAGCTGAAGAACAAACTCTTAGGTGCAACAAAAGCTGCAGTTGGAAAAGGGTGGGGGTGTGCTTGAAAACATAGTTTGACAAAGGCGTTATCAGTACCCTTTTCTTTCCTAATAGGAACTCAAAAATATACTTTCTATTTTTATTTTTACTTATTTATTTTTTTTACCGGGCAAAGAAATGTGGGGAAGTGAAAAGCAGTACGAAAGTACAAAGATCTGCTTCTTACAGGGATGGCCCTCGCCCTCCTGGGCGCTGCAATGTGGTCTGGTACCAGGGAAAGCGCATGCGCGCTGGAGCCGCCAGCCTCTGCCAGGTGCCTGGTGAGGAACAGCCTGGGTCCCCCTGTACTTAGAAGTGGCTCGTGCTTACAGGTATGAGCAGAAAACTTAACCACAGCTTCTGCCTTTTAAAACTCCTTTTATTTTCCAGAAAAGCCCTTTTGCGTTTGTTCGCTGCAGTGAAAGCGAGGGTCTCCACTCTGTCTTCCCTCCTCCAGAGGGGATAGGGCTTGGGATGGTGTTTAGACACCTTCCCAGACAGTTGAAAGGCAAAGGCATATTTATTTTTGCCAAACAGACTCTGAATCTCACAAATGATACACGAGGATTAGTGGATGGTGTTCATTGTAGCATTTAACGACTTTTTTTTTTATGACCAGATACCATTCCAATCTAAATCTGCAGGAGTATTCATGAGAGAATTACACTGTGAGGTTACATTTGGATTGGTTCTACCCAATAAAGTGACATAAAAGGGAGAGCCAAAGTAGTCAACGGAATTTCAAAGAGGCAATCTTATTAGTTTTCTTATTTATTAGTGTGACTAAAGTTTATTGTTGCTTCCACAGAGTCTACATTATCATGAATGTCAGAGCACTCTCTGAATTCATGGGCTAATTTTTACAGCAATCTGAAACTTTCAAGCATGAATTAAAATTATCTTTACTCTGTAGCTTATTTTAATTCCATAACTCCAAATATATGTCAGTGGTGCAAGTTGGCTTATAAAACAGGCTTTCAATACTGGGATATTCTTCAGGAAAGATGTGAGAAAAAGTGCTTGAATCAAATTCCACTTATGTTTAAAAAAGAACAATATTGTTACAAATACTAGCACAATTATATGGTATCTGTTCAGCTATTTCAGCAATGGATTAAAATGATACTAGGGAGGGCATAAATAGAAATCAAAAAAGAATAATCAGTATGTTATTTCTCAGTAAGTTAGCTATTTGTTATATTTTTATATTCAATTACTAGGAAAAAACTGTTAGCAATTCAGAATGGATTTCAGCAAAATTCATTGAATTTCTAAATGTGTCAGGCACTCAGGGCCACCATGCATAACTCTGCAATTATATGTCTAAAAGGTGTCATTCAGAGTAATGTGAACTTCCTTCCTCTGCCATGTAACTCAAAAACCCTGAAAGCTCTTTGATGAAAAAAAATTAAATGGCATATAAAATGAAGTTTCTCTTTTCAGGAATTTCTAGTATGAGAGAGGTAGATGGTATTTTATACCATAAAGATCTTCATGATCAAAGGGTTAATTAACACACCTTCTCAGTAGTTTATGAAAAGATTACAGAAAATTTGGAATGAGGATGGCCTAATTTAATATTTAGTGTTATCAGCATCATAGTGCACTGACTTCTTTTAACCCCAAACTTTGTACCAAGAATATAATGTTTTTTAGGAATACTTCTCATAAATTATCATTATAATCCTCCCTTCCACCTCTGCAGGAAAATAAATGACATGTGCTAGTGCCAGCTGTTTCTATATCTTACTAAAGAACCCATACTCAGAATTTGAAGACTTCATTTTAGTTCTACCTCTTGTGACTTTGAGCTAAAATAATCACCATTTTTGTGAGAATAGTTTTTAAGAACAAATGATGTGGAATATGTTAGACTTAATATCTCATCCCACCTCCATCAGTTACTGACTTTGAAATCTCTAGCACAACTTTTTAACCTCAGTTTTTTATATATAAAGGTGGATTGATAATATTTGCATTTCAGAGATGTTTTGGAATATGAAGTGAATAGCATATTACCGTAAGCACTTAGTGATTCTGACTCAGTGAAATGTGTGTATGATGTAGCTGTTAATCACCTCTTCATAAATATGTATCTCAAGACATTTTGTTTAGTGCTATTATTTGTAGGTATGTTTTAGGACAATCATTTCTTTCCTTCACAACAAGATATAGGCATGGTATCATGTATATTTAAAGTTAAGTGATGAAATGGACCAAGTAGTAATATAAACACATGTGCATTATATTGCTTCATTCAATCTCAAAATACATGTACAGCTAGTAAATAATACACCTGGTAAGTGTTCTACTCAGACTGGCTCAATCTGTAAGGCAAACTTGTTTAATTGCATTGTATATATCACTTGTTGAACATATATCCCTGTCATACAAATGGATCATTTACAGAAACTATGACAGTAGAGGGAATGTCTGTGTTAGTTTGAATTTATAGAAGATACTATTAATCTCATATAACTTGTGTCATGTGTCTCTCAGAAATAGACTTTGGGACGGATGAACCATAGGTCTAAATCAGCATAATGCTTTGGAGATTTTATGAGATTTTATTTTGTGTGTGTGAGTGAGAGAGAGAGAGAGAGATGAGGAAGTGAGTAAAAATTCTGTATTTTTCTTTTTTTTTGCAAATTGACAGTTTGACAGTTTGGGAGTTAGGTGAATAATCAAACAATATCTGCATATTACATATGCTCTTATACTCTTGGTAATATTAGTCATGTCTGTGCAGAGAGAGAGAGTAAATAAACTTAATTATTTTCAGTGGTAAATTGTGACTACATAGGTTGCAGTAGTAATGATGAAAATATGGTTTCACAGTTTTTCTCCCAGTACACATGGAAAATACACATCTATTATGGAATGTTTTTAGTTGGCAAGTTTTCCAAATTTAAGATGGAACAAAAGTATTTTTAAAAAAGCAAAATAAATAGGCATCTCATCAGAATAAGTCAGAGATTAAAGAAAATTATAGCAATTAAAATAATTTAGATTATAGATAAAATCCAATTGTTGACATAAAGCAAAATGATAAATATTTAAAGAGAAGCTAAAATCAACTGGTTTGGAGGTTATATAAAACAAAGAGTACTCTTATTCTGAAAACAGAAACTTCTAAAACTTAATATTTTTTTGGAACCTAACTTTGAATTTGAGAAATGTACTATAAAAATAGTTTATGGAGTTTCTAACCAGTACTTTCTTAGAACATTTTAAAGTGCTAGATAGCCAGGCACAGTGGCACATACCTGTAATCCCAGCTTCTCTGGAGGCTGAGGCAGGAGGATCTCAAATTTAAAGCCAGCCTTAGCAACTTAGTGAGACCCTGTCTCAAAAGGAAAAATATAAGGGGCTGGGGATGTGACTCTGATAAAAAGCCCCTGCGTTCAATCCCCAGCACCAATAAAAATAAATAAATAAATAAATAAATAAACAAACAAATAAATAACTTGTATGAGTTCCATGAACATGTATGATAGACAATGTTGTTCAGTCATATTGAATATTGGAGAATATAAAACAAAAAGGGCTAAACAAATTACCCCATTGACAGGCAGAATCGAAGACTAGCATTCTTAACACTATCACTGTAGTAATTTTGCAAAGAGGAAAATCTCTTTAAGGTGTGGTGCCAAGTACTGAAAATATTCCTACAAATATATAAGCAGAGTTCATCTGTGTATAAGTGGGTTGTTTACAGAATACTAACAGAATAAAATAATAAATGTCATTTTGCACAAAAATTATATTTTATGTTACCTAGCACTTCAACTTTAATGTGGCTAGGTATACTGCTGGCATCCATTTCCTATTGTTCAGTGTATTCATATCAAAATCTTATGGCTGAATTATAAGCACATTGCTTAAAAACTGTTCTCGTTAAACAAAAGCTGATTTAAATCAGTATT
>CM053407.1:8627444-8696600 GCA_028644305.1 Xerus rutilus | reverse complement strand
CAGCTAATCTTTTGATGTAGCATCTTGGAGCAAAGTGACTCTTGCTAGTCCGTTGATTCCAGCTTACCTAGTTATTTTGAAGGTTTTTCTTTTTTTTAATATGTTGATTTTTTTAAAGCAATCCTTCCTGGCATTGTATAGGTACTAAGCCTATGTTCAGGATTTCTGCAGCAATCTCACCTTCATATCGTCTGTGCTGTTGTTAACATGATTATTTCAAGGTTTGCCATGAAAGGTCCTCCAATTTTTGAATTGAGTTTTGTAAACATGCACCTTAGTGATAAGAAGCTTGGGGAAGTTAAAGTAAATAAAGAAGAGTATGCTTCATTTAAAGTATGGTCAGTTAAAATTGATTAAATCTAACATTCAGTAAAATGTATGATAAGTGCTGAAGCTTACCCGTTAACTTTTCTCCTAAGAAATTCTCCATCTGTATTTCTCTCTTACTCAAATTCTATCTGACATTCAATTTAAAATCCAAAGGATGTAATGAAAGTCCTTAAGAAAATGACTGTGAAATAGCAGCATAGCCTGACATTTAATGAAGTGGGTAGATATGTCTGTGACCTGGGAGAAGATGTGAAGATTAAAGTCACGCTCTCTGTGTGTAAATGTTTTATCAGACTATCTGGGGAAAGTTATCTCGCTTTCTACCAAAACAACACCTGTACGTAAATATTCCACAACTTCACATTGTTTTAAATTTTAATGATAACAAGTGAGCCAAAGCTATTTAATAACATTTAATATTTTGCCCAAATTTATTAAAATCATAATCCCTTATAGTCTCATTTGTGGTAGTAGGAGTACATTCATACTTCTGATTCTGTTATAATTATTATTTTATATCAATATTTTGTCCAGTTAACTGAAAAATTCAATGTTGGAATCTAGGCCAGAGATGTCAGTTAAGTGAGGTGTTATCTTCATTACCGAATACCTAAGGTGACAGTTTATTACACATTTGCAAATTCTCACAATTTATTCTAGTTCCCAGTAGATGTAAATCAAAAGGTTACATTGACAACTTGTCCTACACTTCTAATATAAGAGCCAGAATTTTAAGTGTGTTTCACTTAAATAGTGAATAATTTGGAGAAAGCAGAGATGGTACTAAGATGTATTCACAAATGTTAGGCCTTTATTTGAATATGAAAACTTCAGGTTAACATTTTAGCCATGAATATACAATGGGTATGTAGTTGTCTCAGTTGAAAAAAAATCAGCTGTGCAAGAACTTTTATCCAGGAGGCAATTTAATATCTTTTTTTTTTTTTTTTTTTTTGGTACTGGGGATTGAACTCAGGTGTGCTTTACCACTGAGCTACATCCCTATCCCTTTTTATTTTGATACAGGGTCTCACTAAGTTGCTTAAACCTGGCTAAATTGCTGAGGCTGGCCTCAAAATTGAGATCCTTTTGCCTCAGTCTCCTGAGCCACTGGGATTACAGGTGTGCTCCACTGTGTGCAGCTGAACTTCATATCTTTCTAAAGTCCTATTCTTCTGGCTTAGCAAAATAAATGCTTTTCTTGGGGTTGTGAGTGAGTTCCAGGGGCCCCTGCAGTGGTAAACACTGAGTATCCCTGTCATCAAGTCATTTGTTTAGGCAAGTGTGCCCTGAAGGGTGCATCAGCCTATTTTGTGTACACTGTCCTCCCTGTCCATCTGACTCCGTCATGTGGGCATGGAGATCAACCTATGCTTTCCATCCCACTGGATGTGCCTGCAAGATGAGCCCAGAGGTCTAAATCTAGCACACATCTCTGGTATCTTTCTGGCTCTCTGGGGTTTATTGAGAAAGGTCTTAGCTCTTCAATCTTACATTCCTCTCTGATTTCCTTCCATGACACAGAGACACTTTCTGAGAAAGAGGTACAGAGCATCTTTCTCGGCCTCCTCTCTTAGCACCTCTGCCTTGTCCCTCCTTCCCCCACTCTGTTGTCTCCAGCTATAAGATCAGGACACCACAGGAGCCAGCTCTGGTCAGATGTGGTTTTTTTTTGTTGTTGTTTGTTTTTCGCCTGTTTGCACTATTACCTCTTTCTCTGGAAGATCTTCAGAAAAAAACAAAGTCGATGGTAAATTGGAAAAAGGTGAAACATGCTGAGATAGTCACCTTTCCTGACTTGTAAACTTAATAGTACGTCAGATGCTCCCAAAGCATGTCAGGTACCTTAGTGCATCTGTGCACCCTTCCCATCTCCTGCCTTATTACTCATCCTTCTGGAATAATTTATCCTCTCATTAGAGTATGTTCTGTGAGTAATTTTCAAATACTGTATGTGCATATATCTGCATATGGCTAAAAATTTGAAGTCTGACATGCCTAAGAATGTATTGATTTTACCCCCCATTTTAAGGGATAAAATGACTATATGTAAAATTATGGGTGGCAAGTTCTTTTCCCTTTACACTTTAGAGGGGTTGTATTTATTTTCATGAATCCAGGGCATCAAATATGCTTCTGATACCTTTGGAATGCTTGTTTTAAAAATTACCATAATGTATATGAATGTAGGTTTTTAATTCTGCCATTAGGTGTGCTATCGGTGAGATAGGTATGAAGAGGTAGAAGGACCTGGGAGAAGGACTCAGAGGCTATTTGATGCTCTCTGTGGGGAATTGCTGCTTTGTAAACATGGTAAAAATGAACCATATTCACATGAGTAAGAATGAAGGCTTCCTGATAACTTAGAGACACAGGCGTGACATGAGATGACATGGGGAACCCCAGGAGTATCCTGGGTCCTTCTTTTCCATAATGGACACATTTCCTGCCCCTAAGCAATGGATGAGCCATCCTCGCAAGGGCCACTGTTCACACAGGGGTCCTTTCCAACATTCCACACTCGGATCATTCTGGCATCACATGCTATTTTCAGGCTTCATAATCTATAGATGCTATGTGTTCACCATAAGTGAGCCTGTGCCGCCCAGGGTCTTTCTGCTAAAAATCATTCCATGAACAAGGAATTTTCTCCCAATGAATCTTGGTCTGTTTTCCAGAAAGAGACAGATTTCACACTCGAGGCATTGAAGTTTTTGTCCCTGGGGTTGAGGAGCACAGGATGAACACAACTGACCCTCTTCATGTACCAAAGTGCAGTGAGCTCACTCTTTAGGACTGCTGTTTACAGCTGTAACAGGGCGACATTGGGTCATATAATCACATGCTCAGTACCTGCTGGATACATGCTAAATTGGAACAAACAAACATGTGTCGGGACCAAAATTCTTTTCCATATCTACTCATACTTGCTGCTGCTTTTGACAAAATACCATTTTAATTATTGAAAATAGCCTTTTGCCTATAAGCTTAGATCACTTGATTTCATATGCAATAACAAGGGAATCCCAGAGAATATTTCCTGATCACTGGCAGAGTAAGTACTGTGTAGAGATATTTTTTTTCTTATTTGTTAAAAATCAAATAACTTAATAGTATGTGTGTACACATGTATGTGTTTGTGTGTGTTTATTTATAGCTTCTTTTCTGGCTGTTGTTTGCATTATCCAGACAATTTTCCAATTTTATATGTTCACTTTAGCAGCATTTTCAAAATATGTATTAAATAAATATGGAAAGTAACAGCAAAGTGGAGGAGGGAGGGGGGTAGTGACTTGATAGTGGAAATCTTTACCAAGTGCTGCTTTAGAGCAGGAATGTGGGAGTATTGTAAATACTGGGTTAGCTTGAAGTCATACCACATCTGACTCTTTTTCTTATTAAATAGAATTCTGGTATCTTGAGTACAAAATTCATTGTAGGCAACTTAGGAGATATGCTCTTTAAAATATCACTCAGGTAATGGGCTCAGTCTTGGTGAACTGATTGAGTTACTTCTTGCTGATGGATACTTTGTGAAAAATAAGAATCACATTAACTCCCGAGCTGTAAGGAATCATAAATCTGTCTTGCTACATTAATTGATCTCGCCTGTGAATTGAAAAAGATTTCCAAGGGCAAGATTGAAATCATCAGGTGACATGAATGGAATGTGCATCTTTTTAAGTAAACGTTGTATTGCTTTCATAATAATTACAGGTAGTATGACAATACAAAGTAAGCATTAAAAAGAACAAAAAAACAATCAGGGTAACAATCTCTAGGTCGCTATTAAAGCAAATGGAAGGATGGTGGCTATAAGCCTTTTAGTGTCTCATCCAGCTGCACATTATCTAGAAAAATCTTCTGCATGATCTACAATCTAGAAACCCTTCCCTTCAGTGCATAAATTGAGGGTGTGGAAGGGGAAAAAATGATTTTTAGCAAACAACCACACTAGCACTTTCTTCAGAGCACTGTGAGGTTAGATTCACACTAGTGAACACTTATTCTTAAATACAAATCCCTGTTATTCTCTGCCTTGGTGGTCACTGAGCTAAGAAAAAGGCTAGTTGGTTCTAGGGGGAGAAATAAAGGAGAAGCTGTGAGAGACGGCATTCTCACCACAAGGGAGAAGTTGGTGACGGTGACTCTCAGATGTGCTTGTCACCTGCAGATTTATTTTCAACTCTGAATATTTATTATCATGCAGAATGCTTGAGCAGCTCTTGGAGGTTCTGATTTAGAATCCTGGAGAGAAATCTACCTGCAATACACAGTCTTCTCACCTGGGAGCCCTGCTCTTATTCAAGAAGCCTCCCATTGTTTTTATGATTTGAAATCACGGGAAAGCCCAAGAGACTGATATGGAAGTGACTGCTTACAAAATTTACCCAAGTCCAGCTCTGTATAGAGCATATTAATTTCAGGCACTTATCTTCTTTTTTAGGCATTCAAAAAGAAGCCATTTATACTATCATTTCAATATATAACAAGATCAATTTTTTATTTTACTTTTCATTTAGCTTTAAAAGTTATCTTTGGGGAAACAAGATAGATTAATAGCAGTATCTTGTAAATGTATTTGTTGATTTGTCTGAGAAAATAGGTTCTGCTATGTTTGTCTAGTCACATTTTAAATCCCCACGCTTCTGATACATTGATGCTGAGTCTCACATTTAGGGGACAAATGGATGGACTAACATGATTTTAAATGCTGCCCTTGGCTTAAGTTTTATTGCTTAATTGAGAATGTATGTCACAGCCCAATCGTGCCAAGAACAGAGCTTCAGTGAAGGAAGAGATTTTATCATCTCAAGAACTAACAATTCTTACTTGATAGAAGAAGGAATGTGTGTTTTTGATTCTGAGCAGCAGCAGCAGCATCAGTGTTTGTCAAATTATGAATGACCCTCCCAAAGACAATGGTTTTATTTTTTCCTCTCATGTTTTGTTTATTTTAGAGCCAATTTCCTGTTTCAAAATGGTCCCCTGAAGTTCTATTAGTTTGATAATTCAATATAAAGTACACAAAAAGATAATACTCTCTTCCTTGATGTTATGTAAACAAAAAAATTATACCAATGTGAAATATGAGAATCTGGCAACTGCAAATCAAGTTGAAAAGTTTTCATGCCTCATTAACACCTGTGCTATAAATTCAGGTTCAACGATTTGACAAAGTAATATTTCAAATGGCAATAATCACAGAAGTGTTTATTTTAATAGTTTCAAATGCCAAGCAGAAGACTCTCAGAGTTAATAAGCATCCTCAAATGGATTCTTTATGATAAAAGAATTATCAGTACAGTTGACTAGTTGCTCTGGGGACTGAAATTGAACCATGTCAAAAAATCAATTCTGTCTCTCAAGCTCTATATTCAGCTTTTCCTTTATCTCCTTAATTCTCAGTTTTGAATTTACATGATATACATGCCTAAGCAAACCAATATACATACATTTGTGACCTTTTAGTAACAGCTTTCATAACTGAGTGATAATGGAAAGAGCCTGTAGGAGTCTAACCTACTGGACAGGAAGTCTCTTCTGCATCCTTAACTTAATCCATAAGGTGGCCATGAAGTTTCCCGAAATTGTAATTACAAAGTAAAGAACAATTCCTAATGCTACCTGCACATATTTAATGCTGGAGGAATGACTGCTTGCTTTGACAATTTCATCAAATAAGAAATCTAGAGATGCCACAGAAATCCAATCTCATCCTTTTATTCACATGGAAGGGGACTAAAGCACAGAAAAGTAAAGATGTGTTTCCAAGATGATACAGCTTGTTATTCTACAAAGTAGTGACTACAGTTGGATCTCCTGATTTCTACTTCAAATCCCTCCCCCATCATAATCTACTGCAAACTCATGGGGGTCACAGGAATATAGAATCCTTAGAGTAGGTACTTTTAACATTCCATTTTAAAATAATTTCGTTCTCTAGGAAGTTGCAAAGAGTACAGAGAGGTCCTGGTTACGCTTCAACTAGTTTCCTCTAATGATTATATCTTACAAAACTATAGTACAGTAGTTGACAGTGGTAACAAGTATGTATTACATTTATTACATGTGCAGACTCATGTGTCCAGCACTGTAGGCAAGAAGCAGAGCTATGCTGTCAACAGAAAATTTTCTTCTCCATATATCTTGGCAGCCAGAACTCCCTCCACTATCATCCCTGTGTGTAATATTGCCTGGCCGTCAACCAGAGATAGAAACCTTGGCTCCCTTTAAGACCTTTCAGTGATTATTCCTTGGAATAGCTTCACCCTCAGCTTCACCCTCTTCCATCTCTTTTTGTGGGACTCTTATGACACGAGTACTAGATCTTCTGTAGCAGTTTTTACATGTTCCTGAGACTATGTTCCTTTTTCCCCCGTAGTTGATTTTCTCTCTGTTCATATCAGGTTATTTATTTTGTTCTGATTCTCATTCTTTCCTCTGTCTTCTATATTCTGCTGTTGAGTCAATCCTTTGAATATTTTATTTTGCTTACTTTATTTTAAATTACAAAAATTCCATTTGGTTCTTCTTTATGTCTGGCATATCTTTGCTGAAATTTTCTATTCTTTCATTGGTTTCAAGAATGTTTATAATTTCTTGTTGAAGCATTTTAGAATCATTGCAATAATAATTCCAATTCTTATGTCTTCCAGTGTTGACCTTTGTAAGTTGTCAGTTGTATTATTTAAGAGGGTATTTGCTGTGCTCATGTGTGCTGAGAGATTTCAATAATATCCTGGTGATCTTGGCGTTAAAGTACGGGATGCTGAATCTGTTATGTCAAGACTCCTCTGACATCACACTACCTCTTACCTCCAGATTGGAGAGCATGTGCAGGTCCTTCGTTCATCCTCCCTTGGTACTATGGATGGGGAGAACTGCCAGTGATTTCTTAGTGGAGGTGGCTTCTCACCAAGACCCCCCAGTACACCTCAGCTGATGCCATCCTGGCTGGGAGGACAAGAGCTGCTTCATGACCTTAGTGACGTCCAGGACCCACTGTCCCTGACACACTCTACCATGGCATGGGGAGGAGTTGGAGGGATGCCTGGTGGTAGCCTGGTGAGGGTGAACGTCAGGATCCCCAGCTGCCCTTTGCTGATGAGAGTGGAAGTGGGATTTTTTCACCATGTCTGGCGAAAAATGTATAGTTTATTGCATTGAAATTGTTTGCTTTGTTTTGTTGTCTTCCTGGGTGGATCCTTTCCTGGATTTTTGACTGGAGAAAGTTGGCTTTTGTGTAACCATTATCCCTTTTTGCCTGATGGTACTTCTGGTTTACTGGCTCCTCTATGTGAGAACATACCTGAGACAGAAATCCCAAGGAATTTACTTCCATGTTGTTCCTCAGTTCCCAAGCCAATCTGCCCTCTTCTCTCCATTTTCAGAACTTCTTATGCATTTTTGTTTGGAATTTCAAGGGATTGGGACTATACTCAAACAGAAGAGCAGAGAGAAATGCATCTACTCCATCTTGGAATAAAACCGGAAGCCCTTGGTAGAGCTTTGCTATCATGGATACATCGGTGACACAGGGCATCATTGAGAGAAAAGAGATGGACCCACTTAAACAGGTGTTTAAGTGGTGCTATCAATAAACCTGTGTATTTCACAAATGCCATTCATATTAAACTAGTTGGTAGGCCTTTTAGAACCATAACAGCTTTAGCTGGAAGTGATGTAAAATCAGTCGTTACAGATTGCAATCTGTGCTCCCGTCAGCTCCTCCTATTTGATTCTTATTGGAAATGTAAAACATAATCTGTTATCAGATATTCAATAACTTCACACAATTATTGCTTGAAATTCAATTCTTCCTTTCAACTTAGCTTCCCAGAGACAGAGCCATGCACAGTTAACATTTGCTTAGGTGCCACTCTGCACAGTTTTCATTTATTCATTTTTGCAAACTCATCTACAACTACATTCTAACTCTTGAGAAAGCTTCTATTTCTGGCCATGATGGAGTAGGCAGCAATCAAAATTTCATAAAAACAGAGAAAACACATGATATGGTGATTTTTTTCTCAAGATGTGGTACATAAGGCAATAAAGTACTATGGTGTTTAACTTTGGAAGGTGTTGGATATGTCTGTTATCTTGGTTGTGGTATTTTTATCCCAGCTCTTTGTATATATTCAACTCATTAAAAAGTACACATGAAATATGAGTAGTTCTTTGTATATCAGTTAAACCTGAAATTAGCTTTAAGTAAATACATATAGTCCAGTGATTCTTGAGACAAAGGAAAACAAATGAGGAAAGAACTAAAATGTTCAATTAGGTGACCCATCTTTTAAAATTGTCACCATTTATTAAGAAACCTTGGAAAATAATGTGAATCTATTTACTTAATTTTAGAACATATAAATAAGAGGACACAAATTGGTTAATCAAGACAGATTTAGTTTAGGTGTGTTGAAGTATTATTTTCACAAAGCAATTACAGTGAGTGAATTGATGAACTCTCGAAATGGTGCCAAATTCAAATAAGATAGATACATAGACTGAAGGAACGCTGGGAATAAAATCAGCATAATAAATTAGCACATAAATGTCAGCCATTAAGAGAGGAATTATATTAACTTTCCCCTCAAAATGCCATCTTTTTCCTTCAAAAACCAGCTTGCACAAAATGGTAGCCAATACCAATGTCCAGTTGAGATCCATTCCCTTGTTTACCTCTCCATGTTCCAACTGCAGGGTAATCAAGAGCCACTTCTCCTACCACCATCTGGACACATCTCAGGATCCTCTCTTTATGTATAACCTCATATCAGACTCTTATCTCCTTTAATGTCCTCATTTCTACATCCTCCTTAGTACTAAGACATCCTACATGTTAAATATATAAGTATGTCTTTGCTCTAGATATAAATAAACCATGTGAAAAAACCCTGGCAGAGAATATTTTTATGTGGGCAAACAGGAAGCAACTCTATTCTGCTTTAAAATATCTTTATAAAGTAGGCATGGTGGCTCACACCTGTAATCTTCAGAGGCTGAGGCAGGAACATTCCAAGCTCAAGGCCAGTCTTGGCAACTTAGACCTTGTCTCTAAATAAAATTAAAGAAAAAGGATGGGGATGCAGCTCAGTGGTAGAATGCTTGCCCAGTATGGGAAGGCCTTGAGTTGTATTCTGAGTATGGGGCGAGGGCAGAATCTTTCTGAGATGACTTGATTCTTGACCTCACAGTCAATTTGGCTCTGCCTTTTCCTCACTAATGCATCACTGTGTATGTCTTCTCTTTTCAGCTCACATCATTCTATTTTCCCAAAGCTAAATACCTGTATATTATTCTTTTCCAATTTCAAAATGTCTGTTCAGAGCCTTCTCTGTGAGGACCAGATGTCAGGGCACAGCGTTGGTTTGGAACGGATATCTGTGCCCTTTGCAGACAGTAGAAAATGAGATAAGGTCAAACACTTGGATAAAGAGACATGAGGCATCCCTATCTTGTTTTTGATTTAGTTCTCAGACCTCTTACAATGTATGGAACTGGTATGATTTTAAAATTCATTGGGTCTTACGTTGAAAGGGAGAAACCATTGCATGGAACAAGAAATGAAAACTCATTTTAAAATGGAAAAAGAAATTTAATGCATCCAGTTCATCCTTTATCCTGGGCATAGAACAAATATAATAATTAGATCACTGCATATTTTAATAGCTTTTAATATTGATTGCGAACTCATTACAGTGGCCAGTATTTTTGTGTGTGTGTTTTCATTAAAGAAAACTGCCTATGGAATAAATAGTATTAATAAAAGCATACAAGATTATTCTTAAAAATAACTTAAAAAGTGAAATAAATAGGACATATTACTCATTTTTTCTAAGTCTATAAAGTTGCCCTCTGTTGACCATAAACCATGAAACAATATTATAAGATCTGAGTGCTAATAAATGTATCACTCATCTTTATACAAGAGACAAATGTTTTTCCTTAATAATGGGAAAAAGGTGTTTTATTTTCTAATGTATTTGTTCCATATCCTAATAAATGAAATCCCTTACTGACTTTTTTTTTTAATGGGTGCTGGGGATTGATTTAACTCTGGGGCACTCGAACACTAAGCCACATCTCCAGCCCTATTTTGTATTTTATTTAGAGACAGAGTCTCACTGAGTTGCTTAGTACCTCCCTTTTGCTGAGGCTGGCTTTGAACTCGCGATCCTCCTTCTCAGCCTCCCCAATCACAGGGATTATAGGTGTGTGCAACCGTGCCTGGACCTTACTGACTCTTTAATGGAAATTAATGGTAGTTTCAGACAAAGTGTGACATTTATTGGAAGCTTGTAAATGCCAGAAAACAAAAGTGATTGATTTCCAGAATAGACAGGTATATATCTTAATTATGTTATTTATTTATTTTAATATTTTCAACAAAGCTACCCAGAAACTCAAAAAACAATGAATGAGGCCTACTCTCAGATCCTGAAGAGATCTCTATAAAAGTCTCCATCTCTCTGTAATTTATTTTTTATTTTTATTATTTTTAATTTTTTTTTTAAATATTTTTTTTAGTTGTAGATGGACACAATGTCTTTATTTTATTACTTTGTACATGGTGCTGAGGATCGAACCCAGGGCCTCACACATGCAAGGCAAGCGCTCTACCGCTGAGCTACAATCCCAGCCCCCTCTGTAATTTAGATGTAACTGTTAATGGGAACTTCCTTGGTGGAACTAAAAGAGGAATGAAAAACTCCAGGTTCACCCAAATCTAAGAGTATAGACTTGGAAAATATGTTCCACTTGGGGCACTTATCTTTCCATAAACTTTTCCAAGTCTCACAAATCCTCTGCAAGGGCTTGCTGGTTCTGAGAATAGAACTAAAATCTCCAGATTCCTCCAAATCTGAACATTTTAGGTCCGGATTACTTGTTCAAGGGGGTTTTGATCTTTCTGTAATCTTCTCCCAAATCTCCCAAGTTCTCCGTGAGGCTTCACAGTCATTTTCTGGATGTGACACTGCCAGGCGCTGCCTCTCCAGCATCAGAGCTAAAAGAGGCCAGCAATGCCACTTTTATCTAAATCTTAGGGTTTCACTCAAGAAACATCTTCATAAGCGCTCAGCCTAATGTTGACGGCACGTGCTTCCTATTATCTGCTACAACTTTGTTACCGTTTTGCTCTGATGAAGTAGGAAACAGATCATAATTAGTATAAAGAAATTTGCAGGAAGGACAGAAATTATCTCATCTTTCAAGTCTCATAGACAACTGTCTATGCTTTGTTCCTGTAAAACTTTTTATGTAATTTAACTATTATTTAAATGTATTTTTGAAAACTGCATTCCATGGCTTTTTGGTCTTCATTTTGCTGACCTCATTGAGATTAAAGTTTTACATATTTTGATGTGGAAAGCACTATGGAATCAAGCCTGGAGGATTAGAATCATTATTTGTGGTTTGCTAAATGCAATGTCAAACCATAATTTAACATAAATGCCTTGAAGACAACTGTGCAATCACAGATGTATTTTTAGAAGTGTCGAATTATATTTCATATTCTCAACACTTCTGTATGGCAATGAACATATGAGGTATATAAAGTAGAGATAGTTGTGATTGTTCCAGAAAGAAGCTGAAGCAAATGCACCATCAAGAGACTTCATAGGATAAATAAAACTAGTGACTAGAAAATTAATCAGCAAAGATGTTCTGAGATTTATGGTAATACCTACAGTTTCGGAAGCTATAAATAAATCAAGATAATATTTTTAAATTTTTAATATGCAAGCTATTTTAAGAAGCATTAATATAAAATGTGATCACCATTCAACAATAAGTAAATGTCATACATTTATTTGAAGATGACTTAAAATATCCCACCTAATAAAAAATTAATCCAGGATGCACAATAGCAAAAACAAAGATCCAGCCACCCTCACATACATTTGTTTCTGGAATTCTGTTTTGTAATTCATACTGGATACTTAGGCAGTAGAGCTTATGTAATACAATAATATTTTGTTGAACCTTAGATTTCATATGCCATACATATGTGATACGTACTCACATACACAGATATAGTTGGGTCTGCATGTCCAACCAACCACTGATCAAAAATATTCAGATAAAATTGCATCTCATCTTATGCAGACTTATTTCTCTTGTCATTGTTTTCTAACAAAACAGTATAACAACTTTTTATATTTACATTATATTAGACATTATAGACAATGTAGGGATGATTTTAAAATGTGCCAAAGGACAAACATAATTTATATGGAAGTATTGTGACATTTTAAGGGACTTGAGCATCCTTGGGTTTTAGCATCCATTGAGGGTCCTGGAGCTAATCTTGCCTGGATACTGGGGGACAACTGTATATAAAGCCTGTGATGGGTAATTTTGTATGTTGGTTTGGCCAAGTCATGTGTTTCCTAGATATTTGGTCAATTTCAAGAAGTCCCTCAGACCTGATGTCACTTAACCATCAAAAAGCAACAGGATTGGGCTGGAGATGTAGCTTAATGGTGGAACACCTGCTTAACATGTGCAAGCCCTGGGTTCAATTCACTGTACTGCTGAAAAAATAAACAACAAACAATACAAGATTAACTTTAATTCAAATGTTTTAACTACTGAATTCCCATTTTAATTCCTAAAATGTCATGGAGAAATGAAACCTACTTCATGTAAGTCACTTCTCCCTAGTCTTAACTGACCAATGAGATTGATAAATTGATTTTCTCAGAATAATATCAGAACTGGATTTTTCTACACTAGTGCTTACTCCTTCCACTGTTTACTAAGAAGGAGAGAATGCTCTTGAATGGTTTCACCTAGACCCAATGTGGAGCGTGAACTGACAGATGCTTTTAGCACCTCCCCTGCCATACTGGCTTAGCAGGATCTCCTACTTCCTCCCCTCTTCAGGTGGCTCAGATTTTGATAGTGATGCAGCCAAGTCTTCAGTATAGGAACCTAGTCATAACATACATATCACAGCATCAACTGCATCTAGTTCAGATGACTCTCTGTGTCTCTCCTGCCTCAAAGCATCAGCCTCTACTTGCAAGTCTGCAAAAATCTGAAGGCTCTGGAGAGTCTGAAAAGACAATGCTGCCTGAAAGTATGTTTGGCTAAACTGTGGGTTGTCTAGTTATGGAAGAAGGAAAGGAAGAAAGTAGAGATGGTCAGGAGGAGGAAAAAATAGGAGCAACCAGATGCTTGTGAAAGGTGAAGTAGAGGAAGTTTAACTGGAAATGTAGGCTCAGCCTGGCACCAGTAATGTGGGAACAGGAGCAGGTTCTTCAGCTGGCCAGGTCTCAGGAGGATGCTGGCAGCACCTGTGATAGTGGATATATTTTCAGAATTGTCCTGAATCTCAAGTCTAGTTTCTCAACAAAAACTATTCCCTACATTATATGTTCTGACAAGAAATCAGTAAAAAGTATTGGTAAAGATGTGGGGAAAAGGAAACCTGTGCACGATCTTGGTGAGGAAGGAAGTTCAGGCCATCATTATGGACAAGTGTATGAAGGTTTCTCAAAGATTAAAAAAATAACTACCATTGATCCAGCAATTCTGAATATATATCAAAAGGAGATGAAATCTGTATGTTGAACAGACACTGAACTCCCATGTTTATTTTAGAATTTTTCATAGTAGCCAAGGTATAAAATCAACCTAGGTATCCATTGATGGATGAATAAAAAAAGAAATCATGGTGAATATATCCAGTGGAATATTATTCAATTTTTAAAAGTAGGGAAATGTCCTTTTTAACAACAGGGATGAGACATTATATTAAGTGAAATTAAGCCAGGGACAGAAAAACCAATACCATATCACGCTTATGTGGAACTTGAAACCGTTGATCTCATAGAGGTAGACAGCAGAATGGAGGTTTCCAGAGAGTGGGGAGCGGGCAGAGAGTGAGGACATGTTAGCTAATGGGCACAAAGTTTCAATTAAATGAGATGAATATATGCAGATCTGCTGTACAGCATTATAACCTTAATTAATAATAATTTTAATGAAGTACACTTGAAAATTTCTAAGAACTTAGATCCCTAATATTCTCACACCACAATCACAAGCACACACAAACACACACACACACACACACCCCGTTAGGTCTATGAGGTGAAGGATATGTTGTCTAGCTTGATTTAATCATTTAACAATGTGTCATATAAAAAACACTGCATTATACCTCATAAACATGTATGGTTTTTATTTTTTTAATTATATCTTAATAAAGCTGGGGAAACAAACACAAATTTGAAAGAAATTAATGAGAAAATATGGTAGGATTTTTAATACCATTTGTTTATTGCTTTGCAAAAACCTTTCACATTTTTTAAACAGTGTGCTTTTCATACACATAAAAAATCTCCAAAGGAATTAGAAAACTGGCAGAAGGTGTTTGATAGACATAGGTTAAGTTATCTGAATTCCACTCCAGTGAGGAGTAGAGTCAGAACTAGGTCCCCTGTCTTTTCCTTTGTATACTATATTTGATGAGAAATATGTGTAAAGCAGGATTTGGTGCCTGTCAAAACGTAGGAGTATTGAATATAGACAACTCAAGCACACACAACCAGAGAGCACTAAAATGCACATAATCCTTACATATAATCACTGGTAGGTCAATGTTCTGGAAAAAGTGAAACCAATGCAGGCTGGACTGTTTTTTATACCAATGTACTGTCATTGCTAAAAATGAACCATAAATGTAAAGATGAAAGTCTCCTCCTAATCCTTAAGGAACATCTCCACCCCTTCACATGGTTTTGTTTCTTAAATACAGTGCAAACATCACTTGGAATGTTCTAACTTTTTCCTTAAAGTTTTTGAATTGAGATGCTTCTATTTAGCATAGTGAGAGGCTTGTTCTCCGAGGCCTGAGTGAGTCACTACTGCTCTCCTGTGTCTCCAATACCATAAAGAGAACAGGTTAGACCCAAGAAGAGTAGTGCCAGATGTCCTTACCTGAGTTCATTAATACATCTTGGCTTAGAACAAACCTTGTCATCTCTCCTTAGACTGCAAAGCACAGTCGTGTTTTGTTTTTTAATTTATTGGTTCTCTTTTCTTCTTGGTGGCTCCTTGACACTTTTTCTTCCCTTTATTCAAGGGCAGATCAGAATGAGAATGAGTCTATTTACAAAATCTGGCTCATGTGCAGAGTCTTGATAAGGAAAACGGGTGATTCTGTTTCCCTACACAGTCACTTTCCTCCCTCCTCCATTTGGGATAAAGGGAAGCTTCTCATCATCCAGACACTTGTCTTCACTCCTGACCTGGGTGAGTTTTCTGAAGGCAGCTCAGGTGCCATCACAAGTTGTGTCTGCTGAGCTAATGCAGCTCCTACTGTTGTGTGAGGTGCGCTCCATTAATAGCATATCCCTTATCAAAGCCAGAGTGCACACACTAGGATACACTGCACAGTTCCAGGATGGAGATTTTGTAGTCAAAATCTACCGTGAATGCCAGATAAATACGTAGGTGGTTCACACAAAGTACTTGACACTGGGGAAAACTTACTGGCTCTTTGTGTGGGGAACGATTTGTGGACTTAATAGCGTTTTAGATCACAGCATTGATCTCTAACGACAGTTTGGGTGTCTCTCTTGTCATCTGTTTGTAAATAGATCAGAATAGAGTCATATTTCTAAAAGTTCTATAATTTACTCAATGTCAGGCTAGCTATTTACTGGAGTCTTTATTAGAAATAATCAGACAGATGAGCGAGAAAAAATGCCAAACATGAGAGACCGTGTCCCCTGCCTGCCAGGTGACAGGGATTCCCTAGTTCTCCAAGGGAGTAAGGGGAGAAGCAAAAGAAAAAAAAAAGTTAGAGAGAGTACAAAGTATTAGAAGTTAAATAGAAACACCAGGTGAAAATAAAAAGGAAATAAAAACTGAGACAAATGAAAACAAAAAGAGAAAAAAATAGTAAAAGAAAAAAAAAATCATCTTTCTCAGTTCTTCCTGTCTCTGATGCATCTATTCTGAGTTGTCTCAAGGGATTTGTTATGTTGAGTTTTGCTGGAATATTTTTCCTCTATTTACTCGTCTTCTTTTGTTCCTTTGTCTCTTCCTCACCTCCTTATTCCCCTCTAATGCCCTGCTTTGTTCCAAGTTCAAGGCAGGGATAGTCTAACCTTCCATAGAGAGACCTCTTTCTGTCTCATGGACTCAGATTGCTAGCATGTTTTGCTGTACAGGCTGAACACACGCGGAGAGAATTACTCTCAAGTGTGAATGGGACGGGCAGCTAGGTGGCACGGTATTCACAAGGTAGCAATGTGTGTGTGCGTGCATGCATGTAAAATGTGACACCATGTGGTAACTTATTTTGACAAAAATAGTTTGCCATCCATACTAGATCCTAATATAGGCATGTATTAACAAATGCTAAAATTTAGGGAAAAATAATGCGAGATATGTAAAAAAAATAAAGTACAATCTATTTACTTACCTTTTGACATCAACTGCGTTGGTAGAACAATTTTGGTGACCTCTGGGAGAGTAATTTGGGAAGAAGGAATTATGGATGTATGTGGAGTTTAGTTCCACTGTTATTTTTAAATGTACCCCACTTATTTTCTTATACACAACTCAGTCACAGTATATTTTCAAAATAGTTTGTTATTGATTAATAAAAAAATTATTAAGGAACTTCCTTAACTGAGGGTTTTCTTGCTTATTGCCTCCCCTCTATTCCTTCAGCTTCCCCCATCCCTTCTTAAAGCAATAAGCAAAATCCTGGCAAATTTTTTAAAGCAGATTTATAGCCTCTTTTTCTCTCTCAGAATATTGAAAAGGGTGTTAATTTTGGAGGGAGAGCATTTCAGTGATGTCAGAAGAAATCTGCATATTAAAACATATTGAATGCATTTTCCTAAAATGAATCATATTGGAGAACAGAAGAAAACCTCTTATTTGTTAAGTAATCTCCCTTGTGGAAACTGGAAACCTTAGCTAATTAAAAGTAATCCATAAAACTCATTAGATGGGTATATGGGAGAGATGTGTTTTGAAGAAATAAATGTGTAAACACATAACTCATTCCCTCACCGTTTTCTCTTCTTCCTCTTTCTCCTCCTCCAATTCCATCAGTAAGACTACCTGTATTTGCTAATTTATCATCATTTTCCATACTAAAAATATTACTCTGAAGTGATCTCTCATACAATGTAATACTGGCTAATTCATCTTTCTAAAGTTTTGTATTTTTTTCAAAAGATGAGCATCCTACAACCACACTTAGTACATATGTTGAAAAATCTTGTAAACAACTTTGGTCACAAAATGTTAATAATTCATTGTTTTCAAATTGAAGTCCTAGAACAAGTTTGCATAGAAGTATTAAGTGGACTGTTTCTCAGTATCTTCAAACTCTTAAATTGCATCATTTCTCCTGTACATTCCACCTATCTGTGGCAGAATCAATTCTCTTTACACAGGATACCCAAATGTTTCATCAGCTTCTGGAGAGTCACTTAAAAATTGGATATTCTGAGACTTTCAGCCTGTCTTCAGACTGTTTTTTTATATCAGAGGACTAGAGACAGATGCCCCAGGACAGGTTAATGTATGAAAATATTTTCATAGTCCAGAAAATAAGAATTCCTATTCTTTATTTTGTTGTGCCTTTTATATTATCCTTTGGCTAGGACATAAAGACTCAAATCTGGTAATTAAAATGAATGTTATCTCAAGTTACTGTTATGTATAATTATGCATAGTGAGAAACTATTGGGAGTCATAGACTATTTCCATTGCTTGTTGATGGGTAACATATTGACTTTTGTGGCCATATTTACAAGTTACACTTGCCTGAGAAGTAGGCATTTGAGTTGGAGTCTTTGATTGGACCAATGGTGCTTTGGTTTTGGATGTTTAAAACAGAGTGGACCCTTAATGCTGGCTGTGTGCCAAAGCCTGGGAGAAAGGATACCCACATGCCTGAAGTTGTTTTATCTCCTACTAAACCACCAAAGAAATAATGTATCCAGAAACCAAGGGAGACTGAGGGCCTCAAGCTTCCCTTTCTTCCAGGTAGAATGTACCCAAGGTCAGGGGATCTGAGAGGTGTGCCTTCTCTGACTATCCAGCAAGTGGCTGGGAGTGGCACTGAGAGGTTCCAGCAGCACCTCAGTTAGAATTCTGTGCTTGGTTTCTCAATATTTCATTTCACCTACCCAAGGCTCTATTGAAGTAGAGGTGTGCTTGGGCGGTGACGATGCTGAGCGGGTATATATCCACAGCCAGTTGTGCTCAGTGTTGGCAACTCTTCAGTTTTGCCTCCCAAAAGCTAATGAAAAGGATCACTACTGCAGATATAAAAAAAGCACATTTAATCTACCTTTTCACCCTCAGGAAAATCCTGCTCTTTGTCCACTTTATCCAGCTATGGTTTTGATGATTTTTATTGATATTTATAAAAAATTCATAGGATCATGTTTAATTGTTAGGTAATTTCTGAAGAAAGTCTTTGCATTTCTTTCAAGTTGTCCCTCTGTAACCTGTACTAGCTCCATGATGGTGTAATGATGTCATTGGAAGATCTATGACTGTTTAATAATTTTATATTACCTAGTGACAATAGATGAAGAACTTGGACAATGCTGGTGGCCTAAACTAAAGGAGTTTCTGAACTCTATCATGTTTGAAAATTAATGTATTTGAAAATTACTGCACTTTGAAAATTTTGATAAACTTTTAAGTATACCTTTTTAATATATTATGGCCATCTGGTCTGCTATTACTTAGAATTTTCTGATAATTATTTTGCCTTTAAGAAAAACTACTAAAAGTCCAAGGCTGACTTCCCAGACAGCATATGAGATGGAATCACTAACATGACTGATTTCAGCATCTCTGAGTAATTAGTTAAGTTATGCCTGTCTCCTTCATTAAAAGCACTATTACACAGGCTGATGCAAAAGATGACTGTGGTAAATGGGTTTTTAGGTCATTTCTGATAAAGTTGAATGTGGTTGTCATTTCAATTGATCATTCTGCATTTTTTCCCAGACTGTCCATCCATCTCCTGGAACAGCCTGTTCAATAAGCTCTACAGGAAATGATTTGGGCAATTTTCGAGAAAGTGCATTCTCAGATTAGATAGCTTTGGGGTGTTTTTATTTTCTGCCAAGATAGTTAAGAATATATTTCAAAGAGAAATTATTTCTTGTTTTATAATTATTGAGTTTCCTTGGGAAATAACTATTTAAATAAATCCCAAACATACAAAGTCTTTGAATCACAAGTGAGACAATTAATTATAATAACTTTGATCCAGTGTTCATATAACTCTGCACTTATGTTTTCTAGATCAAATTATTAATTATTCAGCACAAATTTATAAGATCTTCCATTATTGAAGCATTAATTATACTTTGGAACAGCGTGGGAGAAATGGTGTTCAATGTAATAGCATGATTAAAATACATGGTGATAGATTAAACAAACATCTTATTTTTATTTTGGGAGAAAAATGTTCATGAGCTAAACTAAATGATTCCATAAGGAAATTGCATTTGTGTTCTCTAATGATCAGTTGTAAGAAAAAGGATAACTAGAGATAAAATAGAAATCTTCATCAAAGGCATAGAAAGTGATTATGGGAACAAGGTAAGGAATAGGTCTTAACATTTCAAATTTTAAAAATAAAGTACATTGAAATTGTCTTACTGTGGCAAAGAGTCAAAGAAAACCAAGCTGAGAGCACAGTGTGGTAAAGACCATGACTGGGCCACACAGAACAGGTGGAGGGGATGGGGCAGCTTATAACCCCGGTCACGGCATCTAAGGTGTGTTAGAATACTATCAGATGGGACTAGGCTTGATGAATTTCAGGAGCTATTAGTTCTGCTATTGTGTTGTGGCTCAAGAAAATTGCTAAACACATACTTGGTTTTCTAGTTTCTGTTTTTGCAGTACCGGGGACTGATCTCAGGGCACTCCACCATCCAGCTATATCCCCAGCCCTTTTTATATTATTTATTTATTTCCTTCCTTCCTTACTTTTGAGACAGAGTCTCACTAAGTTACTTTGGGCCTCACTAAATTGCTGAGGCTGGTCTGGAACTTGTGATCCTCCTGCCTCAGCCTCTGGAGTTGCTGGGATTACAGAGGTGTGCCACCATGCCTGGCTCCTGTGCAGTTTTTAATTACAATTACATTCAAGAAATAAGCCTTCTTCTTGAGAAAATTTGTGAAATGCTGAATGAGAACAGATTCATGTGTAGCTTCTCCCTTCCTCAGTGAGGAGAAATGGATAGGAAACCAGAGAGTTTAAACAGCCCTACAAAATGGAAATTATGGACTGAGGTAGGCAAAGAAAAATCAGGGAATTCACAGCCAAAGTTGAGAGCCTTCTCTAGAACTTGACATAGGCCTCTGGTATTGAAAAGACTCAAAAATGTGCTTTCAGTGAAAAACTCTGGAAGAACAGGGTGCAGGGTGCTGTATAAAATACATGTTTTCTTTGATGTCAACCGAAATAAATTATTCCATTCCAAAAGCAATAAATCAGTAAGTTGGATGATTTTAAAAATTTGTTTCCTAAGATACTGTTACAAAGTCATATGTACCATCCAGATCTTCCTTCCAGGATGGCCTATGGTTCCAGCTGCAGGAAGGGTTGGAGGTAGACAGTTTGGACCTATCAACCCCTTTGGGGACCCACTTACCTGCACCCGATGTGTCCTCATGGGGAAGGCTCACAGCTAATGACTGAGGAGCTAACTGGGAGAACTCTTATAATTCAGCTTTGGAGGTGTTCATGAGTCGGGCTGAAGGTGGCAAGCCTGCATCATGGCTGGCCCTCTCCACAGACCAGTCCTACACCTTCCCCTCTTTGCACAGATGTTGATTCAAGACAGTCTCCACTAGACATCCTACACTCTGACTCCATCTCAAGTTGGCTTCCCACAGACCCTACACTGAGACAATGTTTAGTGTATAAAGCATGAGGTCACTCACCAGTTTGAGAAATCGAGTGGAACCATTTCCTTAGAATCTCTAGGTCCTACCCTGTCTAGTCATTCCTATTTACCACAGAGGTAATCCTGTGAACTTGCTTTTAAACTTATCATTCTCTGGTTTTCCTTTATGGTATAATTGCATTTCTTATATTAACACCATGTTGTTTTATTTGGTATACTTTTGAAATTAATATACATAAAATTAGTATGTTGACATTATTTTTCATTTTGTTTTTATTACCAAGACAGCTGAAATTGTAAGGGAATAAAAAGATGAGCTCACAAGGAAAAAATACAGAGACAAATGAAAAACTAAACATTATTAATGAAGGGATGAGAGAAGCAACTTATGCATGAAAAAGACTTAGGATATAGTCCCTTCCTCCTTTCTCTGCATGTCCAAATATCACCTCTTCTTCCTAGGTTGCTTTCCCTAGTTCTTCTTGATTGTGTTTCCTATTCTGTATCTATTTCATCATCTGAGTCCCAAGTATATGTTTTACTAAATAGTATATCCAGACAGTTGAGCCTGGCTAAAGCAGAATTTTGTAAAAAGGTCTCTCCACCCTGGCATCTTAGAATCTTAGATGAAATTACCAGTTTTCTGTTTGTAGCAATATGGGTTAATAACATTCACAGAACAATTGCTAGTAATGGAATAAGACTTGAGTATAATTTACCAAAAGTTTGATGTCATAAATTAAATTAAAAATAAACTGAAAATATAATGCTGAATGGATCTGATAAAAATTTTAAACCTGTTCCTTAGAGAATTTGATGAAACCATTATCTGAGTGAGGTCTGGCTCCACACTGGCCCCTGGCCTTCATCTCCAGGCTTCACATATTCTACATCCAAGAGGTCATTTCTTTGACTCCAAGTTTCAGACAAGTGGTGGTTTCTCCTTTGAGATAGCTTCCAGTGTTCTCTACAAGCCTGTATGGGCAGTTCTTTTAAGTCTTAGAAGATTGCTGCTTTTCTGCCTTTGTGCTCTGAAGCATCCCAGCTGTGAATCAGCAGCAGAGAAAGAGCTCCTCCGTTGAGTCAGACCTGAAAATCTCTTCTGATAGCAAAAATGTAATGAGTTCCATGACATTTGCTGGGAAAGCTCACTCTTTTCTTTGCCATTTCTACATGGGCTTGTACTTGTATACAGTTATCTCTCTATTTATGTTAGCAAATTCCATAAACAATAAAGGCTCCAATGAAATCTCCACAATAAATTGTGCTTGAGTTTATCATGTGATGGAAATATACGTAACACGAAATTCTTTCAACAAGCACTAGTTTAGGCCCATTTCTAATCATCCAGAGAACTGACTTTTAATTCTTACATGAGTGTTGCCTATTGCCCATAGTTGATAATTACAGGGTAGCAAATAGCCAGCAATTAAAATCCAGGAATTCTCTTGTGGGAAAAGGGGACCAACACTGGTGGTTGAATACAGAAAATTCCAAAAGATTCTGTCAGTTTTCCAGACTTCTCAATAGTCCAAAATGGACTTGCTATTTTAGATGAAAATGGCCCCTAAGTAGTGGAAATAAAAGCTATCATGGGTGTCCTGGTTTGGAGAAATATTATAAACATTTTATGTAGCTCAATTTAACATTCCTACATTAGCTTCTTTGTGTAAATGCACCGTTACATAGGCCACTGTTCTGCACTATGTTTCAGGTAATTCTATTTCACAATGGGTAGATATGACTATACAGTTCCACATCAATATATTTATACCTAGTGCAGGGAATATGGAGGGCTGTGCTATATATGGATCATAAATCAATGCAAAATGAGGCCACATTTATGCACCATTTACAGTGAAGTTTTGTATATCCTGCATCCAAATAATTGTGCCTATTATATTCCATGTTTTAAAGAAAAATCACATCTTTTCTGCAGTAGAAAATTACTTTTTAAGTAGATAACTGATTTCTGAACCAAACATAGTATGCAGCTTCAAAGTTAAAGCAATACACTTCCTTTGCACTTGGATAACTGCTACGACTTCTGAGCATAATAGTATTAATAAATTGTGTTTCTGATTCTTTGTTCATAACTAATCTAAAAATTTGTTATGACCCAACACTTGCATATAGCATATAATAATGATTAAGAATTAAAATATCTACACAACAACTGGTGGCAATATCTATAATATATGCACCCAAACTTTAAAACAATAAAAGCATATTCAAAATTTTTTCTTGTATCTTTCTGGGATTAAAAATAATTCTTACTAAAAAGATGAAGATATTTTTCTCTTTGGGCCACATAGGTGATATTTTAAAAAATCAATTTGCCTCACTGTGAGTCTGGTTGGAATTAGTAGATCAGATTTGACCAAACAAATACAGGTTTAACTCTGCTCCTTGAGTTTAGAGGACCTTCTGTTATTTTAATTATTTATATATTACAACTTTATGCCCTTTTATTTTAAGTGAAAAGAATAGATTCTGGTGTCATTAGCAATGAGGCAGTGAGAAGTGATGTCAAATGATAAATGTACTCAGCATTATTTTGCATAAATGTATGGTTATTTAGAGAGAAAGGGGAAGAATTACACTCATATTGAGAGAACAAAATGTGCATGTTGCTTTTATTTTGGACATTTAAGGTTGAAAGAAATTTTGAGCATAAACCTCCTCACAGGAGCTGCTAATGATCTAGCATCTCTAAAATCAAGCCTACAGACCCTGCAGGGAGAAATCAGGGAAGAAGAGGTTTCCAGCCTTTCAGTTAATGCAGAAGGCACCCACAGCCAACTCTAGCAGCAGAACAGTGAGACACAGTCCCTGGGTAATAAGTAGACAGTCCTAAGAGCTGTGTCTCATTAGGTGGTTTCAAGGCAGAAGGTTCTTGAAGACCAAGGGTCCTTGCATCATCTCAAAGCTTTGTTTCTTTTTCTTCCTTTCTTCCTTTTCTTCTTTCTTCCTTTGCATTTTTCACTTCTAATATAAAAATGTCAGAACAAGCTGGGTGCGGTGGCGCAAGCCTGTAATCCCAGCACTTAGGAGGCTGAGACAGGAGAATCATGAGTTCAAAGCCAGCCTCAGCAATGGCAAGGCACTAAGCAACTCAGTGAGACCCTGTCTCTACATAAAACACAAAAAAAAATAGGGCTGAGGATGTGGCTCAATGGGTCGAGTGCCCCTGAGTTCAATCCCTGGTGCCAAAAAAAAAAAAAAAAAAATGTCAGAACACTTCTGCTCCTGTATCTTTCCTTGTCCCTCAGGGAACTAAATACTTCATGGGTTGTTTGAGCTGAAGCTTGTCTAAACAATCTCTTGATTCCAGGGTGCCAATATTCTGATCTTCTTTCTTAGAAATTGTGGTTCACTTAAGGAAATTCTTCTCAATTAATTTTCCTTGATTTTAAACTACTTTTATTATGGTCTACTACTAGTTAATATTCTATCTGCAACTAAAATCATTCCAACCTGAGGCATTTAATTGTCTTTCTGATGCACTGTGTCTCTAAATGTTAAATTGGACTTTCTATTCAGTTCATTTCTCCACAAGGAGATATGATCTCCTGGGTCCCACAGGTTTGTTTTATTATTGATTTGTTCTTACAATGTTAACATTCTTAAACTAATATATTTACATTACGATTTCTACTGTTTTGTAGAAAAAATGTTTCAGGTTTGTGTTTGTAAAAGAAATATCAACATTTCTTTTTAAGAGCCACCTGTCAGTCTTACCTAGCTAACCAAGTGGATGGCCAAGGGTACTGAAATGTGCTTGGCAAGTGCATCCCTCCCAGCTTGCTGCAGAGACCTGGGCTGGGCTGAGCTCCATTACAATTTGGATAAAGATGGAAACAAGGTGTTTGGAAATTCAGAATATTAAATCAATATTTTTTACTAACATATTTGAATATAAGTCAAATATCTTTTGTGTAGGTATCATTCTAGTTTCAAAATACATTTGTATTATTATTATTTCATATTTTATTCTGTTTTTCCAAATTCTTTATATATTTGTTTTTATATACATTGTTTGTATATTGTTTGTGTATATATTGCTTATATATTGTATATATTGCATATATTGTTTATATACATATATATAAATTGTTTGCATATATATTCCAAATAGAAATGGCTGTGTGTGTGTGTGTGTATACTTTAAATTTTTTCCTGACAATAAATGTTTGCCATTCCTCCTCAGTACATCTTTGAGCAGCTTGGCTAGAATTTCTCAGGATCACTTCCTATTTGGACTTATTTTTACCATGATCTCCCTCTGCTCATATGTCCCCATATGTGTTGTCCCCAAGTGGGATGGAAGGTGCTGATTATCTCTACACAATTTGACTTGAGCACTGGAGAAAGCTGCTCTTCTGTGCCATTATCTTTTCTGTGTCACCAACAATGCTGTTTTTGTCCAAAGGTTCATTATTGGTTTAATTTTTTTATTTTAAATTTATTGTTATTTTTTAAAACAAAAGAATGCATTTCGAGTCATAGTACACATATGGAGCACAATTTTCCATTTCTCTGGTTGTAAATAAGTCACATCATTCATGTCTTCATACATGTATCTAGGGTAGTGATGTCCATCTCATTCCTCCATCTTTACTACCCCCATGCCCTCTCCCTTCCCCTACCTCCCCTTTGCCCCATCCAAAGTTCCATTGTTTCTCCCATTCCCCACCTCCACCTCCATTATGGATCAGCATCCACTAATCAGAGAAAACATTTGGCCTTTATTTCTTTGGGATTGGCTTACTTTGCTTAGCATGATGTTCTCCAACTCTATCCATTTACCTGCAAATGTCATAATTTTACTCTCTTTATTGCTGAGTAATATAACATTGTATATATATACCACAGTTTCTTTATCCATTCATCTATTGAAGGGCATCTAGGTTGCTTCCACAGTTTAGCAATTGTGAATTGTGCTGCTATAAATATTGAAGTGGCTGCATCACTGTAGTATACTGTTTTAAAGTCTTTAGGGTATAGGCCGAGGAGTGAGATAGCTGGTGCTGGTGAGGATGTGGGGACAAAGTCACACTCAAACATTGCTGGTGGGACTGCAGATTGGTGCAGCCAATCTGGAAAGCAGTATGGAGATTCCTTAAAAAACCTGGAGTGGAACTACCATTTGAAGCTATCATTATTGGTTTTTTTTTTTTTTTTTTTTTTTTTGGTACTGGGGATTGAACTCAGGGGAACTCGACCACTGAGCCACATCCCCAGCCCTATTTTGTGTTTTATGTAGAGACAGGGTCTCACTGAGTTGCTTAGCACCTCGCCGTTGCTGAGGCTGGCTTTGAACTCGCGATTCTCCTGTCTCAGCCTCCCTAAGTACTGGGATTACAGGCTTGAGCCACCGCGCCCGGCTTTATTATTGGTTTTAATATGAGCTGTAAATCATCAGTTGACCTATAGATAGCACAGATTTCCTTACAATAGTTAGGATGGCATAGTTTCTTAAACTAAGAGTATCTAAATTAATTTTATGTTAATTGCATTTTTGATCAAATTCATGATGGGTTATTAATGAAGCAACTAAAAATAATATAGATACATCTGGATTTTGTAAAGATATTGGAGTTTTTGTCAGGCAGAACTGGAGTACCTCCTCCAGTGAAGTTTCCTATCTATACTTAGCACTGCAAAGGAGAACTGGGTTCAAACTTTTACCACCCAGATAGGCATGGACAAGTCACTTGCAATTTCTGGATCTCAGATTTGTAATCTGCAAAATTATGGAAGTGAGAATTTTTTTTCAAATAATATCTTTATTTTATTTATTTATTTTTTTAAATGTGGTGCTGAGGATCGAACCCAGTGCCTCACGCATGCGAGGCCACTGAGCCACAATCCCAGCCCCGGAAGTGAGAATATTTGAGTGTTTTTCTAACCCTAACATTCTGTGGTTCTCTTTGGCCTGAAACACATACATACACACTCACATAAATGTATACATGCGTATACACATATGCATCCACATATACATCATGTATTTTTGTGCAGATAGAATTTAAAATAAGCATGTCTTTGAAATATTTTAAACTTTGTATGATAAATTTATTTGATGATGTTACCCTGTTTGGATATGTTGTCTAGCTGTTTTTAGCTGGCTGCGATTAGGTTGCACTATATCGCCTTGACACGAGAGAGGGTAGAGGAAGCTTCCTAGCAGAGTCGGGGCTTTAAATTAAAGGGAGATAGGGATATGAACTGGCAGAACAGAGGGAACAAAGCAGTCCCTGTCTAAAAGAAAGCCCAGCATTAAAATGTATTGCAGCACAACTTGAAGAGGAGAAGAGACTTATTTAAATGAATGAAGTTGTTTTCATTGGGGAAGAAATAGAGATAAATTTAGATTACAAAGCCTTTAAGACCAGAAACTGTGTTTGTGAGAGGCAAGACACAGCATTGAGTGCTTTTGGACAGGATGGTATAATGATTAAATTGAAGTTTGGACACAATTATCTTGGCAGTTAATTGTATGCAGTGCAGATTTGGGAGACCAAGATTGATAGACAGGACATCAGTGGGAAGCAGTTGTAGTAATCTAAATAGGATGTGACAAGAGCCTATACCACAAGGTGACAGGAGAAATGGAAAAGAATGAGTATATCTGAGATAGATGGCAAATGAGTAGCTGACTGTACTTTATCATTTCTTAGCTCCTCCTAATACCCCAGAATATCCCCTATATTTCTGGCCTGGGAGTTTCAGCCAATGATGTTATCACAAAGTCACAGCAGACTTGAAGAGTAGACATCTCAGACAACCTGAGAACTTTAGGTTTCAAGACGTTTGTGTTTTTTAGGTTGAGAAATTCAAAATATTCTTAAGGCACTCTGAATTGAAATGCAGCCCTAGAGAGATGTCAGGTGAGTTGAAATTGACTAAGGAGCTCTCTGAATATAGAGAGTAGTTGAAACCAGAAGCTGTGGACTAGCTGTCCCTGAAAAGGATCTACAATTAGGCTTTCTACTCTCAGTATACAAACCTGGATATTTGTACGATTTCAGATAAAATTAAAATATCAACTGCAACATTGTTTCTCTGTCTTTTTCCTTGATGTATAAATATGTGTAATTTCTTTTTCAGTTACAAGAATGGATTTTGAATAGGTTTTTGGTGTCTATTGCCAAGTAATTATGATATTCATCAGTAGAGTCTGCAACTTCATATTCATTAGCAATTCCATTTCATATCCAAAATTTCAACAAAAGAAAAATTACATATTTTTTCTGTCCAAGCTTAACACTTCTGACAATACTACTGAATTCATAGCTGCTTTGGAAAACAAAAGAAGCCTTACTGATTTCCTGGTATTTCTTTCTTCAAAAGAAAATATATTTGTTACTTTTTTTTCATTTTTAATTTTGTATGACTGCAATTATTATCATTAATTTTTCATTTTAGGCGAGCAGTTTTTTTTATGCATTGAGTATAAAGCTGTAGGTAGAGAAATATTTGTTTTCATGTTTTCTTTTCCTAAAATGTCTCCTAGTTTAAATGGAAAGTCTACCTGGAATGAAGACCACCTTTTTTGAAGTAACTAGAGTAAGAAGAAGTAGGTTTGGTCATTTTAACATAAGACTAACCGTAAGATTTAATCAATTAGAAGACTAGCAAATATCACTCTATTTTAATGAAGAAAAATTGAGTATATCCTACTAAACACAACCTAGGATGTACTTTCACTAATTAATATTAGTATATTTTTGTGAATTGCTCAGAGAGTAAGACTCAAGGAACATGCAAATTATAGACCCCAGTGCTCTATGAACTGTGTAGTATCACAGATTCTACTCTGTCCAATGGTTTTCCAACAATCTTAAGCAAATGTAAAGGATAAAGCTACAGTTATCTTCTTAGAAAGTTTCTCCTATTTAAAATAATGTGCAGCATAAACCTCACGTGTTATTTAAAATAATGTGCAGCATAAACCTCATGTGTTATTGCCATGCATGAACTATTTACTTTTCTGAAGTCCATGAGTAATAGGTATTTTATTTTGTGGGGCAATATCATACATTGACTATGATCCTCTACTAAAAAGAGGTGCAGTTAATCAACACAATTACACATGTTACAAGTCAATTAGCAACAATTCAGTATTTGAAAAGCAGGTTTTCATTTTAACTGGACTATTAGCTGGTCATATGAAATTAGGGAAGTGAATTTGTAACTCAGGATCTCAGTTTCAAGAATGCTATTTATGAACATTGATTTTTAGAGCAAATGAAACTAGTTAAAATATATAATGACTGTGAAAACTCTAATTGCTTTGTGAATATGTTATTAGGATAATTATAGGTGTATTATGTGCAGAGTGGAGAAGTCAATTTTGTAAACTTTAAAGTTGGAGATAAAGTGTTAAGCTTGGTGAGTGATTTTTGGGGTCTCTGGCATAGAGATTTGTCATAAAAACAGTCATTGTATTATTGACTGTGTCAAGTCCACATATCTATGGAGTTGTGCTAGATTCATCTTAACCCTTGTTATTTTACTATACCACATTATATTATAAAATCATAACTATATATAATACATAATGCACATTATATTATTTCGGTATAACTATAAATATATAATTATTATTTGACTGTAATAATACATTTAGCTAAATACATATCTAACTATATCCAGTCATTGAATTTAAACTTCTATTCAGCGATTCTAGTAATCATTCTTCAGCAATCACTCACATCAACACACATGCATATCTTTCAGATTATACACTAAACATCAATAGATTTTGGACTGATATTAATTTAAAATAACAACACTAAATTGATCGTTTAAGAGATTAGCTGATTGCTCACAGATTGAGTTTTGAATCTTTTAAAAGGGAGGCGGCAAGACCCCACTTAGACTATGAGTTAGGATGAAATGAGACGGGTGCAGTGTGATGGAAGGGGCAGAGCAGGGTGGGTGCTGAGGGCCTGCGCCCCACCACGCCCTCCAGGAGCACCGCAGCCTCAGGATGCAGGATGCGCCCTGGAGCTGGGTTCTCAGCTCCAACAAAGTCCTGAGCTGAACGCAAGGTCCTCGGGACTGGCTTCTTTGATCTGGTGAGTCTCCTCAGTAACGGGATTGGCTCCAAGAGCTGAGCATTAGCCCCACATACAGGGAGGGGGGTTAATTTAACTAAGTACCTTAGAAGTTCTCTACGACAATGAATCATCTAAGTGCCACCTCTTATATCCAGGAGCTAACATCATGCTAAGCTACTCTGTCTTCAGGTACCCAAATCCTGAAGCCCAACCCTCCCCTCACTCCTGAAGTAGTCACCCCCTCCCCACATGCCTGTGTACTTACAAGCACGCACTCATGGCAAATATTATAGTGATAATTACTAAATACTAGAGAGCCATACATGTCATTGGATGATTTGGGGACAATTGAATGGTCAAAGTTTTGGAAATTTGACTAATTTGGGGTGTTCTCTTAATGTGCTATAACATAAAATTGTCTTTATTTTCACTAAATGTGCTTGTAGGGCATATTAATTAAAGATGAGGTGCCCCACGTAAGAAATAGCTGCAACAAAAATGGCCATTTATTGAAGGTAAACTCATTCTTTCACTGTTCTTTGCTCAAAAACAATACAGTTTATTTTGCTTATTTAATATACCTGTGGGGAGATGGGGTGATGGGGGAATTGAGTAGGATTTTTTTTTATGAACTAAACAAGTCCGTATCTGAAGACCAGGCGACAGGATCTGACGGGGATGTGGCCATGAGACCATGCAGATGCTACACTGCCCTCTGCTCTCAGAAGCAGCCCCAGCCACTCACCTCTGCTTGTGAATGGAGGGCGCAGGATGTTAGTCACCGTGCTCTCTCAGAACAGAACCTTCCCTTGGGAAGATGTCCCCACAGCATTACCGTGGCAACTGACATGCCGTGAAGATGAGTTATCTATTAGCTGTTCTGTTCCATAAACACATCCCTGAAATTCATCAGGAGAAAGGTTTGAAGCAGTTTCATATTTTGACATTTCTTTAAAGCTGTGTTTGACAGTTAATAAGTGTATAACAATATAAAACAGTACTTTCATTATAAAAACATATATGGTAAAGAAAATTATTTTTATGCTGAAGAACATAAAAAGAAAAAGAAGTATTCCTCTACATTTTGTGTTTCTCAGTTTTAAGCACATAAGGAACAATTAATTTGCAAGCAATGTAGTTTAACTGTATAAAATAGTTTTATAACTTTTATAAACAGAGTGAACAATTAGCTTTATCAAGTAAAAAAATGTTTAAGTTAGGAAATTTTAGAAGAATGCAATTAAATGGATAAAAATCATACCCTTGTATAATTTAGGCAAGAAAATTATGTCTATCTAAATGTCACTTTCTGGCAATAAACAGTGAAAATAATCCATTAGGAGCAAATAATTTTATTGAATAAAGTCCTGCTATATAAAGTGCAGTCTATTAAAAATAATATATATAACAGATAATTATAATATAATTGGGAAATATAGAAGATATAAGGGTAAATTTGTAAGAAAAAAACAAATAGAAGAATGGAAATAGTTTTGGAGGCTAGGAGAAAAGCATTGAGTACCAAAAGGAGAGAAAATGATTTATTTTAAGAAACCAATCCTATGAAACTGCAAAGATGGTTATGAGCTCAAGAGGTTGCTGGAAGCACATGCATGTGAAATATATAATGTATATATGTATATTTCCCTGTTTATATGTTATATATAAAATATAGAAAAGATAGTATTTTATATATAATATATAAACAGTGAAATATATATACATATATACATATGATGTTTATATTTTATTTTTACTCTGGACTTCCAAAGAACTTAATCTTTTGGGGCAAACTGTTCCTAAGAACGATGGTTATTACCTCTTTATAGACATACTGGGTCCCTATTGGTACACTGTCAATTAGACAATGCTTATTAGTTTCACAGTTTTTCTGATGAAAGTGATTTTTTGAACCTAGTTGTACTAATGAAATGGTGTTTTGGAAACCTTGTGTTTAAAATAGATCTAAGGAATCTGATAGCACCAAAATATTTCCAGAATGTTCTAAGCTGACATGGCTGGTCAATATTAAATATCCCCTGCAACCTGTTTATCAACTCTTTCAAGCTAAAAAATGTCAGTAATGATATACTGCTATGATCTACAGTAATGGATATGCTTTAGTTTAATTTCTGTATCTCCCCATACCCCTGAAATTCCCTGTTTAGCTCTAGTTAACCAGTCCTAACACCTTTGATTTTTACCTGTTCTTAACGTTTGTAGGAATAATTGGTGATATCTGTACACCTATATTTCCCAGGCCATAAAGCACAGTGGCTCTAGAATAAGGCACTGCTGAAGTTTATTGCCACATCAACCACTTAGGCAACCTTTGCAAGTTACTCCCTTTTTCTCTTTAATTTCCTCAATTGTAAACTAGAAATAATAAAACTATCTCCTGCATAGTGGTTTTGTGGCAATTGAACACAGTAATACTGTAAAGCACTTGGAACACTTTCTAGGGCATAGTCATTGCTCAGTAAATGCATTCCTCCTCCTCTTCCTCATCATTGTTATAATAAATGTGGTTGTTATCTTCAAGCCTTATTCAGATTCCTCTAAAAGATTGCAGCACTGTAGAAAAATAGGCAGTTATTTTTGCTGTTGCTCGGAGTGATGTGTCTATGGAATTAATCAGACTGTTTGCTGTAATATTGTTATCACTTTAGTCGTTTTGGACTGGGGTTAGACTCTCACATGTAGCCAACGTTCATTGGGACACATCACTGAATCAGAAGTGGTGAGGGGTAGCAGTATCTTATGGAGAGGTGCAAGTGCTCTAGTGTACTTGACTTTGACCTTGAATAGAAGGGAACTCTCAGCCAAGAATTTATTGTAAAGTGCTACAGATGGAAAGTGCCCCAGGAAGCTTGCCTGAAAAAACACGAATCTCTGGAGAGAAGCACCTCTGATCTCTACTTCAAAGAGTGGCCATACATAAGGGTCCATTTGTTATGAGTAAAACAATCAATAAGAAAACACAAAATAACTTAAAACAACAAGAAGAAAAGGTTGAGTCAGACTACACGACAGTCACAAGACCCCTGTAAAAATTCTTAACAGATGCTTATTGGAACTGATGAGCTGACTCCAGGGTGTACGGGAAGGAGCCAAGGACAAAATTCTCTAAAAAGCTAAAAATTTTTGTAAAAAGGGAGACTCACTGATTAGTAACTTGCATGTAACAAATTTTAAATTATGTATATGCATCTAAAACTGTAGATATATGTATATTTATATATAAATGATTTTAAGCTGCATATTGTCATGGATATGGAGAAATACGTATTTAGAGTCCCCTCCATACCTGCAGGTTTTAACTTTTGCAAATTACCCAAACCACAGATTGAAAAATATTACATCTTTACTGAACATATAAACTTTTTTCCTTGTCATTATACCCTAAACAATATAGTATAACTATTTTCAAAACACTAACATTGCCTTAATTATTATAAGTGATCTAGAGATGGCTTAAAGTACATGGATGGATATGTGCAGGTTAAATTACATATGACACCAATTTAATATTGCTCTTGAGCATCCTTGGGCTTTGATATTGGCAGGGGTTTCTGGTACAAGAAATGACTGTATGTGTATATTCACACATGCACACTCACAAATGATTACATATGTCTGAATTTAAACACCGAATATTTTTGAACATCAGATAGATGATAAAGAGCTTAACTGAAGAGATAGATATGAGGATATAATATATATTCATGATTTGGAAATAAAAATCATCTTTTAGTAATGAAAGCCTTTAGTGTACATAAACATTTAAACTAAAAAAAGTTTCTCATTTATTGTGTCTTCAATACTATAATTTTCATTTGTCATTTGATGAGTTTATAAAAATTTGAGCACCAAGTGATGAATAGCATACTTTTCTGCATATTGATTCACATGTATTATTGCACTATTTTATAGTGAAAGAAATAAGGGGCATAAATATTGTCAAAAGAACTAAATAGCTGATTTCAACAACAGGTCTTATTTTTAAAGCTTGAGTTTTGTTTTTTAGTATTTTGTAGTTTGGGAAAATTATGATCTCAAAATGAATGCACCTATTTTGTTATTTTCATTGAATTTATAGATAATTCCCAGAATGAGGATATCTTTGCTATGAAACTCTTTTATGAACTATTTCTGGTAGTTGGATTGACCCCAGGAGAAGGGTGCTTGACAGAGTTCTTCTCCTGATGCTGATGGAGTAGAGCTCCAGAACTTGCGCATTTCCAGCCGAGTCATGGGACAGTGGTTGGCACTTGGATGAGCAATCCTGCAGGCTGAGGAAAATAACAGTTGGATGAAGTGTTGGCATGATAGCAGAGAGGGCACTTGTTATGTTTTAGATATGAGGAGTCCCCCAAAAGCTCAAGTGTGAGACAATGCAAGAAAGTTCAGAGGTGAAGTGATTGGGTTATGAGAACCTTAACCTAATCAGTGCCTTAATCCACAATGGATTTACTGGGTGGCACCTGAAAGCAGGTCCATTTGACTGGAAGAAGTAGGTCACTAGGGGCATGGCTATGGTGTTTATATTTTGTCCCTGGTGAGCACAGCACTCCCTCTTCCATCTCCTCCTCCTTCTCCTCCTTTCCTCCCTCCCACCTCCCTCTTACTCTTTGTCTCTCCCTCCTTTCCTCCCTCCCTCTCTCCCTCCCTTTTCTCCTCCATCCCCTGTCTCTCTGTGTGTGTCTTCTCTCTCTTTCTCCCTGCTTCCTCAGGACCACATCCTCACCTGCTTTCCTTTCCTCCACCATGGCATTCCGCCATAATGTTCTGCCTTACCTTGTTCAGGCCCAGAGCAATGGAGTGAGCCGTCCATGAACTAACACCTCTGAAACCATGAGCTTCAAATAAACTTTTCCTCCTCTATGTTGTTGTTCTCAGGTCTTTTGACACAGAGCGAAAAAAGCTGACTAGACTATTACTTTAGAAATCTCACTGAGTGAACCCTTTTGCCAGAATCCACTGTGATACTATTCAGTAGAGCCACCATTGGGCACATTATAGTTGAACCTATCAAATTTTGGGATGTGAAATCTTTATTCTCAGTTACAAAATATATTGAAAATGGTTGAATTTTATCTAAAAGTAAATTTTTATCTAAAATTTAGTAGTCTAAAAGAAATAGCATTTAGAATCTACCTCTTTTTATGTGGAGTTTTCATCTTAAATTTTTTGGTTTACATTTCTCAGAGTGTCAATAGCATAAAGATTCACTTTATTCTAGTAGCCACGGGCTTCTCTGCATGCTGTAGGCGTGGTATATTCACAAAAGAATTCTTAAATCCTTTAGATAAGAATAAAAAAAAAGTCAACAACAAATATATTGTACTAACAAAAATTCTCTGAAATTGTATCAGTAAAAAAATAGAGAAAAGAAGGGTGAATTGCTTTGAAACCCCACTTGTAACATATGGAAAGCAGATGCTTTATTAAAAGCTAAGTTACTCCTATTGCTATACTTTGTGGATAAAAATTAACTGTGACACATATCTTCTTGACCTTTGTTAATAATTCTTCAGTCTTCAAGTTGGAGTATTACAGGTTCTCTCAACTCTTACATATTCTTATTTTTAAGGGACAATTTTTTCACATAATCATTTCTATTTTTTTATTCTTGATCCAAATGCCACAAAGTATCCCAAAGTCAATCATATAGTAAGAGTACAATGGTAAAAGAAAAAAAAATCTCATAATAGCATTATAATAAGGTGCGTATGTATGAGAGAGGAAGAGAGTCTGTTTTGCTCTGATTTTACCAGGTGACTTTACAAATGGTAGTAATTAGCCTCTTTTGTTGATTTTAGGCTTTTATGGTCTTGTAAAGATATGGCAAAAATGAGAAAATAACTGCTAATTACTATTTTTTTTTTTTCAATGCTGTTAGATACAGTTTGTGATGTTTAAAAAAACTAAACAGCATGGAATAAATCGCCATTGTCAGGCATCTCTGTGAAGCCCTTGCTCTGGGGGACATGCACTCAGAGGCAGGCTGCAGGGAGGCAGTAGACACACCTGGGCTGTCCTGGTGCCCTTCCTCTGTCCTGCTGAATGTTCACAGAACTCCAAAAATTCCAGGTGTTATCCCAATTAAGAGAAGAAAGTGAAATAGACGTGTTCCATTTCTCATGCTGTCCACTTGGTGGCCTGTGGCAAGCTGCAGTTTGATCCAGATGGGTCTGATTCCTGACTTCTAGATGTTTTTTCTCCCTCTTTACTGCCCTGATGGAATATTGGCTTCTTTGAGAGATGGTTAGTACCAGACAACCATTGTTCTGTACAGAAGGACAATGTAATTCCATGAAACTTCTCTATTCAATATAGAATCTGTCATATATATACATATATATGTATGTATATATATATGTGTGTGTGTGTGTGTGTGTATATATATATATATATATAAAATTAAGTAGATTTCAATCTTCATGGAAAATACTCATTTCAGACCTAAGATGGTTTGCTTTTCTTTGTATCAGTATTAAATTCACTACAAGGAAACCTAAAAACAAAGTCCACCATGGCAGCGTTAAACAAGATTATAAACTTCTAAGGTTGGAGTGTGCAATCATCATGCTAAGGTTGGGGCAGCACTCTGAAACGTGGCTGGGACACAGGGAACTTGTGTCCCCTTCTGCAGGTTCTACAGCCTGAGAGTATTTTGGGGTGGGGTTGGCTCTGGCTGCAACAGTGTTTGCCTCACTAGGAGAAACCCTACGTAGGCCTGGTGGGTCAACATCAGGCCACTGGCTTACCATGGAGATAAGGACATGCATATCCAAGTGCCAGCAGAAGCCTATGGTGGAAACTTAGGGTGATAAATGTGACAGGTCTGGGAGCAGGTTTAATTGCCAGGACAATCTGCAGAACCGGAGGCACCTTCTTTTGGGAGAGCCAGGAGAGGTACTTGACAGATGGGATTTTGCCTCAAGCCTCAGAGAATCACATGGTTCCTGTCTCGTTCTTTCACATCTGTTTGTGGCTCCCTGAGTATTATCTTTTGTGTATTCCCCTCACCTACGTTCCACATGTTTTCTCTCAGAAAACACTGAGTCTTTTCCAGCTGCACCGTAACTTCACTGTAACTTGAATTTAACACCTTTGTACTGCAAGGAAAATGGAGAGGCTCTCATTATCTTTATCATGGCTGCATTCCCAAACTGGCATTTTTAGATGAAGAATAACATTTTTCTTTGGAGAACAAGATTTGTTAGTACCTACATTCTCTTTGATTACACATTAATAAATATAAATTGTGATGTAATTGAGATAAGTCATCGATTCATTTCTCCCATATTAAAGAATAACAAAAGCTGATTATGATAGACTAAAATGCAAATCCCAGGTTGTTTCAGTGCCAAACAATGATTGATACTTAATTTTATTAGAAATTTTAGACGAATACCCAGTTTATTCTGACAGCCCTGTCTGGATTTATTTAGAAATGAAGACTATAGTTGATAGAAACATTGAAAGGATTCCTGGAAGTACCTATTAAAAAGAAATGCTGAGAAATGGAATCATTGCAAATACACATCGTGGTCGAACTTCCTTTTTTAAAATGGAAAAGAATTACACCCTAATCAGGCAGCTAAGGGTCTCTGTGTAAAGTGATTTGCAACTGAATGCTAATGCCATAATTTCTTTAGCAAACAGTTAAGATGTTATGTTTAAAGAGGTAAAAGTGAAAAGAAGAGGAGGAACATGGTGATCAATTTTCCTAGCAGCAAAGCAAGAGAAGAAAATGTGGCTGACATTGAGCTAGTTCTAAAAAATTTAAAATACACCATCACCATCAAGTGTGGGGAGGGTATGCTAAGGCAGTACACAGAAGCAGAAGCAGCAGAGACTAGTAAATAGTGGGAGATTAACGGGCACTTGCTACTTAAAGAAAGGCAGTAATGCAGAAATAGGGGAAAGTTACCAGACCCAGTTCAACCTGCTAAATCCTCAGTTTTCCTGAGAGCCAGCTCTGCAGAAATGGGGGAGATAAATACAGATCCATAAGGGATATTGAAGATTAATAGAACCATGAGGTTAATGTCCAGAGATCTTCAACACAATTCAGATTGTTAACAAAAGACTAATTACCTAATCTAAATAATATCATTTCTCTAAATTTATCACACTCTTCAATGTCTCTTTTGTTTTTTTTGGGGGGGGGGGTACTGGAGATTGAACTCAGGGGCACTCAACCACTGAGCCACATCCCCAGCCCTATTTTGTGTTTTTATGTAGAAACAGGTTCTCACTGAGTTGCTTAGTGCCTCGCCATTGCTGAGGCTGGCTTTGAACTCGTGATTCTCCTGTCTCAGCCTCCCTAAGTGCTGGGATTACAGGCTTGTACCACCATGCCCGGTGGTTGTTTTTTGTTTTATGTTTTTTGATTTTCTTTTTAGCAGATCAGGGGATTGAACCCAAGGGCGCTCTACCACTGTACCATTGAGCTACATCTCCAGCCCTTTTTACGTTTTGTTTTGAGATGGGGCCTTCCTAAATTGCCCTGGCTGGCCTTGAACTTGAGATGATCCTGCCTCAGCCTCAGAAGTCACTAGGATTACAGGCATGTGCTAACTCTTCAGCATCTTTTGAATGTCCTCATCTCATCCCTTCCTGTTAGACATTTTGATCATACTTTGGTTTCTTCCCCTCATATTGTTTCTGCACATCTAATCACACATGACCTTTGCCCTTTCCTTCTTCAAAGTCCTTAACAATGGTGGAATTTCCACTGACACCATCCCTGACAGGAATTTGAAGCAGAATGCTCTTTCATCTCATCTCCCATCTGATTTTCTTTTCTTCCCTTTTTCTTCCTTGTTTTTCTCTCCTTTCTGTTTTGTTCTTTCCTCTCACTCTTCCCTTTCCTTTCTCTCTCTCTCCACGCCTCCTTCCTTTCTTTCCTTCTCTTGTTTCATGTGTGTATTTATTATTAGAAAATTGTAAGGGGCTATTTGCATCATTGCATCAGATGTATTTATCAAAGTCACAAATCACCTTTATCAAAAAGAGTGAGATTTTATAAGATCAGGACTCAGTTGGGTTATGTGGGACACAGTCATTTCAACAGAGCTATTTATTAGGATTATACTCTCGTACTAACTTCCCACTTGGTCTTCCTACCTTTGTCCTCATTTAACCGTGCATACTGCTGCTTAATGAAACTCCTTAAAACAGTGGTTTCTAAGCATGATTTAGAAACAAATGTTTCCCAAGTACATCTTACTAGGGACCGGGGAACATTGAGGATTTAAGTTTGAGTGGATGTCCATCAGCACAGCAGAAAGAACTGGAGCCAACCTTGATGGAAATCACCTAAATCACTTCCCATCTCCCAGCATCTTTGGGGCCACATCCTCTGTTGTGCATTTTAAGTATGACTGCCAGCAATGCTTATCCCAGGAGTAATTCTGAGCTCCAAGCTCTTCACCATTGGCTTTAGAAACCTCATTCTCTTCTGATCATATTCAAGGGTTGTGTTAGGAAAAAAGCAGGCAATCAAGTAGAGAGTTAAACAGGACCTCGAAGAAAGGAAAGCATTCTGTTTTACCTTGAATAATGAAAACTGGAACTTTTCCTTACTGTTCTTATAGTAGTAAAAATGCATGCAGCTAATGGGAAGTGCTGTGGGTGCAAACGATTTTCACTCTATCCTGGAATCAGAACTCTGAAACAACATAGCTTTCAGTAATTAGTTTTTTTTTTAATTCAACAAATATTTATTAAGCAACTACTCTATTTCTGGTATTCTTTTAAGATCTAGGGGAAAATACCACAGTGAATAATACAAAACTGTCTGCCCTCATGAGGCTTATATTCTAGAGGGATAAAAAGGTAACACACAAGATAAATGAGAAAAACATACACTGTGATAGCCAAGGAAGGAAGTCACAGAAGGGGAACATGGTATATAAATGGGGGGTTAGATCTAGTGGTCAAGGCAGGTCCACTGGGCCAGCTGCATTTGAGTGAAGAGCAATAAATGTGTATTGAATGGAGCAGATATAAAAATACACCAGTGAGACACTTGTAGTAGTGCAAAATTCAATTTATAATTTTATCATGGAGTATATATAAGCTTCTCTAGTAGCTAGTAGGAAAATACTGATACAATTATTTGCATTTCAAATATCATATAAGTACTTCGAATGCATAATTGATCACTTAAAGGAACAGGTTTTATTTTTAGATGCTCTTTAAATTATCAATTAACTCTGGAATTTTGAATAGTTTATTTACCTTTTGTATCTTTTGTAAAATAAGAACTTACAGCTCTGGCAATTAAAATTCAGTGTTGGTCATGGGAATGTATCATCTACCAGTGGTGGAGCAGATAAATGTTTCTCATTTTGTGATGATGGCTTGGCTGTCTAAAATCTGAGCAAATTATAGAATTATTCCCATGGGAAATACGGCATGTGCACTTGAACACATTTATCTGTAAATGTGCTTTTTATTTTTCTTAGTCTCTCTAAGGATTTTATTGTTTCTAGAGAATATAGTATGTAATCAAAAGAATAAAGATTTCTGCAAGGCAAGAAAACCCCCCAGAAAGAGAAATTATAAGGCCTTTATGTGAAAATAAATTCTCAATGTACAACTAAAATTAGTATTTGTACAAAAAGGCTTGAGTATCAGTTGGTGCATGGAATTTTATCTCCGTGAAATCTTGTGAGGGCTCCTTGTAACCCACACCTATGTGAGCTCTGGGTTCTGCAGACTTCTCTGACATACTAACAACACCTGTGGGAAATGTATTGACGTTTTTTCTTCTTTTTAAGGAAAAACGAAAAGATCTCAGAGTAAGGAGAAATCAGAATTTGAGCTCAATTTCCTTTAATATATTTCAGTTGTTTTTTTTTTTTTTTCATAGAGGCTTTTCCATCCCAGATTAGCTTGTTGGGGAATTCATAGCTGGGCTGTGGTGCCAAGAGATTAACTCCCCAAGGGATCAGACAATGACTAGTGGCAGGCTGAGCTGAAAGGCTCCTTCCTTGCAGTCACAGGAGGAAGCTCTGGAGAGGAGGTCAGGCAGTCAGTAGAGTTCCTCAGGCTCCCCTCCTCCCAAGGAACCCTGAGCTTCACAGAATCCAAGATTCACAGAATCTTCTGTACCTTCAGAAACAGATGGCTCTCACTCTCTATACCTGTGGATATAATGGAAGCAAACACCATATCAACTCCTATGCCATGAATTAGAAATTGTACAGCAGACTCAGCCTACTGTTTGAAACAAAATTTCTCACCATTTTTCAGAAAAGGTGCCTGCCTAGTTTCATTATGTATCTGCTGGTGGCACGTTCTGTGTAAGTGTGCACACGATACTGCATCAAAACTGGATCTGTAACCAAAAGACATCAAGGAGGCAAAATTGGTGACGACTACCAGAAAAAGAGCAAAAGTGGATTTGTTTTTGTTTGTTTGTTTTCCTTCTTGATTCCAAGATTGAGCTCCAAGGGGTCCCACTACTCTGGTTTTCTGTATGCAACTAAGAAACAGAATGTCCTTAGGAGCAGGATGATTAGGATGTGAGTAAACAGCTTCAAAACAAGATTTAGAAAATATGTCTTGCTAGTTTTCATCTTTGTACAACACAATGGCCTACTGTTGATTGAAAATGATTGCTGAGGAAGGAGGTGAGGAAGGAGAGAGAGGGGAGGGAGGGACAGGGACAGACTGAGAGAGAGAATGGAGAGAGGAGAGAAAGAAGCAGAGAAAAGGATGAGGGATGCAATGATATCCACAATGCAAAAGCACAACATGTCATCCACAAACCAGTACCCCCTTGTCAGATGCTGTGACCATCCTCACATTTACAAGACCTCATAAGAGTGTCTTTTTGCAAACTATTGTATTTAGGTTAGAAAGCATGGATTACTTTACCCTTTGCTAAAACGTGGAAATGCAGAGTTTAACGATAGTTTCTCGTTCTCCTTTTGAATGACTCATTATTATATCAACGTGCAAATCTTTGTACATCTTCCTTAAACAGTTGTGAAAGCCCGCACTTTAGGTAGAATTCCTTGTAAGGAAATAAAAAAGAAAGTGCTGGTGTAATTTCTGGCTTCCTCTCCCAGCACCCAGGTGTGTGTGTGTGCTATGCTCCTGTCTGCCTTATTTTGCCCAGGTTTTATTTGAAGCAGTTGGTCTCCAAATATTTACTAGTTCTGAATTATTGCTGAGCAAACCAAAACAAACCAAGTGCTCTAATGAAAACTGGAGTAATTAAAGGTAATTTTATAATAATGAGTCTATAATCCAGGAAGATATGCTTAAATAATAACCTCAATAAAGAAGTTAAAGGGTCGGGCACGGTGGCACATATCTATAATCCCAGTGACTCAGGAGGCTGAGACAGGAGGATTACAAGTTCAAGGCCAGCCTTGATGGCTTAGTAAGATCCTGTCTTTAAAAATATAAAAGTTCTGGGATGTAGCTCAGTGGTAGAGCACTTGCCTGGCATGTGCAAGGCCCCGGGCTTAATCCCCAGTACATAAATAAATAATTAAATAAATAAATGTAAGTAAAAGGATGCACATACTTTTAATTTACTTCTCTTGGCATGAACTTTGCCTGAGTTCAATTTTTTTTTAATACAGATAAAGAAGTACAATTCACTATGTCAGGAATTTCAATCTGCCAAAATAATATAACAGTTCTAAGTTATATGCCTTGAAATATGTAATACCAAAATTAACAAAACTTCATATTAAGAAATATGAAATTTGATAAGTGTTTTGTAAGATTTTTATAAATTTCTTTTAGTAACTGAATGTACAAGCAAATTAACTTTAGTAGGAATGTGAAGATATACAGTTACATAGTAAATTTGTCCTAAAGGGTATACACAGTATACTGTACAAATAAACCATAGAATAAATACACTAATATAGTAACATTTGAGATCAATCCTAAACATAGGGCTTTTTTTTTTCATCTACATCCTCTGTTTATTCAATTGAATGGGTCAAAATTGATTTTAAGAACAGCGAAAAACCAAAACCGTCCTGACTTTCTTCCATGATGTTAAATCTATCCCTGAAATTTGGCCCATTTTGGCTGTTGTTGGCTACCATAATTTTTTTTTTAATCTAGAAAATGAAATATTTCAATAAAAGAAGCTCCAAAATATGGATTTTATAAAGGAAATACATTGTTCTGGAGCATGTTCATGACATGTCTTATTAAATCACGTTAAAAGGTTTTGAAAATAAACTCTGGTGGGTTTTGGGAAAGATGATATTTATATTGCCACTGTTATTTTCTAAGCAATTTTGTCTGAAGATCTAGATAGAACCCAGGAGGGGATCAAAGAGGATCAATCATTAGGATCATTGGGGAACCGAAAACATCATTCTGGGGCTTATGGGGGGAGATAAGAGAACAGAGAGGCCAGGCCAACCCAATCTCTATCAAGTGGAGGTTCTGAAAATAAGTAAGACATCTGTGGAAGGTTAACCTTAGCTTACATCCTGAGCTACCTTCACCTCTAGGCAAGTGCTTGCTGAAGAGCAACACTGAGAAGGTCTTTCTTGAGAAAAGGGACCAAGAATAATATGGAAAAATCAGTCTTTTGAAATATCTGCTTAATGTTATTTGCTAAATTACCCATGCAATTCAATAAAAGATGAGGCAATACTAAATTAGGTAATAATATTACAAGAAAAAATACTTTGTATGCAGTAAATAGAAGATATGGAACTATTAAATAATTCTTAAGTAATAATAAAATTCCTAAGATGTAATGATAAAATAGTTTCCCTGAAAGCATAAAGACTTTTATCTTCAAAACTCTCTCTTCTTTTCTCTCTGCCTCTATTTGTTTACTCATCTAGGACAAAATTAAACAAACTCATTCATACCATCAACAGAACAGGGTGAGACTTGAATATGAAATTCATTTAAGGGACAGGCAGGAGGCTTCCATACTTTATGATGTGCACAAAGCTCTATGGATCCTTACAAGGTGACCAAAATTCATGTGCTAATTAACCCTGCAGGGACTCGCAAATGCCTGTGTTTGTTACAGGGCAATGCTTTGATCTCACTTTTTAGCAAGTGTGCCCCCTTTAAAACACATAATGCTTTTAAATACCTTTACTAAACTGACAGCTTGATCAAAGTCTTCCTTTTTCACCCCCAAATAATTACATGAACTATCTAGTGAAAGAAATTTATCTGCATATTTAGGAATCTGTTCCAAATCTAGTGTGTGTTTGTGTGTGCATTTACCAACTACATGTATCACCCACAGCAAAAGCTAAACAAGATTACTGATTCCCAACTACCAAAGGATAAAATCAATTTATCATCCATTTTAGTAGAAGCCATGGAGTATTACAAGTGATTAAATTGAAGGAGACGCTTTGGGCAACATAGAACAGAGCATCTCTTGATAAAATTATGACTCAGCCTGTCAATTTTGGTAAGCCTGTGATGTGGTTAGGCAGGGTCAGCTCCTCTGGGACCCTAGTTACAAAGACATTTTCTTATGGTTGACTTGTCCCTGGATCCAAGGGAGGAAATAACAATCTCAAAACAACTCTTTATGGTTTTCCCATTTCCGTGTTGAGTAAGAAAGGCATTATACATTTGTGTTTGTTATAAACAAGGTTTATTCTAGCTGATCACAGAATAGGGACAATAAAAATTGACAAACTCTGCTGATGTGGGTATAAGAGAACTGGATTAAGTCAGGGGAACAGTGCACATCTGGACCCTGCTTCTGATTCCTACTTGCATTATGACCTTGGGTAAATCACTTTTGTTTCCTTGTTCTCAGCAAAGTAATAAAGACACACTGTATTGACGATTCCAGTCCCATTGAACTGTCAACGTTTTTAAACACATGACGATATAAACATGAAGTTGACTTTAGTATAGTGAGTATTTCAAAGGAAGGAAATAGCATGGCTGTAAACATGTATTAGGTTTTTTGAGATCCAATAGTATCTTTTGAATTTTAACTTGTATTCTAAGAATACTTATGTGCATAGAAGTTTAGTGGTAAAGAAATTACAAACAAGTATAAGACACAAGAAATAAACACGTAGAAAACTAAGAATGATTAATGTATAGGTGCAAAGGAAAAGACCATATTTAACTCAAAATCCATCTTATCAGAATTTCAAAAGAAGGTCAAAAAGGGAAAAACATAAGCAGCAAGGATCTTACTTAGTGAAGACTTAAAGGTCTGGAGTAGGAGGAGAGCCAAATGATGCTCCCCTCCTGGCCGGCTGTGATTTTCTCCCATAGTTCCTGGCTTTACACTGCAGCCTTCATGAGGATGTCAAGGGTGCATGGGTGCCATATTGAATGGAACCTGTTCAATGCCCTGTGTCTCCATCAGGCAGTAAGTTTCTTTTCAAGGACCTGTATGAGGAGCTAACACAGAGCCCTGGCTTAGTTTAAGTGGAGATGTTATGTCAACTTTCTTGAAAGCTCACAGTGGACACGAAAGTGTGAATATATTAAAGGATTAAAAATTAGAAAAAATGAGAAGCTCCCCATTTACTTGGCCAATTTCTTGGGTCTAAAACTTTGTTTTTTAAGACACAATCATCCATTGATCAAATATGGTAAATGAATTGAATTCAATATTGCTGGGTTTATAGCTATTAAAATGACTCAGGTCCTGTTTTGTGACTAGGGAAGGTTTTAAGGGAGACCAATTGAAAATAAAATAAAAACAAAAATAAGTGAAAAGTACAATCAGAAAAAAAAATAACACCAATTAATTCTGCAAACCAGAAAGAAAGCATAAGATATCTCATGGGTTTTTCAAAGAAGGACTCTCTCCTTCCAGGACCTGGCCAGCTGTCCAAGGACATTGCCATCCTGGTTTTCATTTACCTCATCCTCCAAAAGCTTTCTTTTTCCATATCAATATCAAAGGCTAAGCCCATGTGTATCAGGGACTTCACAGATTTTAGCATGCATTTCATGGGATTGAACATCTGTTAAAAGATGATATTCAAGTATTACAGCCAAATGAGCACATTAGCTATTCAGATATAAAAAAAAGGAAATAAGGCAGTCTTTTTAATCTTGCCACACCCTATGGAGTTATATCATCAGCGTACAGAACACCTGTTAATAGAGCTTCAACATTTGAGTTATAATTAAATCAATGGCACTTATTCTGTAAGAGGGAAATCTAAGAATTTCCCATTTGTTACACAGTAAGTATTGACCTTTAAGAGAATACTACTATATACAGGTGTATGGCACAGGTAATGTCTTTTTTTCTTGTTAATGACCTTGTGAAGCATTCATTTTATAATAGGAAAAACTAAAGCTCAGAGTGAATGACATCCTTCTCTTGTACCTGGATCCCCTTACCATTTCCCCTACTTCTTATTTATTTGTTTGTTTATTTATTTATTCTATTTAGGTTTACATGATAGCAGAGAGTATTTTGATTCATTGTACACAGATGGAATCTGCTCTTAGCACTTAGTATTTTGTCTCCTCTCTTTCTATATTCTAGTTAAACCTTTGTCTACTCATAAAAAATCTTGACTATTGAAAAATTCTGAACTTAATTTAATTTCCTATTTCTAAAAGGATTTTACTAGATTTCTGGTTAAAACGTGCTTATACATACCCATAGTTTTTATAATATGTTTTATCAAGTGTACAGGATATTTCATGCTATTTGTAATGTACAATTTTCCACCTACTGTTTATTAATAAATGAGGTTTATCTTAGTATCCTCATTCCTTCAATAGCCAGCACACTTTCTTTTCTTGTGAGAAATCAACAACTTTGGCGAATTCCAGGCTTCTTAGTATCTCATATCTAGAAGTCCACCAAATTTGCTGTCCTCAGTATATACTCCATAATGCTTATTTGTCCTGTACTTTCTTCTTTATATCAAAATTCTTACCTCTCTAATAACCCTCCTTCCTGCAGAATGGAAGGAAGAGGTGTAGTCAAATGGAGTCATATGGAAGAATTCATGGATTGTAATTTCTCAAGCTCTCCCATTCATTCAACAGATAAATATATGTTTACTGATTCCTTGCTAAAGGCAAAAAAGCTATACTACAGTTGAGGTAAAGAAACAAATGAGTGGAACTCACAGTCAAATGAATTAGGCAGAAAGTAATAAGCAAGACATAGTCTATGTAGATAAACAAGGAAGTGAATTCAAAAGTTCTGCCATATGGAGGTCATGCTGGAGAGCTTTATGTGCAGCTGGAATTCAGACTCTTTCTGAAAGATGAAGCACATGGACATTGAAGGTGAGAAAGCATGTCTGAGAACCCATTGTGGCATAAATCTACTTAGACCACAAGGACATCTCCCCATGGAGAGTGGGTCTCAGGGACAGTGGTGGACAAATTGGGCATCTTTCCGGCAGGTTTCCATTTACTTCCTGTGGAAAACATCAGCATTTCCTCTGCAGTAAGCTGATCTGGTTTACTTAGTTGTTGTTCTCAAGATTCCTCCATTTTAGTTGAAATAACCAGAGATTATGAGGCTGTGTGATCAGACTTGCTGCACCTTTTGAAAATATTTGTTGTAATACAAACCAATTTAATTTATATTACATAAAATTCTAAAAGCTTTTTTCTAAACTTCTGAAATTGGATCTGAGTATGAATCTAGAAACTTTCACTTCCAATCATGTTTCTGTTCAGTCATTAAGTTAATCATGTTAGCCTAGCATTTCTCCACATCCATTTATATATACTGTGGATAAAAATTGCAATAATAAAATAAAGATATATAGGAATAACATTTCCCAAACTCCTGTAGGTCCAGAGTTCATTTCGATAGGAGACTTCTGAATCATATCGCATACTTTCTGGAGAAGAAAAACTGATTTTGTGCTGCTGGCTGGTTCATAGATCAATTTAGAGAAAGAAAATAGCACAGAAACACATTTCTAAAAGGATAGCTCCTGAGAAGTCTTAGAACATTAATTTTTCTGTCAAGAGCACTAATGTGCTAATCCAGCCAAAAATGATCTGCTGAAGTATAGGATCAGGAAATATGATGTGTGGTATCACATTTTATAGGAGTACACATTGCATTCTAAAGAAGTTTCTGTGTCTCAAGAAAGTCCACACCCACCCTTCCCCATAAATCCAGTTGTCTGTAGCAAACATGGTCTTTCTCAAGCAGATTATCTGTACTTTCTCAATTCTTACTCATCTATTGACATGAATTACAATGTGTTTTTCTGGCTTGTGTGTGTTTCAGCTTGAAATCTCAGTTTTGTAGCTTGCCAGAACACTGTGCTTTATACTTGCTAAAACCACATTGCATCTAAAAGTCTTTTCCCTTACACCATCATTTTAAATGACTGCCAACCAAAATTATCTTCTCACTAATAACACATATGCTCTTCCTCCAAAAGTTCTTCTCTAGCAACAGAGGTCTACTTCCTAAGAAAGAAATCCAAGAGAATAGAAATCAGGGGATAATTTGTTGTTTTACTGAAATAAAATCTTCATTGACATATAATGCATGTGCCACAAATTCACCATTAAACAGCATGTAATTTGGTGTTTTAGGCATATTTATGGAATTGTGCAATTCATCAACACTATCTAGTTTGGAAAATTTTTATCACCTACCTCCCGGAAACCTCACCTATTAGCAATCACTCCTCATGACCTTGTTCATCCAATTCTCTTGCAACTACTGATCTACTTTGTTTCCAAAGATTTGACTACTCTGGATAGTTTATATAAGTGCTTCCATTTTATATATGTGGTACCATTCTTTTAGGTCTGACTTATTTCATTATAAAGCTTTCACTGTTTATCCATGTTGTACATGTATTTCATTTCTCCATTGCATGGACACACCAGATGATTATGCTTATCCATTCATCAGGTGGAGAACAGTTGAGTAGTTTCCCTTTGGGAGCTATCATGTATAATGCTGCCATCGATATCCAGTGTAAGTTTTCATGTGCACATGATTTAAATCCTCTTGTGTGTATACCTAGAAAGATTTCTGGGTCACACAGCAATTCCATGTTTAACTATTTAAGGAACCATTTTCTCTAATGGCTATTTTACATTCCTACAAGCAATCTGTCAGTATTATAGCTTCTCTACATCCCCTCCAACATCACATACTGTTTTTCTTTATTTATATTCTTAGTTGTTTTTAAAAATTTTATTTACTTTAATTTTAAACTGATACATAAGAACACAAAAATTATACATGTAAGTTGGGTAACTTATGATGTTTTGATACACATGTTGATTGCATAACATTTAAATCAAGTTAAATATCTATTTTCTCAAATATTTATTATTTAATTATGGTGGGAACTTTCAAAATCCTTTTTTCTGTCTTTTTGATGTACACAGTACATTGCTACTGTCTGCAGTCACCCTTCTGTGCAATAGCTTTATCCATTCAACAGTTGCTCCTGTCTAACTGGAACTAACTGCTCTTGGTCAGCCTTTCCCTATCTTTCCCTTACTCTCTCTAACCTCCGGTAACCACTGCTGAACACTCAATTTCTATGAGACCAACTTTCTGAAATTCCACATGTGAGTGAGATCATGTGGTATTAGTCTTTTTGTGACTGGATTATTTTACTTAATATAATGATCTCTATTGTCATCCATGCTGTAGTAAATGACAGGATTTCATTCTTTCTTTATGCTTGAATAGTATTCCACTGTGAATATGCATCACATTTTCTTTATCCATTCAACAGTTGATGGAAACTTAGCTTTTTTCCATTTCTTGGCAGTTGTGAATAGTGCTGCAATAAACATGGAAGTATGTATGTCTCTTTGACATACTTATTTCATATCCTTTGGAGATATACCCAGGAGTAGGATTGCTGGATCACATGCTAGATCTATTTTTAATTTTTTGAGGAATCTCCATACTGTTTTCCATAATGACTGTACTAATTCACATTCCCTTAAACAGTGTTTATGGAATATGGTTGGGATCTGAGTTAATTCTATTCTATAGAAATATTGAGTTTTCCAGGTATCATTTGTTTAAAATAAGTAGTATTCTATCTATAGTGGAAATCAAGTGTCATAAATGTAAAGTTGTATTTCTGCACATATGATTCTGTTCTACCAATCTGTTAACCTATGACAATGCCAGTATTATACTGCCCTAATTATTGTAAGTTTTTATAGTATGTTTTCAAATTAGAAAACGTATGACTTTTAACTTTTGGGGGGTTGGGTTCTGGGGATTGAATTCAGGGGTGCTTTACCGCTGAGCTACATCCCCAGAACTTTCTCTTATTTATTTTGAGACTGGGTCTCACTAAGTTGCCTAGACCTACCTCCAACATTTTAAATCAAGAGTATTTAGACTATCATCCTTTTGCATTCTATATAGATTGTTAGATAACTTGCCAGTTCCTCAAGAAGTAACGAGGGTGTACTAAATCCGTAGAAAATTTGAATATTGTTATTTTAATTCATAAGCATAGAATACCATCCCATTTTTTAGATCTTTAATTTTTTTGAACCATGCTTTGCATCTGTTAGAGGAGAAATCTTACGTCTTGTTTCTTTGTGCTTAAGTCTGTATGAAATTTATTCCTGTTTACTTCTTTTTGATATCATTATAAATGGAAGTTTTTAAGATTTCATTTTTAGATTGCTTATTGTTAGTGTTTTCTGTATATCAATGTATCTTAACCAGCTTGCTGGACTTGTTCATTGTCTTTCATTTTTATACAAATTCCTCAGGATTTCTATATATGAGATCATATCATCTATGGCTTTACTTCTCTTCTAATTTGGATATTTAATGTTCTCTTCTAGAAATATCCTCCAATATAATGTAGAAAAGAAGCAGGCAAAGTAGATATTTTTGACTTACTCCTGACCATCGGGGGAATGTAGTGTTTTTCAGCATTAAATATGATCTCAGCTATGGACCTTCCATAGCTGGTTTTCATTAGCGTAGGGCTAGTTGCTTATACCAATAGTTTGTTGAATGCTTTATATGATTAAACTGTCTTTTATTCCATTTAATACTTTTTGTTTTAAGTCTATTGGGATGGGCATGTGGATTTTGTCCTTTAATCTACTGATATAATATATTACATTGATTTCATATGTTAAGCTCACCAGGCTTTCCTGGGTAAATTCCATTTAGCCCTGCTGTATAAATTTTCTTGTATATTGTTGGATTCAGTTTGCTATTTTTTTGTTGAGGATTTTTGCTTCTATGCTAATGACAGATATTGATCTGTAGTATTTTTTCTTTTGATGCCTTTATCTAATTTTGATGTCAGATTAATAAAAGTCTTAGAGCTAGAGTTAGTCTATATTTCAGAAATATTTGTGGAGGAATAGCATTAATTATTCTGAGCTTTTGATAGAATTCACTAGCAAAGCTAGCCTGGCTTTAAATTCCCAGGAATGTCTGAGTTTTTAAAGACTCATCTAGAAATCTCATTCCTAGTTTTCCCTTTCAGATGCTTTCATCATTCTTTTGATAACTAATTCATCCATTACTTTTTATAGGTATATTCACATTTTCCCTTTTTTTTCATGAATCAGTTTTGCTAATTTGTGTCTTTCTAGAACTATGTCCATTTTCCCTAGGTCATTTCCTTTGTTGGCCTAGAATTGTTTTCACTGTTCCTTGTAATGTATTTCATTTGCAGTAGATGTTACTGGCAATATCTAGTAATGCTCTGATGATGTCTTCTTTTCAGTTTTGATTTTAGAAACTGGAGTCTTCTCTCTTTCCAAAAATATATTCCAATCTCCAAACCACAGAACCTAGGAGAGTGACATTATTCAGAAACGGTGTCTTTGCACATGTAGTCAAGCTAGGGATTTTGAAATGGGGTCCTTGTGGATTCTCTAGGCCAGTCCTAAATGCAAAAAGTGTCCTCATGAGACAAAGACAGTGGGGCAACGAGACAGACAGGAGACACACCAAAGGAGAAGGCCATGTGCCTATGAAAGCAGATTGAAGTTACTCAGCGACTGGCTAGGCAATGCTTGCAGCTGCCAGATATAGAAAAAGTAAATCAGGACATTTTATGGGAACACAGCTGTACCTACCCCTTGACTAAGGAATTCTGGCTTCCAGAATTGTGGGAGAATCAGTTTTGGTTTTTTTAAGATGCTCAGTTTGTATTCACTTGTTGCCGTAGCCATGGGAGACTAATACAGTTCTCTCTGGGTAAAGGTTTGTCAATTTTGTTGATCTTTTCAAAGAACCAACTTCTGGTCTCATTGATGTTCACTTTTGGTTTCTTTTATCTATCTCACCTATTTATTATTTATTATTTTCTTCCCTCTGCTTGCTTTGGATTCAATTTGCTCTTCTTTTCCCAGTTTCTGGAGGTAGAAAGTTAGGTTATTGATTTGAGATCTTCTTTATTTTTAATACAAATGGTTATAGCTATAAATTCCCTCTAAGTACTGCATCTCATAGGTTTTTATATATTGTATTTTTATTTTTATTCAGTCAAAAATATTTTGTAATTTCCCACTTGTTTTATTCTTTGACTCATTGAATAATTAGGAGTATATTGTATAATTTCAATATATTTATGAATTTTCCAAATTATCTATTTGCTATATGAAATTTCTAATTTAATTCCACTGTTGTCAGAGAACATACATTGAATTATTACAATAATTTTAAATGTATTGACAACTGTTACATAGCCTAACATATAATTTAGTGGAGAATATTACATGTATACGTAAGAATAGTGTCCATCATGATGCTGCTGGCCAGAATGTTCTACATTAAAGCACCTTGATTTATAGTGTTCTGAAATTCATCTTCCCAAAGTGGAAATTGTAATAAAAATTTGAATTATTTATTTTTCTATAGCATTTACATATTACATTTATTATTGGGTATTTAACTTTTAACAATAATCATTGAATTGTTTCTGTCTTCTTTCCACTCTGCATTTCATTATTTTATAAATACTTCTAAGTATATACATGTTTATGTCTCCTGAATGGGGTGACTTATTTATCATGATTTAACTTCTTTCCTTAAGTGATATCAATTTAGTCTCTTCACTTCTTTTTTTGTTGTGGTTGTTTTTATTCAAATTGATATTTTTCCATTCTTTCAAATTTTAACCTATTTTTTAATGCTAAAGCATATCTCTTGTAGAGAGAATATAGTTTTACAATATTTTTAATCTCATCTGTCAATTTTTCTTTAATCAGAATGCTTGAATTATTGACCTATGTGGTAATTAGTGAAAAGGTAGAATCTATAGGTATGGTGATACCTTGAGTTTTAATTTTTGCTCAAAATTTCTTTGACTATCTGAGGTCTTTTGTGCTTCTCTATGAATTTTAGAATGCTTTTTTTTTTCTTTTTGGTTATGTGATAAACATCATTGGAAATTTGATGAAGATTGCATGGCTTTGTAGATAGTTTTAGGTACTTTGTCCATTTTAACAATGTTACTTCTCCCGATCCATGAATATTGGAGGTCTTCACACTTTTTGGTGCCTTCTTCAATTTCTTTCTTCAATGTTTTATAATTTTCATCATGTAATTCTTTCACTTTCTTAGTCAAGTTTATTGCTAGTTGTGTGTGGCGATTGTGAATGAGATTGCTGTCATGATTTTTTAGGAACTGTATTATTGATGTATAGAAAAGTGACTGGATTTGTATGTTGACTTTGCAGTGTCCTAACATACTAAGCTTATTTATCAGTTCTAATTGTCTTTTGGTTGAGTCTTTGGATTTTTCTATGTACAGAATCATAGCATCTGCAAACGGGTATAATTTGACTTCTTCCTTTCCTGTTTCTGTGCCCTTTCTTTCTTGCTCATGCCTAATGGCTTGGGTTAAAACCTCTAGCATCAGATTGAATAAGATTGGTGAGAGTGAACAACTTTGCCTTTTTCCTGATGTTTGAAGAAGAGCTTTCAGGAGAATGCTTGCCTACAATGCATAAGGTTCTGCATTTACTCCATAGCACAAGAAATAAATAGATAAATGAATAAATAAAAACAGTTTGTAAAAATTCACATCCTATCTTTAATAATCCTTTTGACTGTTCCTCCATCTTCTGTACTTCTGCAACTCCTGTTTGCATGTTTTCTCATGCTTGATAGCACCACACAGGTCTCTGAGCCTCTGTTCATTTTTCTTTGCTTTTTTTCCCCTCCTCATTCTCTAGACATGAAAATCAGAGTTGACTGGTTTAAAGTCAGTGGATTCTTTTTCTGTCTTTCACATCTTCTCTGGAACCTTTCCAGTGAGTGTTTCATTTCAGTTATTCTGCCTTTGGACTTTGCAATTGTTACTTGGTTCTTTTAAAAGTGCCAATAAATGTCTCTACTGATATCCTTCATGAGTGTGACAGGATTCTTATGGTTTCCTTTAATACTTTAGATATGGTACCTTCAATTGTTTGAACACATTTACAATTGTTGATTTAACATTTGCCTCTAAGACCAATTTCTAGACTTCCTGAAGATTAGTTTCTATTCACTTTTTCCTGTGTATGGGTAATTCTTATTTCTGGAAAACCTCCCCATTTTCCTGAAAACTAGACACATTAAAGAATAAAATGTGGCTGCTTAAGAGATGAGTGTCCCCCATCAATGGAGATGTCATTATTGCTCTTGCCACTTGTTCATTTTGTGACTTCCATAGCTTAATTCTGTTAAACCTGTACTCCTGTTGTGTGCAAATGCTGAATTTGTGTGCGGTTATATTATTCAGATACTGACTGGATAGAGATTTTTCTTAAATGTTTTGAAACAACACATCATATCCTTTGCTGAATGGCCTTGTATTTGTGCTGGAGCATGCTTTCAAAGCTCCTGCATGCATTTCATTATGAGTTTGACAGTTTTATGTTTTGCTTTTGCAATGCCTTTGGGTCAGCTAGTGGTGAGAAATTAGAATCTTTTTTTAATATTTTTTACAATCCTGCACATATATTCTATATTCCCAGGAATGTCTGAGTTTTTAAAGACTCATCTGGAAATCTCATTCCTACTTTTCCCTTTAAGATGCTTTCATTAGACTATCCTAAGTCCCTGCTAGGATCACACCAGTCACCAGAGATATCAAGTGATCAGTTGCCACAGGTTGGTTATGAAGAAAGTTCTCAGGACAGTGGGATCTGCAGAGGGAGCTCTTAGATGAACTAAAGAATGGCCCCGCACATGTGATGTTTTAAGGGACTGCTTAGTGGTTTCCATAGTTCTCCCTAGCTGGATCCTCTGAGGAGCTTCAAAGTGTCCTTTTCTTCCAGTGGCTGCCAAGTTGCTCTTTTCCCATGGCTATCATGGTTGTGAAGCTGTTGGGTTTTTATTCTCCATGGAGCTTGGGCAGGACCGATAAAACTCAGGCATGTTGAGATGCCCAATGATCATGCTTCCTACCAGACACAGCCATTCCTCTTAAACAAGCATTTCTTGATCATTGCTGGCCTTTTGTCAATCTTCAGAGGGGTGACAAGGCTGAGTCTGACAATTTTTATTAGTCTTCCCCTCGCTTTTATGGAGGACAGTATTTTCAGAGGCCTTTACACCACCAATCAGGAAGTGTGAAAAGAAACAAGTTTTTTCACAGGTCCCCTGTGAGTCCCTGGCTAGCAATGTGACCTGCAGGTATTAATGCTGGCTCTGTGTCCTCATTGGTGTCATCTAGAAAGTGAGATCGTCTGGACTATGATCGCTATGATTCAATTACAATCTTTAATGTGAGTCATTTCTTAATGATAGGAAAGCTTTGACAAGAACACTCATTTAAAGTGTTTATTTAAATTTCATGATCTTCATGAATTTCTATTTTCCAGTACACATTGTTTCGTCACTTACTATTTCAAGTCCTTAATTTTCTTTAAGCATAAAATAATATTATATGTTTACTATTAACATGAAATATTTCATTATTAAGAGCAAGAGTAAACAAATAATTGCCAACATGGATTGGTACCTTCTTGCCATAGGACATTAGATCAAATACATATACACTTATTAAACTTAACAGATGTTGCATGTGTAGCAACTACAGAAATCTTATATAAAGTTTTGAGAATATACTCTGCATCCTTGATGTTGTGTGTGCAAGGCTCTGGAGAAGCACATAATGCTGGAGAATGTGAGGACATCTTAGCTATTGTATGTCTGTTAAATAATTAAATACAGTTTAGAGGAAAGAAAAGACATGCTTTTATTCTTAGTTCTAAATACACCTTTGCTACTCTGCAGCTCATCTCCACATGGTCTAACTGGTGAGATAGTCAGTAGACATAATTGCACTACAGTATTGAATCAGAGCTGATTGTTTAGAATGGAAGAGGTCATATAATTGTATTTTATTACAGAATTTCATTAATTATAAGGAGGACCTCTGATAAATTTAAAAGAAAAACAATTGTCAAAAATGACCATATGATTTAATTAAATAGTTCTACCCCTAAATAACCCAGATCACAAAATGTGTGTAAATGCTCTCATAACCAAGGTTTTGGATCAAAAGGTGCAGTTGCCATTATTCTGTTTATTCTCTAACCATACTTACAGTGAAATATGCTGGAGTTACTTTTACAGAAGTATTTTCCATGAGCTCTAGCTCACTATTGACCATGTACCAAATACTCACCAAGGCACAGAGGATACGCAGTTAAATGAAGTGCAGTTCTTTTCCTCCATAGATTTATAGTTGCTCAGGAAGGAAAGGTATATGGTCAGTCATTGGCATTTCTATAAACAATGAACAATGATTTGGGCATCTAAGTCCATATTATCTATTCCCATAATAGTCACTGTAAGATTTGCTACAACAAAAACTGAATTTCTTTTGATTTCTCTTTTCTGAATCTCCCATATATCTTATTTTGCTTACTTAGTCCAAAAATGAGTTTTATGTTTAAGAGTTATGATAAAACAATGTATCCTGTAGCATTGACACTAATGAGGCTACAATGTGAATATGGCAAAGAGTAAAGCTATTATGTAGGTAACAACGTGAAAGATAAATGAAATCTTCACACGATAGGAAATGATGCCAGATTCTACTTTGCTAAATCAGGTGGAATTCAGGTTGATTAGTCTTGTCCTAGTGCAGCCCAAATTATCTTGTTATTGCACATTACAGAAAAATAAGATAGTAGCATACATTCTCAACACTTTCCTCATTATATTTTCCAAAGCTGAAACCACTGCAATTTAACATGCTAAGTGGTTCCTATGCAGCATCTGAGGCTTTTAAGGACTCATGATCAATATCAAGTCTTTTTTCTTCCTTCCCTCCACACTTTCAGCTGATCAGAGTAGTAAGTAGTTATTCCTTACAACTGTTCTCAAACGAGAAAGATGAAAGAAGACTCCACGAGACTATGACTTGAAAGCATTTTAGGAACTTACTTCTTTAATTGAACTATTGGGTAAACTAATTAATGATAACACAGGGAAGAAATTGGTCATGATTAAACCTGAAATTATCTTTCTGCATGAGAACTATTGTAAAGGTCATTACTAAAATTTAGGGAAATAAAAATGATGGGGAAAAAGGTAAAAGGAAAAGATAGAAGACGGAAAATGCCAGGATACAAACATGACCTTATAAAATATTCCTATTTTATTCTATTCTATAGAAAGATGGTTTTCCTTTAATTTCATAACATGGGAAATTTTCACATGTCAAAAATAATAGAAATTTAGTACTAAGCAACTTTTAAAAAGTACACAATTAATTTATCCCATGTCATAGGCCATCTAATTATAGCTAACTGATGCATAGTGTCGTGCATTAGATTTTGATGACGTACCACAGCATTGCGTAGCATGAGTTACAGAATAAACTCTTGGAGGAATCTATTAGCCAAAGAGCAGTGGAGGTCTGCACAATACCTGATCATCCTATCTTTCCACTGAGAGACAGACTGGCAAAATAGGCCCCTTTCCTTTTAGTTGCTCTCCCTATTCATAAAGGAAATCTTAAGAGCAAACTAACATATTGAGGAACAAACATATTCTTGACTCGTAGCATTAGTTTTCTGAATTCCCAGGACCTACAAATTCTTGATCCCCATGGGAATTTGTAGTGCCTACAGCTACAGCAAAGAAACATGGGTCCTGTAGGAAACCAAGTTTGGATGAGTCTCTCCAAATAGTGAGGTGTTAGGTGGGACCACTTCCGGCTAGATCACTGTCCAGACAATGCACAGTAAATTTCTGCAGTCACTTTTGGATCCACCTCTATTGATTTCTCTCACTCTGCAACCAAAATTGCTGTGCTTAACTACCTAAACTGCTAAGCAAATGCAAGTGTGTAATACACTTACAATCACTGTGATGGCTGAGTAGATCATAACACTATTCCTACCATAATTTCTGAGGCTCTTGTCCAAATCTAACTGTTCTCATTTCCAGGGCCATCTCCACAAGGGGTAAGTCCTGTCATGGCACCCCCTGTTCTGGCTCATACAAAAAATCAGGTTCAAGAGCCTTCTTGCTATCATAGGCAGAAAGTAGATGCAGAAGGTTCAAGGTGGTTAGTAAGGGGAAGAAAAATCACACAGTACCAGATTCTTTGTGAAAGAAAGGGGAAATTGTCTGTTTCTGTTTTATGCATTGGTACACACATTTGCATACCAGAATACAGCACTATAAATTGCCAGGCATTTCAGGCCTTCTGATTGTCTATCTTTGTTAAATGAAAAGTGTTATGTAAGATTCTGCTTTACTTGTATAAAAGGAAGTACCCTGTGAGAAGCTCCAGTGCTGTTAAATGCTTTCTAGCAGGAGGCCTGGGCCTGGTGAGAATGGGTGGTTTGTGGGGATATATAATTTTCATGTTGCAGATACATAGCATATGAGTTCCCTACAGTGTTGGGAAAGGAAATACAAGTTCATCCCCTTGCCAGTCTGCACCTGTTGTTACAACTCTTAAATCTAATATTTTTCTTAGTTCTGTGACTATTCCTTCAAAAAAAAAAAAAAAAAGAAAAATAATTACCTGGCCAAATCCCCAAACGCTCAGGGATGCATTATGATAGATTATGGAAATGTAGCCAATGAATGTTGTGGGTTTCTTCTTTTCCCCTCATTCGCCCACATCCACTTTCTCTTGCCAATCTTCTTTGCTTTTCTGACAGTATTTGTTTTCTGAATGAAATTCAAACAATCTCCAGAAAGGAAACATCCTCCCCACAATCCCCCTGCAGTGAAAACCATTGTATGCACTCGGTTCTTTATCTTCCTTTTCAGAGGAATGTGTATTATTAAAATGACCAATTGTTAGGTGGTAGAGACTTGGAGAAGAGGGACAATGTGAGATGTCACAGTCAGGAGGCGCCTCCGAACAAGGGACATTTCAGCTGAAACTTGAAAAACACTCAGCTGGGTATTGATCTCAGAGAAAAGTAATCTAGGAAGAGGGGGAGGTGGAAATAAGTTTAGTGTCAGAAAAAGTGCGATGTGGCTCATGTGCGGCTGCGGCATTGTTTTGGGAAATGGGATAAGGTAGGCATGACAGAGATCAGAGAAGGACTTAAGGGTGTGCTTGGGTTTAGTTCTGAAAGGAATTGGAAGTCATCGGGTGATATAAGCAGTCGAGTGATATAACTAGATCTGTATTTTAAAAGATCACATTGGCAGCTTTGTAGAGAAAGGACCGGTCGATGTGCAAGAATGGAAGCCCAGACCCTCCAGAGAGTGCTGTTATTTCAATTGACAACATAAAGCAACAAGGGAGCAGGGAGCCGTAGACCAGATGGAGAGAACTGGCCTGATTTAGGATATTTTGCAGAATCCAAAATGATTCGGATGCTATTCAGCAGCTGCCTAATATCCCATTATATGGATGTACCATGACTTATTTAAACATTGCAAAGGACACTTTAAAATTCAAGTCATCAGTGCATATTCTACTACTTATAAGAGATCTACTATTAAGAGAAATCTATTCAGTTTCTGTTCCTCGAATTGCCTTCTTTTACAACACTTACACCCTGTGAATATCCATTAAAAAAGAATAAGGCAGTACCCTCGTTGTCCTAAAAAAATGATGAATGGTTTTATCCATCTTTATTTTTAAACCGCTGTCTTGTTTCAGTAAAAGTTTAATTTTTAAAATGAGAATGGATATAATGGATGAGTGAGCATTCTATATATCATTCAAATATATATTCAATTTGTCATGGAGTTTAATGTTATCACTTTGCAGATTTTAATTTTTAGCTTTGAGTAGAGCAGACTTGAGGAAATATGGGAATACCTGCAGGAATCAGATGATATTTGATAATTATACCACTCTTTCACTTTAATTCAAAATTAAACTCAGGAGAATTAGAATAACTTAAATAAACCAATAAAAATTTTGGCTATGTAATTCAGAGCTTAACTGAAAATGAAAAGTTATGCATCCCCTAAATTTTTCCATAGGCAGTTCATTTTTATGCTTACTATTAACTTTCAGTATATTTATTAAAATGTTAGACTTTATCCTGAATCACCTAAATCTTCCATGGGCCCTACATGTAGAAAATAAGTTGACAGATGCTTAATTTGGGGGAAACTGCTTACTTTTGCATAAAACTAATTTTTTTATGAGAGGCAAGTATTAAAAGAAATTATTTATATGCCTAAAAATTCAAATGCTTTAGTCATGATTAGTTGCGTAAAGAGAATATATCACCTACATTTGGAAGAAAACCTTAGATGCATGGAACTTAAATGGAATGAATAAAAGCAACAAATTTGCTGTTCAGGATTCAACCTGTCCAGAGTTGCTGAGTTGGGGAATGAAAGGAAGAGGGTGGGGTCACTTTTAGAACATGCTAGGTACAATCTTGATGGATATAAATATTTGTTGTTCCTTAGAGAGCAAGACCCCATGTTGGGAGTTTTGTGACATATGTACACTATTCTCCTCTGTTTATTTGTCTTCTTGGCCACATGATTACTAATTATTTCTTGATTCACTAGTGTCACATCTGGTGACTGTGTTGCCACATGGAACTGTTTATTGAATCCATGCCATGGGATTTTTAAATGTACATTTCTGCATCTCTGTAAGAACATGAGGGCTTTCAGGAAAATGACTGTGTGGTGTCCCAAGTGCCCAATGCAGCGTCAGACACACTGTTGGGACATAATAATGCAGATTATTGACAACTGACAGGTCATAGTGCAAGGCAGTTTGTGATGTAACCTCAATGTCAGGTGCTGAGGAATAATTGAGAAATTTGCATTTCTACAAAGGAAGAGATTATCAGGTCCTTTAATCCTCTAGAAAGAGAATTTCCTGGACAAATCATTAACCATCTGAAGAGTGAGTGGATGGGGGAGGAAGATAGATGGGGGAGGCCTTCAAGAGGTTGTTGGTTCCCTTGCTCTGTGGCTCTGCATCTCAAAGTATAGATTTTGAAATTGGCCTTCTTAATGTTTAGTACCATTATTTGGCAATCTAAGCTAAAATAGTAACATTAACACAATTGACTACATGGAGGCATTCTTCATACTCAGTCAATTCTTAACCATATGCAGAAGGAGGCTCTAGAGGTCTCTGCTTTTTGAGAATCCATCCTGTAGTTCACTGTCACAAATGCTCTGATGTTAACTTTCAGGGGTGAACTGAAATGTTAAGAGTAATCTAGAAATAAAGATGAGCAATCAAATCCAGAAGTAATGAAATGCACAGGGGAGGATACTTACTGAAATATCTTTTTTCTGAGTACTTGCAAATTTGTCTGAAAAGGTAACTTTTGAGTAGTGCACATATAATCAGGTTTTTTTAGTTTTAATTTATAAATTTAGTGATCATGAGATTTCATGAAATATCAACATTACAGTATGCATGTTTATTAATATTTTGTATTACCTTTACAGACATTCAAACAGTTTCCTGGAAGAAAAAATTCTTAAAATTGAACCTAGTAAAATTTATATAAAACTTATGAGTAGAAAATAAATATTCTGGTTCTCTTTTTCAGAGACTCTCAGCATATCAATTGAATGCTAACTCTCTGTGCCAAAAACTAAGTATGGACAAAGGAGTAAGCATAAGCATGACATTTTATCTTGCCAGTTCCTATAATAGTTGAAACTCTAATGAAGATAAAGAGGCATGAGCTAACTAATAAAATAATTAAGTTGGCGATAACATTATGAAATCAAGAGAAATTTATTGATTTTCAACTTTCTTATGTATGTGCTTTGTACTTGAAAACGTTATAAGCATACATAAATCTTGTGTTATTGAATGCAAATTAGGACCTATACCTCTGACAACAGAATGATACCCAGTGGCATGGGAAGATAACCATAGTGAGTTCTCATCAGCTGCAGTCTGAGCTCCACTGAATGAGTGTGGAATGCTCCCAATGGCCAGTGATGCTGATGTGGACTCCAATGCAAAGAAGGAGCAAGAATGAAGGTTCTATGGAGAGAGCAAGGTGTTCTAAGGAATCTTCCAAAGAGTGCTCCTTGTAGGCCTGCCCTCCCACCCCCGTGGGGCAACTAGTGTCCTCTCACAATGAAGTGGAGAGTCACAGTATATGGCAAAATGATTAAGTTTATCATCACACCATTAACAGGTGGTGGAATTGGGAAAAGATTGCAGTAAAGTAGCAAATCTATTCTGGATTTGTTCACGAAAGGGCTTTCAATCTATTGCCCTCCTAAATAAATTCAAAAAGTGCACATTGCTGACTTCTAGGACTTTTGTGATTTTTGTGACTTCTAAAGTACCAGACAAGAATCTCCCATAAACATCCTCTCTCCTTATATTTCCCAAAGTGTATGTGGAGTTTTAGGCATCCTTTATAAAACTTGACTTTTCTAATCCTTCATTTCTTCCTAGTTCAGAAACAAGTGAGGGGTGGAGACCAGGGGGAAAGGGGGCAGACCAGTCTCTCTACCAATTGTTTAACTGAGCTACAGTCTGTGATAAAGGTGGCAAGCTTCCTTTAAAGGGCCTGATAGTGAATATTTGAGGCTTTTCACGCTATAAAGTTTCCGTTGCAACTGCTAGACTCTAGGATTGCATTGCAAAAGCAAATATAACAATACATAACTGACTAAATGTGGCCGTGTTCCCATAAAACTCTATTACAAAACAGGTGGTAGCCTGAGTTGGGTCTACAGGCTGTTGTTGGCTGACTCGTTTATGGCACAAACTGAGTGTGGCACGAAGTAACTCTCATGCAACCTATTTGCTCTGCCAGGAATTGCCAAACTTTAAATGATTTGCATTTTTTTCTTCCCAACTTACCCTCCTACATCTTTTATAGAAGGAGCTTGACTATCTTAACTACTGCTTGAAATCCAGAGGAAGGTCATGAAAGGAAGTTACCAGTACCAGACAAACATTATCTGATAATAGAAAAATAACTGGCTTGCTCTGTTAACCACCGGCACTACTTTATTTCTGTAGATAGCACTATCACCACCATGCATTTAAGGAGCATTGTTCATATTTAGACTCAACAAATACTTCATCTAATCCTTAAAATCATCCATTTCCCAAATTTGGAAATACGGACTTGGAAAGACAGTGAACCTCTTAAATAGAAAGTGACAAATCTAAACTTTGAAACTGAATCATCTGCTTCTAAATCCTGGGCTGATTAAGAAAATACTAGATTAAAAAATTCTAAAACAAAAAGAATTTCTTATACATCTTTTTTTTTTCTTGGTACCAGGGATTAAATCCAGAGGGGCTTAGCCACTGAGCCACATCCCCTTTTTGTATGTAGAGACACAGTCTTGCTAAGTTGATTAGGGCCTCGCTGAGTTGATTAGGGCCTCGCTGAGTTGCTGAGGCTGGCTTTGAACTCACAATCCTCCTGCCTCAGCCTCCTGAGCCTCTGGGATTACAGGCATGCACCACCATTCCCAGCTCTGGTACATTTTTCATACAAAAGAATTCTATAATGGACCACCCTTGTTTATAGAACACACAGAGGATGACAACTCTCATTGGTCTTACTAATAAATAATGAACCAACATACCTCCCATCATTATTTTATTTAATAGAGCACAATGAAAGCAAAACAACTGTGCTCTCCTTTTCTTCCTATAGTATTTTCTGGTGAATTTCAATTGCTAATCTCTCCCCATACATTAAAGTTTGTCATTCTTCCTTAAGAGCAAAAGGCAATTTAATGAGATGCTTGCAGTAGATAAAATTGCCATACCCAATGCGTCGGTGTTTCTTTACTTGAGAGATGACATAGAACAATGTTGTCTAAGATGATGAATTTCTATACAGAGATTATTGAAGCACCTGTTGTTCATAAAATACTCTGCCATGCTGGAGACAAAACTATCAAATTTTATTAAAATTTAGTGATCTCAAGTCAGGCTTTAGATTTCCAAATAGAAATAGCAAACTTCAATGTGTCAGAGCTCTAAATTTCATTACCAAAGCAGGTGTCATTATTTGGCACACACAGCCAGTATTTGTGATAACTACATTATACAACCCCAAAGGAAATAGCAGAAAAGTTCATTGAAAGCAACTTTTTTATGTTTAAGATAATAACATTTTTGAGGAGTCTGGCCTAGTGGAAATATATATATAAAAATGTTGGGAATTGAATAGAGTCTCACACATGCTAGGAAATCACTGAACCACTGACCTACCCCAGCCCATACATGCAGAGATCTTCAGGCCAAGGCAGAGATGATTGTAGAATTTTGAAATACCAGGAAAGCACTTGAGAAATTATAGTATCAGAAAAGAAACAAGAAAAAAAAGTAATTCAAAATGTTCTACTCTGATTTAAGGTCAGTGAAGCAATTTTATGGAAAATAATTTATTATTTTAAATAGAATCACTAGCATATAAATTTCAGTGGCTAAGCATGTATATATAATTAGTAGAATTTCAATCCCATTTTAATTTCTCTATTTTTTTTCCAGCAACAGGGGGTTGAACCCGGGAGCGCTTAACCACTGAGTCACATCCCCAGCCTTTTTCTTTTTTTAAATTTTTTTTTAGTCATTGATGGCTGTTTATTTTATTTATTTATTATTTATATGTGGTGCTGAGGATCAAACCCAGTGCCTCACACATGCTAGGCAAGCTCTCTACCTCTGAGCTACAGCCACAGCCCCCTCCAATCCTTTTTAATTTTTTTTTTTTTTTAATTTTGAGACAGGTTCTTGCTAAGATGCTGAGGTTGACTTTGAACTCATGATCCTCCTGTCTTCGCCTCCCAAACTACTGGGATTCCAGGCATGCACCACCATGCACAGTGAATTTTTATCTCTTAAATAATTTCTTGATATTGACTAGAGTTGGTAATATACCCTCTCAAAAACAACAACTCTGTGTGTGTGTGTGTGTGTGTGTGTGTGTGTGTGTGTGTGTTCGTTCCAGAGACAGAGAATGGTCTGTCTTTATAACTACATTTTCTAAAAAAAAAAAAATCTTCATTTAGGACAAAGTGTAGCTCTTTGTGTGATTTTTCCTCCCTGGATCCAACTTTCCCTTTTTGTATCATAGAATGTCTATTTTCTTTTCACTGACACCTTGAAAAACATTTATATAAAAGAAATTGTTGCCACCACTACCTCCCAGTCATACCTTATCTAATATTCTCCAACCTCTTTTAACTATTTGTTTTTTAATATAAGTTTTATGATTCCTTCTAATCATTGTAGCTTTGGACATGGACCTCTAAAAACAGAGAATCTTAAAAATTGTATATAAAGCTAATTGGAGGGCTGGGATTGTGGCTCAGTGGTAGAGCACTTGCCTCACATGTGTGAGCCACTGGGTTTGATCATCAGCACTGCATATAAATAAATGAATAACATAAAGATCCATCAACAAAAAAAAAAATTTAAAAAAAAAAAAGCTAATTTCCCGGGTGCAGTGGTGCATGCCTAGAATCCCAGCACTTTGGGATTAGTTAAATAGCTGTTAAAGCTTTTATAATCTGAGGTTTTATTAATAGACATTGACCATGTAGGTTGAAGAAACATACCAGTACCACTTGCTTAGTGCCTGGCAGTTGCTGAGGCTGGTTTTGAACTCACAATTCTCCTGCCTCAGCCTCCCTAAATGCTGGGATTATAGGCTTGCATCACTGAGCCTGGCTCAAAATTCTTTTTTGTTGTTATTGTTGTTGTTGTTGTTTTGTATTAGACATTGAACCCAGAGGTGCTTAACCACTGAGTCACATCTCCAACCCTTTTTATGTTTTATTTTAGACAGGGTCTGGTTAAGTTGCTGAGGCTGGCTTTAAACTCATGATCCTCCTGCCTCAGCCTCCTGAATCACTGGGATTATAGGCGTGTGCCATTGCACCTGGCAGTTTTTTTTTTTTTTAATTTAGTATATTATCAAATCATTGGTATAGTAGATCTTATATTTGTGTAATTAATTTTCTAATCTAAACATACTACTTCACATTTTTTCCCATGAAATTTACTTTTACTTTTCTGTGTCTTTATTTGAGTTGTGAATGAGCAATCTAATCAAATATAGTCGAAACAAAACTCCCTCTCATATTCCCAATGAGCTAAAATTCATGTTGGTGTCAAACATTAGTTGGTATCCCAGGGCACACTTATTAAAGCTATTGAAACTCCATCAACTCTTTGCTATTCTTCTCACAAGAGCATCATGTGAGTCTGTCAAAGGCCTGGTTAAAACATAGACTCACTGTGTCTATGGCCCATGTGAGGCCCATAAAGAAAATTCAGAGCACTTAAAAAGTTTCTTTGAATCTGTAATCCCATCATTTTTACTTATCTCTGGTAAAATATCTGCTATTTATCTCATCTCAAGTCATATTAGAGAGTTTAAAAATGGGTGAGAAATATCTGGGATCATCATTCCTCATTCACAAGATTCTCAAGGTAGACATCTTGCCGGCCATACTTCACTGTCCTTCACGTGTCTGCCCTTGTGTAATAGTAGCTTCTTTGCATGATAGCATATTGAAGAGTCTCCATTACTCACAGCACTTGACTGACTGGTCACAGAACTGAAAAAGATTTTCCTTGGTGCCAGATGAATAGAGCTGCACTTGACCTTTTCCTCTATTTTTTTCCCTAACAATTTTTATCACACAGCATAAAATACTCCTGCTTCCATGTCAGACTCCTCTCTAGAAATAATCTCCTTTCTGACTCCACTGCCTCAAAACAGAGCAGAAAACTCTGGTGTCACTAGTGAACGTATATATTATCTTGTGTTATTTCAACAATAGGACTCTTCAGGAGTTAGAAGGGTCTGGCAAAATACAGGGTGCAAAATGTATGTCATTACGATATCTTTTTAAATAAACCAGAGAAAATCACATGAAATAAGATTCCCTTGATACAGTATGATTATCAGTTATGCCAGTTGAGGAGACCCTATCCAAGACTATCCTGGCTCCTGAATAAGCATTTGAAAGATTCCTGGGTTTTCTACTATTAAAAACTGCTTTACTGGAGTCCTTACAGATGATGGCCTGCTGGTAATTGTGAAAATTTCCTGTGAAAAGCAGAACAACTCAGAACAGTGGACATTCAGCATACACTATTTCTAGAGAAAGGGGATGTAGGGCTAGTGTTCCCAGTTTTTGTTTTGAGGAAAAAAAAAATTGGAAGAGCAGAGCAAGAGAAAGGAGATTAAGATTTTTATTCAAAAATGGAGATGAAGGGCACATCCCTGTTTCCCTATGCTCACAGTTTAAAGCTCCTGGTTCTCAAACACTTATTTTCAAAGAAAACAATGACGCTTTTTGTTCTTGACTCTTATTTTTGACAAAATATTTAGCAAAGATACTTGTATTTGTGCCACCACATTTACAATTGAGAATCACTGGTGGAAAACACAAATGGCATAACTATTTAAAATGGGGTTTTAAACCCAATTCACCACAGCTCTGCATTAAATAGATGAGAAAAGAGATGGACACTTGGCTCAGCGTAATGAAATGGTGATAAAGGAGAGCGAAATGATTCTTTACTGCTGCTTCCTAATTTATCTGTGGATTGGTTGTGGCAGCATGTTCTTATTATGTGAATAGAAATAGGACTTTAGTGCCTTTGCCTGCAGAGGCTGCTTCCTGCAGGGTCCTCTGTGGGCTGCCTTCAGGGTGTCCAGGGCAGTGATGAACTCCTGAAGGGGCTGAAGTGGCAGCTGCAGGATACTGGCTGTAAACCAGTGAGCATCACTTTGAGTTTGTTCTCTTGGGAATAACCTGTTTGTCTCATCAACATAACTGCTTCTCAAGTTGGCGTTTTACCTACATGTGACACAAATTCAATGCCTGGGTTACATCTAGTTAGGATGGTGTAATCCAGAGAGTGGTTTAGAATCATCTGTGCAGGCTAATAGGGTACATCATCTTTAAAAAGACACAGAAAGTAGAAACAGAGAGATCTTAAGCATGACACTTCCATTTTAGTAAAGTTTTTTTTTCTTTGATTTTAAAATGAGTATCTGTTAGAATAGAAAACCAACAAAAAAACTAAAATAAAAGGAGAATTAGTGAAAGGACTCATAGCTTCACCATCCAAAAGAAACTATTGCTGACATGTCAGCTGGTTTTCACTCTTTGATTCTTGCCATGCATTTGTGTAGACGAGCAACATTCTTAGTGAGCTGCAATAGCTTATTTAAACAAAACTGTCAGTTTAGGTAACAGTATTGTCAGTTTATTTAAATTGTTTGGTATTATAAATAATTCTATTCTTGGCAGCATTGACTGAATTGTTCAAATATGTTGTGTTCTAGCTTCAAGTTAAATTTCCAGAAGTGTGATTTATTAAATTTAAATATCCAAGATTTATTACACACATTTGCACATTTGCAAACACAAATTTGCAAATTTGTGCAAATTAGCATTGTGAATATAATATAATTTTATAATTAAAACCAGTTCACACAACATA